>CM039505.1:17783715-18523858 GCA_022432975.1 Begonia masoniana | reverse complement strand
CGAACTGTCTAAAATCTACCAAGTCATGACAAAAGAAACTTTCGAAATCTGACGGTCAGCACATATTCCCGGTGTCACTAAAGAAGGCTTGTTCGTCTTTATAACTCCCTCGCTCCTTCCTTCCAACTCTGCTCAAGGGTTTCTTCTGCCTCTCCAATCGAAATCTTCAGGTTTTCACTGTCTTTTTTTTTGTCAATACTGCCTCATTTTTGTTTCTATTTGCCTTCGATTTTCTGTCTTTTATTTTGGCCAAGTGTTAGTCGTCCACAGTCACTTCTGCCTTCAGTAAAACAGTTGTCATTCTCTTCTGTAAAACAGTCGTCCACGTCCATTATGCCTTCAAGATAATGGTCCATTTTGCCTTTGGGCTCAGTCGTCCACGCCCTCTGTTAAAATAGTCGTCCATCCTACCTTCTGTTTTATCGTCCATCCTGCCTTCTACTTTTCTTAAAAGTCCCAAGATGCCTTTGAAGATAGTCGTCCACGCCTTCTTCAAAACAGTCGTCCATTCTGCCTTCTACCTTTCAACGTCCACTCTGCTTTTCAGTTTCTGTCCTTCGGGTTTGCACATATTCGGCTAAGTCTAAAAGTCTACTGCTTTTTGTCTTTTAGCGCAAATGTCAACGGATTCTGTGTCCACTGCTTCCGTCTTTTAGTGCAAATGTCCACGGACTTCTGTGTCCACTGCTTTTGTCTTTTAGTGCAACATCCACGGACTCCTGCATCCATTTTACCTCTGACTTCAAACGTCCACGAACTTTTGTCATTTTCTGTTTCCAGTCATCGACTTTTAAATGTCCACAGCTTCGGTTTTGTCTACTGTTTCTGCCTTTAAATTTTAAACGTCCACGGCCCCCTGTTAGTCGACAGATTTCTGTTCTCTTTTTTTTAGGTCTTCTCCTGCATGTCTATCGTCCATTCTGAATTCTTTTCTAAAACGTCCAAATTATCCTGTTCTTACTGTTCTCCCTGTTTCAATCGTCCATTTCTATTTTATGACTTCCTGTTTTCACGTCCAAATTATTTCTGTTACCGTTTCCATTTCTCCCTGCCTTCTGTTTTCTGTTTTATTCCTGCATTTATTTCTGAAGTCCGACTTCTAATATGTTTTCCAGTTTCATTTCCAGCGAAAGTTTCTCTCTCCGTAAAGTTTAAGAGCCGAAATATTAATAGGTTTACTGTCTTCGATTCTGTTTTCTGTTAAAGTTTTAAAAGTAAAGTTAAAAAAAATATAGTCCACATTTTTATAAAATGTCCGGTGTGATGTCTCTTGGACCCCGATCGGGTCTCGAGCTGTCACACTCAATATGACTAGAGTTTTATGTTTATGTATAAATATATGTTTGAGTGGCAAAACTCATTGTACCTTGATTTTACATAGTGATTCTCCTCTACCCGTGGTTTTTTTTTCTTCTAGGGTTTCTACGTAAATCTTGGTGCCACTATTTTCTCGTTTTCTTTTTTAGTTTCCAGTTCAGTTTTTCAACAATTGGTATCAGAGCTTAAAGTTGAAGCTGTTTTGGAAATCAGGGTTTGATTTTTCGAAGGTATCAAACATTTTTCAGGTTTGCAATTTCGATAGTTGAAATTGAAATTTGGAGGAAAAAGAAAATAGAAAAGAAAAGAAATTTAATTTCATTTCTATTTGGTCTGCGTGAAGAAACAGACAAAGGAAAAGTAAAACTTTTGTGTTCTTCTCTCCGCGAAGAACAGCGTGGGCCGAAGCCTAAGAACAGAGAGATCTCGTGTAACGACCCTAATACTGTACCCATAATTTGGTAACGACCCTAATACTGTACCCATAATTACCGTGTAAGTTTTTCATTTTTCTTTTTCTTTTTATCCTAATACCTTTAATTAAACTCTAGGCGGAACCTAAACCGAAATCGAAACCAGAATCGAAATCGGAATGGAAATCTAACTTAAAACTAATTTAAAACAATTTAAATAAAACCTTAAAGCAATTAAGTAAAGCAATTAAGTAAATCAATTAAACTAATAAAACAGGAGAAAACAATTGGGAGGGCAGTATTGTCCATTCGGCCAGGGGAAGAAGCAGCGACTGGTCGCTGCAGCATACAGCGACCAGGCGCTGCAATCGCTGCAGCTAGCAGCGATCGAGCGCTGCTTGCTGCAGCGCTCGGTCGCTGCCCCCATAGCAGCCAGCAGCGATCGAGCGCTGCTTGCTGCAGCGCTCGGTCGCTGCACCCCTTTTGCAGCGATCACCTTGAGCGATCGGGCGCTGGCCTTTTGTTTCCTCCACTTCTTCTTCTTCTCTTCCTTCACCATTTCTGTGCAAGTGCTCTCTGGAATTCCAGAGAGCAAACTCAGTACCAAATGCTCTCTGGAATCCGATTCCAGAGAGCAATCTCCCAGGCTCAACTCCAACAATAAACACAAATAAATCCCATAACATGCTACTTTAACTCAACCCAAAACGTATCCTAAAATATATCAATTTACAGCGGACTTTGCGAAATCCAACTGTGTGGATATATCTAAAACTCGGACTAATCCGTAACAACCTAAAACATTTCAAAACATTTTCATAACGTTTAAATACAGTTAAATCAAAACATATCTATATAAAGTTAAATACAATTAAACCCAAACAGTTCCAGAATTTCAAAACGATAAACATCCTATACATATTCTATCAATTATCCCCAAAATACCCCCAAAAAGACCCTCAAAATCTATACATACTCCCCACGGGTCGGTGAAGCCTCGACTGCGCCAGCACACCACCGCAGCCACCCTCGATCAACTGGACTCATGCCTCAGGTGGAGGGACATCGTCCTCACCTGGTACCTCGATGTCTAAGTCACCTACACCATACATAACACACTATGAGATAAAAATCTCAGTAAGCTCTAGTAAATGCAACTACATGCTATGCTATGCGTGTGAGTTCAGAAATCATGCAGCATTTTCTTTACTTATTCATTAGGGATCACCGAGATCTAATCCTCCTAACTAGAGAGAGCACATCCAGCGGGCGGACTACTCTTTCCAGTTAGAAGAGGGGGGTACACGCTTACAACACGTACAGCCGTGCCTGAGCCCCACCTCGCATAACCATCGTATGAGTGCATAATAAATGTGGTACTGTGACCAGCCCGTAGTCGGCCTCCACAGTAGGTCCCGCCCCTCTCCAGGCCACATTGTGAGTACATAATAGATGTGGTACTGTGACCAGCCCGTAATCGGCCTCCACAGTAGGTCCTGCCCCTCTCCAGGCCACATCGCCAAGTTAAAAAACATCGTGCGGAAATTCATTTTCATGCTTTTCTTTTAAAACACGTGATGCATGAACAGTTCATAACATAATTTAAATACTCAGCATACGTACCATCAAGACTGTAAAAGGAAACCTAACCTACGAAACAATTAAACCTAACTACCCAACCGAAGCAATATAAACTAGCGCGTCATCAAAATCCTCGAAACGACTTCGATGTAAGGTGTAGGCCTATCGGCCGGAAAGGTATCACGAGAACTTACCTCGTGCACGCTGCAATCCAAGCTTCGCCCACGAGCACTGTTTACCTAAGAAATTTAGAACGTTTATCGTTAAAACGAATTTAAACTTCTAAACGTTCAAATTGTCAAAACCTTAACTAAGAGATTTCTTAAAGCTCTAATTCGATTCGTTGCACTAGATTATCGAGAAATTTACACTCGGCACCTAATTTCTCAATTTACGAGTTTATCCTAAAATCTCGAAATTTCGTAAATTCTAACATTTTTCCTAAATCGATTAGATTCGTCCAAATACGCCCAATACGTTCAATATATACTAAATCATCGACGACCTATCGATTACAAGCTCTAAATCTCAGTTTTTATCGAAAACCTAATCGAACCTAAACGTTTAAAACTTTACGAAACTCGAATTTCAACGCTCTAAAACTATAGAGACGTACCGAGAACGTCGATTGGAGGAAGAAACGTGAAGAAGACGGAACGAACGGGAGGAAAATCGGAGTCCGAAATCGAAGAGGCGTCGCGCGGCAGAGAGGATTTGCGAGAGAAAGAGAGAAAATAGGGAGGAAATGCATTCTGTCGAAGGAAGGAAGAAATACTTAGTTTTTATTATAAATTTTGGTTTGCAAATTACCATTTTACCCTTCTTACTTAATTCTATTTGTTTCGTCTTTCGTTTCGTTAATCGTCCAACGATTTGACTTCTCCAAATTTTCATATTTTGCCAATAAGTCCAACTTATTATTTGGGATTTAACAAAACTATCCGTTCGCAATTTGGACTTCGTTTGCTATTTTACTAAAACGTTATTTACTTTACGATAGTGGTAATTACTCGGAATATAGTGTTACTATCCCGAAAATTCCCAAACTTTCCTTAAAATTCCAATTAGCCATTTGGATCGTAATGACGCTTTCTTTTCGTAAATCCGACCTGATTTGACATATTTACAAAAAATACCATTATATAATAAAATATGAATATAATATAATATATCCAAAAATCCGTACAAGCTGGATATTACATCTCGCCACTACAATAAACCCACTTCCATCAGAGAGGAGAAGACCGCCCAGGAACTACCGAACGCCGTTCGAAGTTTGCCGTCAATCAAAGCCGCGCGCGCGTCAGAGAAGAAGGTTGTCGTCGCTAAGGAAAACATGTCGTCGCCATCGATCTGCTCCGACCCAATCTCCGAGCCCTAGCCGCACAACGCCGCGCTCACACCGCTCACACGCTGACAATTCTCTGCTTTGTTTTTGGTATTTTTCACAGGTTACAGAATTCTGCATATTGATTACTTGGGTGCGGCGAATCTTCTATTAATTTTGGACTCAATATTCTAAAATTTTTATTTGTGACATCTTGGGGTTCTGAAGTTTCTTTTTGGAGGGTTGAGATATTGCTGGGAAAATATTTTGAATTTCTGAGAGATGACATTATTAAAATATGATATTCCTTTCCTGGATAGGAATACGAGATTTTTAATATGGCAAGTAAAGATGCGAGACCTACTCGCTCAAATGGAATTGGATAACACGTTACTTGGTTTTGATAATATGTCTGAGTCTTGGTCAGAGGTGGAGAAACTCACAAGAGACAGAAAAGTATTATCTCTGGTTCGTCTACACTTGTCAAATTCAATTTTGGAGGATGTGTTGAAGGCAAAATATGCTACTGAAGTATGGTCAAAATTGGAAGAATTGTAGCAACATAAAACTTTCACGAGTAAGCTGCATTTGAAGCAACGATTATATTTTCATCATATGAGAGAATGATTTTCTATCGAAGAACTCTTGTGTGCATTCAAAGAGATAGTTTCGGATTTGGAAACTTTGGAGTGCAAATATGATGATGAGGATTTAGCTTTGATTTTGTTGTGCTCGTTGCCTGTTTCGTACAATATTTTCTGGGACACGATATTATATAGTTGTGACACTAACCCTGAAGGAAGTCTGTGATGCTTTTCTTTCAAAGGAAAGGATGAAGCACCTTGTACTTAGATCTGAAACTCAAGGCGAGGGACTGGTTACTCGAGGTAGAGCTATAGAGAAGTCGCAAAAAAATAGTCATGGCAGAAAGAATTCAAGGGGCAGATCAAAGTCCAGAAATAGAAAAAAAATTTGTTTTTACTGTCAGAAAAGGGGGCATATAAAATCAGAGTGTTATCATCTGCAAAACAAGAGAAAAGAACAAAGTGGAGAAAATGAAAAATAGTCAAGGAACTCTGGTGAAGCAGGTGTTGTTGAAGATGAAAGTGATTAAGGTATTCTATTGATAGTGTCTAAGGAAAACTCAAGATCATCTGAGGAATGGATTCTGGATTCGGCCTGCACATTTCATATGTGTCTCAATCGAGAATGGTTTTCAGCTTATGAAACTGTGACAAAAGGTGCTGTATTAATGAGAAATAATGCATCATGTAATATTGCAGGAATTGGTACAGTGAGAATCAAAATGTATGATAGAGTAGTCAGGACACTTGGTGATGTGTGACACGTTCCCGAACTGCAGAGGAATCTGATCTCGTTGAGTACTCTGAATATTAATGGGTACAAGTACACCGGTGAAGGTGGAGTTTGGAAGATCAGTCGAGGTTCTCTTGTTATGATGAAAGGACAGAGAAAGTCTGGAGATCTGTATGTTTTGCAGGGTTCTACAGTTGTTGGGGATGTGGTTGTTAGTACTTTATTGTCAGATGAAGATCTCACCAGTTTATGGCATATGCGTTTGGGACACATGAGTGAGAATGGTTTGACTGAACTAAGTAAAAGGAGACTTTTGAATGGTCATAGCACCAATAAATTACAGTTTTGCGAGCATTGTCTAGTTGGGAAACAGAAAAGAATCAAATTTGCTATGGGCACTCACAATTCAAAGGAGATTCTTGATTATATTCACTGAGATCTATGGGGACCAGTACAGGTGCCTTCCAAGGGAGGGGCACATTATATGTTAACATTCATAGATGATTTCTCCAAAAAAGTATGGGTATTCTTCTTGAAGAAAAAGAGTGATGTATTTTCTACTTTCAAGGACTGAAAAACGATGGTTAAAAAGCAGACAGAGAGGCAGGTAAAACATCTTCGCACCGATAATGGGTTGGAGTTTTGTTCAGAGGAGTTCAATTCTTTTTGCAAAACAGAAGGAATTTTGAGGTATCTGACAATCCCGGGGACTCCACAACAGAATGGTGTAACAGAGAGAATGAATAGAACTTTGATGGAGAAAGTTCGGTGTATGCTCTCAAGTTCAGGTTTACCTAAGTCATTTTGGGCTCAAGTTGCAGAAACTGCTTGTTACATCGAAAATCGTTCCCTAAGTACTGCTCTTAATAAGAAAACTGATGAAGAAGTTTGGTCTGGTACTCATGCCGATTATTTAGTTTTGAGAGTGTTCGGTTGCCCTACATATGCTCATGTTGATCAAGGTAAGTTAGAATCAAGATCACTAAAGTTTGTATTCCTTGGATACAAGTCTGGGGAAAAGGGATACAAATTATGGTGCCCAGGATATAATAAAGTCAGATACAGTAGAGATGTGGTATTTGACGAGACTGCTATGTTGAATAAACCATCTCCAAAGGTCTTGCCAGAAAAGACTAATCAGATATCCAATGGAAATTTTGAAGTTGAACTTGGATCAAGGTCGACATCAGGATCTTTAGTTCAAGACAGTTCAGAAACACATGATGACATTGTTTCTCTACAGTCACCAGTATTGGCTTCCCCACAATATTGCATTGCCAAAAATAGATCGAGGAAGGAGATTGGACCTCCACAAAAATATGGGGAAGCAGATTTAGTTGCTTATGCTTTGAGTGTAGCCGAAAGCATTGATGAATATGATGAACCATCTACCTATTCAGAGGCAGTAAGTTCAAAGGATTATGAAAAATAGATGATTGCTATGCAGGAGGAGATGGGCTCTTTTCAGAAGAATGACATGTGGAACTTAGTCGAGTTGCCTAAGGACAAGAAATCTATTAGTTGCAAATGGGTGTTCAAGAGAAATGAAGGTACACCGGGTGTTGAAGAAGACAGGTACAAATCACGTCTGGTTGCTAAGGGTTACAGTCAGATCTTAAGTGTAGACTTCACTGATGTGTTTTATTCAGTTGTTAAGTATAGCTTGATTCGAGCTTTGTTAGGCGTTGTGGCTATGCACGACCTTGAGCTTCAGCAGTTGGATGTGAAAACTGTATTTTTACATGGAGAACTTGAGTAGGACATCTATATGCAGCAACCTGAAGGTTTCAAAGTTCTTGGAAAGGAGACTTATGTTTTTTCATTGAAAAAGTCTCTCTATGGTCTAAAGCAATCGCTGAGATAGTGGTACAAGAGATTTGATTCATTCATGTATGATCAAGGTTTTAGAAGGAGCAATTACGACAGTTGTGTTTACATAAAGAATGGCAAGAATGAGTCAGTGATTTATCTGCTCTTATACGTAGATGATATGTTGATAGCAGCTAAAGATATAAAAGATATTAAAAGGATTAAAGTACAATTGAGTAATGAATTTGAGATTAAAGATTTGAGAGCCGCCAAAAGAATTCTTGGTATGGAAATACAGAGAGATAGGAAAGCTGGTAAATTGTACTTAAGTCAAAAGGGGTATATTCAGAAGGTTCTCTGCAGGTTTAACAGGAATAAATCTAAGCCTGTTAGTATCCCATTAGCAGCCCATTTCAAACTTTCATCTACTTTATGTAACACCCAGAAAATTCTAATAACGTGCTAGGTTGTATGTGAGTTTAGTGTTAAGAGCTAATGAAATGAGAAAGGGTAATACAAAGATACCAAGTAGAAGAAATAAGGGTGGAAAAGTAAAAAAGAGTTAGGTTGAAAATTCAAAGTTTTACCAACCAATAGAAATGCTTGAAATGGATTAAATTATAAAAAGAAATGGATGGTTTGAAGGATGATTCACATTGGCTGCTAAGGAGAAAAGGGAGGATTAAATTAAAATTTCAAATGCAATTATGTAAGGTTTGAAAATTCCATGGTTCAAAATTCAAACCTTTGAAAAGTCAAACTTCATAAACCAATCAAAATTTAGTAAAAATTGTATGAAAAAGTGGTGATTTTAGGATGCTTCACATTGGCTACTAAGAGAGAAAAGGAGGGATTTAATTGTAATTTCAAATAATTATTAAAGGAATAAAATAAAAAGAGAAAAAGGTGATAATAAATGTTAAGTTTTTCCTTGTCTTCTTCATCTCCATTGGCTCTCTCTCCCTCTCCTCCATAGCTGCCCTTCCTCCTCCCCTGTTCTTCAGTTTCTCAAGTGAGTTCAAGGTAAAATCACATGGGTTTTGGTTCTTATAACTTTAGGTGAAGTTTGTTGGAGTTTTTAGTGTGTTTTAGGTGAATTTGGTGGGGGTTTGAAAACCCTAAATTGGTGAGTCCAAAAATTTGGTTCTCCTTGAGGGTTTTCCTCCTCTTTTGATCATTTAACACTTGAAAAACGAGAGAGTTATGACCGTTTGAAGTTTGATGGTCAAATTTGGGTGAAAATCGGGTTTAAGTGTTTAAGTGTGAGATTGTTTTAATTGTTGGTTAGTTTTAGGTTTAAGAATTCCTTAGAATGCATTGGTAACTTATCAAGCTAAGTTTTCGTTATTTTAAGTAGTCGAACGAAGGAATTGATCGATAGAAGTGAGCTAGTGAAAGCTGAGCAATCAGGTAAGTAGTGGACGTGTATTTTGTTGCCTTCGGGCCTACACCACGGAACGGTAGGAAGCTATTTGTTGTTTGTTTGTTTGTTGTTTGGTTGTTTTGCTTTCTTTGTTGGTTAAGCATTGTATTGACCTGGAGCATGGTTTCGAATGGTAAGTATGAAACGGAAACTGATAAGTAGAAAGGCAATGTGGCAATATGGTTTTGTGGGGTTGTGTTAAGGTGGCACCCGCGAGGGACTCGAGGAGAGTCGCCCAATCGCGTTAGGGTGGCACCTGGGGCGTGGTTTTAGTGGAGTCGCCTAGTCGCGTTAGGGTGACATTTGCGAGGGACTCCGTGTGAGTCGCCTAGTCGCGTTACGGTGACACCTGCGAGGGACTATGTTGGAGTCGCCCAGTCGCGTTAGGGTGACACCTGCGAGGGACTCTACGAGAGTTGTCTAGTCGCGTTATGGTGGACACCTGTGAGGGACTATAGTGGAGTCGCCCAGTCGCGTTAGAGTGACACCTGCGAGGGACTCCAAGGGAGTCGCCCAGTCGCATTAAGGTGGCATTTGTGGGGGACTTTGTGAGAGTCAGACAACTGCGAGGGACTTTTTGAGAGTTGCCCAGTCGCGTTAGGGTGGCACCTGCGAGGGACTTTATGGGAGTCGCTTAGTCGCGTGAAGGTGCGAGATTAGCACTGGTGAGGGGTTCTATGATAGAACAATTGATATAGCCCTAACCTGCAAGAAAACGTTTAGAGCTTAGAGGGGATCGTTAGCTCCTCGGATTGGCAAGAAATGGCCGAGAAGAACACAAATTGCAAGATGAACTTGAATGACCAAATGTGCTTAGATGAAAACGAAACTTTATATGATGTTAGTGGAGTGAGTGAGGTGTGTGATAGTGGAAGGCGTGGTCCTGATTCATTGAGATGGAAAAGATATGCAAAACTTCAAGAAATCGGCCAATAGGTAATATTTTGAAGCCTTTGGCAATAGTTGCTTCCAAGGAAGACAACTCGACTCTTGAACACGGTTTGGGGCCACTTCTTGCTGTTTTCCACTCCCAAGGAGATGGAGAAGAAGATGGCTATATAACCCTTGCAAGCTACCAAGCAAGAAGGGAGTGGTGGGGGCGCAACCCCTCGGTTTTGTGCAAACCGAGAAAACCTTGTTGGTTTCTTCAAACTCCTTCAACCATGGAAGGGAAATCTGTGCATGCTCCTTAAAATCAGTCCAAAAAACTTACAATCACCAATTACCATGCTTTTATAGACCTATGGATGGCTTGGATGTGATTCAAAAAGTGGTCGTCAAAATGGTGTAACCGTTGGATCATGAAGATAGCTTGGATGGCCGAGATGAGTTTGGTTTTCTTGATCCAATGGTTGTGTGATAACCATGTCATCAATCCTTGCCCTTGTGTTGATTGGAGAACCTCTAAGAATCCCTCAAGTGGCAGCCCATGGTTTGGATAAAGGGTAGTGGTCCCCTCCACTCAAGGTTGGGCCAAAATGGATAGTTTTTCCTTAAGGCCCATTTCTCCTCTTCCATGCACTCCATGCACTTGCTTTGAACCACTTCCATTCCATCATCTAACTTATCATTCATCTAACCCTAAATGCCTAATATGCATGCTTATAATAAAGTTTAACAAGAAGGCCAATGTTTGCCTCAAAATAAGTTTGAAATAAAAGGTTACAATTAAGGCTCGGGAAGACAAATTCCCATGTGAGCAAATTGGTCTCCTTGCTTGAATTTCCAAGTGATTAAGTGTGTTGGTTGGTCCACATCCGTAGCTTTGGATTCCCACTTCAAGTCTCCCAAGGTGTTCTCCAAGCCTCCACACAATCCATTACCTGCAAAAGAGACAAGAGTGTAAGTGCATAAATTAGATAAATTATGACCTTGGGTTTGAGACCGTGTAATGGGCCTATGGGGCACATCATCCTCCCCAAGTTGTTGAGGATTTGACCTCAAATCCTTTAGTTCGGGCCCCTCGGAGTTTTCTACATCACTTTTATAGGGTGATAGGTCCATGACGTTGAAAGTGGCTGATACTCCATAGTCACCCGGCAACTCAATCTTATAAGCGTTGTTATTTATTCGCTCCAACACCTTGAATGGTCCATCCGCTCTCGGGAGTAGCTTAGATTTCCTTTTGTCGGGGAATCTCTCTTTGCGTAAGTGCAACCAAACCAAATCTCCTTCTTTAAAGATAACTTCTTTTCGACCTTTGTTTACTCGCTTAGCCACGCTCGCATTTCTCTTTTCGATGGCTCGACGCACACTTTCGTGTAATTTCTTGATCTGTTCAGCCTTGCTCACTCCTGATGGATTGGCCAGTTCATTAAATGGTAAGGGAACAAGGTCCAACGGTGTACATGGATTAAACCCATAGGCAACCTCAAAGGGCGTTTGCTCAGTAGTGGAATGAAGGGTGCGATTGTAAGCAAATTCTAATCCGGGGAGGACTACGTCCCAACTGGATAGTTTCTTACCTACAATAGATCGTAAGAGAGTGCCTAAGGTCCTATTAACAACTTCCGTTTGTCCATCAGTTTGGGGATGGAAAGATGTGCTAAAACACAACTTAGTCCCCAACTTCTTCCACAACGTCTTCCAGAAGGAGCTCAAAAACTTAGTGTCCCGGTCCGACACTATGGAATGTGGTATCCCGTGTAGGCGAACAATCTCTCCAAAAAATAATTCTGCTATTGCAAAGGCGTCATCGGTTTTTGCACAAGGAATGAAATGTGCCATCTTTGAGAAACGATCTACAACTACCATGATCGAATCCTTATTACGAGCAGTTCGTGGCAATCCCAACACAAAATCCATACTAACGTCAATCCAAGGGTGCGAGGGAATGGGTAAAGGCATATACAAGCCATGTGGTAGAACCTTACTTTTGGCTTTTTTGCAAATGATGCATGCTTCCACTAAGCGATGCACATCTCTCTTCATATGTGGCCAATAGAAATGTTCCTTAAGCATTTCAAGGGTCCTTTTTTCCCCAAAATGACTTGCTAATCCTCCACAATGGGCTTCTTTAACAATACATCGTCTTAAACTTCCGTGGGGAACGCACAATTTTCCTGCTTTCAATAAATAGTCATCCATAAGCCGGTAATCTCCTTCGGCCTTTTCCTTGCACTTGGCGTAAATAAAACCAAAGTCGGGGTCAGATTCATAGTTATGCTTAATCCATTCAAATCCAAAAAATCTAGTCCCCAATTCGGTAAGAAGAATGCGCTTCCTCGAAAGGGCATCGGCGACTACATTGTTCTCGCCCTTAAGATATTTCAATGTGTATGGGAATCTTTCCAAAAATTCTACCCATTTCGCATGCCGCTTGTTCAACTTATGCTGACTCTTAATGTGTCGTAAAGCTTGATGGTCAGTATTTATTACAAATTCTTTCGACAAGAGGTAATGCTGCCAGTGCTCTAATGCTCGTATAACGGCGTAGAATTCCTTATCATAGGTGGAATAATTCAGCACAGCTCCTTTCATCTTTTCGCTAAAGAATGCGATGGGTCGGTGGTCTTGCATGAGTACTGCTCCAATGCCAGCTCCTGATGCATCACTTTTAACTTCAAAAACTTTGTTGAAGTCAGGAAGAGCAAGTACGGGAGAATGACATAAACTTTGCTTGATAAGTTCAAAGCTCTTTTGGCAAGAAGAGGTCCAAGTAAACTCTTTCCCTTTCTTGGTGCAATCCGTAAGTGGGGCAGCTATTGAACTAAAATCTTTGATAAACCTCCGATAAAATGAGGCTAATCCATGGAAGCTACGTACTTCAGTTATGGAGTTTGGTATGGGCCAATCCTTAATGGCCTTGATCTTATCCACGTCAGCTTCCATTCCATCTTTGGAAATCACAAATCCCAGAAAATAGACCTTTTCTTGCGCAAAGGAACACTTGCTCAAGTTTCCAAACAACTTGGCTTTCCTTAGGGTTTGGAAGAGGGTACTCAAGTGGTTAAGATGTTGAGGAAGGTCAATACTGTACACCAAAATATCATCGAAGTAAACCACAATGAATTTACCAAGATATTCCTTAAGCACATGGTGCATGAGTCTCATAAATGTGCTCGGGGCATTAGAAAGACCAAAGGGCATCACCATCCATTCAAACAGCCCATACTTCGTCTTGAAGGCTGTCTTCCACTCATCACCTTCCTTCATACGTATCTGGTGATAACCACTCTTGAGGTCCACTTTAGAAAAGATCGAAGCTCCACTGAGCTCATCTAACATGTCCTCGAGCCTAGGAATAGGGAATCGGTATTTGACAGTGATTTGGTTCACAGCTCGGCTATCGACACACATCCTCATGGTGCCGTCTTTCTTAGGGACTAAAAGGGAAGGAACTGCACAAGGGCTCATGGATTCTCTTATATATCCCTTGTCCAATAGTTCTTGTACTTGGTCTTGCAGTTTCTTCGTCTCCTCGGGGTTCATTCGGTAAGCTGGTCGATTTGGTAAAACAGCCCCGGGTTGGAGATCGATTTGATGTTCAATGCCACGAAGAGGTGGCAATCCTTTTGGGAGATCTTCAGGGAATACGTCTTGAAACTTATGCAAAAGGTCCATAACTTGAGGGGGAATAACTCCTAACTCCATCACTCGGTCACGGAAAAGTATCATGATCAAAGGGTCTCCCCTAAGTACCGATGCTTCTAATTCAGTTTTAGTCATGAAGAGACTAGCTTTATTCTTCTCTTCTCTCTTGATAGCATCATCCTTAGCTATCTGCTCAGGGGTCATGGGTGCCAACTTAAGATTTTTGCCTTCAAACTTTAGTGAATAACAGTTGGAATACCCATCATGGTTCACTCTTCGATCAAATTGCCAGGGGCGGCCTAAGAGTAAATGGCTTGCGCTCATAGGCACTACATCGCAAAGGACCGAATCTTTATATTTACCTAAAGCAAACTCAATCCTCACTTGCTTCGTAACTTTGACGTCGTCTCTATCATCCAACAACTTAAGCTTGTACGGGTGGGGGTGGCTGCTAGTATTGAGTTCTAACTTGGTCACCAAATCCTTGGAGGCTACGTTCGCACAACTTCCTCCATCAATGATTAACGAACAAAGCTTATCCTTGATGAGACATTTACTATGAAAAATGTTCTCACGCTGACAATCCTCTCCAGAATTCTTTGTTATGAGAACTCGTCTTCTCACCATAAGTAAAGGTCCATCTTGTGCGTGAATAACTTCTTCCTCAGATTCATTCTCGTCCTCATCTCCTTCAACTTCTACCACTTCCTCTTGGAGCTCATCCTCACTTACAAGTTCACCAGTGTCCTCCTCAATAATCATAACACGTCGGTTCGGGCATTGGGCCATGAAATGCCCTAGGCCTTGACACTTGTAGCACTTGAGGTCACGTGCTCTTTGTCCAATGGGGTTATCTCTCGTGGTCTTGGCTTCAGGGCCTTTGGGAATTATAGGTTTATTACTTGAATCCTTGGGTGGCCATTGTCTTTGGAAAGGCTTTTTCCAGTCAGCCTTGGGTGAGGGCTTGTTAACTTCAAGGGGTTTGGGAGTGTACTTGGGAAATTGACTAGGCTTGTAGGATTGGGTGGCTTTTCTCTTTCTTTTAAGTTGTCGCTCAATTTTTAAGGCCAATTGGATCACCGAATCCATGCTTTCCAATGGGTGTAACTCTACAGCATCAGCAATATCATAATTTAGTCCATGGATAAACCTAGCTATGGCTTGGTCATCAGGCTCTTCTAGTTCTCCTCGAATTTTTAGAGTTTCGAACTCCGTGAGGTACTCTTCAACGGATAGACTTCCTTGCTTGAGGCTATGTATCTTCATGATCAACTCTTGCTTATAATGACTAGGTATGAACCTCTTAGACATGATAGATTTCATCTTCCTCCAAGTATTAATAGGATCAAATCCAGTCCGTGCTCTTTGTGATCTAATGTTAGACCACCAAAGTAAGGCATAGCCGGTAAGTTCTACGGAAACTAGTTGGATCTTGACCTTGTCGGAGTAATCATAACAATCAAATATCCTTTCCACCTTTTCTAACCATTCGATAAAGGTTGTTCCATCACAAGTTCCATTAAAGGATGGGATTTGTAATTTTACGTTTCGAAGGTCATCTTGGTCTCGTCGTCGGTCTCTCCTAAACTCATCATGGCGTCTAGGGTTAGGGGGTCGGAAATTTTCCTCCTCGTCTAAGGTCCACTCATCGTCCTCATCATGGTCAAAATTAGGGCGTCTACCACTACGGTAATCTACCTCGTCATCACCACCTAAAGGTTCTTGGTCTCTAAATCGAGTCCTAAGGTTGTCATTTCTTCTCCTAGGTGTGGTGTCATGGGAGGATTCTCCATGATAGCTTGGTCTACGACCATTCATCACTTGTTCAAATTTTAAGTTCATTTCATAGAGTTGTTTACTTAAGGCTCCAACAATTCCACTTAGTCCATTAAGTTGTCCTTGCATGCTAGACCCTCCCTCTTGTTGGGTATGAGTCTCTTCTTGGGGAATGTCTTTGCCACTAGTGGGTATGTTTGGATCTTGGGCCATATCTTGGGTTGGGCCTATGTGAATTCCACTTCTAGTTTTCATTACTAAGTATTAGGAAAATTTTAGTTTTGTTGAACCATAGTTCCTAGGAGATTAGGAAAAATTGTCCTCACTAAAGTATTCACCTAAGCTTTCAATTAAGTTCACTTTTTTTTTTTTTGAATAATAGGGCCAAAAATAAAATAACTACTAAGGAGTAAAAGGAAAGAGATTTATTCCTTTACACTCTAGGGGACATGCAAATTAAGTTAACTAAGAAAAGTAAAAATCACAACTCAATTTGGTTCTCGGTTTAGGTAATTTTCATGCAAGATTTTGAGACTTAAGCCAAATGTTATGCTTTGGTTTTCATTCAAGTATTAAACAATATTTTAGCAACAAACCACTAATTTGAAAGGTAATATTCAGCATAAATTCGTGGTCAACATTCATTTTCAGCAAAGTGCATTGTTGTAACGACCCTAATACTGTACCCGTAATTACTGTGTAAATTTTTCATTTTTCGTTTTATCCTAATATCTTTAAATAATCTCTAACTAGAACCTAAACCGAAATCGAAACCAGAATCGAAATCGGAATTGAAATCTAACTTTTAAAACGATTTAAATAAAACCTTTAAAACTATTAAAACAATTAACTAAAACTATAATTTAAAACAATTTAAAAGTAAAACAAAAGGGGAGGGCAGTTCTGTCATTCGGCCAGGAGAAGAAGCAGCGACTGGTCGCTGCAGCATGCAGCGACCAGGCGCTGCAATCGCTGCAGCTAGCAGCGATCGAGCGCTGCTTGCTGCAGCGCTCGGTCGCTGCCCCATAGCAGCCAGCAGCGATCGAGCGCTGCTTGCTGCAGCGCTCGGTCGCTGCACCCCTTTGCAGCGATCACCTCGAGCGATCAAGCGCTGGCCCTCCGTTTCCTCCACTTCTTCTTCTCTTCCTTCACCATTTCTTTCCTTCACCATTTCTATGCAGTGCTCTCTGGAATTCCAGAGAGCAAGCTCAATATCAAATGCTCTCTGGAATTCGATTCCAGAGAGCAATCTTCCTTACTTAACTCCATCAATAAACACAAATAAATCCCATAACATGCTACTTTAACTCAACCCAAAACGTATCCTAAAATATATCAATTTACAGCGGACTTTGCGAAATCCAACTGTGTGGATATATCTAAAACTCGGACTAATCCGTAACAACCTAAGACATTTCAAAACATTTTCATAACGTTTAAATACAGTTAAATCAAAACATATCTATATAAAGTTAAATACAATTAAACCCAAACAGTTCCAGAATTTCAAAACGATAAACATCCTATACATATTCTATCAATTATCCCCAAAATACCCCCAAAAAGACCCTCATAATCTATACATACTCCCCACGGGTCAGTGAAGCCTCGACTGCGCCAGCACACCACCGCAGCCACCCTCGATCAACTGGACTCATGCCTCAGGTGGAGGGACATCGTCCTCACCTGGTACCTCGATGTCTAAGTCACCTACACCATACATAACACACTATGAGATAAAAATCTCAGTAAGCTCTAGTAAATGCAACTACATGCTATGCTATGCGTGTGAGTTCAGAAATCATGCAGCATTTTCTTTACTTATTCATTAGGGATCACCGAGATCTAATCCTCCTAACTAGAGAGAGCACATCCAGCGGGCGGACTACTCTTTCCAGTTAGAAGAGGGGGGTACACGCTTACAACACGTACAGCCGTGCCTGAGCCCCACCTCGCATAACCATCGTATGAGTGCATAATAAATGTGGTACTGTGACCAGCCCGTAGTCGGCCTCCACAGTAGGTCCCGCCCCTCTCCAGGCCACATTGTGAGTACATAATAGATGTGGTACTGTGACCAGCCCGTAATCGGCCTCCACAGTAGGTCCTGCCCCTCTCCAGGCCACATCGCCAAGTTAAAAAACATCGTGCGGAAATTCATTTTCATGCTTTTCTTTTAAAACACGTGATGCATGAACAGTTCATAACATAATTTAAATACTCAGCATACGTACCATCAAGACTGTAAAAGGAAACCTAACCTACGAAACAATTAAACCTAACTACCCAACCGAAGCAATATAAACTAGCGCGTCATCAAAATCCTCGAAACGACTTCGATGTAAGGTGTAGGCCTATCGGCCGGAAAGGTATCACGAGAACTTACCTCGTGCACGCTGCAATCCAAGCTTCGCCCACGAGCACTGTTTACCTAAGAAATTTAGAACGTTTATCGTTAAAACGAATTTAAACTTCTAAACGTTCAAATTGTCAAAACCTTAACTAAGAGATTTCTTAAAGCTCTAATTCGATTCGTTGCACTAGATTATCGAGAAATTTACACTCGGCACCTAATTTCTCAATTTACGAGTTTATCCTAAAATCTCGAAATTTCGTAAATTCTAACATTTTTCCTAAATCGATTAGATTCGTCCAAATACGCCCAATACGTTCAATATATACTAAATCATCGACGACCTATCGATTACAAGCTCTAAATCTCAGTTTTTATCGAAAACCTAATCGAACCTAAACGTTTAAAACTTTACGAAACTCGAATTTCAACGCTCTAAAACTATAGAGACTTACCGAGAATGTCGAATGGAGGAGAAACCACGAAGAAATCGGGACGAACGGAGGAGAAATCGGAGTCGGAAGCCAACGGATTGGAGAAACCCTCGCGCGGCCAGGGAGGAAAACAGAGAAAGTCGTTCTCTGGAAATCAAAATGAAGAAGAAGTGAAATGAAAATAGGTTTAAGTGATTTTATAAAATTTATTTGTCAAATTACTAAAATGCCCTTCTATAGTTTTTATATACTTTTCGTCATTCGGTTTGTTAATCGTCCAGCCATTCGACTTTCCCAAATTTCCGTATTTCGCCAATAAGTCCAACTTAATATTTGGGAATTAACAAAACTATCCGTTCGCAATTTGGACTTCGTTTGCTATTTTTATTAAAACCCCATCCGTTTTACGAGAAACATAAATATTCGGAATATAGCATTACTATTCCGAAAATTCCCATAATTTCCTTAAAATTCCTATTACTCGTTAGGATTCTAATGATGCCCCCTTTTTGTAAAAACGGACCTAGTTTGACACATTTACGAAAATGCCAATTTAAATATATTAAATAATTAAATAAATAGGATTCCGTACCTTCGGGTATACAATTGTGGTCCCAACAATCAACATCAACCTTACCAAATTTGTGCACACACAAAACTGTTTTTTCAAAAGTGTGTCTTGTTTTTGCCAAAAACAGCATATAATTTGAATTTTAATGCCAAACACTCCACAATGAACACATGCCTCAGCTGAAGATTAAGTAAACTCAAGGCTAGATGATTAATATGCTTGGATTTATGCATAAAAACATGTCACAAAGTAAAAAACAGCAAGTGATAGTCACTAAAATCAATTTTGATGCATTTTAGGCCTTGGTTTTGTGACAAGTACATAACCAATTTGCATACATCTTTTACCAAACTTAATACTCATACTTTAGCAAGGAATAAAAGCAGCATTCAATAAAATAAAGTTTGATTTAGCTCAAAGCAAAGTTTGGAATTAAATGTCATGCTAATCGGTTAACAAAAACTACAACAATGCACTTTTGTGCTTACTTTACTCTCGGCTTTTAGCAAACTTAATCTCCAAATTTTCATGCCATCTTAAACAGATCAAATATCAATATGTTAACATTCATTAGCAAGAGAATAACGTAAATAAAGCATACTCAAAAAGTGTTACAAATAGTGGCCAATTTTTGGACAAATCGGATGTTCAAGTAGTGCATCAATCGGTCATGTCCATTAGCTACAAAACGAGCACCAATCATGAGCAACCAACTCAAACAGCAAGCCAATCACAATATTTAGAGTTTATACTTTAAAACTTATGAAGGGAACATAATCTTTTGATGGCTGGAAAAGGGATAGAACAGCAGCACAAGTGGCAATACAAAAAAAGAAATAAAAACAGCAAGTACTAAAAGTAGTTGGCAAATGTTTAACTAAAAGTGGAAGCTATTTGCAGCACGAAAATGGTGAAGAAAATAAGCTAGAAACCCATGCTCAAGTCTGTTAACTTCGATTAAAAGAAGATAGGGGTGGTATTTAGTGAAAACAAAGCAAAAAAAAACAAGAAAACTAAACACACATACAAAACCGCAAAAGATGAATCAAGTAACCCGGTTTTGTGCAATCGGTTTTGGACAACCAAATGGGTTTGGGGAACCAAACCAACTTGGTTTCCAGCACCCTAAAGGAGCTAGCCAAGCTCTGATACCACTTGATATAGCCCTAACCTGCAAGAAAACGTTTAGAGCTTAGAGGGGATCGTTAGCTCCTCGGATTGGCAAGAAATGGCCGAGAAGAACACAAATTGCAAGATGAACTTGAATGACCAAATGTGCTTAGATGAAAACGAAACTTTATATGATGTTAGTGGAGTGAGTGAGGTGTGTGATAGTGGAAGGCGTGGTCCTGATTCATTGAGATGGAAAAGATATGCAAAACTTCAAGAAATCGGCCAATAGGTAATATTTTGAAGCCTTTGGCAATAGTTGCTTCCAAGGAAGACAACTCGACTCTTGAACACGGTTTGGGGCCACTTCTTGCTGTTTTCCACTCCCAAGGAGATGGAGAAGAAGATGGCTATATAACCCTTGCAAGCTACCAAGCAAGAAGGGAGTGGTGGGGGCGCAACCCCTCGGTTTTGTGCAAACCGAGCAAACCTTGTTGGTTTCTTCAAACTCCTTCAACCATGGAAGGGAAATCTGTGCATGCTCCTTAAAATCAGTCCAAAAAACTTACAATCACCAATTACCATGCTTTTATAGACCTATGGATGGCTTGGATGTGATTCAAAAAGTGGTCGTCAAAATGGTGTAACCGTTGGATCATGAAGATAGCTTGGATGGCCGAGATGAGTTTGGTTTTCTTGATCCAATGGTTGTGTGATAACCATGTCATCAATCCTTGCCCTTGTGTTGATTGGAGAACCTCTAAGAATCCCTCAAGTGGCAGCCCATGGTTTGGATAAAGGGTAGTGGTCCCCTCCACTCAAGGTTGGGCCAAAATGGATATTTTTTCCTTAAGGCCCATTTCTCCTCTTCCATGCACTCCATGCACTTGCTTTGAACCACTTCCATTCCATCATCTAACTTATCATTCATCTAACCCTAAATGCCTAATATGCATGCTTATAATAAAGTTTAACAAGAAGGCCAATGTTTGCCTCAACATAAGTTTGAAATAAAAGGTTACAATTAAGGCTCGGGAAGACAAATTCCCATGTGAGCAAATTGGTCTCCTTGCTTGAATTTCCAAGTGATTAAGTGTGTTGGTTGGTCCACATCCGTAGCTTTGGATTCCCACTTCAAGTCTCCCAAGGTGTTCTCCAAGCCTCCACACAATCCATTACCTGCAAAAGAGACAAGAGTGTAAGTGCATAAATTAGATAAATTATGACCTTGGGTTTGAGACCGTGTAATGGGCCTATGGGGCACATCAACAATGCATAGAAAACGAAACGAGAATAACATAGCGAGTAGAAACCGCATGTGATAGGATTGGTTGCATTTTGTTTAGTCGCATTTGTTATCCCCTACTTGCTAAGCGTAAGCTTACGTGTGTGTGTGTGTTCTGTGGTGTAGGTATCGACGCGGTTACAGGTGAGCTAGACGATGGAACCAGGATTAGGTGGCAGTTGGTGGCACACGGGGTACGCCAGTGCGGGCAGTTGTCGGGGCGCCTCGACCATGGTCTTCGGAGGATATGGGGCTTTGTATTTTAGTAGTTTATTGTAGATTTCTATTTATGGAAATTATGGGAATTCATAACCCTTTTTGGTTGATGATTGGAAAGTTATAGCTAAGTTAAGGGTGATGTGTCGCCCTATACTGTGGACTTTCTTCACTTAGGGATGTTAGTATTTTAGTTTCCCTCTTTACTGCTATTTGGTGATTTCGTATGCTGGATAAGTTGAGTAGGAGTATTCTGGATTGGTTGGGATTTATTCGTTTGCAGGTACCTAGCATTTTGGAGGCGCCATTTTCAGGCGTTACTTTGTCAAAATTTTCGGGGAGGTCGCCGTGGTACTTAATGGTTAGGATTAAGGGAAATTAGTGAGTCTAGGCAGCTAGGTATGACAAGAGAGAGCTTCGGGAGACTTAACTTTAAATTCCGCTGTGTCAGTTTTATTTTTATATTTTGGTGTTTATAAGAATTATCGAGGTTAGAGTGAGCCAAGTAGCGCACCGAGCCAGGGTGGGTTCAGGGGCGTTACACTTTATGTCCTCAGTCAGATGAGGAAGTTAATTATATGTCACGAGTTCCATATTCTAGTGTAGTGGGATCGCTTATGTTGTAACACCCGAGTTTTTGGGTTTCCGCTCCAAGGGTATTTTCGTAAATAAATAAATATGGGTCTGTTTTGTGAGCGAGAAGTTTTAGTAGGACCCTAGGAATTTATATGGATTTTTAGAAGAATAAGTAAATTTTTAGAAACCTAAATCGATAGCGTAATGCCGAATTACGGTTTTCCATCTATCGTGTTTTAAGTCGTAAAAATAGTAAATTAGGTCCGTTTTGCAAACGGACAGTTTCGTTAGAACCCTAGAAATAAGTTTGAATACTTGAAGGAATAAGGAAGTTTCGGGGGATTCAAATCGATAGACGAAATAACGAATTAAGCGAATAATTAAGCATAAGGGTAAAAGAGTAATTTGTGAGGGTAAAAGTTTATTAAAAACAAACAAATCCCTCCCCTTCTCTCATTTTCTCTCCAGCGACGTGAAAACCCTTTTCCCCCACTCCCTTGTGCGATTTCTTTTCCTCCTCCCTCGTTCCTTCAACGATCGATCAACGTTTCTCTTCCGGCGATTTCTTCTTCGGTCTTCTTCCTTCTCCAATCGATCCTTTAGGTAAGCCCTAAACTCTAGACACGTCTAGTTGTCGATTTTGGTTGTTATTCGTTAGGTTTTATCGATTTAGGGTTTGACTAAAATTACGTTTTAGGTTAGAAATTGTTAGTTTTGATGTATTGTTGATGATTGGTGATAGATTGGTGATTTTAGATTGAAAATGGATTTAGGGTTGGGTTTTTGGTGTTTTGATTATATTGTTTTAATGTGTATTGAAGTTAGGGATTTTTAAGTTTGATCGCTAAGTGTGGTTTGAAAATTAGCGGTGGTATACTAAAGTAGATGTTATGGGTGACGTATAGGCGTTTGAATGGTTGTGATCGGATGTCGAATTAGGGAGAAAAGTGTGTTTGAATGTGCGCACGTGAAGTGTTCGATGAAATGCTTGAATGGAGAAAGTTGAAGTTTTAAAGAAAATAGTGTTAGCTAGGAGCTTAGTTTAAGTTTGGAAACGGATTATTTGTGATCGGTTTTAATGCCCTCAATTGTGAAATGCTTTAGGTGGAGACGACTTTACGGACGGTGCACGGCTTACTACGGACGCCAGGTAAGTGGATGTTAGGTTTCCGGCCCTTAAGGCCCTACATCGTGTCAACGTTAGGTTTTATTGTTCTTGATGATGATTTTCTGATTGTGGGGTTTAATGAGTCGGGTAGCCTAGAACGTTAGTTATTAGTTGTTTGTTAGATTCGTTATGAGTAAAGTATGTTCAAGTACGTTTGAACTGTTTGGTGATATGTTTTGATGATATGTTGTACGTATAGTTCCTCATGCATCATGTTTTCTCAACGGCATATGAAATGTTTTACATGCATGAACATGAAACGTATGAAAATGAAATGATTAAGTATGATGGGGTGGTTTGGCCTATGAACAACAAAACCATTGTCACATCCACATGTTGGACCATGAATACGGCCGAAAGGTGATGTACATGCACAGCCTACCTCCCCAACACGATGTATGTATGAAAATTAATAAGAACAAGTAAATGAAAACATTCATGCATTCATGTACGTGTTAAGTATAGTGCATCCCCTTACTAAGCCTTAGGCTTAATGTATATGTTGAATGATGTAGGTGACAGGTGTGAACTCGATGACAAAGAATAGGTGGTCGACGGATGGTGCTCGTGGCGACGGGGTGTGTTTTGGCAAGGTTCGATGACCACGGTGGTGCTCCGAGTGATTTTTGGGTAATTAATGTGAACCTATTTTAATGTTAAAAATGTGAGGGATTTTAGGATATGTGGAGAAGTTTAATATTTAGGAATTGTATATAGGATGTAGGCTTTGAATTGAGTCGTTTTGAATGTTTTGGTGACGTGTTCATCTTGGAGATGTTTTAAGGAAGTTTTACTTTATTATGAATGTTTATTTTGAGGATTTGATTGAGTTTTATTTGATGATTTTAGATGAGTTATAACTGTAAGGATTGGCTCGGTTTTAGAACGATCCACGCAGTTTGTTTTCACGAATTTAGAACATGTGTTCGGGTACGTTTTGAGTCGGGTTTTCGGGAGATTGAAGTATGGTGTGTTTATGGTGTTTGGGAATATTTTTGGAGTGTTAAGTGTATATTGTAAATGGTAAGTAAGAATGGTGTGAAGAAGGTGTGTGAAAGGAGAAGAGATTGATGAGTGTTATGTTATTATGTTGTGTATTTTGGGTAGAAAAGTGAAGTGCAGGGCGTGAAAGAAAAGAAAAAAAAAAAAAGAGGAAAAAGTGAAGCTCGGCTCTCTGGAGAAAATCCAGAGAGCCTGGCGATTGCTCGCCTCTGGGAGGCGAGTAATCGCCTCTTGGGTGGAAAGTGGCTATCGATAGCCACTTTTATGGCTATCGATAGCCATGCCTTATAAAGAAAGTGGCTATCGATAGCCACTTTTATGGCTATCGATAGCCATGCTTTATAATGTAAGTGGCGATCAGTAGCCACTTTTGTGGCTACTGATAGCCATGTATAAAAAAAAAAAGAAATTAAATTTTATTAGTTAATTGTTTTAATGTTTTATTTGTTTTAAGTTTTAATAGTTTTATGGATTGTTTTAAATGAGTTGGTAAACGAACTTCGATTTCAATTCCGTTTTCAACTCCGTTTTAGATTTCGCTCTACGTACAGTTACAGAAAAGGTTGTTTTAAAAAAAAAAAAATGTATAATACGGGTACGGTATTAGGGTCGTGACAATTATGGTATCAGAGAGACAGAGTTTTAAAAGCGACTTCTGTGAAATGTCCGCCAAAAACACACCGCCGCACGAGGACTCTCCATCGACTGTAAGTGTTTAAGTTTAAGTACGATTCTAAATTGTTTATTTTGTATGTGTTTCTTAATGTGTCTAGGA
The DNA here is from genome assembly GCA_022432975.1 of Begonia masoniana. Taxonomy (NCBI): domain Eukaryota; kingdom Viridiplantae; phylum Streptophyta; class Magnoliopsida; order Cucurbitales; family Begoniaceae; genus Begonia; species Begonia masoniana. The sequence continues at coordinate 18,498,872 of CM039505.1, read as the reverse complement.
ACAAGAAAATGCCGAAAGCACCAAGAAAAATCGAGGAGGATCCTATTAGTCAACTTATGGATATAGTGCACCGACAATCAGAACAAATAGGGATTTTACTCAACCAAGATGGAAATGGTAATAAACAGGATGGTACTTCATGGGACCAGAATAGTGAACAGATTAGTCAGTTTCGACCTCCGATATTTGATGGATGTGCTATAGACCCGATACAGGCCGAGGTGTGGGTTCGAGCAGTGGAAAGATTGTTTGACATTATTAAGGTGAAGGAGGTAGACAAGGTTTCTTATGCGACGTGTCATCTAGTGGGAGATGCAAGACTTTGGTGGAACCATGTCAAGGCCATGGCTAATGTGGGGGAAAATTTATGGGGATCATTCAAGGAGTTGTTTTATGAGGAATATGTTTACAAAGCTGCATGGACAAATAAGATGTCAGAGTTTCCCCACTTTCGACAGACAGGTACAGTCGCAGAGTACGTTAGAGAGTTCGAAGCATTGACTCGTTCCGTCAGCCACCTAGGAAAGGAGGAAGAAAATAAGACCTATTATTTTGTGCAAGGATTGAAGGAAGATATTTATAAGGGTGTGAAAATGTCGGGAATTAGGGGTGCTTCCTACGACGAGGTGATAGTACAAGCTTTTGAGTTAGAAGTAGAACTTCAGAGTAAAAGTCAAGAGGGACCCCTCGGCAAATTTCTGCCACCCCCAGTTGGTGAAAGGCTACAACCAGCAAGGGACATTAGGAAGCCCAGTGATCCGTCGATTTTGCAGAACAGGAACAAACGACCCCGAGGAGCTCGTCAGGCTCCTCGGTGCCCTACATGTTTGAAGAGTCATTTCGGGGAGTGTAGACTGCATTCAGACCGGTGTTTTAGGTGTGATAGTAGGGGTCACAAAGCCAGGGATTGTATAGGACCGTACGGGATACCACCAGGTGGTCCTTCGAGGGCAACTGCTATTATCGATGAAGGAGAGACTGCCCAACCATTGGTGGTTCCAGGTATAATTCTATTTTAGTAATTTATAGATTGGGGTTGTGGTTAAGCGTTACAATTAAATGACGATATTGATATGATAGATAGGAGTAGGTTTGGAAATATAAAGGTTAGAGAATATAGAGAGTAAGGAACGTGTTGCATATTTTTGCATAATAGTGCGATTGATCGATACGAAGTTTAGGATGTGTAATCAGGGTGGTTACATAGGGGTATTCGTATTGACAAATTTTGGGGAGGAAATATTGAGATCTAAGTGAGGTTGGTAAGTTAATAGATTTAGAGACGTTAGAAAATAGGGAGTCTTATGTAAGGTGGTATTTAAGTTATAAGACTTGGACTTTCGCTAGGAGGTGTATACTGCTTTAGAAGGTTGGTCGATAATGAGGGATTGGTTTCTCTTTTTGATGAGAGAGGAATTTGGCACCCTAAAGTAAAGATTATGATTGGAGGTTTAGTGTAGTGTCAAGCGGAATAGTGGTTCGAGAGAGTGATTACCAATTAGGAAAAGTAACGAGTAGTAGATTTCAAACTTTTGGTTTAGAAAGATAAGAGATAAGAAGTAAGTTTGAAGTTGATGTAGTTCGAGTTAAAAAAAAAAAAAAAAAAAATTTGTAACCTGTGACTTACCTCCAAGATGGAAGTAGGAACTTCGGTATTTAAAGGACCCGAGAGGTAGATCATAATGAAGAGTCATTCCCAGATTTTGGGAAAAAGGATTGACTGGAAAGTATAAGTGGTGACCAAATAAGTGGAACTCGAAGTACGTATGAGTAATCGAATGCTAGAGCGTGAAGCTGGAAAAGTTTAGAACTTGAAGGCTGTAGAAATAGTCATTACTCAATAGGTGATAAAAGCCGATTCATGTGAGAATTTAAGGAAGTAAACTTGACCACTTTGTTATTCGTCTGGAGACTTGGGAAATCGTTAGGACTTGTGGTACGAACCACGGCATGCTTAGTCCCATTAAGGCAATGGACGCTTCTAAGTTTTTGGAAAATACAAAGACAGGAATTGAAAATTTTAGGAGATTGGGATTAAGATTGTGAGTCTACCTACAACAAGTTTGCTAACAAGAAAGTTAGACAAATTCTCGTAAAGAAGACAAGTAGAATGTTCAGAACCTGACTAGAAGGGATGAGAGATAGTAGGCTAGTTAGTAAGCTTTAAAGAGAAAGGGGAAGAAATCCTTAAATGGTATTAAGGATAAGATTTGGGCATTGTTTAATTTGATGAGGGGTTGGATTTGAAGTAAAGCCTGAATGTGAAGTCTTGCGAATCAAGGGATTGGTGAGTTATCAAGTACATTAGGAATAAGATTAAATTAGGAATTTTAAGGGCTCGACCCGTATATAACGAAGTCGAAGCCAAGGATTTTGTAAATAGCTAAGGTTAAGGTTGATGAACGTAAGTGTATAAGGTAGATCACAACTAGAGGAAATAGAGACTATGTGGTGTAAGATAAATGGGCGGTTAAGTAGACTTTTGAGCTTTGGATTGTATCATGCGGAGAAGTGAGAAGATTATCTATATCAAATGGAAGGATGATATAAAAGTCAAGTAGTGGAGGTTGTGAAAATTGGAGCATATTGGATGAAAGGGAGAATGATTTGCACGAAGACTGTGCAAGTGAACTTAGAAGTGAAGATAGATCAGGAGGATTAGGAAAGTTTCGACTACTAAGTTTTGTCGAATTATGTATGCACCCTTAGAAGTCTTGGGTGAATGGTCTAATGAAGAAGTTTAGACTTAAGAATTTAATAGTCATTAATGATGATCGAGGTAAGAGTTGGATAAATCGAGTGTAGAGGACGTAATTACGGAACTTAGAGAATACCCTGAGGAAAATAGTGGGTAGATTATGTATTGAGAGCTTTGGGCATAGAGATTGCATTAGGACGATTAAGAAAATGTCGTGATCACCCAAAGTACATAGGTATAAGAGAAGAGTGTTAAATAGGATCATGGGATAGTAGTGTATAGAAGAGTTCGAAATGGAGAATTAAGATGAGAAATCTACGTATCAAGTCCTTGGTCTTATAGGATTGAGGAAACTTTGAGGGCTTGATGTGTTAACGTCATGGGATTAGAAAGGGTAGGAACCGAATGGACTTAGCTCGAAAGTCTAGATGATGAAAGGTTTAGTTAAGTCAATGTATGTGTGAGAGATTTAGTCATAAAGTGTGTAGTTAGAAAGATTTAAATCTTTGGGAAATATAGGAAGCTATCAAAACCCGAAGGGTGAGTAAGACCATAGGAGCGTCGAGTTTAGCATTACGAACAGTGTACCTAGATAATGTGAGGGTGAGCAATTAGAAGTTTAACTAAGCAATAATTTTGGGGACAAAATTCCAATTAAGGAGGGAAGGATGTAACACCCGAGTTTTTGGGTTTCCGCTCCAAGGGTATTTTCGTAAATAAATAAATATGGGTCTGTTTTGTGAGCGAGAAGTTTTAGTAGGACCCTAGGAATTTATATGGATTTTTAGAAGAATAAGTAAATTTTTAGAAACCTAAATCGATAGCGTAATGCCGAATTACGGTTTTCCATCTATCGTGTTTTAAGTCGTAAAAATAGTAAATTAGGTCCGTTTTGCAAACGGACAGTTTCGTTAGAACCCTAGAAATAAGTTTGAATACTTGAAGGAATAAGGAAGTTTCGGGGGATTCAAATCGATAGACGAAATAACGAATTAAGCGAATAATTAAGCATAAGGGTAAAAGAGTAATTTGTGAGGGTAAAAGTTTATTAAAAACAAACAAATCCCTCCCCTTCTCTCATTTTCTCTCCAGCGACGTGAAAACCCTTTTCCCCCACTCCCTTGTGCGATTTCTTTTCCTCCTCCCTCGTTCCTTCAACGATCGATCAACGTTTCTCTTCCGGCGATTTCTTCTTCGGTCTTCTTCCTTCTCCAATCGATCCTTTAGGTAAGCCCTAAACTCTAGACACGTCTAGTTGTCGATTTTGGTTGTTATTCGTTAGGTTTTATCGATTTAGGGTTTGACTAAAATTACGTTTTAGGTTAGAAATTGTTAGTTTTGATGTATTGTTGATGATTGGTGATAGATTGGTGATTTTAGATTGAAAATGGATTTAGGGTTGGGTTTTTGGTGTTTTGATTATATTGTTTTAATGTGTATTGAAGTTAGGGATTTTTAAGTTTGATCGCTAAGTGTGGTTTGAAAATTAGCGGTGGTATACTAAAGTAGATGTTATGGGTGACGTATAGGCGTTTGAATGGTTGTGATCGGATGTCGAATTAGGGAGAAAAGTGTGTTTGAATGTGCGCACGTGAAGTGTTCGATGAAATGCTTGAATGGAGAAAGTTGAAGTTTTAAAGAAAATAGTGTTAGCTAGGAGCTTAGTTTAAGTTTGGAAACGGATTATTTGTGATCGGTTTTAATGCCCTCAATTGTGAAATGCTTTAGGTGGAGACGACTTTACGGACGGTGCACGGCTTACTACGGACGCCAGGTAAGTGGATGTTAGGTTTCCGGCCCTTAAGGCCCTACATCGTGTCAACGTTAGGTTTTATTGTTCTTGATGATGATTTTCTGATTGTGGGGTTTAATGAGTCGGGTAGCCTAGAACGTTAGTTATTAGTTGTTTGTTAGATTCGTTATGAGTAAAGTATGTTCAAGTACGTTTGAACTGTTTGGTGATATGTTTTGATGATATGTTGTACGTATAGTTCCTCATGCATCATGTTTTCTCAACGGCATATGAAATGTTTTACATGCATGAACATGAAACGTATGAAAATGAAATGATTAAGTATGATGGGGTGGTTTGGCCTATGAACAACAAAACCATTGTCACATCCACATGTTGGACCATGAATACGGCCGAAAGGTGATGTACACACACTGCCTACCTCCCCAACACGATGTATGTATGAAAATTAATAAGAACAAGTAAATGAAAACGTTCATGCATTCATGTACGTGTTAAGTATAGTGCATCCCCTTACTAAGCCTTAGGCTTAATGTATATGTTGAATGATGTAGGTGACAGGTGTGAACTCGATGACAAAGAATAGATGGTCGACGGATGGTGCTCGTGGCGACGGGGTGTGTTTTGGCAAGGTTCAATGACCACGGTGGTGCTCCGAGTGATTTTTGGGTAATTAATGTGAACCTGTTTTAATGTTAAAAATGTGAGGGATTTTAGGATATGTGGAGAAGTTTAATATTTAGGAATTGTATATAGGATGTAGGCTTTGAATTGAGTCGTTTTGAATGTTTTGGTGACGTGTTCATCTTGGAGATGTTTTAAGGAAGTTTTACTTTATTATGAATGTTTATTTTGAGGATTTGATTGAGTTTTATTTGATGATTTTAGATGAGTTATAACTGTAAGGATTGGCTCGGTTTTAGAACGATCCACGCAGTTTGTTTTCACGAATTTAGAACATGTGTTCGGGTACGTTTTGAGTCGGGTTTTCGGGAGATTGAAGTATGGTGTGTTTATGGTGTTTGGGAATATTTTTGGAGTGTTAAGTGTATATTGTAAATGGTAAGTAAGAATGGTGTGAAGAAGGTGTGTGAAAGGAGAAGAGATTGATGAGTGTTATGTTATTATGTTGTGTATTTTGGGTAGAAAAGTGAAGTGCAGGGCGTGAAAGAAAAGAAAAAAAAAGAGGAAAAAGTGAAGCTCGGCTCTCTGGAGAAAATCCAGAGAGCCTGGCGATTGCTCGCCTCTGGGAGGCGAGTAATCGCCTCTTGGGTGGAAAGTGGCTATCGATAGCCACTTTTATGGCTATCGATAGCCATGCCTTATAAAGAAAGTGGCTATCGATAGCCACTTTTATGGCTATCGATAGCCATGCTTTATAATGTAAGTGGCGATCAGTAGCCACTTTTGTGGCTACTGATAGCCATGTATAAAAAAAAAAAAGAAATTAAATTTTATTAGTTAATTGTTTTAATGTTTTATTTGTTTTAAGTTTTAATAGTTTTATGGATTGTTTTAAATGAGTTGGTAAACGAACTTCGATTTCAATTCCGTTTTCAACTCCGTTTTAGATTTCGCTCTACGTACAGTTACAGAAAAGGTTGTTTAAAAAAAAAAAAATGTATAATACGGGTACGGTATTAGGGTCGTGACATATGTATACTATGGTTTGCATGCATCCAGATTTATCTTATGCAGTCAGTGCAGTAAGAAGATACATGGCTAATCTAGGAAAGGAACACTGGAAGGCTGTTCAGTAGATTCTTAGGTATCTGCGGGGGACTAGTGATGTATGTCTTCAATTTAGAAGAAATAGAGATCCGGTAATTGGATACATTGATTTTGACTATACAGGAGATCTTGATAAACGGAGATCTCTCACAGGATATGTTTTTACAGTTGGAGGTTGTGTCATCGGTTGGAGAGCTACTTTACAAGATACTATTGCATTGTCTACTACAGAGACAAAATATATGGCTATTACAAAAGCATGTAAGGAAGCCATATGGTTGAAAGGTTTTTTCAGTGAGCTTAATAAAGAATTGCAGATTTTCACAGTATTTTGCGACATTCACAGTGCTATTTTTCTCACCAAAGATCAAATATTTCATGAGAAGACGAAGCACATTGATATTCGTTATCATTTTGTTCGTGATGTGATTGCTTGTGGTGATTTCGCAATGAGTAAAATTAGTACTCATGATAACCCTGCTGATATGATGACCAAGATTTTGCCCACATCCAAGTTCAAACATTGTTTGAGCTTGGTTGGTATTAGCTGCTGATTTCGCCCTGAGAGACTTTTATGGTGGAGGAGCTTCGCTGGAGTTTTGGAGTATATTTTATTCAGTAGAATTCGTGTCAAGGTGGAGATTGCAATTTCTGACTGGGCTAGGCTGGTACGGCTCATGTTGTGAATCTCAATATGACTAGAGCTTTATGTTTATGTATAAATATATGTTTAAGTGGCAAAACTCATTGTACCTTGATTTTACATAGTGATTTCTCCTATGCCCATGATTTTTTCCCTTCTAGAGTTTCCACATAAATCTTGGTGTCCACTATTTTCTCGTTTTTCTTTTTCGGTTTTCAGTTCGGTTTTTCAACAGTAAGTATATAATACATAGTAATTACTAAAAAGAATAGAGAAAAATTTAAAACACACTTTTTTCAAACTCATCCACCACATCATTAAAGTTTTTTAAATCAGGAATTTCCTCACGAATCCAGCTTTGAGTGAAAATAAGTGACTCGACAGTCTTTGGTGATAAAGAACTACGAAAGAATTAAGTACATTTCCACCACTATTAAAAGCTGATTTCGATGGAACTGTGGAATAGGAATAACCAATACATCTTTTGCAATTTTACTTAATATTGGATATTTCAATGAATTCACTTTTCACCATGCCAAATTATCTTCATCGTCTGAAAACTTTTTCAATTCTTCAGTTAAATATTGATCAACTTCTGTCATCTTGCTTAAAGCATCTCGCTCACTATGACAGTTACAAAATATCTCATATACCTTATTGTGGGCAACACTAATACTTTGTCCTGTGAACGTAGATGTCGTAAAACTTGTTCTACAATAATCCTATGACATTTCAAACCCCAAATCCATTTTATATTGAAGATATAATCTGTTAATCACTGTTCGTACTTGACTTGTCAAATCTGTTGCTTTATTATTGTTAACAAACATTGTAAGACAATGTTGCAAAAACTCTATCTTACATCTCGAATCTAAGACAACCGCAACGTACATCAAGAAATTAATATTCTCACAATTTTCCCAGTACTTGTCGTCAAATTTTCCTGGCATTCTAATAGTCATTTTCCTCAATGATGGATTATCACACTAAGCATACTCCATGATAACTATTTTCAAATTGCATACTTCGCTAAAATAAATATTTAATGTCACATGTGAAGAGGTTGAAACAATCATAGTTGTATTATAAATTTTTTTTAAAACTTAACAAGTTCTCTAAAGTAATGGTTTGGACCTTTGTCAATAAAATAATTCAAATTTTTAAATTCAAAAATGTAATCGAATATATTTATATTTAAAGAATGTATAAATATACGTTGAAGAAGTTGATTGAAGAAAAGATACGTTATGTGATAACTCGAGATGGGGTTGGGCGCAATTCCACATCGCTTGGGGAAAGATGGAAATGAAACATATGTAAAGGATGTTTCCCCTAGAAAGTAAGACGCGTTTTGTAGCACAATTGTATCGGATCCCATCAGAACTCTGAAATTAAGAGTGCTCGCGTAAGAGTAGTACCAAGTTGGGTGACCACTTGGGAAGTCCTTATTGAAAACAAATTCGTCAGTACGATTGCAGGGCAAACCTCGATTTGCGTGACAAACCTGTCCGAGTATAGGCAAATCCTTGATCGTTACAAAGTGGAAAATATCTTACTGGGAAAAAGGGGTCGTTACAAATAGTATCAGAGCCTCTACCCAACCGGAAATATGGTCGACGAGGACGTCGGGCCCTCGAAAGGGGGGGGGGGGTGATTGTGACTACCCAAGAGTGGGTTAGGCGCAATCCCACATCGCTTGGGGGAATATCGAAATGAAACATATGTAAAGGATGGCTCCCCTAGAAAGTAAGACGCGTTTTGTAACACAATTGCACCAGATCCCATCAGAACTCCGAAGTTAAGAGTGCTCGGGCCAGAGCAGTACCAAGTTGGTTGACCACTTGAGAAGTTATCGTTGAAAACAAATCTGTGAGTATGATTGCGGGGCAAACCTCGGGGATCTAATTCTAAGCTCGAGTATAGGCAAATTCCGGAGTTGAAGGCAAATCCTGGATCGTTACAAAGCAGACAATATCTTACTGAGAAAAAGGAGTCGTTACACGTTAGAAAGATGAAAACGTGGCCGATTGATCGCCCCTGTTAAATTTTAAATGTATAAAAATTCAATTTTCAGATAAAATTTCGATTAATTATAAACATTAGATTAAAATTTATCTAATTTGGATTATATTAAGGTTAATTGAGTTTAAAGATTTATTAAACTTGATTTTATGGTAATAAACCAAAGTTGAAGGGCAAAATAGTAATTTTCAAGACATAACAATGGTTTAATGGTAATTAACCATTAAACCATTGTTGCCAAAAATGGTTAAATGGAAAAATGATAAGAATGGTTTTACGTGGAGAAAAAAAAAAAGAAAAGACAGAGAGAGAGAAAAGAAAAGAAAGAAGAGAAAAGGAAAAGGAAGAGAGAGAGAGAAAAAAACGCAGAGAAGAAAGAATCGAGGGAAATAATGGAGAAAAGAGAAGAAAATGAAGGAAAAAATGATTTTCGTCAATTCGTGCTTTAGAGAAAATTGTTCAGCTCGTTAAGATGATCATTTTGGTGGAAAAATCGATAGATTCGGAAGAGATTTTCGGTTAAAGTGAAGGAACCGACAATTCGGTAAGTAAAAATATCGGTTAGATTAGTTAATTTATGTTTTAATGCATTACTAGGTGGAGATAGATTTCATTTTCGCTTGGATTCTAGATAGATTTAGATATTTAGTGATTTGGTTACGATTGAATAGATTGAAGTGAATAATGGATATTGTTTTTATGAAAATTTAATATTGAAATGTTGTTTAAATTCTATTTGTCTTGAATTGTTAAACGTAGCATTTTGAAACCTACGTTTTATATTGAATTGAACACATTGATTTAAAATATCAATTTCATGGGTGTGTTAAGTTGCATTAATTTAAACATGCATAACATTGCTTTATGATTGTTTTTAAAGCATGCATTTAAGAATTGGACTGGACTTACCTCTTCGTGTGCGATAAGTATGACTATGAAAATGATTGGACGATTAACTATGTGTCCTCCTTGAAAAGTCCTAAACCTCGCGGGGAAGCAATGTGTAGGGTCTTACAGCCTTATCGCTGAAAATCTGAAAACTTGTAGGGTTGTGTGATAGTCATATGCGTCAATTAGAGTGGATTATATTTTTAACATATCAATTTGAATGTTAAAAGATTGCATTGAATGAAGATAACTTTAAATCGTGAAATATTTATTTTAAATTGCGTGAGATTTATCTATTTGTTGAGAATGATTTTAAATTGTGGTTAATGGCATGGATTTGTAAATGGTTCGAATACGAACATGCACGATTTATTTTAAATTGCATGGAATTTATCTATTTATTGAAAATGGTTTTAAACTGTGGTTAATGGCATGAATTTTTAAATGGTTCGAATACGAACATGCATGCATTTTTATATAAATGACATGAATTTCAAATTGTTTTAAATTGATTTAAAAAATAATCAATAATAGGTGAAAGATGGAATGTGGTCCTAGATAGTGTAATAGAGTCTGAGTTAGCTATTCTAGCTCTTAGACTTATTTACTGGGCGTAAAGCTCATTTTTTAGATATTCATATTTTTCAGATAACGAGATCGTTTACCGAGACAGAAAAGCAAAGGCAATTTAAAGGTCTAGAAGAGGCATAGGATAAACCATCGAGGTAGATAGTTTTCTTTTCCATTGGGACCGGGATAGATAGTTTAGAAATCTTATAAACTCTTTTTGAACGGTCACATGTGTGTGACCTATTTTGTTTGTAATAGCTTCCGTTAGAAAACTATGACAATGATGTACATATAGAAATGTTTAATGCATACATATTTGGAAAGTTGGTATGGAATATGTATATTGTTTGGAATTGTATGAAAATATCTTATTTTAAGATTCCAAGTATAAGAAAACGGGATTAATTAAAAATACAAACGTATTCATGCAAATTGAAAATTCAGAATTTATTATCATTTTCCACCTCGGGAATCTTAATCGTCAGGGATCGTCAGGTCGGTCGTGACAGCTTGGTATTAGAGCTATACATCATAGTTCTAACTAGTTGGGAGGGTTAATAAATATGTTTAGAATGCCTCTAATATTGCCTTGATGGTGAACATTTATCTGATAAATATAAATGAATTCTTGTAGATGGAAAGAGGAGATTCTACCAGTAGAATCGATAGCTCAGCTGATGATATAGCTGAGATGAGGAGAGCTATCATTGCCTTAGCTGATATTGTGAATAGAAACATTGCTCAACAGAGCAATGAAAGAGTGGAAAACTGTAACGCCTCCGAACCCGCCCTGGCTCGGTGCGCTACTATGCTAACTCAAACCGTGTTTAAAATGACGTTTAAAATAATTTTCAATAAATTTTTGGGTTTTTCAAACCCTAAAAAAATATTGGAAAACGTGCAAAAAATACGTTTAAAATATGCCAGAAAAAGTCGGGTCAAAACATTTTGGAAATAGGAAAAAAAATAAAAAAAATGAAGGTTGGGTATGCTGGGCACCGCGCGCTGTAACGACCCGGAGAGGATCGCCACGTAATTCGTGACTTGACTTAAAACTTTAATTCATATTTGAACTCTTTTCTCCTTCTCTTTTTTTTTTTTTTGATACCAGAATACCTAACAGGCTTAAGGACTTCAACTTAACAGATGGGAAATTAGCCCCTCGTACGTGACTTCTTCATGACATTATTTACTTAATCATTTACAGACATGAGCGACCATACACGGTCATTGATTCTATGACGAAATCGGGCAGTGGAGGATTGCCCTCGGGTCCCCTACGTTATTCTACCCGAATTGCATGGGTCTGCATGCATCGGCGGATGAAACGCATATTATCTGACCTATCACGTGCATATCATGCGACTCTCTCATCGACGTTCAGTAGAAAACATCTACCGATGAGCACGTGCGTCTCTCGTGAAAGTCTAAAACATCATCCGGTAGTGGACATCTACCGATGGACACGTGCAGCTCTCGTGATTATTAAAACATCATCCAGTAGTGGACTTCTACCGCTGGACACGTGCAGCTCTCGTGATCATTAAAACATCATCCGGTAGTGGACTTCTACCGATGGACACGTGCAGCTCTCGTGATCATTAAAACATCACTCGGTCACAAAACGACAAATCTATCCCCACTTCTACCGATAGCTAAACAACATCTACCGGTTAACACGAGCTTATCACATGTCCCATTAGACGCAAATAGAATTCATCTACCGATAAGAATCACCTCATTCGGGCGCTAAACGACAAACTTACTACTTACTTCTACCGATAGAAAAACACATCTTCCAGTAGAAAACTCCTACCTAAAAGATTCATCCAATTTTCACATAACACAACTTAGCTAAGAAAGGCTCTTACTGGCATAACATAATTCATTCAGAGTATAAATAGCGGAAGACTTGCATGACTTAAATCCCTTAAAGAAAACATATCCTCATATCCAATCCCGGACTCAAAAGTTAACTCAGACAATACTAACACTATCCTACATAATTCCAGTTCTTATATTCTTAGTGACATAAGGGAGCAATAACTAGGGGCCATAATCGCCTCTCCAGTCCCGCACTGTCACTTTGAGTATCCTCCAGCAACCAGCTTTAAATATCCTCTTTGAAGTTAGTATCTTCACCTGTAGTTTCTTCACCTACATCATAAGGTTCAACTATAAGCCTAATGCTTAGTAAGGAATGCAATACTAACATAGATGCATGAATGCTTCAATTCAGTGAAAAACATGCTCATAAGTCTTTTCTGTTTCTTATACTTCATTCATAATCATGGATCATATTCATCATTCATAGTCATAGATCATATTCATCATTCATAATCATGGATCATATTTATCATTCATTTCATCATTCATGTTCTTCATTTAGTTGTGTGAATTAAGAGAGGATTTGTGCCGGTAAAGGGGGTTCGACAGTGAGTTTGATCATGGTCCCTACTGCGGGTCGTATTCATATGTCCCTCTTTTGGACTGTGGCGTACGCCGAACCGCCCCCAACCCTCACTTAACCACGTTGCATAAATTTTATCTTCTTATCTTGTTCATGATGAGAAACATGCTTATAAAACATTTTCATGTGCATAAAACTTTCATGATGCATGAACATGGAAACTCTTAAAACATCAAGCTACAGAGCAGAGCATTATCCATCATGGAATATTACTTTCGAACTAAACGTCATCAAGAACACTAGACATCAGCATAAGGGAGTTTCTAATCATCACATAACATTCTACTTAGCATCCTCTGATGTAGGGTCCTAATGACCGAGAAACCTATACATTCACTTACCTGGTCTCCTTAGTGAATTCTGAGTCTCTTCTCTGTGGACTTCTTCACCTAAAACATTTACATTGCAGTAGTTAAAATAAAGTCCTAAAAGTTCTAACCTCAAGTCACCCTAGGATCTAATAGACAAAGCCATCCTGAATCCTTAGTCTAACGCTCTGTGCAAATCTGAAATCCAAAAACTGAAATAGACAGATTCGACTATCGATTACTCAGGGTTGATTGTTTTTAAATGTCCAGAACTGATTCGGAATGACATTACCACTCTCAGATTAACAATGAACTATATTATTACCCTGCCGTTTAAGGATTTGAGCTTCGGGTTTAAGCTGAAAACAGGGTTCTAAACAGCTTCCTAGTAACTACATTGTCATAATCTTACCTCGAATGTGGATTATCGGAGTGAGCACCAGAGAAAATCTATCGCCGGCAGAGAGAGCCCTGGAGAGTGAGGACTCTGCTGAAAGGGGGTGTCGGCTACAGTGGGGTTTAGTGAGGTTTAACGGTTTTTTATTTTCTATTTATACTTAATCCAATTGTCCATATTTACAATCCGGCCATCCAACCTAAATTATAACACATGCACAATAAATAAGCCTTGGCATAAATTCTAAGTCGAAAAGACCAAAATAAGCATGACCGTCAAAAAAGTTAAGGAAATCACCTGGTCAAACTTGTCGGGTGTTACACGCGCGCCCGTGGTCGATCGATCAGCGCTGGGGGCCAATCGATCGGGCCCTCTCTGGTTTCTTCGGCCAAAAATGCCCATTTTTCCATTTTTTCACTTTTTCCCACTTTTCTTCATTTTTCTCCAAGCCAAACACTCCCAAAACACCTAAAACTTACCCAAAACATTTCCGGACATTTCCCACTTCCCGACACGAGAAAATCCCATAAAAACACGACTCTAAAATGTCAACGAAAACGTGAAAACCCAAAGCATTTTTTTTACAAAAGTTATTTAACACCATATATCACACAAACACAAGTCCATAAAACTACCAAAAATACAAATCCTCCCCACCTCCTGAAGACCATGGTCGAGGCGCCCCGACAACTGCCTGCACTAGCATACCGCATACATCAACGACTGTGTCCCAATCCTAGCTTTCCACATAGTTCTCACCTGTAACTCTGTCGTCACCTACACCACAGAATACACACACACACACACGTAAGCTTACGCTTAACAAGTAGGGGATAACAATATAAACATGCACAAAGCACTCACAACCCTAACATATACAGTTTCTACTCGCTCTGTTGTTCTCGTTTCGTTTTCTTTGCATTGTTCTATCATAGAACCCCTCACCAGTGCTAAACTTGCACCTTCACGCGACTAAGCGACTCCCTTAGAGTCCCTCGCAGGTGCCACCCTAACGTGACTGGGCGACTCCTACGGAGTCCCTCGTAGGTGTCCGACTCTCACAAAGTCCCTCGCAAGTGCCACCCTAACCCGACTGGGCGACTCCCTTGGAGTCCCTCGCAAGTGTCACTCTAACGCGACTGGGCGACTCCACTATAGTCCCTCGCAGGTGCCACCATAACACGACTAGGCGACTCACACGGAGTCCCTCGCAGGTGTCACCCTAACGCGACTGGGTGACTCTCTCACATAGTCCCTCGCGAATAACACCCTAACGCGACAGGGCAACTCCCATGGAGTCCCTCGCGAGTGTCATTCTAACGCGACAAGGCGACTCTCTCACATAGTCCCTCGCGAATAACACCCTAACGCGACATGGCAACTCCCATGGAGTCCTTCGCGAGTGTCATTCTAACGCGACAAGGCGACTCTCTCACATAGTCCCTCGCGAATAACACCCTAACGCGACATGGCAACTCCCATGGAGTCCCTCGCGAGTGTCATTCTAACGTGACGGGGAGACTCTAACTCTAATCACATTGCGTTCCATACTCACCATCCAAAACCATGCCCAACACTCGTGGTACGTAGTTCAAAAACAATGACGCGTGCTACACACAAATGCTTAACCACAACACAAAACAAAGCAACAAAACAATCAACAAAATTCCTACCTTTCCGTGGTGTAGGCCCGAAGGCAACAAAAACACACGTCCACTACTTACCTGGTTTCCCGGCACGTAACAGTTACTTCGACTATGCTAATTGCTTGCTCGTCAACCTAAAAAATATAGGGAAAAACATTTAGTAACAACCTAAGAAATTCTAAAGAATACCTAGATCAAAACTAATAACAATTAAACCAATTCTAAAATCTAAAACTCTAAAACCCGAAATCCCCACAATATTTATTGTCCAAACTTCAAACGGCCATAACTTACTCATTTTTCAACGGATTTCAACATGCCACCCCAATCCACAAACCTCTACACGTCTACTATCCATTGAAACAATCAAATTAACTATTCAAACACCATGGCCAACTCGAAAACACAGAAACAGATTCGGCCCTCAATGTTTTCAAAATTGGTTTTTCATTCAATTCCACCAAAACTCCATTCTAACTCCATAAACCGCCTAAACTCATCCTTCTAACATTTAAAACACTATATCTAGAAAGAAAACTAGCCAAGAACCATAATTTTCGGAGCTCTCAAACTAGGGTTTCCAAACCCCCTAAAAATCTCCACAAAACTCAATAAAAACACCAATAAACTTCACCTATATGCATATAATATAAAACCCACTTAATTCTTACCTTAAATCCTTGCAAAAATAATGAATTGAAGGAGGGAAGAACCTTCCATGGCTGCTGAATTTCGTGGAGGCTAATGGGGGAGGAAGATGATTATTTTCCCTTTAACAGTAAACCCTCCCATTTTATAAACTTTTCATATTTTTCCTTTTTAATTTTTACCACCAAACTTTCTATTTTTATAAAACAACCTCACCTTTATTCTTACTCCCCCTTCCAACGTGAATGCATGCTTCCAACCCTCTTCATACTCTTCTCTTCCCACTTTCTGTTGGCTTAAAGTTCTTTTTGACTTTTCAACCCTTCATTCTTTTCTTTTATTCATCTATGACTTTGCTTAGCTTTACAACACACTTTTTCTTATCTTCATGCATGCCAACGTGGAGGTTATCCTATCTTCACCTTTCTTTCATTTATTAAATTCACTTCCATTAAATTAAATCACAAAATCATGAACCACTCCAACTTTAGGGTTTTCTCTCAAATCCCTCTATAAATTACACTTTCCTTTCTTTTTAATACTTATATGATGAATAACCCTAAAATGAACATTAACCTCCCGTCAAACATCTAGTCTAAGAGCTACGTATGCTAAGGGAAAATTCTCGGGTGTTACAAAAACACAGACTCTTTGGAGATTAAAACTTTGGAGAGGTTTCGAAAGGCCAAACCTCTAGTATTTATGGGAGAAAGCAATCCAATCATCACTGAGGAGTGGCTGAGATAGTTAAAGAAAAAGTTTGATATGGTGGGAGTATCGGAGGATTTTAAAGTTAAGTTTGTTGTGAATCAACTTGATAATAAAGCTGATAAATGGTGGGATCAAACAAAAGCATCCCTGGGAGATCATTGTACTTCGGATCAGTTTGAGAGCGTCTTTATAGAAAGATTCTTTTCCAGGTACGTTCGACAAGCAAAAGCAATGGAATTTCTGGAGTTGGTCCAAAAAAACATGACAGTTCTGGACTATCAGACCAAATTTAAGGAGTTGGCCAGATATGCAGACCAGTTTATTCCTGATGAAGCTGCAAAGGCCCAGTGGTTTGAACAAGGTCTTTGAGCAGGCATTTCCAACAGATTGGCAGCTTTGAAGATTGAGTCATATCCTGATATGGTGGAGAGGTCCATGCTACTTGAACAAAAGCTAGAGGCCAATAAAGATGAATGGGAAGCCAAGAGAAAATCAAAAGGGAAGAAACAAGAAGGAATTAGTGGAGAAGATCAGCTGTTTAAAAAGCCTAGATTTACTCCGCCTCAATCTCAATCATAGAGTTCATACCATAGCGGATAGGTAAGAAGTGATGGTGGCAGTTTCCGGACACCTGACAATCGTACCTATTAATATTGTGGGAAGGTTGGTCCATCAAGAGATTCTGTAGGAAGTGGAAAGCCGACAATCCTAATGCTCAACAGGGAAGTCAACCGACTCAGTTTCCTATTCAGAGTGCCCCTCCAACCTTTCGATCAAATCAACCAGCTTCGAGACAGTTTGGAGGAAACACACTTCACAAGCTGCCAGCTCTCAACCGAAGTTGCATGCCTTTGGCATTTTTGGTGAACAGTCAGATAATGCGATGATTGAAGGTACTTTCTTGTTTTACAATTCTAAAGTAAAAATTTTATTTGATTTCGGAGCGACGTACTCATTTGTGTCAGATTCCGTTGTTTGTGATTTGGGGTTAGAAATTTTAGGTTTACCCTATATTTTGAATGTGGATTCCCCTCTAGGAGGGAATGTTGTGGTAAATATGATGTGTAAATCCTGTATAGTACGAATTGAAGACTATAAGATTGTGACTGATCTGATAGTGATGGAACTGGAATTGTTTGATATCATTTTGGAAATGGATTGGCTATCCAGATACAAAGCAGGTATGGATTGTTATTAGAAGAAAATAATGGTATGTCTTCCCCAAGGTGAAACCATTTCATTTTATGGAGAGAGAAATTCAATCAGCTACCATTTCCCTCGAACTTCGTTTGAATTCAATGAATGGATAGCTAACCTTTTGTTAGAGCCAAATGGTGATAACAGGGTTGACTATATTAAAGTTGTTAGTGAATACATGGACGTATTTCCAAATGAACTACCCGGTCTTCCTCCAAGGAGAGAGATAGAATTTGAAATTGAAGTGTATCCGGATACTAATCTGATTTCAATTCCTCCTTATCGTATGACGCCAGTAGAATTGAAAGTGCAGTTGGAAGAATTTCAAGAGAAAGGATTTTTACGGGCTAGCACGTCTCCGTGGGTGCTCCAGCCTTATTTGTCAAAAAGATAAGATCGAACCAAAGGAAGTTCAGAATTTTTCCAAATATAGTAATTTAGGAGTGAGATTTATAGGTCGTCTAGTGATTCCAGATAATCAGGAAGTGAAGAATTAGATCTTAAGAGAAAATCATTGTTCAATATTCGTAATTCATCCTAGAAATAATAAAATGTACCAGAATAAGAGAAAACAGTATTGGTGAAAAGGAATGAAAACGAAGATAGCCAGATTTGTTTCCAAGTGTATAACCTGTCAAAGAATTAAGCTGAACATAAGAAACCAGCTGGATTACTCATTCCATTGCCAGTAGTAGAATGGAAGTGGGAGTATATTACGATGGATTTTGTTACAAGATTACCAAAATCGTCGAAGAGCAATGATACTACATGGGTAATAGTGGATCGGCTTACTAAATCGAGTCACTTTTTACCTATACGTAGTATTCATTCGATTGACCAAGTCAGTAAATTGTATCTGAAGGAAATTGTCAAACTGCATGTTGTGCCCATTTCTATAGTGTCAGATCGAGATCCGAGGTTCACTTTGATATTCTGGCAGGGATTATAGAGAGCTATGGATACACGACTAGACCTCAGTAAAGCTTATCATCCACAGACTAATGGCCAA
Organism: Begonia masoniana; assembly: GCA_022432975.1. Taxonomy (NCBI): domain Eukaryota; kingdom Viridiplantae; phylum Streptophyta; class Magnoliopsida; order Cucurbitales; family Begoniaceae; genus Begonia; species Begonia masoniana. The sequence continues at coordinate 18,480,181 of CM039505.1, read as the reverse complement.
TCAGATAGGACAATCCAGATTTTGGAGGATATGTTACGAGCGTGCGTAATGGATTTTAGAGGAGGATGTGAAGATTATTTACATCTGGTAGAGTTCGCCTACAATAATAGCTACCAAGGAAGTATTGGTATGGCACCGTTTGAAGCACTTTATGGGAGACCGTGCAGATCTTCGTTGTGCTGGACTGAAATAGGAGATACAATGCTTTTGGGGCTAGATTTGGTAAAGGAGACCAACGAAAAAATTAAACTCATTCGACAACGATTGGAAACCGCTCAGAATCGTCAGTGGAGTTATGTAGATAGACGGACACGACCACTTGAATTTAATGAGGGTGATCAGGTATTTATCAAAGTAAGATCACATTAGAGTTTGAGGAAATTTAGAAAGGGTGGCAAATTATCTCCCAGATATGTCGGACCTTTTCAGATATTGCAGAGGGTGGGTCCAGTGGCTTACAAAATTCCACTACCTCCTTAATTGACAGGAATTCACATTTTTCACATTTCAATGCTGAGGAAATATGAACTCGATCCTTTGCATGTTTTGGACTGGACGAAATTGAAACTGCAACCAAATATGACAGTGATAGAAGAACTAGTTGCTATACTAGATTCACAGGACAAAGTGTTAAGGAATAAAGTGATTCCAACTGTTAAAGTCTTGTGGAAGAGAAGAAGAGTTGAAGAAGCTACATGAGAGCTTGAAAGTGAAATTAAAGAGAAATACCCTCAACTGTTTGAAAAGTAAGCTAGAAATAAATTTCGGGACGAAATTTTTGTAACGGGAGGAGAATATAATGGTTCGGACCTTTGTCAATAAAATAGTTCGAATTTTTAAATTCAAAAATGTAATCGAGTATATTTATATTTAAAGAATATATAAATATACGTTGGAGAAGTTGGATTGAAGAAATGATAATACGTTAAAAAGTGAAAAACGTGGCCGATCGATCACCCATGTTAAATTTTAAATGTATAAAAATTCAATTTTTTAGATAAAATTTTGATTAATTATAAACATGAGATTAAAATTTATCTAATTTAGATTATATTAAAGATTTATCAAACTCGGTTTTATGGTAATAAACCAAAGTTGAAGGGCAAAATGGTAATTTTCAAGAGATAACAATGATTTAATGGTAATTAACCATTAAACCACTATTGCCAAAAAGGGGTAGGTGGCAAAATGATAAGAATGGTTTTAAGTGGAGAAAAAGAAACGAAGAGAGATAGAGAGAGAGAGAGAGAGAAAGAGAAAGAAAAGAAAGAAGAGAAAAGAAAAAGGAAGATGGAGAGAGAGAAAGAGAAAAGAAAACGCAGAAAAGAGAGAACCGAGGGAAAGAAGGGAGAAAAGAGAAGAAAATGAAGGGAAAAAGTGATTTTCTTCGATCCGTCCTTTAGAAAAAATTGTTCAGCTCATTGAGAGTATCATTTTGGTGGAAAAATTGATAGATTCGGAGGAGATTTTTGGTTAAAGTGGAGGAACCGACAATTCGGTAAGTAAATCTATCGGTTAGATTAGTTAATTTATGCTTTAATGCATTACTAGGTGGAGATAGATTTCATTTTCGCTTGGATTCTGGATAGGTTTAGATATTTGGTGATTTGATTACAATTGGATAGATTGAAGTGAATAATGGATATTGTTTAAATTCGATTTATATTGAATGGTTAAACGTAGCATTTTGAAACCTACGTTTTATATTGAATTGAATGCATTGATTTAAAATATTAATTTCATGGGTGGGTTGAGTTGCATTAATTTAAACATGCATAACATTGTTTTATAACTGTTTTTAAAACATGCAATTAGGAATAAAAAAGTTGAAAGTCGTGGTAACATAAGAACTCATTGGACTGGACTTGCCTATTTGTGTGCGATAAGTATGACTATGAAAATGATTACGATATTAACTATGTGTCCTCCTTGGGTTGAAAATCTCTAAATCTCGCGGGAAACAATGTGTAGGGTCTTACAGCCTTACCAGTGGAAGCCCAAAAACTTGTAGGGTTGTGTGATGGTCATATGCGTCAATTAGAGTGGATTGCATTTTTGACATATCAATTTGAATGTTAAAAGATTGCATTGAATGAAGATGACTTTAAATCGTGAAATATTTATTTTAAATTGCATGAGATTTGTCTATTTGTTGAGAATGATTTTAAACTGTGGTTAATGATATGGATTTGTAAATGGTTCGAATACGAACATGCATGATTTATTTTAAATTGCATGGTATTTACTATTTGTTGAGAATGGTTTTAAACTGTGGTTAGGGGCATGGATTTTTAAATGGTTTGAATGCGAACATGCATGCATTTTTATATAAATGACATGAATTTCAAATCTAAACCTATTATTTTAAATTGATTTAAAAAATAATCAATAATAGGTGGAAGATGGAGTGTGGTCCTAGATAGTGTAATAGAGTTCGAGTTAGCTATTCTAACTCTTAGACTTATTTACTAGGCGTAAAGTTCATTTTGTTGATATTCATATTTTTCAGATAACGAGATTGTTCACCGAGACGGGAAAGCAAAGGCAACTTAAATGACTAGAAGAGGTATAGGATAAACCATCGCGGTAGATGATTTTCTTTTGCATTGGGACCGAGATAGATAGTTTAGAAATTTTTTAAACTAATTTTGAACGGTCACATGTGTGTGACCTATTTTGTTTGTAATAGCTTTCGTTAGAAAACTCTGATAATTATGTACATATAGAAATGTTTAATGCATACATATTTGGAAAGCTGATATTAAATATTTATATTGTTTGGAATTGTATGAAAATATCTTATTTTAAGATTCCAGGTACAAGAAAGATGAGATTAATTAAAATAACAAACGTATCCATGCAAATTGAAAACTGGAAATTTATTATTATTTCCCACCTCGGGAATCCTAATCGTCGGGTCGGGTCCTGACATCTAATATTCGCCCAATCAGTTGTAGTAGGAGGTGTTCCACCACTCAAATCACCAGCATAATAACTATCGGTTTCCATTAACTCGTCAAAAGATTTTTCAAATTTTTCAGCGCTTGCTAACATCAAATATGTAGAATTCCATCTTGTAGACACATCAAGGGAAACACTACTTTTGCATGCGATCTTAACATTATATACAAAATTCTTAAATTTTGTAACATTGCAGGTGAAGATCAAACATACTTAATAGCTCTACGTACTCTACCAATAGCCTCTTGATGATCTTTCAATCCATCGCATACAATCAAGTTCAATATGTGTACAAAATATCGCATATGCATGTATTCTCAATTTCATTTCGAACACTTTTGATCAAATATGAAATTGCAACATCATTCGAAAAAAAACATTGTCAACTGTGACAGTCAACACATTTTCAATTCCTCATTTAAACAAACATCTTTCTAATTCTCTACCAATTATTTCATCTTTATGATTTGAAATCAAACAAAAATTTAAAATCTTCTTATGCATAGTCTAATCACTATCAATGTAATGAGCAGTTAAAACCATGTAATTTAAATTCTGAATAGAAGTCCATGTATTTGTAGTCAAACATACTCATTGGGATGTTCTTATAAAGTACTCTTTCAATTTCATCTGTTCTTTTTCATAAAGATTCAAAATATCACGAGCAACAATAAATCTAGAAGGTATTAAAAACCTTGGTTGCAGATATTGGGAATATGCTCTAGAACTCTCTCTTTCAACAAATTTCAAAGACAATTCCTCATTAATTATCATCTTCACAAGTAGTTCTCGACAAGTAGCAACACTAAAACATGAAAGTTGTTATCCCTTATTATTCTTCATATTTTAAAAGCTCAAAGTCTTTTGCTTCACATCTAAATTTGTCAATTATTTTGCACAAATATGGATTTGTTTTTTCAAGCTTGATATCCCATTTTTCAATGTATCACATGCATATGTTTTTTCACAATGATTACATTTAGCTCTAGAATTTTTATCATCGCCATTGTTAACAATAGTAAAATAATTTCAAATATCAGATTTTTTTATCCTTTCCCTTCGAACACTAACAGTAGAACTAGTTATAGGAGGAATTTCTACATTTTGATTTTCATTAGTACTTTCTGTTTCCATCCTATAAAATACAACATTTTATCAAACCAATAATCAATCAGTAGTCAAATCCAACAATCTAACAAACATCTAATAATCTAACAAAAACTAAATCAAAATACAAGAGATTGAGATTAGGATGCTAAGTTACCAGGTTCTATTTTTGAGAAAGGTCCTAGATTGGATTGTCTGAATCACGAGTCTAATATACGATGTTTCTTACTGTTATCGATTGCCTCATTTATGGATATGCAAATCTGGACCTAGACTTGGAAGGCAGAGAGAGAATTCATAAGAAAAAAAGGACAGGGGTGAGTTGCGAGTCGACAACTGGAGAGTGGAGACGACGGGAGACGACGAGAGATGGCGAGGGAGAGAGACTGACGATAGGGGTGCGCAACGAACTGCAAGTGTAACACCTGAGAATTTTTCCTTAATATGTATTGCGCTTTAGGTTTATGTAAATTATCAGGTTTAATTAAATTATCTAGATTAGAAAGGAAGAAGTGGAGAGAAAATAATAAAAGAAGGAAAAAGTAAGTAATTAAAAGTGAATAAATTGGTTGAACTAACATGTTTATTAAATTATGTTCGGGAATTTCCAGGGGAGAACTTAAGCTGGGTACGGGGTGAGGGTCAATTTACGAAAATTTATAATGTAAGAACGGGACTTACAAAAATTTGGGGAAGCGCAGAATGGTAATGTACAGAAATTTGGAGAATGGCAGAATGGTAATGTTCGTGTTATTAATGTTATTATTATTATATTATTATTATTAAAAAATAATATAATAATAATTAAGAAGGGAAAATATTAAAAAAGTAAAGTAATTAAAAGTGAATAAATTGGTTGAACTAACATGTTTATTAAATTATGTTCGGGAATTTCCAGGGGAGAACTTAAGCTGGGTACGGGGTGAGGGTCAATTTACGAAAATTTATAATGTAAGAACGGGACTTACAAAAATTTGGGGAAGCGCAGAATGGTAATGTACAGAAATTTGGAGAATGGCAGAATGGTAATGTTCGTGTTATTAATGTTATTATTATTATATTATTATTATTAAAAAATAATAATAATAATAATAATAATTTAAAGTTTAAACAATAGAATGGCTGAAGCCATTCTGTTGTTTGCTTGCCCGAGCCCCACGAGCGAAGAACAGGGCAGAGAAGGGGGAGAAGCACCGGCGACGATCGGCGGAGCAATCACCGGTGAAATCCGACGTTCTCCGGCCAGACGACGGTGGCGAGCAGACTCTGGCCTGCCTCTGCGCACGAACCGACCAGGTAAGCTCGGTTTCTCCCCTGTTTCGGTTCTATTCAAGGCCGACGGTGATGAGCCAAATTTGGCTCCGATCACCGGCTGTTTTTCGACGGTTTTGGCCTGAGATTGCCGGACTTTAGGCTGGCAATAATTGCCTGGTCGTGAAGAGCCCAATTTGGGCAAAATTCAGCAAGCCCGATCTGGGCATTTCGGGTTTTCTGTGTGTAGCCTCTGAATTTTGGTTAGTTTATGTTAATTAAGTATGAGGGGGATTGATTGGTGAAGAATCGGGTGAGAATTGATGGAAAACCGAAATGGGGAAATTTTCCAGTTATAGGGCAGTTCGGGTTTTGCTAGTTTTGACCTAGTTACGGTCGTTTGTTTTAAAATTATTTTTGGTAGGTTAAAATAGGCTATTAGAGGAGTACGTGGCCGCTGGAATCGTTCGATTCCGATATCCGATGCGAAAATTATGCACATTTGAAGTTTCGGGTCGGTTTTTACCGAACCCAAATTAGTGGCCCATTTAGTTAGGTTTTAGTTGGGTTAGGCTAGAAATAGTAGTTTGAGAGTACTTAGTGAATGTAGCCTTGATTTTAATGAAGTTTGAATATTTGTCGTAGGTCGAGCCGTAGGTGGATAGGGAACCGAGCATCCTCAGCGAGCTAGGACGCCAAGTAAGTAATGGATTGTGTGTTTTGTCGCCTTCAGGCCTATACCACAGAACGGTAGGAATTATTGTTTGTTAGTTGTTTCTTTTCTATTGAGTAGTGTATGTTTGTTGGTTGAGTTATGTTATGCACGCGTTGAGTATCATGCATTGTCTTTTAAATTACGAAAATGAGTATGTGCATAATTTGAAAAGTGAGTAGGAAACATAACTAAGAAAGATTAAGCAAAATAAAGTTGAGTAGAGTCGCCAGGTTATGCAAGTTGCCGGGGAGGCACTTGTAATGTGCCGAGGAGGCATTTTGCCGAGGAGGCAGTGAGTTAGGACTCTACTTGAGATATAAAGTTGAAAATACGTAAGTGCTGTTGGAGGAGATTGTGTGCGGCCGTCCAATGCGGGGGACTGGGCGTGAGCTGGCAGATCTTGCTCCGTGGATCAAGGCGTGGCCGTTCAATGAGCGGGGAGCTCGGATGTGTGCCTACTTGATTCACATGTGATAGGGGAAGAGAGGAGATTGTGTGCGGCCGTCCAATGGGGGGGACCCGGGCGTGAGCCGGCCGATCTTGCTCCGTGGGTCAAGGCATGGCCGTCCAATGAGGGGGGAGCTCGGATGTGTTCCTACTTGATTCACGCGTGAAGTGGAAAGATTTAATAAAACGAAAACAACAGAGTGAGTAGAGATGGCATATGTTAGGGCGGTGTGGGTGCATCGTGCATGTTTACATTTCTTTTCCATACTTGCTAAGCATAAGCTTACGTGTGTGTGTGTGTGTTCTGTGGTGTAGGTGACGAGATTTACTCAGGTGGGGTAGATGAGACAGCCCAGGACTAGGCAGCGGTTGGTGGTGCATGAAGCATGCCGGTGCAGGCAGTTGTTGGGGCATTTCGACTATGGTCTTCGGGGGAAGTGGGTTTTGCATTTTGGGTAGTATTGTAAATGTCTGTTTGTGGAATTGATGATAATGCGTAATTTTTCTGGGTTGATGTTGTGACAGTTATGGTATAGCTATGTGTATTTGTTGTATATAGTCATAGTTAAGGGTGAGCCCTATACTGTGAACTTTCTTCACTTAGGGATGTTCGTATTTTAGTTTCCCTCTTTACTGCTGTTTGGAAAGTTATAGTTATAGTTCAGGGTGATGTGTTACCCTATATTGAGGATTTTCTTTATTTTGGTTGATAGCATTTCTCGACGATATGTGGATTGTTGGAGATTTCGTAGGTTGGTTAGATGGTTAGGAATATTCTGGCTTGGTTGAGGATTGGATTTATGCAGGTACCTAGCATTTTGGAGGCGCCATGTTCAGGCGTCACTTTGTCGAAATTTTCGGGGAGGACGCCGTGGTGCTTAACAGTTAGGATTAAGAGAAATTAGTGAGTTTAGGCAGCTAGGTATAACATAAGAGAGTTTCGGGAGACTTAGCTTTAAATGTCGCTGTGTCAGATTTGTATATTTTGGGATTTATGTAAATTATTTTAATTATGTTTTAACGTAGGATTGGTTAGCAAAGTAGCGCACCGAGCCAGGGTGGGTTCGGGGCGTTACAGCAAGTCTGCGATTTGCGAAGTCCGAAGATGAGAGAAGAGAACTCGATAGTTAGGGTTACTTACTTCCATGGTCCCGTTCAATTATACGGATTTTGTGTCATTAAAACCAAGAACCGAACCGGGAATTTTGGTTTTGACAAAGACAGAACCAGACCAAATATGTCGGTTCTGATCCAATTCTTCAGTCTGGGCCAATTTTGCTCACCCTTATTCTTCATGTTGATGAGATATACAATTCTATTGGTTCTGATTATTGAAGAGTCAAAGTCACTTGCGTTGTATTGTCAATCAGTTTGGTGATATCGCTATATTTTTCTCTTGTTTGCTGAGAATATTAATGCTCAAGATTAATCACCCTTGGTGTTGTCTTCAAACTTATTCTAAAAAGGATTATAGTGTACCAATTGCTTAATAGTTGAAGATCATATCAGATTTTTGTCCCATGGATGTAAGCACATTGTCGAGCCATGTTAAATTCAATGTTTCATTATTTTCTGCTTTAATTTGTGGCTTATTGTAAATTAACATAATTTTTTTTAATCAAATAGAGAGGGAAAAAAGAATTTATCCACTGCGTAATCAAATTTTATAGACTATTTTTCTAACAAATGGTATTAGAGCCAGGGTGCTAGATAGTTAAGTTTGGTCAAGTTCCACCTCAGTCAATAAAGTTTGTGACTTTATATATTTTTTTAATTTCTTGTGTAAATTAAAATGGTTGGGAATTTAAGTTCAATGATTAAATTGAAATCATACAATTATTATATATGGAAACTTATGGTGAAAGATATATTTTTTGTAAAGATCTTTCACGAGCCAGTTATTGGGGATGCAGCGAGACCAAACGACAAGACAAATAGAGACTGAAATTGATGCATCGAAAATGTGTAACTTATATCAAATGTTGGGTTGATGCAAGTGTTTTTTATAGTATTGATACAGAGATAGAGTCGATCAAATGTGGAAGAAATTAGAATCACTGTTTAAAAGTTGAAGTGCTAAAAAAACTCTTATAATTAAAATACTTGTGAATTTGAAATATATGGATGGACATAGTATCAACGAGCACATGAGCAAGTTTTAGGGTTCCGTGAATCAACTGTTGCGTATGGGGATCACGTTAGATGAAATATTATAGACTTTTTTTTTTCGCTTAGTTCTATTCCAGACAATTGGGAAACACATGAATTGAAATTAGGAACTCAATGCCAGATGATGACTTATTCTAGATATGGTTAAAAATCATTTACTCAACGTGAAAGTTAGAAAGGATTCGAGTCATTCTTCTAGTGGAGTGACTCTTGTTATTGAGAAACAAGAAATACATGATCAAAGACAAAGTAAAGATCAACATAAAGGGAGTTTATCGAGAGGAAGATCTAAGCCGAAAGGAAATACAATGAAATATTTTCATTGTGGGAAGTGATGATATATGAAAAGAAATTGCAGAATATGGAATAAAGAACAATCCAAAGAGAAAGATAGTGAACATGACGGTGACATAAAGACTACTACAGTTGCTATTGATGGTGATGTGATTATTGTCTATGATGAAAGATGTGTGAATTTGACACTTCAACCATGTAATTGGATTATTGATTATGGTGCTTCATTGTAGCGCCCCGAACCCGCCCCGGGCCCGGTGCGTTACGTTGAAACCAAATCCCGTGTTTAAACGACGTTTAAAAGTAATTTAATAAAATTATCGACTCGGTTTTCGGGTTTTCCAAACCCTCAATTTATTTCTTGGAAAGCGTGTCTAAAATCCTTAGAAATACGTTGGAAAAATGTCGGGTTAAAATGGTTTGGAAAAATTGAAGTTTTAAAAAAAAAAATTTTAAAAAAACAAGGAGGGGCGCTGCTGGGCGCCGCGCGCGCGCACAGCACGCGCGCCACGCGCCCACGCGCCCCTGGCGCGCGCACAGAGCGCACGCCCTTGCGCGCCCGACTGTTGTCGGAGGCGATTATTCGCCTCCCGGTGGCGACTACTCGCCACCGTCTCTGCCGTTTTCGCCAAAAATTGCCCCAGAGGCGATTGCTCGCCTTCCCATAGCGTCCAATCGCCACCCCCCCCGGGTTTTTGACCCCAAAACGCCCGAAAAACTTGACTTTTTCCCGACTTTTTGACTTTCCTTCACTTCCTTCATTTTTCTACGACTAAAACTCCTCCAAAAATTTCGAAAATTTAAACATACCTCCCCAACACCTAAACCTTCAAAGCCCATAAAAATTTTGGAAAACCGACTTCAAACGGAGAAATACAAAAATAGAAAACTTAACCTGACGTTAGTTATTTTAAAATCAAAACGAGCGGCATAACGCCTAAAACTCGATAAACCAAAACCTGAAAGTTTAAAACCAAAACATATAGTTTCAAACCACAACCATGTAGGACTATTATCCATCAACTCAACCAACTCTCGGACATCCCAAAATAATTACTCGAACATTTATAACTACAACGTACCAAAGCTCCAAATTCTTCCAACTTTTCTCAAAATAAACATTTACACTTCAAACAACTTAACCCATCAAAACAGCTTAAAAACACCCATCAACTATCAACATACCAAAAGAAACAACCTCCCACAAACCCGAGGAGGACAGTAGCCGAGACGCCCCGACAATAACCTGCACCGGCGCACCCCGTACTCCTCCAACTGCAGCCTAATCCTCGGCAGTCCCGTCTATCTCACCTGTAGAGAACTCGTCACCTACACTATAGAACACAAAACGTAAGCCTAATGCTTAGCAAGTAGGGAAATGCACAAGAACATACTAAATGCTCGACTCAACCCTAACATGCAGTTTCTACACACTCTGTTGTTTTCTTTTCGTTTCGGTTGCATTTATCTTTCACTTTCAGGTGAATCAAGTAGGCACACGCCCCCACACAGTCCAGGACGGCCACGCCTTGATCCACGGAGCTAGACCGGAGGCACACGTCCCAACACAATCCAGGACGGCCAACACGAATCTCCCCCAATCGTTCGTAGAATCCTCATTGTGCACTTCAAGCACGAACAAGTCGAGGTATTCATACTCACAACACATTACGTACATTAGCAGAGCATCTCGAATAAAATCCCACGCGGGGTGCTCCATGAGCCACTTGCCCAACGAAGCTATTTTACTCGAGACCAAGTTGCATATCACTTCTTATCTTTCATCCACATCATCCTCACCACTCAAACATGCAAAACTCATGATTTCGTAGTTTAGAAAACTATGATGCATGACACCCGATGCGTAACAAAAGCAAAACATAACAAATAAACAAACAATCCCTACCGTTCTATGGTGTAGGCCCGAAGGCAACAAACACTCATCCACTACTTACCTAGTTGCTCGATACGTTCCCGTTCACTTCGTCCGATCAAATCACACGTTCGATCACCTAAAATAACGAAAACTTACTTAATAACAAACTAAAAGATTCTATGGAAATCAACTAACTAAACTAAAGAAATTCTTAGCCTAAACTAACTAGATTATGACACAAATCATTTCCAACACACCAAACCCGATTTTTATGAAATTTACCGACGTCCAACTTTAAACGGCCATAACTTTCTCGTTTTTCAACGGATTTCGACGTGCCACCCCAACTCGGAAACCTCTACACGTCTACTATCCATTGAATCACTCAAAGTAACCAAACAAAGTAATTGGCCAACTCGAAAATCCAGCAAACAGAATCGGGTATATAGGTGTTCTTCAACCATTTTTGTGGAACACTTCACCAATCTTCAATCTAACCCTAAAATCTACCTAAACCAAGTCATCCAACAACCAAATCATCAAAATAGGGAAGAAATCTAACATTTAAACCCAATTTTCGGACTTCACTTTCTAGGGTTTCCAAACCCTATGCAATCCCCCACAAAACATCCTAAAAACACTCCTAATCTTCATCCAAAGTTACAAAAACCAAAACCCATAAAGTTTTTACCTTAAATGCCTTGAGAGAATTGAAGAAAGGGGAGGAAGGGGCGGCTATGGAGGATGAAGGAGAAGATCGACGAAGGTTGAAGAAGAAAAAGGAAAAACATCACTTTAAACCAAACTTTCTTTCCACTTTTGATTTTCCTCCTCCAAGCTTTCTAAAATTGTAAAACCACCCATTCTTTTCCCCTCTTTCTTTCTTCCAGCGTGAATCCTCTTTTCACCCTCACTTTTCATTCAATTAATGCATGTAAAATCCTATTGGTTGTTTGACTTTTCAAACCCTTTGGTTTGAATTGTCAAACCACTTTTCTCTTTTCCATTCTATTTCAATGCACAACATACAACTTAAATGAGTAACCCTCCTAACACTTCTAACCGAAGCTACGCACGCTACAGGAAATTCCCGGGTGTTACATTCATAGCATGATACGTTACGAGGTGAATACTTATGATCCTATACTAGAGGTGATTATGGTCAAATAAAAATGAGAAACGATGATGCATCAAAGATTGTGGGAATTAGTGAAAATAATTTGGAAACCAATTTAGGTTGCAAGTTGAAATTGAAGAATGTTAGACATGTTCCAGATATTCGGTTGAATTTGATATCTACTGGTAAGCTAGATGATGAAGGTTTTGTCAATTATTTTGGTGATGCTAAATGGAAGCTGACACGATGTTGGCCTGAAAATCGTCTGTGTTAAACCCACAAATAACAAGTTGTGCTTTGGTGATAGTGAACCAATGAAAACCGCACGAACAATGAAGGAATGGTGATGATGAGCGAACTGAAAATGGAGTCAAATGAGTTGTGAATGTGTGTGAATGAAAAATTGATGAAAACTTGAAATGATAAATGAAAATTTGGATTATAAGATGAAAGTAAGGAGATGAAACCCTAAGCAAACCCGAGAGCTATCTTATGTTATACTCACGGGTGCATGTCTTCCCTTAGAAAGACAACCACCTTTAGGGATCGGTTTTACTTCCTCAAACCTTTTAGACTCTCAAAGAGAGAGGGAGGGAATGATAAGAGTTCACCAAACAACCTTGAGCTTGAAGAACAATGGAGGCACACTACTCACGGATTCAAAGAACCGTAGCATACCTATTGGTAAATCCAAACACTTGTTTGGAAGGAAAAGAGAGTTTGTATTGATTTTCGCAACAATATTTTTACAAACCCCAATAGCTATGCTTAAATAGAAACCTAAGATTGCTAGCTAGGGTTTGGAATTAGAAAAGAAGTGAGAAATATGGACCATTGATGAAGAAGAAGATCCACGGCCAAGATGCTCCATCTGCGCACGCCATCCAACGGTGGAGATACCACCTGCGCCATTCCATGATCAAGGTACTGCTATGCCATGTAATCCATCCTTGTGTGTACTTCATGGTGTCCTTTTATGAACCAAATCTTCCAACCTTGGTGCTCCTTTGAACCGGTTCTTGATTGGCATGGTTTTTGGGTGATGGTGATTCCAAGTGTAAACCAAACCATGAATTTCCAACCAAAACTAAGTCACCGTCATACATCTAACCTGATATGATTCAACTAGGGGTGAGCAGGACATGACCGAGGACTGAGAACCGGACTGGACCATTGGTTTTGGTCCTGTTTCGGTCCTAAAAATAGAATTCCCATGGGAAATGGTCCGGTTCTCGGTCCAGGTCCAAAATTTCCTGAAATCCCAGATCGGACCAAAACTTTAATTCAATAGCCATTTAAGGCAAGTAACTATTGACATCAAATAATATAACTTCCGTCTCAAATCTAAATGCATACCTTGAAAATAGTCCTCCCAATAGACTGCAAGTGAAATGGATCACATCCAATACATTGATAAACGTAGGATAGCTTTAGGGGAGTATTCTTCATGGCACTTGCAGAACTGCAACAATTTTGTTACACTTTGACCCACGAGTTTTAAGCTGGTGGCTCATGCATGCGGAAGCTAAACATAAAGAGTGAGAGATGACACCTAACAGAGAAGCAAACACGTGAAACTGAAAATGATGTAAACAGAAAATGGCGAGAGAGATAAGAATGATGTTACCAGTCGAAGTGGGAGGTGGGTGAGTCGAATAATACTCAGAGAATGTCGTTGGATTGAAGGGAGTCCTTGCCGGCCAGTAGACTTCAGATTAGTGCTAAGTCAGAAAAACTACTTCGCGTACGAAGAGAATCCCAGCAACAAGATGAAAGGCCCTTGAATTCTATTTCTTCCACAGAAGAGACCGACGGGGAAGGGGCGAGGTCGAGGTGCCCATGGGTGTACCAAAGGAATCCACAGTTCCTTTGGGTGAGAAACATCCTCGCGTACGAGGAGTTCACAGCATTGAGCTCGGTTTGGCCACCCTTCTTCTGCTTCCATTCCTTATGGATTCAGAGAGAAGGTGTGATAATAAGAGTTCATCCAAGTACCGTTTCTTGGAGAACAATTTGGTTTCCAGCCAAGCGCAGAGCACCGGCGAAGAACAGAGCACCAAAACTCCACAAAGAAGATAACTTCTATTTTCCAAATATTAATCAAAAGCTAATGTTACAATCGTTTGGAGCAGGCTCTTATAGCCTCTGAAAATTGAATGTTCAGAAGGAAAGAAAACAAAAAAGGAGAAAGCGAGAAAGGCTTGAAAGAGCCGTTGGAGCGTCGGCCAAGGAAATGGCCGTTGGTGACACGGCGTCTGATTTGCGTTGTGAGTCTTTCAGCCGAAGGCTTTCTTCAAATGGCATCCTTCAGCCGAAGTACTTCTCAATTGTGGAAGGCTTCTTCAATTATGGGCTTCTCTACTTGTGGGCTTCTATGAATTTGGCCTTTTCTTCTTCTTGGGCTTAATTGAAGTTGAATGATCTAATTTGTTTTAGCTCTTTATCTTTTTCAAGACTTGATTGAAGTATGGCTCAATCACCTCTTAGGTTTGTAATTTCCCTTTGCTGATTCTTGCCTTTGACCATTCCAAGCTTTTATAAGGAAATCACCTACACGATCAACAAACTTTGTTAGAAATATAATAATAGGTGAACTTACCTAAATGTGCAATTTGATTCTCGGGATCCAAGGCGTATCAAATTTTTTTATCACTATAATTAGAAATAGAAAGAATGTACAAAAGCATGAGCTAAACGCTCTGACCCACAAGGGAAAACAACAAAGAATTGAAACAAATCAAGCTTCCTGCCAATAAACAAAAATGGTAATATTTATTCAGGAAATTAATCCTAATTGAAATTAATCCTGGAAATGATTCTTTTAATTGAAACGGCAAGTTCGGTTCTGGTTCTGTGTGGTTTTGTCTACTAAAAGAATCAATTCCAGTATCAAATTCTCAAGGTTCTAGAGGTAAAAAACTGTGAAAATATAATTGAATCGTGAGTAAAAAATTTAACGAGAAACTTATGGAGTTTAGGGGGTTGGGAAAGGTAGGATTGTGGAAGCTGCGACGATGAGGAGGTGAAAGGAGGATGTAAATAGTCTATTCTATCTGTAGTTTATCATTTGTAATCTTTTAATTCTTTGTAGGAAATAGTTTGATTATATATAACCTATACTTAGAGGAAATTTTAATTTTTTGTATTGCAATTTACTGTAAAAAAAAATTTGGTGGGAGAAACTGGAACCAGACCAGGACAAGACCGAAAATTTTGGTCCGGTTCTGGGATTCGGGAAAAAAGTCCTGAATCCTTCGGTCCAATCCGATTTCGGCTCAGAACCAGACCGCACAGGACCATGCTCACCCCTAGATTTAACCCTACAAATCATATGTTAGACAATTCGAAATTCCAAAGTTGGTGCTACTCGGCTAAATCTGATTAGCACCGCAATTCCACATTAAAGATTTATATCAAATCAGTTTCAAATTGGTACAAAATTCAGAGGAGATCTAAGATGATGAGTTGAGATTATGCTCCAAAATTATCGTGCAAAAATAAAAGGAAAATCAGAGTTTGTGCAAGAGAAACAAACTCTGGGGAATGTACACTCTCCTAAGAAAGTGACAATGGTTCTTGGGGTATGCTGTTCACCTTTCCTAATATTTTCCAACCACCAAGGGTTTGGAGAGGAAAGATGTAAATAAGAACTTGCAAGCCACCAATTGCTTGAAGTAATGAAGGCTACAACTCCAATCGGCCAAGGGACTGCTGATGCTTTCTTACCTTAGAGTCAATGCTCTTGAAAAATACCTCGAAATTATTATTGATCTAAAAAACTGAATACCAAAATGCAATAGCTAGGATTAAATATGTCCTAGTAGTGGTTTAGGGTTGATACGTGCAAAGAAAGGAAATTTATGAAGGATTAATCACGATCGTTGGTTGAGTGCTCCTTCTTATCTTTCTTCGTTGAGATGATTTCTCCATAAGGCAAGTTGTCTTGATTCCATGAGGGGGTAAAGAGCTGAAAAGAATTCAAATTGTCAAGGTCTTTAGCGCCCTCTTTCCACTAATGGATTGGGCCTTCAAGTGAGTGAACTTTTGTTAAGCGCTAGAGCTCGAGTTGGTGTGAGCTCCTAACTTCCATGTGGGCCAATCTTCTCTTGGTTGTCTTCTAAGGCTTTGATGCTTGAACCATGATGTTGAGAGGCAGGTAAACGACGCACCATGATGTTGAGAGGCTAGTGAATGACGCCATCTTCATCAAACAATGGGCTTGGATGGACGCCTCCATCTTGTCAAAGGGGCTGGGCTTCCACAATGCGCGAGCGGAGCTTCAAAAGAAGAGTTTGGGCCTTTCTTTTAAGCTTTAACAGCCCTCTACCACCGACTATCCTATATGCTTATGCATGCATTCACTATTGAAAGCTAATAAATAGGCTAAAAGTTTGCCAATAGCAAATGAAAGAAAAATAAAATTACAAAGAGTTGTCACCCGGAAGATAAATTCCCGCTTCTGCTACTCCAGCTTTTGATTGAGTTAATTTGTCACCTTCGATCTTCCAAATGAGTATGTGTTTGGGCTTCTCCTTGTTCTGAGAGTATGGGTTCCAATCCAAGTCGTTGATAAGCTCATCTCCTGTAAAAATAGTAAACTTGTTAGTAGCTAGAATAGATAATAATTGAGTTTTGGTTTGGGACCTAGTCAGTGGCGTCTTAGGTGTATCATCCTCTCCGAGTGACCTAAACTCTAGTGTATCGGCCCCGCTCTCGTCTTTATCCTTAATGTATGGTGAGAGATCTTGAATGTTGAAGGTCGCTGAAACTCCGCCATAGTAGCTTGGAAGTTCTAACTTATATGCATTATTATTAATGCGTTCAACAACCTTGAAGGGTCCATCAGCTCTTGGTAGAAGCTTGGATTTTTTTTATTAGGGAAATGTTCTTTCTTTAGATGGAACCATACTAGGTCACCTTCCTTAAAAATTAGCTCCTTACGCCCCTTGTTGGCTCGTTTAGCAAAAGTTTCATTCTTTTTTTCGATGGATTTCCTAACCATTTCGTGCATTTTTATAACTTGTTTAGCCTTTCTAGCTCCTTCAAGGTTCACGATGTCTGCTTCTGGAAGGGGTATAAGGTCCAATGGTGTGAGGGGGTTGAACCCATAGACCACTTCGAATGGAGTCTTTCTTGGGGTGGTGTGAACACTTCCAATAATACACGAATTCTAAGTATGGGAGTTGGATGTCCCAATCTGTTAGCTTCTTGCCGATACTAGCTCTTAAAAGGGTTCCCAAAGTGTGATTAACCACTTCTGTTTGACCGTCGGTTTGTGAATGAAAGAAGGTGCTGAATAGTAACTTGGTTCCAATCCCCCTCCATAGAGTTCCCCAGAAAGAACTTAGAAATTTCGTGTCACAATTTGATACTATGGACTGTGGAACTCCATGTATACTGACTATTTCTTTAAAAAAAAATGTCAGCATCATCAGTCTTATGGCATGCAATGAAATGAGCCATTTTGGAGAACCTATCCACCACAACCATAACAGAATCTTTGGCTCTAGTTGTCCGAGGTAATCCTAGAACAAAGTTCATACTAATTTCAACCCAAGGGTGAGTGGGTACTGGGAGCTGTAAGTAAAGTCCTTGTGGGAGAACCTTACTTTTTGCCTTTTTACAAATAATACATTGCTCGATTGCTCGATGAACATCATTTGAGAGATTGGGCCAGTAAAAATTCTCTCTCAAAAGATCTTGGGTTCTTTTTTATCAAAATGGATTGACAGACCCCCACTGTGAGCTTCCTTGATGAGGCACTTTCTTAAACTCTCGTTGGGAATACACAATTTACCACTCTTAAATAGGTATCCATCCATAATATGATAACCACCTTCCGCCTTGTCTTTGCATTTAAGGTAGATGATTTTGAAATCAGCATCCGATTGGTAACTATCTTTAATCCACTCGAATCCAAAAAAACTGGTTCCCATTTCAGTAAGGAGGTTATGTCTCCTTGAAAGGGCATTTGCAACAACATTGGTGTCTCCATTCTTATATCTTAAGATATAAAGATATCTTTCTAGGAATTCAACCCATTTCGCATGTATACTATTTAATTTGCTCTAGCTCTTTATGTGCTTAAGAGCTTGATGATCCGTGTGTATGATAAACTCCTTGGACATTAAATAGTGTTGCCATTGTTCAATAGCACGTATAATAGCATAGAACTCCTTATCATACGTGGAGTAGTTGATGGTGGTTCTTTTCAATTTCTCACTAACATAGGCAACAGGTCTGCCTTCTTGCATAAGGACTGCTCAGACTCCAACTCCTGAAGCATCATTATCGATTTCAAATACTTTATTGAAATCAGGAAGTGCTAATACTAGGGATTGACATAATTTTTTTTTTAATTTTCTCAAAACTGTGTTGGCAATCTTCAGTCTAAAGAAAGTCCTTTCCTTTCTTCGTGCAGTCAGTGATGGGAGCCATAATTGTACTGAAGTCCTTAATGAATCTTTGATAGAATGAGGCCAATCCATGGAAGCTTCGAACCTCAATAATCCCTTTGGGACTCGGACAATCTTTTATTGCCTCTATCTTAGACTCATCAACCGTCATTCCTTTATCTGAAATGATAAACTCTACGAAGTAAACTTTCTTTTGAGTGAAAGAACACTTTTTAAGGTTTCCAAATAATTGAACAGATCTAAGGGTTTCGAATAATGTTCTAAGGTGGTCTAAATGAGAATTGATATCATGGATGTAAATGAGGATGTCGTCAAAATAGACACGACAAATTTACCAAGAAACTCCTTCAGAACGTGGTGCATCAACCTCATGAATATACTGGGAGCATTTAATAATTCGAAAGGCATGACCATCCATTCGAATAATCCATACTTGGTCTTGAAGCTAGTTTTCCATTCATCACCTTCCTCCATGTGAATTTGATGGTATCCGCTCTTCAAATCGACCTTGGAAAATATAGAGGCTCCATTGAACTCGTCTAGCATATCATCAAGTCGAGGTATTGAAAATCTATATTTGATGGTTATCTGGTTAATGGCTTTGCTGTCTATCCACATTCTTAATGTTCCATCTTTTTTTGGAACAAGGAGTGTACGGACAACACAAGAATTTATTGACTCGCAGATATAACCTTTTTCCAGTAATTCTTGTACTTGGTTTTGTAACTCTTTGGATTCCTTGGGATTTACTCTATAGGCTGGATGGTTAGAAAAAATGACTCCCGGCTGTAGATCGATTTGGTGTTCTATACCATGCAAAGGTGGTAGTTCTTGTGGAAAGATATCCTGATATTGTTTAAGAAGAATTTGCACGGTCGCGGGAATACCCCTAATTCTTTTATCCGCTCTCGAAACATAACTAATATGAGTGGTCCTCCCTCTAATAAAGAGCTTTCTAACTCTTTTCTTGATATGAAAACGTTAGTCTTTTCCTTCTCCTTCTTCCTATAAGCTTCATCTTGGGCAATTTGCTCGGGTTTTAAGTGTAACACCCGAGTTAACGGCCAGGTTGAGTGGCAAAGTTGTAATAATGGAGGATTGAGGCCAATATTTAAAGAAAAAGGAAAGGATTCAAACCTCATTTAAACCACTGTAGCCGACACCACCCTTTCCGGCGATTTCTTCTCTCGCAAGTCCTCACTCCCTGCTATCAGCAAACTCTCCTCGACAGCCGGTTTACTCCGCCACCACTCGACTACTCTGCGCCTGAGGTGAAGAAGTTTGAAGAGAAAGGAGCTCAAGTGCTAAAGAGACCAGGTAAGTGAATGTATTAAGATTTCCGGCTAATAGAGCCCTACATCGTGGGAGTACTAGGTTGAGATGTCTAATGTTTACTTTATGATTATGAGCTTGTCTGCACTTGAAGGATTTATGTATGTTGCGAGTTACACCCTGTGATGACCTGTTAGTGATTGTGAAGTTGTCTGCTCTGGTATGATCCTTATCATAGTTTGATGAGTTAAAAGCTCTCATGTTCATGCATCATGAATGTTTCTCAAGCATAAGAAAATGTTTTAACGCATGTTTTCCATGAACAAGATATGTATGTATATATGTATATGTATAAGATTTATGCAACGTGGATTAAGTGAGGGTTGGGGGCGGTTCGGCGTATGTCACAGTCCAAAGAAGGACATATGAATACGACCCGCAGTAGGGAACAAGATCAAACTCACTGTCGAACCCCCTTTACCGGCACAAATCCTCTCTTGATCCACACAACCTAAACAATGAATATGATCAATGATTATGAATAATGAATATGATTAATGATTATGAATGACGAATATGATCAATGATTATGAATGATGAATATGATCAATGATTATGAATGATGAATATGATCCATGACTATGAATGATGATTATGAGCAAAGACATGAACAAGAAAAGACTTATGAGCATGTGATTTTCCCAAATTATGCATTCATGCATCCATGTTAGTGTTGCATTCCTTACTAAGCATTAGGCTTATAATTTAAACCTTATGATGTAGGTGACGAGTCTTCAGGTGAGGAACTCAAGGTTAATGAGGATGTCTAAGCTTGGTTGCTGGAGGATGCTCAGTGTGACAGTGAAGGCTGGATAGGCGATCAAGTTCCCTGGTTATACCCATAGTAAGTCAGAGAAGTTTATGATAAACAGATGACTAAGTAGAATAGAGTTTTCTTATAACAATGAGATTCGGATTTTGAATAGTTTGACTTCAGAGTCTGTTAACGATTTTAAGGATTATTGAATGGTCTGTTTTGCTTAAACCTTCCGCTATGTGTATCTTGTAAGGGATATGGTTTTTACTCATTAGGGTTTATAATTTCCAGGTTAAGATTTGGGTGAGTTGTAGTATTTTCTGTTGGTTGAGGTTGTTTGATGATTATAGTGTTTTACTGCCGTAAGATAGAAGCTGGATGAGGCATTCATCCGGCTGACGCCATCGGTAGATGTAGTGTTTATGCCATCGGATGATGAAAGTGTTATTTTGTCGTCTAGCGATCGGCAGATGTAGTGTTTAAGCCATCGGATGATGAAAGTGCTATTTTGTCGTCTAGCAATCGACAGATGTAGAGTGTTTAGCCATCGGACGATGTGAGGGTTTTCTTGTCGTTTAGTGACCGGGTCATGTTTTAATTATGCACGTGGGGAGCACATGTCCATCGGATGATGATTCCCTATTACACCGGAAGATGAAGTATGTTTCCTCGCCGGATGATGTAAGTGATAATTTGTCGTTTAGTGATCGGATGATATAGAGCTTGTAAGCTATCGGAAGATGTCTTAGATGAACACGTGAATTTCACACGTCTATCGGTAGATGTTTAATTGGTCACACGAGATGCACGTGATCGTCGGTCGATGCGAGTATTTCCATCTGCTGATAGGTGTTTAAATGAGTCATGTGGGGTGCACGTGCCATCCGGAAGACGCAATGTCAATCGGTGATGCATGCAGACCCATGCAACTTGTACGTCGATTGAAAGCATGTACGAGGGACTAATTTTCCATCCGTTAAGTTGAAGTCCTTAAGCCTGTTAGGTATACTGTTATTAAAAAAAAAAAAACAGAGAAGGAGAAAGGAGTTCAAATATGAATTAATGTTTATGTAAAGTCAAGAATTTCGTGGCGATCCTCCCCGGGTCGTTACATTAAGGGAGCAAGTTTTACTGTCTTTCCTCCAAACTTGAACCAGTAGTAATTTGTAAACCCGTATGGGCCACCTGCCTATCATACTGCCATGGTCTACCAAGAAGTAGATGGCTGGCATTCATAGGAACGACGTCACAAATGACTGAATCATTATATTTTCCAATGGTGAAACTTATAGTTACTTGCTTAGTGACTCTTACGTCATCTCGGTCATCTAACCAATGTAATTTATAAGGGTTAGGATGTAAACGAGTTTCCAACCCTAATTTTTTGACCATCTCTTTAGAAGCTACGTTTATGCAACTACCGCCATGAATGATCACGGAACAAACTCTATTCTTGATGGCACAACGGGTGTGAAAGATGTTCTCCATTTGGCAATTTTCTTCAGATGATTTTGCCACAAGGGTTTGCTTTATGACCATTAGGAGGGGACCTTCTTGGGCGTGGAAAGTGTCGTCCTCTGATGCAACTTCTTTTAAGGTCTCTTCTTCTTGCTCATCCTCACTGTTAAGTTCTCTGGTTCCCTCTTTGATTATCATGATGCGTCGGTTAGGACATTGAGCCATTATGTGACCATATCCTTGGCACTTGAAACATTTAGTGTCTCTGGCCCTATTTTGGTTGGCATCAGATATAGTAGGTTTACTACTACCTTCTTTAGTAGGCCAACTTCTTGTAATAGGTTTCTTATCCTTCACCTTAACATTTCTGTTAGTGGTGTCCGAGGTTTTGGGAGTAAACCTAGTATAGGACATCCTACCACCTCTCTTTAGTTGTCTTTCAACCGTGATGACCATTTGAGTTACCGAGTCCATCATGTAAAGAGGATACAATTCAACAACGTTACTAATATCTTGGCTTAGTCCACGGAGGAATCTTGCAATCATTTGCTCTTCCGGGTCATTCTATCCACCTCTTATCTTTAGCATCTCGAATTCAGTGAGATATTCTTCCATTGATCGACCTCTTTGCATTAGATTTTGCATCTGTATAAATAGTTCTTGATGGTAGTGACTTGACACAAACCTTTTTCGCATGTGAGATTTCATCTCTTCCCATATGGTGACTGGACTCTCGTTAAGTTGTCTTCGTTGAGCTTTTAGATAATCCCACCATAAAGAAGCATAACCGATTAGCTCCACAGCCACTAGTTGTATCATAGTGTGATCCGAATAGTCATAATATTCGCACACTTTCTCGCCTTATCTAACCAGTCTAGAAATGCGTCTCCATTGCATGCTTCATTGAATGAAGGAATGGATAACTTGGCATATCAAAAATCGTCATTGTCTCTTCTTCGGTTTTGGATAAATTCATCATCTCCATCAATCCATTCTCCTTCACGGTCCCTATGGGTAACGAATCTATCCCTAGGTGGTTCATCGTTCTTCCTTGTCATGATTTCTGGGCCAGCTCTTCTCCTTTGTATGGGCTCTTGGAAGGCCCATTCATTTCTTCCTTGAGGGAAAGGTGATCTATAGCTGGATTCCCTAAGTAATGGTTCTTGGAGATTTTTTCCTCGATTATTAGCCCTCTCTTGTTTATCCATTCGTTCCATAAGTTGTTTCAACATTTGGCTAATGCCGTCCATTTGTCCTCATAGGCTAGATTCTCCAACTTGAGGATTTTCGATTATAGAAGGTTCTATGTCCATGTTTTGTTTAATGTTTGAGTTATAATTGAGTCCACTTCGTGTTGTCATTATTAAGGCTCTATTTCGCTCCTAAATTTTAGGACTTGATTAGGAAATTATTTAAACAAACTTGAGTTTATCTTTAACTTCTTGGTTCTGGCTTGGGGATTCTTAATTAAGTGAAGATTATGGATCTACTTAATTACCTAATGTATTAGGAATATACGTTAAAGGAAACTCTAGTTAAAGTGGTTTAATTTTTAGAACTTAATTAACTGAGTTAAAGGCTCTACTTAATCCTAGAATATTAGGAAAGATTGAAATTTTAAATTGCTAATGTAAAAAAATCAAATTCTAATAAGGCAAACTAGTGTGATAAAACCTAAAAGTAAAAATTGGAATTGATTAAAATGGAATTAAAGGAATGAAACACAAGATTTATGGCAATTTCTTTAGTGCATAAACGGAAATAATCATGCAATAACTCGTTGTTAACGATTAGAATCTTTTCTATTTAGAAATTACAAGTAGTTGCCAAACAAATTTAATGCAAAGATGCTCAATTTGGAAAGTTCTATTATGACAACCTAAACGATATTGCTAACAGTAATTTAATTTAATTTTTCAATCCTAACAATCACGTATCTAATAATAATGTTTAAGCATGGTAATATTAATTCCTAATAACATTAACATAAAACAAACAAATTAACTTAGGTTAGGGTAACCTTCCTCGGCTAAAATGTAATCTGATTTTTTATGTCACTTTAATCCGATCAAAAGATGTGAAAATAATGTCCAAACCAAGTCAAAATCTCACAATAGAAGTTACCTTTGCTCTGATACTAGATGATATGATTCAACCCTGCAAATCATATGTTAGACAATTCGAAATTCCAAGGCCAATTAGCAATGAAATTCCACATTCAAGATTTATATCAAATAAGTTCCAAATTGGTACAAAATTCAGAAGAGATCTAAGATGATGAGTTGAGATTATGCTCTGAAATTATCGTGCAAAAATAAAAGGAAAATTAGAGTTTGTGCAAGAGAAACCCGTGATCAGTCCGGTAAGCAACTTGAGCACTTTCGGGGAATGTACACTCTCCTAGGAAAGTGACAACGGTTCTTGGGGTATGGTGTTCACCTTTCCTACTATTTTCCAACCACCAAGGTTTTTGAGAGGAGAGATGTTAATAAGAACTTGCAAGCTACCAATTGCTTGAAGTAATGAAGGCTACAACTCCAATCGGCCAAGGGACCGCCGATGCTTGCTTAACTTAGACCTGATGCTCTTGAAAAATACCTCGAAATTATTATTGATCTGGAAAACTGAATACCAAAATGCAATAGCTAGGATTAAATATGTCCTAATGGTGGTTTAGGGTTGAGACGTGCAAAGAAAGGAAATTTATGAAGGATTAATCACGGTCGTTGGTTGGGCACTCCTTATCTTTCTTCGTTGAGATGATTTCTCCATAAGGCTAGTTGTCTTGATTCCATGAAGGGGTAAAGAGATGAAAAGAATTCAAATTGTCAAGGTCTTTAGCGCCCTCATTCCACTAATGGATCGGGCTTTCAAGTGAGTGAACTTTGGTTAAGCGCTAGAGCTCGAATTGGTGTGAGCTCCTAACTTCCATGTGGGCCGATCTTCTCTTGGTTGTCTTCTAAGGCTTTGATGTTTGGTCCATGATGTTGAGAGGCTGGTGAATGACGCCACCATGATATTGAGAGTAGGGGTGAGAAAAAAAACAAGAACCGAAGAACCGGACCAGAACCGACGGTTTGGTCCGGTTCTGGGTGGTTCTGAAAAAGAAAAAAGGATTTTTGGTTCTGTATTGACCATAACCAAAAATCCTGGTCCGGTTTCGGTTCTAATGAGTCAGCTCATGTAGAACCGACCTGGACCAAGTTTTTTGCAATAAGTTTCCAACATCGAGTTCAAACTTCAGAGACACTTCAGTTTTCTCTTCTCATCTTGGCGAATCGCCGACGCTCTCGCCCTCGCCTAGTCACTCTCGCCCTCACCTAGTCGCTCTCGCTCTCGTCCTCGCCCAATTGCTCTCGCCATCATCCTCACCCTCGCCCAGTCGCTCTCGCCCTCGCCGTCTCTCGCAGTCTCCAATCGTCATCTTGCATTATGGGTACCGATGAAGCCGGTCGAGGCCCTGTTCTAGGTTTTTCATTTTTGTTCTCTTCTAATTTCATGCTTACTACCTTTTCCCATCCAATTAGGGTAGTATTGGTGTTCTTCTTTTGATTTTTTTTTTGTTCGTGTTGTTTTCAGGGCCAATGGTTTACGGGTGCTTGTACTGTTCTCGTTTTTATCAGAAGGCTCTTTCATGTTTGAATTTTGTAGGTTTTTGTTGGAATCCTTTACCAAACCCTATGATTTTTTAATATTGAGTATAGAATGTTCACAATGCTTGTTTTTTTTTCCTTTCATCATTTTCGTACATTTATAGCATTTTGTTTTCTTAATTTTTATGTTAAAACTTGTTAGTTTACTGATGAAAGAACTATTATGAAAGAACAGTTTATTCATCTTTCTGTATTAGTGAAATTTATTTGTGGGATTTACATAAATATTGTCTTAAAATAAAATAAAATAAATAGACGGGAGGACCAGAACTGAGACCAGAATTCTGGTCCGGTTCTGGTCTAGTTTTAGAAATTTTTTTAGGCTTATTGGTACAAAAATTTAAAAACCGAATTTAGTAGTCCAGTCTTAATTTTTTTAAAAACCGGACCGAATCGGACCACGATCACCCCTAGTTGAGAGGCTAGTGAACGACACCATCTTCATCAAACAATGGGCTTGGATGGACGCCTTCATCTGGTCAAAGGGGGCTTCCACAATGCGCTAGCGGAGCTTTAAAAGGAGAGTTTAGGCCTTTCCTGTAAGGTTTAACCCTCCACCACCGACTATCCTATATGTTTATGCATGCATGCACCATTGAAAGCTAATAAATAGGCTAAAAGTTTGCCTATAGCAAATGAAAGAAAAATAAAATTACAAAGAGTTGTCACCAAGAAACAAATTCACGTTTCTGCTACTCTAGCTTTTGATTGAGTTAATTTGTCACCTTCAGTATTGCAAATGAGTATGTGTTTGGGTTTTTTCTTGTCCTGAGAGTCCGGGTTCCAATCCAATCTAATAACCCTAACCACATAATCCAATGCATGCATGCAAAATAAATGGCTAAATGTTTGCCAAAAGAAATACAAATAAATGGTTACACGGTGTTAAGGCCGGGAAGACAAATTTCCTTTGGGCTTTGAGTGGAGTCCATCCATGCATTCCAAGTCAAGATGTGAAGAGCTTGATCTATGTCCTTTAAGATAGGTCCCCACGTGGAGTCTTCAAGTAGATCAATACCTGCAAAAGAAATAAATTCATTAGTAAGGAGATTAAGTAAAGTAAGGACCTTTGTTTGAGAACGTGTGATTGGCCTCCTAGGCATATCATCCTTTTTGGCTAATTGAAAATTTGACCTCAAATCCATTGATTCGGTCTCCTCATCACCAATTTTATCTCCAATGTATGGTGATAGATCATGGACATTGAATGTGGAAGACACCCCATAATCTCCTGGTAGTTCCAACTTGTAGGCGTTATTGTTAATACGCTCTAACACTTTAAATGGTCATTCTACTCTAGGAAGCAATTTAAAACGCTTCTTAGCTGAAAAATGCTCCTTGCGTAAATATAGCCAAACCAAATCACCTCTTTAAATATAACTTCCTTTCTACCTTTGTTGGCATGTTTGGCATATCCTTCATTACTCTTATCGATAGCTTTGCGCACCTTTTCATGCAATTTCTTGACCTGATCTTCTTTATTGGCTCCTGATGAGTTGACAAGATCCTTAGTGAGAAGAGGAACAAGATCTAATGGTGTAGACGGATTAAATTCATAGGCCACCTCAAAGGGCGTTTGATGAGTTGAGGAATGGACACTCCTGTTGTTGCAAAATTCCAATTGTGGTAAAAATACATCCCAATTTGTCAACTTCTTGACCACAACGCTATGTAAAAGAGTACCCAATGTTTGGTTGACCACTTTGGTTTGCCCATCGGTCTGGGGATGGAAAGATGTGCTAAAACAAAGTTTCGTCCCCAATATTTTCCACAATGTTGTCCAAAAAGTGCTTCAGAATTTGGTGTCTCTATCAGCCACTATTGAATGGGGCCCTCCATGGAGTCGGACAATTTCCTTAAGGACGAGGTCGGCTATGTTAGTGGCAACATCGGTTTTGTTACATGTAATAAAGTGCGCTATTTTGGAAAAATGGTCTACGACTACCATAATAGAATCTTTATTCCTCACAGTTCGAGGTAATCCTAGTACAAAGTTCATACTGATCTCAACTCACGGGTGAGTTGGAACTGGTAACGACAAATATAATCTCTAGAGAAGGACTTTACTTTTAGCCTTCTTACATATTATACATTGTTCTATCAGGCGGTGCATGTCCCACATCATATGAGGCCAGTAAAAGTGCTCTTGGAGCATTAGGAGGGTTTTTTTTTTCCCCGAAGTGACCTGCTAACCCTCTGCTATGAGCTTCCTTAGCAAGGCATTGTCTCAGGCTACCATTGGGGAGACACAATTTTCCTCCTCTTAAAAGAAACCCATCCATAATGTAATATCCTCCTTCTGCCTTGTCCAGACATTTGGTGAAAGGCAATCTAAAGTCCTCATCCATTTCATAATGTTTATTGATCCATTCAAATCCGAAGAAGCTAGTTCCTAGTTCTGTTAAAAGGGTCTGTTTCCTGGATAGGGCATCGGCGACGACATTGTCTCCTCCTTTTAAGTATTTAATGGTGTATGGAAAACTCCTCTAGAATTCTACCCACTTGGCATGCCTCTTGTTCAACTTGTTCTGACTCTTAATGTGTTTAAGGGATTGATGGTTAGAATGTATACGAATTCTTTTGACATGAGGTAATGTTGCCAGTGTTCAAGGGCTCGCATGACAGGAGTAGATGAGAGCTACCCATTTTAACTTCTGTTGTGCAAAATATTTCGCAAGTGTACGAGTCGCAACAAGTAATATAATGATAAATAGAGTGTCGAACCCACGAGGACTTGTTAATTAATAATCGAAATAACTAATCTTAATTCTAAATTGAACACACGTTTTATGATTTTCAAGAATTGAAATTAAAATAAACAACTAAAATAATTAAAATAAACTAAGACAAAATATTGCAATAAATAAAATTAAATTAAATCAAATTGATAAAAACCTAGGTACTACGATTTCACCAAGACAATATTTATTTCAGTTCTACGTAATCATATTCATAAATATTCTTCCTATGTTGTTGATCGATTTTACGAAATTCTAATACAATCTCTCTCGAGCATCGTATGGGTTATCTGATTAATGGGTTGTCACTTCTCAGTCTTAAATCCTATATTAATCAAATATAAATAAATCAAGAAATCACAGTGATCACATCAATACCGTAACTATCTCTAGCCTACGTATATTCATGACATCAATTTCAGTGCACAGATATTTATCACCTCTCAGTCTCAAAACATCCCAAAAATCAAGTAAAGATTGGCCAGAAATTTACAAGCTGTAAGAACAGAAATCGAATGAATCAACAATAGTGGAAAAAATACTTAATAAATATAATTAAACGAAGAAACTGAAAATAAACATCGTCTGGCTACGTCGTAGTCCCTAAAATAAAAAGTTAGTTCATGCTAAAATAGAAGAAAACAATGCTCATGGATAAATAAATAACTAAGGATAAGAGAAAACTATATTAATGTGCTTTAGTCTTCAAGTCTGGTTATTCTCTTCTCCGATGAATAGTTCTCCTCTGCTGAAAATATCAAGCCAAAAATCTCCAGCATTCAGCTCTCGCTCTCTGCCAAAGAAATTCGTCCAGAGTTCTCTTGCTCTCTGCCGCGCTCTCCAAATCGCAGAATCCTCCTGTTTCTTGCTCTCAAAGTCGTCGAACCGCCGAATCACCCTCTTTTCTTTAGGTTTTTATTGTAACGACCCGGGGAGGATCGCCACGAAATTCATGACTTGTCTTAAAACTTTAATTCATATTTGAACTCTTTTCTCCTTCTCTGTTTTTTTTTTTTTTATAACAGTATACCTAACAGGCTTAAGGACTTCAACTTAACAGATGGAGAATCAGTCCCTCGTACGTGACTTCTTCATGACATTATTTACTTAATCATTCACAGACATGAGCGACCATACACTGTCATTGATTCTATGATGAAATCGGGCGGTGGAGGATTGCCCTCGGGTCGCTCTACGTTATTCTACCCGAATTGCGTGGGTCTGCATGCATCGGCGGATGAAGCGCATATTATCCGACCTATCACGTGCATATCATGTGACTCTCTCATCGACGTTCAGTAGAAAACATCTACCGATGAGCACGTGCGTCTCTCGTGAACGTCTAAAACATCATCCGGTAGTGGACATCTACCGGTAGACACGTGCAGCTCTCGTGATCATTAAAACATCTACCGATAGACATGTGAAATTCACGTGTTCCTCTAAGACATCTTCCGATAGCTTACAAGCTCTATATCATCCGATCACTAAACACTCTACTTCTGCCGATCGCTAGACGACAAAATAGCACTTTCATCATCCGATGGCTAAACACTCTACATCTGCCGATCGCTAGACGACAAAATTTATACTTACATCATCCGAAGGCTAAACACTCTACATCTGCCGATCGCTAGACGACAAAATTTATACTTACATCATCCGAAGGCTAAACACTCTACATCTGCCAATGAAGAAACATACTACATCTTCCGGTGACGTCATCCGGAAGACTCAATCGTTCGATTCCTATCATTTGACATCTGCCGATGACGTCAGCCGGATGAATGCCTCATCCAGCTTCTATCTTACGGCAGTAAAACACTATAATCATCAAACAACCTCATCCAACAGAAAATACTACAACTCACCCAAATCTTAACCTGGAAATTATAAACCCTAATGAGTAAAAACCATATCCCATTCAAGATACGCATAGCGGAAGGCTTAAGCAAAACAGACCATTCAATAATCCTTAAAATCGTTAACAGACTCTGAAGTCAAACCATTCAAATCCGAATCTCATTGTTATAAGAAAATTCTATTCTACTTAGTCATCTGTTTATCATAAACTTCTCTGACTTACTATGAGCATAACCAGGGAACTTAATCGCCTATCCAACCTTGCACTGTCACACCGGGCATCCTCGGGCAACCAGCTTTAAACCTCATCTCTGGACTGAAATTCCTCACCTGCTAACTCTTCACCTACATCATAAGGTTTAACTATAAGCCTAATGATTAGTAAGGAATGCAACAATAACATGAATGCATGAATGCATAATTCAGAGAAATACATGGTCATTAGCCTTTTCTTGTTCATAATCATCTTCCATAGTCATGAATCATATTCATCATTCGTAATCATTGTTCATAATCATTGTTCATATTCATCATTTAAGTTGTGTGGAATGAGAGAGGATTTGTGCCGGTAAAGGGGGTTCGACAGTGATTTTGATCATGGTTCCTACTGCGGGTCGTATACATATGCCCTTCTTTGGACTGTGACATACGCCGAACCGCCCCCAACCCTCACTCAACCACGTTGTAGGGATTTTATCATCTTATCTTGTTCATGAGAAAACATGCTTTTAAAACATTTTCATATGCATAAAATAGTCATGATGCATGTACTTGGAAATTCTTAAATCATCAAGCTGCAGAACAGAATACCATTCGACATGAAGCCTTATCATTGGCTAATTATCGACATAAACTTTAGACAGTAACACAAGGGGAACTTCTAATCATCATGTGAGTTTCTACCTAGCATCCTTTGATGTAGGGTCCTAATGATCGAGAAACCTACACATTCACTTACCTGGTCTCCTTAGCACTTCGAGTTCCTTCCTCTTCAAACTTCTTCACCTAGAACATTTACATTGCAGTAGTTAAAATAAAATCCTAATAGTTCTAATCTCAAGTTATCCTAAGATCTAATAGCTAAGAGTCATTCTCGAGTTCTTAGTTTAATACTCAATGTAACCCGAAATCCCAAAAATCAAAACAGACGGATTCGATAAATGATAACTCAGGGTTGGTTGTTTTAAATGTCCAGAATCGATTTGGAATGACATTACCAATCTCGGGTTTCAAAATGTTCTTATCAATACTCGGCCATTGAAGAATCCAAAACTTCAATACAGAGCTGAAAACAGAGCTAATAAACTAACAGATAGCCACATTGTCTAATGCATACCTCAGGCGCAGAGTAGTCAAGTGGTGGCGGAGTAAACCGGCCGTCGAGGAGAGTTTGCTGATAGCAGAGAGTAAGAACTTGCGAGAGAAGAAATCACCGGAAAGGAAGGTGTCGGCTACCGTGGTTTAAATGAGGTTTGAATCCTTTCCATTTTCTTTAAATACTGGCCTCAATCCTCCAATATTACAACTTTGCCACTCAACCTAGTTTAGATCCACATGTAATTAATTAAGCTTGGCATAAAATCCTAAACTGCGAAAATTAAATATTCATGACCGTTAATACCGTTAGGAAAATCACCTGGCCGTCATCTCGGGTGTTACATCCACCCCTCCTTAAACAAAATTTTCGTCCCCAAAAATTGATCAAACAAACAACTCTGGATACTTGTCTAACATGTCCTGTCGTCTCTCCCACGTGGCTTCTTCAATGCCATGATGCTTCCATAAAACTTTGACCAACGGAATCTCTTTATTCCTCAGAGTCTTAACTGTAGATTCCAATATCTGCACTGGTCTCTCTTCATACATTAATGATGGTTCAAACTCAATATCCGTTGGCTTAACAACTTGCGTCAGATCTCGTATGCATTTCCTTAACATTGACACTTGAAAGACATTATGAACTTTATCCAATGATGGAGGCAACTGCAGCCTGTAAGCTGTACTACCGACTCTAGCCAAAACAGGGAATGGTCCAATGAATCGTGGGGTAAGTTTTCCCTTTTTTCCAAACCTTAAGACCCCTTTGAATGGTGAAACCTTCAGGAAAACCTCATCTCCAACAGCAAATTCAATATCTCTCCTCCTTTGATCTGCATAACTTTTCTGTCGGCTTTGTTCAGTAATCATTCTCCTTTTAATATTGGCAATCTTGTCTGACATCTGCTGCAACATCTCGGGACCTAGGAGTTTTGCTTCACCGACCTCATCCCAATACAGAGGTGACCTACACTTCCTGCCATACAGTGCCTCATAAGGTGCCATGCCAATGGTGGACTGGTAGCTGTTGTTGTAGGAGAACTCAACCAGAGGTAAGTATCGAGTCCAGGATGACTGGAAATCTAGTACACACGCCCTCAGCATGTCTTCAAGTATCTGAATAGTCCTTTCAGATTGACCATCTGTCTGTGGGTGGAAGGCCGTACTGAAGGTTAACTTTGTACCTAATGCGTCTTGTAAACTTTTCCAAAATTGGGAGGTAAACCTGGGGTCACGATCGGATACAATAGATACAAGGACTCCATGCAACCTAATAACTTCTTGTACATAAAGATCAGCCAGCTGGTCCATCGAGTAGGTTGTCCTTACTGATAAGAAATGGGCTGATTTCGTCAATCTATCAATCACAACCCAAATACTATCATGTCCTTTAATTGTCTTAGGTAATCCTACAACGAAATCCATAGCTATGTGTTCCCACTTCCACTCGGGAATAGGTAAAGGCTGAAGGGTACCCCCTAGACGTTGGTGCTCGGCTTTAACCTGTTGGCAAACCAAACATGACTCTACATACTTAGCAACATCTCTCTTTAAGTTTGGCCACCAATAGAGTAACTTCAGGTCTCGATACATCTTGGTGCTGCCAGGATGTACAGAAAAGGGAGACGAGTGCGCCTCAGCCAAGATTATCTTACGTAATTCTTCATCATTAGGGACGTACCATCTATTTCTAAACCTCAGAATCCCATCCTTGGAAAGACTAAACTCGGAGGTGGTGTCCTTCGCCTTGTTCATCATACGGTTATTCTCCTCAGAGTCCTTCTGTTGTGCTTCTTTGATCTTTTCCAGAACCTTCGGTTGAATGGTCAAATTTGCGAGCAAAGTTGACAACTCCGAAACTATTTCCAACTCAAATTTCTGAACCTCCATCCTTAGAAGTATAGACATGGCTGACACCGCGGGTTGCATTGTTGTTGACATTCTGCTTAAAGCATCGGCTACAGCATTAGCCTTGCCCGGATGATACTGATTTCAAAGTCGTAATCCTTAACAAATTCCAACCAACGCCTCTGCCTCATGTTCAATTCCTTTTGTGTAAAGAGGTACTTCAGACTTTTATGGTCAGAAAACACCTCGCACTGTTGCCCATACAAATAGTGTCTCCATATTTTCAAGGCAAAAACAATAGCGGCTAATTCTAAATCATGGGTGAGATAGTTCTGTTCATAACTCTTTAACTGCCTAGAGGCATACGCTACAACTTTACCCTCTTGCATCAAAACACAGCCCAAACCAACTTTAGATACATCACAATATACGCTAAACTTTCCTTCATCGGTTGGGAGAGTCAATACCGTGGCTGTTGTTAACTTCACTTTCAATGCCTGAAAGCTATCCTCACAAGCTTCGGTCCAAGAATACTTATTGTCCTTCTTTGTCAAATTCGTCAGGGGCTTAGCTATCATAGAAAATCCTTTGATGAACTTTCTGTAATAGCCTGCCAATCCAAGGAAACTGCGGACTTCACTGGCATTCTTTGGTTATGGCCAATCCTCTATTGCTCGAATTTTGGTCGGGTCCACTGATATGCCATTAGGAGAAACTACATGGCCAAGAAAATTAACCTTGTCCAACCAAAATTCACACTTGGATAATTTGGCATAGAGCTGGTGCTCCTTCAATGTTGTCAAAACTACTCTTAAATGCTCTGCATGGTCAGCTTTAGTCCGTGAGTATATCAAGATATCATCTATGAATACAATGACAAATTTGTCTAAATACTCACGAAACACTCGATTCATTAAGTCCATAAAGGCTGCAGGTGCATTGGTCAGTCCAAACGACATGACCAAGAATTCATAGTGTCCATAACGGGTTCTGAAGGCTGTCTTTGGTATATCTCCTTCCTTAACCTTCAGTTGGTAATAGCCCGAACGTAAATCTACTTTTGAAAACACCTTAGCTCCTTGCAATTGGTCAAACAAATCGTCAATCCGAGGTAAGGGGTACTTATTCTTAATTGTCAACTAATTTAGCTCCCTATAGTCTATGCACATTCTAAGGGAACCATCCTTCTTCTTAACGAATAAGACAGGTGCACCCCAAGGAGAGCTGCTAGGGCGTATAAATCCCTTATCAACTAATTCCTGTAATTGGACTTTTAATTCCTTCAACTCAATAGGTGCCATGCGGTATGGATTCTTAGATACAGGTGATGCTTCGGGATAGGTATCAATCACAAACTCTATTTCTCTATCAGGTGGTAATCCAGGCAAATCATCCAAGAATGCCTTAGGGAACTCTCTGACTATGGGGATGTCTTGTAACTCTATTTTATTCTTCTCCCGAACATCCATTATGGTAGCTAAGTAACTTCACAACCATTTTTCAATAACCGATAAATTTCTAGTGAGGATATGATGGGTATTTTACTTATCTTAATTGTCAACTAATTTAGCTCCCTATAGTCTATGCACATTCTAAGGGAACCATCCTTCTTCTTAACGAATAAGACAGGTGCACCCCAAGGAGAGCTGCTAGGGCGTATAAATCCCTTATCAACTAATTCCTGTAATTGGACTTTTAATTCCTTCAACTCAATAGGTGCCATGCGGTATGGATTCTTAGATACAGGTGATGCTTCGGGATAGGTATCAATCACAAACTCTATTTCTCTATCAGGTGGTAATCCAGGCAAATCATCCAAGAATGCCTTAGGGAACTCTCTGACTATGGGGATGTCTTGTAACTCTATTTTATTCTTCTCCCGAACATCCATTATGGTAGCTAAGTAACTTTCACAACCATTTTTCAATAACCGATAAATTTCTAGTGAGGATATGATGGGTATTTTACTTATCTTAGGGATAGCTTGGAAGGAATAATGATCACCGTTTGGGGGTCGAAAATCAACCATTCCAGATCTACAACTTATTGTGGCATAATGCTTGAATAACCAATCCATTCATAATATCACATCATATCCTTTCATGTCAATTACAATCAGTTCCACGCATAGTTTCTTACTTCCTAAGGATACAATGTCACCCTTAACAATCTGCTCTGAATGTAGGGACTTCCCTGACGGTAACATAACGCTAAATGACTTTTCGGCTGGTAGGAGTTCTAAGTTGTGATTGCATACAAACAAGGTTGATATAAACGAGTGTGTGGCTCCCGTGTCTATAAGTGTGTAAGCAGTAAAACCACAGATCATAATAGTACCTGTTATGACTGTGTGCGGCACCGTGTCCTCATCTTCCATCATAGCAAAAACTCTAGGTGCTATCCTTGCACGGTTCGGATCTGGCGGCATGGGGCAGTCTCTGACTATGTGTCCAACCTTATCACATCTGAAACAGCGGCCAGAACGCAACTTGCATTCGCCGGGGTGATTCTTCTGACAGGTGGGGCATAAGGGTACCAGAGGCCTCTTTCCCTTTCTTTGGTCATCATTCTGGTTGTATGGCCTCTTCACACCTTTCTGCTGCTGTGGTCCCCTGTTCTGCTGTGGCTGCCAGCCCTTGTTCGGTCGTGGTGGCTGTTGGACATCCTTGGTAGTCTTCTTTGTCTGATCACGCTGCTCATACACTGTTATTTCAGCTTCCTCCATTTCCAAGGCCTTAGCTGTGACCTCGGTATACGGCACGTTGTAGACACCAGCAGTTTTCATTTTCACATACAAGCTTGGCTTCAGTCCTTGAACAAACTGATAGATCTTATCCTCCTCGTCTTCCACCAAACGAGATGCAAACCGAGATAAGGCCTCAAATCTACATATGTAATCCGTCACTGAACCAGTCTGTCGAAGGTTCATAAACTCCTTCTTCTTATTGGTCCGAACGGTCCGGTTGAAATACTTGTCAAAGAAGGCCGTCTTGAACCTTCCCCAGGTCATAGCTTCTGCGTCAGTCATGCTCTGGACGGAGTTCCACCAATGCCTCGCATCCAGTTCCAAGTGATAGACAGCACATGTGACTTTATCTCCTTCTTCCACCTTTGCATACTTGAACATGTCCTCCATCTTTTGAATCCATTCCTCAGCATAAATTGGATCTGAAACTTGACCATTGAAAGTCGGGGGTCGAAGTCGGTGAAAACGCTCATCCCCATGTTCTCAGGCAATATTCGTACTCGAATTCCCTTGTTCTTCCCTGGCGGTCATGAGCTGCTCAACTTGGCGGGATTGGCGAATAACTAGCTCAGTCAGCTGAGCAATGGTGTGACTATCCACATTGTCATCTCGCTGTTGACCTCTCACCATCTTGGGATTCCTAAACAATTAGTCATAAACACATCTTAACTTAATGACATTGCTAGAATCATAAACACTTACAGTTGCTGGAGAGTGCTCATGTGACAGTCAGTGCTGGAAGGCAGTCTGCAGAATCGGTTTTAGAACCCGGTTTCACTCTGATACCATAATTGTAACGACCCAGAGAGGATCGCCACGAAATTCGTGACTTGTCTTAAAACTTTAATTCATATTTGAACTCTTTTCTCCTTCTCTGTTTTTTTTTTTATAACAGTATACCTAACAGGCTTAAGGACTTCAACTTAACAGATGGAGAATCAGTCCCTCGTACGTGACTTCTTCATGACATTATTTACTTAATCATTCACAGACATGAGCGACCATACACGGTCATTGATTCTATGACGAAATCGAGCGGTGGAGGATTGCCCTCGGGTCGCCCTACGTTATTCTACCCAAATTGCATGGGTCTGCATGCATCGGCGGATGAAGCGCATATTATCCGACCTATCACGTGCATATCATGTGACTCTCTCATCGACGTTCAGTAGAAAACATCTACCGATGAGCACGTGCGTCTCTCGTGAACGTCTAAAACATCATCCGGTAGTGGACATCTACCGGTAGACACGTTCAGCTCTCGTGATCATTAAAACATCTACCGATAGACATGTGAAATTCACGTGTTCCTCTAAGACATCTTCCGATAGCTTACAAGCTCTATATCATCCGATCACTAAACACTCTACTTCTGCCGATCGCTAGACGACAAAATAGCACTTTCATCATCCGATGGCTAAACACTCTACATCTGCCGATCGCTAGACGACAAAATTTATACTTACATCATCCTAAGCTAATCATTGTTCATATTCATCATTCGTAATCATTGTTCATAATTATCTTCCATAGTCATGAATCATATTCATCATTCGTAATCATTGTTCATATTCATCATTCGTAATCATTGTTCATATTCATCATTCGTAATCATTGTTCATAATTATCTTCCATAGTCATGAATCATATTCATCATTCGTAATCATTGTTCATATTCATCATTCGTAATCATTGTTCATAATTATCTTCCATAGTCATGAATCATATTCATCATTCGTAATCATTGTTCATATTCATCATTCGTAATCATTGTTCATATTCATCATTCGTAATCATTGTTCATATTCATCATTCGTAATCATTGTTCATATTCATCATTCGTAATCATTGTTCATATTCATCATTCGTAATCATTGTTCATATTCATCATTCGTAATCATTGTTCATATTCATCATTCGTAATCATTGTTCATATTCATCATTCGTAATCATTGTTCATAATTATCTTCCATAGTCATAACCATTCAAATCCGAATCTCATTGTTATAAGAAAATTCTATTCTACTTAGTCATCTGTTTATCATAAACTTCTTTGACTTACTATGAGCATAACCAGGGAACTTAATCGCCTATCCAACCTTGCACTGTCACACCGGGCATCCTCGGGCAACCAGCTTTAAACCTCATCTCTGGACTGAAATTCCTCACCTGCTAACTCTTCACCTACATCATAAGGTTTAACTATAAGTCTAATGCTTAGTAAGGAATGCAACAATAACATGAATGCATGAATGCATAATTCAGAGAAATACATGGTCATTAGCCTTTTCTTGTTCATAATTATCTTCCATAGTCATGAATCATATTCATCATTCGTAATCATTGTTCATAATCATTGTTCATATTCATCATTTAAGTTGTGTGGAATGAGAGAGGATTTGTGCCGGTAAAGGGGGTTCGACAGTGATTTTGATCATGGTCCCTACTGCGGGTCGTATACATATGTCATTCTTTGGACTGTGACATACGCCGAACCGCCCCCAACCCTCACTCAACCACGTTGTAGGGATTTTATCATCTTATCTTGTTCTTGAGAAAACATGCTTTTAAAACATTTTCATATGCATAAAATATTCATGATGCATGTACTTGGAAATTCTTAAATCATCAAGCTGCAGAACATAATACCATTCGACATGAAGCCTTATCATTGAGCTAATCATCGGCATAAACTTTAGACAGTAACACAAGGGGAACTTCTAATCATCATGTGAGTTTCTACCTAGCATCCTTTGATGTAGGGTCCTAATGATCGAGAAACCTACACATTCACTTACCTGGTCTCCTTAGCACTTTGAGTTCCTTCCTCTTCAAACTTCTTCACCTAGAACATTTACATTGCAGTAGTTAAAATAAAATCCTAATAGTTCTAATCTCAAGTTATCCTAAGATCTAATAGCTAAGAGTCATTCCCGAGTTCTTAGTTTAATACTCAATGTAACCCGAAATCCCAAAAATCAAAACAGACGGATTCGATAAATGATAACTCAGGGTTTGTTGTTTTAAATGTCCAGAATCGATTTGGAATGACATTACCAATCTCGGGTTTCAAAATGTTCTTATCAATACTCGGCCATTGAAGAATCCAAAACTTCAATACAGAGCTGAAAACAGAGCTAATAAACTAACAGATAGCCACATTGTCTAATGCATACCTCAGGCACAGAGTAGTCAAGTGGTGGCGGAGTAAACCGGCCGTCGAGGAGAGTTTGCTGATAGCAGAGAGTAAGAACTTGCGAGAGAAGAAATCGTCGGAAAGGAAGGTGTCGGCTACCGTGGTTTAAATGAGGTTTGAATCCTTTCCATTTTCTTTAAATACTGGCCTCAATCCTCCAATATTACAACTTTGCCACTCAACCTAGTTTAGATCCACATGTAATTAATTAAGCTTGGCATAAAATCTTAAACTGCGAAGATTAAATATTCATGACCGTTAATACCGTTAGGAAAATCACCTGGCCGTCATCTCGGGTGTTACATTTATTTTCTTCTTTTTGATAAATCAATGGGCGAGATTCACTGCTTCCTTTAATTGACGGCTCAGATTAAAAATAATTACTTTCCAAACTTGTAAGCGATCAATCGCCGAAAGTGAGCGATCGATCACTTCTACTTTATTTTCCTTCTACCGATTGGCGATTGCAGCGAACAATCGTTTCGTTAATCGCCTCCTCTTTGTGTCAAATTTTCAATCTTTGAAGCCGATCGATCGCCTATGATGGGCGATCAATCGGCACATTCTCTGGTTCGTGCAAAACTTTCGCTTGGTAATTCTTCTCTTTCACCGATCGATCGCAGAGTATGAGCGATTGATCGGCACCTCTTTTGTTTTCTGTCGCTCTTTTTTTTTTTATTCTTTCACGCGATCGATCGCAGGTGATAGCCGATCAATCGCCTATTGTTCTGCCTCCGCATCATTCACTTCTTTTTCTCTTTTTCCTGTCCTAAAAAAAAATCCTTCTGCACACTTACACAAAATTCATAAAATTCCTTTAAACACTTGAGAAAAACTTATCAAATCAAGTGTAAAAAGTATAAATAAGTGTGTAAAATACACACTTATCACACCCCCAAACTTGAAAGAAAGCTTATCCTCAAGCGAACAAAATGCAGTTAAATTAAAGCAAAGATATAATCTCAATCAAATATAAAATGCTCAACATACTACAATGGTAAAATAATCTGAATCAAGGTTTTTGGTAAATCGTCTCAGCTTGAAAAATTCATACTAAAAACACCAAGTTTAACACTTTGCAAAAGAAACAACTCATATTAGCACATTGACAATAGCTTGCATAGAAATCTTCGTGTGTGTGCGTGTTCATTCTTATTTTCTCATAATTGTTGATTCAACTCATGTAGCTACAGGTAAGGACAGCATTCTCATTTCACTCGGGAATCACTCCATTCACTCGAATCGTTCACCAGCTTTGCCCACTATCCAACTAATAGCAAATATCCATTAACCAAAAGAAAAGTCGATAGGTCTTTAAAAGCTTGTAATGTAAGGGGAGGTTAAAAGGGTAGGAATTTTTATGGATACAAACTAGTAATCAGAGAACACCTCATCCTTCCTTATTTCCCCCACTCACTATTTTCTTTTCAGTATTCGCTCACTCACTGAACTTGTTCAAACTTTCATTTGATCTCTCACCCCCAAAATTACAGCATTCAATATTATTCAGCTAAACTCCTTTGTCATCATTACAAAGTAAAATACAACAAACTTGAAAATAAAACTAAACTTACGAACTCTTTTGTTTTTTTTTTGGTTTTTTTTTTCAATTTTTTTTTGTTTGTTTTTGTTTTTTTTTTTTACAACTCAGGCTAACAATAGCAAAACAACGAAAAAATAAATTAACAGATGACACAAGAGTTTGTATTCATCCTCACTACTACATTCTCCTACTCTCCTTCAAATATATCAATAAATCCCGTGCTCTTTAGAAAAGGTAGAAAAATATATGTGGCTAGGCTGAAATAGGCACAATTGAATGGTTAAATCATAGGCTCAAAAGGGTGACTATGGGTATCACTAAATGACAAAAAATGTTAAGGCAAGAAAGCTCAAACAGTTCAATGATGACCTAAGTCATTCTTTTATTTTGGTAGAATTTCAATTCGCATTCGTGGATGTTAGGCAAAACCAAGAAGGATTTTTATCTTAAAGCACTCGTTGAATTTTCTGGAGCTACTCTCTTACCGTGTTTACTCTCGATCACTCCCTTACTGTGTTTGGGTTTCACTCTCAGTAGACTACACAAATATATCACCAGCAAATAGGTTCAAATAAGAATAAAACATGTGCAGATTTTTGAAGATAACTATGTAAGCTCTAATCAATGCAACTAAAACAAATCACTCTTCTACTCAGTATATCTCAAGGAGTTTAAAGTATGAATTTATTCCAAATTAAATCATCATTGACACCTCAACCAAGATTTCAAAATGCCTAACCATGTAATATATAATAGATCAACAGAGCAGAGAAATAAAGCCAGCAAAAATCACCCCCAAACTTAAGATAAACATTGTCCTCAATGTAGACAAAGTACACAAGAAAAATATAAAAGGGTAGATAGTGTACCTCATAACGTCTCGGGCTGGTCAATATTGTTGTGGAGCTTCGGTCGAAGGAGCAATCTATCGAGAACTTTTTTTTTTTTTTAAGAAAAACAAAAATAAAATAAAATAAAAAGAAACAAAACTAATGCAAAGAAAAATTGAAATAACAAACTAAAAAGGATACTAGGGTGGGTTGCCTCCCACCAAGCGCTTGTATTTATTGTCGACAGCCTGACAGTATACTTCTTCATGTTGGGTCAAAATATATGATGGATTTTGCACTTTCACATGTTTTGTCCCAATATGGTGTCAATCGTTGCCCATTTACCAACTTATCATTCGCCAGATGCTTTTTGTAGTCGGGTGGTTTCTTAATAGATGGTATCACCCGTAATGTTGACTCTCATAAGTTTTTAACGTACTGCTTCCCATTAGGCTCAAGAAAGTGGTGTGGTTGCAGTGAAGTTTCCCTTGTCACAGTGTGAGGGAGTTCCGCTCGAAATATGTCATCGCTAACTAGTGGGGTACTCCAATGGTCTATACACCTTGAATGTCACTTCCTCATCTTGTACCTGTAATTTGAGCTCCCCTTTTCTAAGATCAATTATAGCACCTCCTGTTGCCAAAAATGGACGACCTAATATTATAGGAATACTACGATCATCCTCCATGTCAAGAATCAAGAAATCAGCAGGAAAAATAAGTTTGTCAACTTTGACAAGGACATCTTCAATCACCCCCTACGGCTGCTTAAGAGACCGATCGGCCATTTGTAGAACCACTCTCGTGGGCTTTGCTTCACCGAGACCAAGCTTACGAAATATCGATAGCGGCATTAAATTTACACTAGCCCCCAAATCACACAATGCCCGTTCAAAAAATGACGTCCCAATATCACATGGTATGGTGAAGCTTCCCGGATCTTTTAGTTTTTGTGGAAGTTTACGTTGAACAATGGCATTTGCTCGAGGGCCTCTGCGAATGGAATATTGATGTGGAGCTTTTTGAAGACATCAAGAAACTTAGAAAACTGATTATCAAGCTTCACATGCTTTAGTCATTGTGGAAACGGCACTCGAGGTGCAAATGCTTGTACTGGCAAGGGATGAGATGGTATAGATTTTTGGGTTGCACTTTTACTTGAATTCTCATTGTCCACTGTAGGCATATTTGGCTCTTTGTGCTCCGGTTCAATCACCGTTTCCAATCTAGTAGTGATTGCATTACAATGCTCTTTTGGATTCACTTCTGTGTTACTTGGTAGTGAGCCTTGAGGTCTTCCATTAATCACGCTAGCAAATTGACCTAGTTGATTTTCAAGACTGCGAATTTGGGCTGACTGATTTTGCATTACAATACGAGTCTCGGTCATAAACTGCATAAGATCTATTTCAAGATCACTTTTCTTTTCAACTTGTTGAGACGGACCGGGTTGAGATGCTTGAGGTGGCTGCATAGCATTTTGAGAATTCCTCCAAGAAAAATTCGGGTGTTGTCGCCATCCTGGATTATAAGTATTAGAATTGGGATTGCCTTGACGATTAAAATTGCCCATATAATTAGCTTGCTCTGCGGTTTCATTTGACATAGGATTACCCTCTTGACATTCTTCGCTCAAATGCGGCCCTTGACACCACTGACAATTAACTTTCGATGTTTTCCCAACACTTGCTGCCATATGAGATTCCTGTAATTGCTTAGTTAATTAAGCCACTTGTAGAGTCAGAACTTTCATAGCCTCGAGTTCAGGAGTACCCGTTGTACGCTTCATAATCGATCGCTCCACTGGACACTGGTCATTATTAAGTGCTAATTCTTCAAATAAATCATAAGCGGCTTCTTCGGTTTTTCTCATTAATGCACCACCTGCAGCGGCATTAACCAGGGTTTTAGTAGATGCCAATAAGCCCACATAAAAAGTCTGAATATGCATCCACATTGGTAGGCCATGATTGGGACATTTCCTCAACATATCCTTAAAACGTGCCCATGCCTCATATAATGTCTCTCCCTCGAATTGACTGAAGTTGATTATATCATTGCGAAGATTGGCGGTCTTTTCGAAAGGAAAGAATTTGGAAAAAAATTTATGGCATAAATCTTCCCAAGTAATAATCGAGTTAGTTGGTAGAGAGTTGAGCCAGCTCTTCGCACGATCTCGTAATGAGAATGGGAATAAACGTAATCGTAATGCATCCTCCCCCACATTGTGAAATTTGAAAGTGTCGCATACTTCTAAGAAATTTGCAATATGATCCTTGGGGTCTTCTGAAGGTAGTCCACTAAATATAGATTGTTGAATCATATGCAATGTGCCCGGCTTGATTTTAAAATTAGCAGTGATAGCCGGTTTGCGAATAGCTGAATGTACTCCGGAGACAGTAGGTATAACATAATCAAGTAAAGTCCGGTGCTCGACATTATTGTCCCCGTCATTATTTTCCATGTTATCTCCCATGATGGCGTGCGCTTGTTGAATAACTTTTCTTCTTGCTTTACGAATTTTTCGACACGTACGTTCAATTTCAAGATTAAGCGGGAGAAGATTGGCGTCTCCTTCTTTACGCATACACCTGAGAATAACACGAAAATAAAGAATTAAAATAAATAGAATTCAAAATAAAACTAACAATAATTAATTCGATAACAATAATTAAGTCCCCGGCAACGGCGCCAAAAAACTTGTTGTGAAAAATATGTTCGCAAGTGTACGAGTCGCAACAAGTAATATAATGATAAATAGAGTGTCGAACCCACGAGGACTTGTTAATTAATAATCAAAATAACTAATCTTAATTCCAAATTGAACACACGTTTTATGATTTTCAAGAATTGAAATTAAAATAAACAACTAAAATAATTAAAATAAACTAAGACAAAATATTGCAATAAATAAAATGAAATTAAATCAAATTGATAAAAATCTAGGTACTACGATTTCACCAAGACAATGTTTATTTCAGTTCTACGTAATCATATTCATAAATATTCTTCCTATGTTGTTGATCGATTTCACAAAATTCTATTACAATCTCTCTCGAGCATCGTATGGGTTATCTGATTAATGAGTTGTCACTTCTCAGTCTCAAATTCTACATTAATCAAATACAAATAAATCAAGAAATCACAGTGATCACATCAAAACCGTAACTATCTCTAGCCTACGTATATTCATGATATCAATTTCAGTGCACAGATATTTATCACCTCTCGGTCTCAAAACATCCCAAAAATCAAGTAAAGATTGGCCAGAAATTTACAGGCTGTAAGAACAGAAAGTGAATGCATCAACAATAGTGGAAGAAATACTTAATAAATATAATTAAACGAAGAAA
Organism: Begonia masoniana; assembly: GCA_022432975.1. Classification (NCBI taxonomy): domain Eukaryota; kingdom Viridiplantae; phylum Streptophyta; class Magnoliopsida; order Cucurbitales; family Begoniaceae; genus Begonia; species Begonia masoniana. Next base: position 18,435,195 of record CM039505.1, on the reverse strand, counting down.
CTAAAAATAAACATCGTCTGGCTACGTCGTAGTCCCTAAAATAAAAAGTTAGTTCATGCTAAAATAGAAGAAAACAATGCTCATGGATAAATAAATAACTAAGGATAAGAGAAAACTATATTAATGTGCTGTAGTCTTCAAGTCTGTCAAAGAAATTCGTCCAGAGTTCTCTTGCTCTCTGCCAAAGAAATTCGTCCAGAGTTCTCTTGCTCTCTGCCAAAGAAATTCGTCCAGAGTTCTCTTGCTCTCTGCCAAAGAAATTCGTCCAGAGTTCTCTTGCTCTCTGCCAAAGAAATTCGTCCAGAGTTCTCTTGCTCTCTGCCAAAGAAATTCGTCCAGAGTTCTCTTGCTCTCTGCCAAAGAAATTCGTCCAGAGTTCTCTTGCTCTCTGCCAAAGAAATTCGTCCAGAGTTCTCTTGCTCTCTGCCAAAGAAATTCGTCCAGAGTTCTCTTGCTCTCTGCCAAAGAAATTCGTCCAGAGTTCTCTTGCTCTCTGCCAAAGAAATTCGTCCAGAGTTCTCTTGCTCTCTGCCAAAGAAATTCGTCCAGAGTTCTCTTGCTCTCTGCCAAAGAAATTCGTCCAGAGTTCTCTTGCTCTCTGCCAAAGAAATTCGTCCAGAGTTCTCTTGCTCTCTGCCAAAGAAATTCGTCCAGAGTTCTCTTGCTCTCTGCCAAAGAAATTCGTCCAGAGTTCTCTTGCTCTCTGCCAAAGAAATTCGTCCAGAGTTCTCTTGCTCTCTGCCAAAGAAATTCGTCCAGAGTTCTCTTGCTCTCTGCCAAAGAAATTCGTCCAGAGTTCTCTTGCTCTCTGCCAAAGAAATTCGTCCAGAGTTCTCTTGCTCTCTGCCAAAGAAATTCGTCCAGAGTTCTCTTGCTCTCTGCCAAAGAAATTCGTCCAGAGTTCTCTTGCTCTCTGCCAAAGAAATTCGTCCAGAGTTCTCTTGCTCTCTGCCAAAGAAATTCGTCCAGAGTTCTCTTGCTCTCTGCCAAAGAAATTCGTCCAGAGTTCTCTTGCTCTCTGCCAAAGAAATTCGTCCAGAGTTCTCTTGCTCTCTGCCAAAGAAATTCGTCCAGAGTTCTCTTGCTCTCTGCCAAAGAAATTCGTCCAGAGTTCTCTTGCTCTCTGCCAAAGAAATTCGTCCAGAGTTCTCTTGCTCTCTGCCAAAGAAATTCGTCCAGAGTTCTCTTGCTCTCTGCCAAAGAAATTCGTCCAGAGTTCTCTTGCTCTCTGCCAAAGAAATTCGTCCAGAGTTCTCTTGCTCTCTGCCAAAGAAATTCGTCCAGAGTTCTCTTGCTCTCTGCCAAAGAAATTCGTCCAGAGTTCTCTTGCTCTCTGCCAAAGAAATTCGTCCAGAGTTCTCTTGCTCTCTGCCAAAGAAATTCGTCCAGAGTTCTCTTGCTCTCTGCCAAAGAAATTCGTCCAGAGTTCTCTTGCTCTCTGCCAAAGAAATTCGTCCAGAGTTCTCTTGCTCTCTGCCAAAGAAATTCGTCCAGAGTTCTCTTGCTCTCTGCCAAAGAAATTCGTCCAGAGTTCTCTTGCTCTCTGCCAAAGAAATTCGTCCAGAGTTCTCTTGCTCTCTGCCAAAGAAATTCGTCCAGAGTTCTCTTGCTCTCTGCCAAAGAAATTCGTCCAGAGTTCTCTTGCTCTGCTCTCTGCCAAAGAAATTCGTCCAGAGTTCTCTTGCTCTCTGCCGCGCTCTCCAAATTGCAGAATCCTCCTGTTTCTTGCTCTCAAAGTCGCCGAACCGCCGAATCACCCTCTTTTCTTTAGGTTTTTATTTTCTTCTTTTTGATAAATCAATGGGCGAGATTCACTGCTTCCTTTAATTGACGGTTCAGATTAAAAATAATTACTTTCCAAACTTGTAAGCGATCAATCGCCGAAAGTGAGCGATCGATCACTTCTACTTTATTTTCCTTCTACCGATTGGCGATCGCAGCGAACAATCGCTTCGTTAATCGCCTCCTCTTTGCGTCAAATTTTCAATCTGTGAAGCTGATCGATCGCCTATGATGGGCGATCAATCGGCACATTCTCTGGTTCGTGCAAAACTTTCGCTTGATAATTCTTCTCTTTCACCGATCGATCGCAGAGTATGAGCGATTGATCGGCACCTCTTTTGTTTTCTGTCGCTCTTTGATTTTGTATTCTTTCACGCAATCGATCGCCTATTGTTCTGCCTCCGCTTCGTTCACTTCTTTTTCTCTTCTTCCTGTCCTAAAAAAAAAAATCCTTCTGCACACTTACACAAAATTCATAAAATTCCTTCAAAAACTTGAGAAAAACTTATCAAATCAAGTGTAAAAAGTATAAATAAGTGTGTAAAATACACACTTATCAACTTCTCACTTAAATATGCAAGTGGTTTATCCTCTTGCATCATTACTGCTCCAATGCCTACTCCAGAGGCATCACTTTTGTTCTCAAATACTTTATTGAAGTCAGGTAATGCCAGAACTGGTGATTGACACAGTTTTTCCTTGATTAATTTAAAACTCTTCTATCAAGTCGGGGTCCATGCAAATTCTACTCCTTTCTTGGTACAGCCTGTGATGGGAGCATGATGGGAACAAGAGTAACAACCATGACACTCAGCCCACATTTATGGAAGCTAAATGTGACGACCCCCGACCCGATCGGGGTCAATGAGTCATCACTCAGGACATTTTAAAACGTAGACTATTTCTTTTTTTGAACTTTTAAAACTTTACACGGACAAAACTCTCTGTAGAATTGAAGATTGGAAGACTACAGTGAATAACAGAAGAAAACAGGAAAACATATAAAAATCTAGATGATAGTTACAAATGGTAGAAGAAAACCAGGAAGACAGAAGGCAAGGAAAGACTTGATAAAATGGGAAACAGAAATTGGAAGTCATGCCGTAGAAGACTTACTGTGGACAAATAGAAGCCGTGGACGTTTAAAATCAAAGACAGAATCTGTGGACAAACAGAAGACGTGGACGTTTAAAATCAAAGGCAAAAATAGTAGACAACAGGAGAAGACATGGACGTTTAAAATCAAAGGCAAAAACAGTAGACAACAGGAGTCCGTGGACATTTGAAATAAAAGGCAGTGACCGTGGACATTTGAAATAAAAGACAAAACAGTAGACAACTGAAGTCCGTGGACGTTTGTAATAAAAGGCAAAAACAGTAGACAACAGAAGTCCGTGAACGTTTAAAATCAAAGGCAAAAACAGTAGACAACAGGAGTCCGTGGACGTTTGAAATAAAAGGCAGTGACCGTGGACGTTTGAAATAAAAGGCAGTGTGGACGATAAAGTTTAAAGGCAAGATGGAGGACTGAGATCGAAGGCAAAATGGACGACGAAAATTTGAAAGGCAGAATGGACGATTGAGTCCGAAGGAAAAATGGACGATGGGATTTGAAAGGCAGAATGGACGACTAACACTTAGCTAAATACTTGAAAACTCGAAAGACAGAAACTGAAAGGCATAATGGACGACTGAATATAAAGGCAGAATGGACAATTATTTTACAGAAGGCGTGGACGATTGTTCACAGAACAAAATGAACAACTCTTTTACAGAAGGCGTGGACGATTGTTCACATAACAAAATGAACAGCTCTTTTACAAAAGGCGTGGAGGACTGTTCAGAGAGCAAAATGAACAACTCTTTTACAGAAGGCGTGGACGACTGTTTTAGAGAGGGCGTGGACGACTGTTCACAGAACAAAATGAACAACTCTTTTATAGAAGGCGTGGACGATTGTTTTCTTTTGGAAAACTTGAAGACTTGAAAGATATAAATATATACTCCGCCGATCGATCGGTTACCCCAGGCGATCGATCGGCTACCTCTCTGTTTGATAACTTACATCTTTTGACACAAAAGCATCAGAACCCCAAAACCCAATTCAAAACACAGTTTTAAAACATACTTGAAAACATGACAGAAGTTGGAAAACATGACAGAATTCAAGAAAATCAAACTGCATGGATAGCTCAAAAACTCAAGACAATTCATGCACAACCTGAAAGGAAAAGATTCCAAACAGTTCCAGAATATTTCAACATATACTTTCAACTGTCAAACAGAGGTTTTAAAACATCCACAGAAAGTTTATACATCGTTTTAAAAACTTCAAAAACTGTACAGGACTTGACTTAACCTTCAAAAATTTATCCCACCGGTATAACATTTGTCTAACTGCAGCAACCACCCCATGAGCTCACCCAGCCAACAGCACCTATTCATCGGCCTGAGGCACAAGGTCCTCATCTGTGGGATCCGTATCTACAACAGGGAGTTCAACTATGAGCCTAGAGCTCAGTGATAACATAAAAATGCAGTGATGCATATGCTATGCATGAACTTTCGAAATACAGTTGTAACATCCCTAATACTGTACCCAATTACCCGTACTTTTCTTTTTTTTTTCTTTTTACACTTATTATAAACTTTGAACCTAAACTGAAGCGGAATTCAAATTGGAATTAAAATCGTGTAAACCTATTTCTAAACTAATTTAAATTAAACTTAAAACGTTTAATAAATATTAAAGAAAACATTTAAAACATTTTTCAATTCGGCCAAGGGCAAAACTAGAAGACAGAGGCAAAAGAAACAGAGATCGATCGCTGCGCCACAGCAGGGATCGATCGCTGAGGCCATGCGCCTCAGCAGGGATCGATCGCTGAGGCCATGCGCCTCAGCAGAGATCGATCGCTACATCTCTCCCCATCTCTGTTTTTCTTTTTCTTTTTCTATACAAGTGCTCTCTGGAATCCGAATTCCAGAGAGCAACCATCAACTTCCCTCACCATTTCTCCTCCATTCACAAGTCTACTTCTACACATTTTTCCATTAAACTTTAACGTAACATCATTTATTTCTTATTTCCTCATCCACCAAGTATAGACAACAACATAAAACCTGCCCTAGAACTGATTAAAACGGATAAACTTCATAAAAATAAATAGCGTGGATCCATTTAAAAACCAGACGTTTCCTCCTATTTAAAATTTACCAAACAGTTTATAAAACAGGTTTCAAAACGTCAAAACATTACCTATTAACTAACCAAATCCAAGCATCCTAATATACCTCAGCTATACAATTCATATCACGTTCCCCAAATCATATACCTACATCCCCCACGGGTCCAAATTGCGCACCGACTGCCTAGCACACTCCAACGGGCCATCTTTCTTCAACCGTTCATGCCTCGGGTGGAGGGATCTCAATCCTCACCTGTGTAGAGGTCACCTACACCATAAATATAAGTCGTGAGCTTAAGGCTCAGTAAGTCTACGTGAATGCTTAGGGCAAAACTAGAAGACAGAGGCAAAAGAAACAGAGACGATCGCTGCGCCACAGCAGGACGATCGCTGAGGCCATGCGCCTCAGCAGGGATCGATCGCTGAGGCATGCGCCTCAGCAGAGATCGATCGCTACATCTCTCCCCATCTCTGTTTTTCTTTTTTCTTTTTTCTATACAAGTGCTCTCGGAATCCGAATTCCAGAGAGCAACCATCAACTTCCCTCACCATTCTCCTCCATTCACAAGTCTACTTCTACACATTTTTCCATTAAACTTTAACGTAACATCATTTATTTCTTATTTCCTCATCCACCAAGTATAGACAACATAAAACTGCCCTAGAACGTGATTAAAAGTAATAAACTTTCATAAAAATAAATAGCGTGGATCCATTTAAAAACCAGACGTTTCCTCCTATTTAAAATTTACCAAACAGTTTATAAAACAGGTTTCAAAACGTCAAAAACATTAACCTATTAACTAACCAAATCCAAGCATCCTAATATAACTCAGCTATACAATTCATATCACGTTCCCCAAATCATATACCTACATCCCCCACGGGTCAAATTGCGCACCGACTGCCTAGCACACTCCAACGGGCCATCTTTCTTCAACCGTTCATGCCTCGGGTGGAGGGATCTCATCCTCACCTGTGTAGAGGTCACTACCATTCATTCATTCATTCATTCATTCATTCATTCATTCATTCATTCATTCATTCATTCATTCATTCATTCATTCATTCATTCATTCATTCATTCATTCATTCATTCATTCATTCATTCATTCATTCATTCATTCATTCATTCATTCATTCATTCATTCATTCATTCATTCATTCATTCATTCATTCTCACCATGACATTCTTTGGTTACCGAAGTCTATTCACTCGGCAGATGGTTAGGGCCCGTCAAGCGGTTAGACAGCCCACACCATCTGAAGGGAGGAAAACCCGCTCACCACGGAACGCCGGGTCTGAACCTCACCCCGATAACTACATACAGAGGGTTGTTTACATGATACTTTACTTTCCTTTATGTGCATTTCTTTTTCATGAAAACTATGCGTAAATTCATTTTCATGACGTTTTTTTAAAACTATGATGCATGAACAGATATAAACATAACATATCAATCATCATACGTACCATCAAGACACTCAGGCATAACCTACAAAAGAACTAGTCCTAACTACCCAACCAAAGCATTTAAACAAACAATTCTCCAATTTCCTCGAACAACAAAAGATCCTATGGTGTAGGCCAATCGGCCAAACAAGTCGCTAAGACTTACCTGACGTCCGTTGAAATTCTAGCTCCGTCCACGAGCGTCGTTCACCTACGGCAATTCACAACGATTATTGTTACAACGAGTTTAAACTTCTAAACGTCCAAATTTATCAATACCTTAACTAAAGAATTCTCTAAAGCTTCTCACTTAATTAATCGAGGCATATCGACAAACAATTCATGCTTGATACCTCGAAACAACAATTAACGAGTTTTCTCCAAAAACCCGAAAATTCTCAAACTTTAACACTTTTCACAAATAAATCAAACTCCCTCCAATAACGCTCCATACGTTCAATATATTCATAAACTTAGCTAACTTATCGATTTTAAACCCTAACTCGCATTTTCGACATAAATCCTAATGAAACCCTAACATCCTAACTTCGTTAAAACTGAAAGCTAATGCTCTGAAATCATAGATTCGTACCTAGGGCGTTGATCGGAGGAGAAAACGCGAAGATCGGAAGTCGATCGGAGGAGAAACGGGCGTCGGCCGTGAGGGATCGCCGTTGGAGAACAGAGAGAAGGCTCTCTGGTTTTCGCGAGAAGAGAAGGAAATGAGGGAGAAGAGTGTTTTAGGTTATTTTATAAAATTACTTTGGCAAATTATCATTTTGCCCTTACTTTGATTTTATATTCGTTTCGTCATTCGTTTCGTTAATCGGCTCACTATTCGGTTTCACCAAATCTCCTTATTTCACTAGTAAGTCCAACTTATTATTTGGGTCCCAATAAAACTGTCTGTTCGCAATTCGGACCCCGTTTACTATTTTTTACTAAAACGTCTTTTACGTTACGATTGAGGTAATTACTCGGAATATAGCATTATTACTCCGAAAATTCTCATAATTTCCTTAAAATTCCTATTAATAATTAGGATCCCAACGAAACCCTCTGTTCGCAAAACGGGCTCGATTTGACATATTTACAAGAATACCATTTATATTAAAATATTAATATCCCGAAAAGCCGGGTATTACAACAGTGACATTACAGAACATTACTTTTATCTGTCAGGGGGGTATAAGTGAAGCTTATAGGGGAACTGGCGCAGTAGGGGGTGCACATTCAGGCTCATTACAGCAGTCAGAGCAGGGGGGCCAGTCCCCGTCCCACACTTAACTGAACATTACATTACAGGTTTTCTCTTTCTTAACTTCAAACCGTGTGCAGAAAACATTTGCATGAGTTTTGGGGAAAAACGTGTATGCATGAGCATTTACAGTGCTTAAACTTAATATAAACAGGCGACAAAAATAACACAGCAGACATAAAGCAAAACACAGATAACTCAGAACATAACCTATGACTTACCCGACAATAACCCGACAAAAATGACAAAACCTAGTATCTCCGTGATGTAGGGCCTTAAGGGCCAAACCTACTCATGAACTTACCTGTTGTCCATGAAGTTGTAAGTCTTAAACGTGTTGCCTCGGTGTTGCACGAACCTATAACATGCACGTAAAGAAAATAAACAGAGCTGCAAATGCTAACTAAATAACTTAGTAGGATATGCTCCAAACTCCATTCAAACCTTTAGAAAACAAACCAACGTGTTTTCATACAAAAACAGTGAGTTTTCTCCAAATTATCTTAACCCTAAACTTCAACAAAACTCACATTTTAACTTTTCCAAACTCGTTAACTTTAGTAGATGATTACCTTCACTAGAGAAAACCAGAGAAAATGAGAAAAGACAGAGTTTAGAATGTCACTGGTAGTCTGGAAGAGAGAAAGTAGACAGGAGTGAAAAGAAACAAAGGAGAAATGAGGAGGGTTTCACGTAGGAGGAAGAACATATCTTGTTCAATAAGTTGAACACTTGGCAGCCATTCATTGGATTCTTTCCACCAACCTTAATTGGCTTTCTAATTTGCCCTTCATTGGTTTCCAACTAATTTGTTAATTAGTTCATCAATTCGATTTTTCCATGAAACACTCTGACAAATTCATTAAAACATTCATTGTATTAATATAAAATTCATCCCGCTAAATAATTTTGGGAAATAATTACATGGCCAAAAATGCCGAGTGTTACATTCTACCTACTTTAACGTTAATTTTGTCTCCAAAATTTGCTTAAGCAAATAGCTCCAGATATTTGGCTCTAACGTCCTGCTGTCTTTCCCAAGTGGCTTCCTCCACGTTATGATTGCGCCATAAAACTTTCACCAATGGGACCACCCTGTTACGCAGCACTTTGACTAAAGTATCCAAAATCTGTATTGGCCTTTCTTCATATGTCAGCATCGGCATGATATCAAAGTCCACCTGTTCCACGATCTGAGCTAGATCTCGTACACATTTTCTCAGCATCGAAACATGAAAAACATTGTGAACCCCATCCATAGACGTTGGCAATTGTAGTCTGTAAGCCATGCTTCCCACTCTCTTCAAGATGGGAAAGGGCTCAACAAACCTTGAACTTAGCTTCCCTCTCTTACCAAATCTCATCACGCCCTTGAAAGGCGATACCTTGAGGAATACTTAATCACCCTCAGTGAACTCTAAGTCTCTCCTCCTACGGTCCGCGTAGCTTTTTTGTCGACTCTGTTCAGTATTGATTCGCTGTCTGATAGTAGCAATCACCTCAGACATCTGCTGTAATAACTCAGGGCCGACAAGTCTGGCTTCTCCAACTTCATCCCAACACAATGGAGATCTACACTTCCTGCCGTAAATAGCTTCATATGGAGTCATACCAATCGTAGCCTAGTAGCTATTGTTATAAGCGAACTCTACTAACGGAAAGTATCTACTCCAAGGAGCATGAAACTCTAACACGCACGACCTTAACATATCCTCCAATATCTAAATTGTTCTCTCGGATTGTCCATCTGTCTATCGATTAAACGCCATGCTGAAATTTAATTCAGTGCCCAAGGAGTTTTGTAAGCTTTTCCATAACCTGGAGGTGAATCTAGGATCCCAGTTCGAAACGATCGACACCGAAATACCATGCAGCTTGATAATCTCGCTAATGTATAGCTCTGCATACTGGTCCATAGAGAATGTTGTCTTTACAAGTAGAAAATGGGCCGACTTCGTCAATCTGTCTACTATGACCCATACGCTATTATGGCCCTTAGCCTTCCTTGGAAGGCCGACAACAAAATCCATCGTGATATTCTCCCATTTCCATTCGGGGATCAGGAAAGGCTGAAGCGTTCCACCTGGTTGTTGATGTTCAGCCTTGACTTGTTGACATATCATGCAAGACTCCACAAATTTGGCTACTTCGTTCTTCATATTCGGCCACCAGAAGTGAAGTTTCAAGTCTTGATACATCTTCGTGCTTCCAGGATGCACTGAGAAAGATGACTAGTGGGCTTCCGACAAGATGTCCTTTTGTAGCTCTTCATCTCTCGGAACATACCATCTGTCTCTGAACTTCAAAGCACCGTCTCCCGAATAGTTGAACTCGGAAGAGGCCATAGGCAACTTGCTCACTATATCGGCCATCTCCTTCGAATTGATCTTCTGGGCTTCCTTAATTCGGTCTAGAATGGTTGGTCGTAATGTGTAACACCCAGATTTGTCATAGCACGTGCGGGGCACGAGATTGTTAGTAATGAAGGGTTTAGGAAAGAAGGGTTTAGAAGAAATGTGATGAGAAGAAAAAGAGGTTGACATTTCAAACAAAAGGGTGTTTGAAAAGTCAAAGATTTAGTAACCAATAGAAAAGAATGAAATAAAACTTGGAAAAAAATTAATGGGAAAGTGGTTTTAAGAGAGATTCACGTGGGAGATTGATAAACCAAAGGAGGGAGAGGCATTTGTATAAAATTAGAAAGATTTGAGGAAAAATCAAAAAGGGAAAAGTAAAAAGGTTATAAAAATGGGTAAAGTGGTGTTAAATGTCAAAACCCTATTTTTTTCTATTCTTTCCTCTCCACGAAGGGCAGCTCCATTGCTAGGGTTCTTCTCCTTTTCTTCTTCAATTTTGCAAGGATTTAAGGTAAGAATTAAGTGGGTTTTTGGTCTATTGCTTAAAGGTGTTGGTTGTTAGTGTTTTTAGTGGATTTTGTGAGAGTTTGGGTATGAGTTGGAAACCCTTAAGGGAGCACTCCGAATTTTGAGTTCCTTGCTGGTTTTCTCTCTAATGTTTGATGGTTTAAGCTTAGGATAGGTTAGTTAGGTTGTTGATAAGGTTAAATTAGAGAAATAGAGTGAGTTGTTAGAAAATCGATTTTTGTGCACTTGGAGTACCGGTTCTGTTTTGGCATTTTTGAGTTTGCTAAGTTGTGTAATTGGTTAAGTTGAGTGGTTCAATGGATAGTAGGCGTGTAGAGGTTTCCGAATTGGGGTGGCGTGTCGAAATCTGTTGAAAAATGAGGGAGTTATGACCGTTTGAAGTTGGACGGTCAATTTTGGAGTAAAAATCGGGTTTTGAGTTAAGTTGTAGTTTCAGGTTGAAGTGTTTGTTAGTTTTGGTTTTAGGATCCTTTAGAATTTTATTAGTGATTTACTAAGTTGAGTTTTCATTATTTTAAGGTGATCGAGCATGAAATTCGATTGGACGAAGTGAGCGAACACATACCTAGACGTCAGGTAAGTATTGGGTGTCATCCTTTCGCCTTCGGGCCTACACCACAGGACGGTAGGGTTTATTCGTTATTGCTTTACTTTGTGACGTTGAGTTATTGTTTTGCCTGTCGTTGTGTGTTTGTCGGGTTGTCGTTGTATGTTTGTCGTTGTGTGTTTGTTTGGTTGTCGTTGTATGTTTGTCGTGGTGTGTTTGTCGTTGAGTAGTCGTTGTGTGTTTGTTGTTGTGAGGGTTGTGTTGAGTCGGTTTGTTGAGTTGCATTGTTTGTCATGGTAGTCGGTTAAAGAGTAAGGCACTTCGGTGCGGGCAATGTGTAAGGCACTTCGGTGCGGGCAATGTGTAAGGCTTTTCGGTGCGGGCAATGTGTAAGGCACTTCGGTGCGGGCAATGTGTAAGGTACTTCGGTGCGGGCAAAGAGTAAGGCACTTCGGTGCGGGCAATGAGTAAGGCATCCCTTCGGGTGCGGGCAACTAGTATTGTTTGGTCGTGTTGTTAGGTTGTATTGAGTCAGTTTGTTGTGTTGTATTGTTTGGTCATGTTGTGATGAGCTGGGGTGTTGTGTTGCATTGTTTGGCTGTATTGTGATGTTGTGCATAGTGCTTGGTTTTTAAACTGTATTTGTTATCCCCTACTTACTAAGCGTAAGCTTACGTGTGTGTGTGTGTTTTGTGGTGTAGGTGACGACAGGAGTACAGGTTAGAGCTACGAGGAAAGCTAGGATTGGGACGCAGTCGTTGATGTACGCTGTATGCCGGTGCGGGCAGTTGTCGGGGCGCCTCGGCCAAAGTCTTCGGAGCTATGGGGTTGGTGTTCGGCAAATGGGGTATTTTGTGGTTTGTAGTTGTTATTGTGAGACTAGGTGATCGGTTTGGTGAGATTTTGGTTTGTAGTTGGGATTGTGAGATTTTGTGGTTGGTTCGTGAGAGTTGTTTAGTGTAAATGGTTGTGGAATTGTTCTGGTGTAAACTGGGTTGAGTCGTGGTTTTAAGTATTTGTTTTTCAGGTTTTCGGATTTAGAATTATTTAGCCGTTATACTGTCGGTTTTGATTTTAAAACAAATGACGTCGGGTCACATTATTTATTATTGTTAATCTTTGTTTTAAGTCGGTTTTACGAGATTTTTACGGGACTTGAAGGTTTGGGTGTCGGGAAGGTATGTTTAAAGTTTCGTAATTTTTAGAGATGTTCGGGGTGGAGAAATATGAGAAATTGTGGGGAATGGTCAAAAAGGGTTAAAATTAGAGTTTTTGGGTGTTTTGGGTCAAGAAAACCCGAGGAGGCCCTATCGATCGGGCATCGGGCCGCGATCGGTCGTGGTCGGGGCGCGCTGGTGCGCCCAGCGCGTAGGCGCGCGCGCGCACAGGGCACTGCCTGGGCGCGCGCGGCGCCCAGCGCGCGCGCAGGGCACTGCCTGGGCGCGCGCGCGCCCAGCGGCCCTTTGAGGCCAAAATTCGTTTTTTTCGAATTTCTCCCAACTCCAACAATGTTTTGACCCGACATTTTTCGACATATTTTAAACATATTTTGGGCCCATTTTCCAATAAATTTAAAAACCCGAAAACGAGTCGTAAAATTTACGAAAACTGTTTTAAACGATGTTTTAAACGCGGGTTTGATTTGCAAACGTGGCGTTCCGAGCCGGGCGGGTTCGGGGCGTTACATAATGTTAGATCTACCAGCACGGCCGATAGCTTAGATACTACCTCCAAATCGAACCTCTGAATTTCTGTCCTCAAAGACATTGATATAGCCGACAAGGCCGGTTGCATAGTAGTCGGCATCCTGCTCAACGCATCGACCACCACGTTTGCTTTCCCTGGGTGGTATTTAATCTCGATGTCATAGTCTTTCACAAACTCGAGCCACCATCGTTGCCTCATGTTTAACTCTTTCTGGGTAAATATGTACTTTAAGCTTTTGTGATCTAAAAACACCTCACATGTAATACTCGGCTGTACGGAATATTAATATTTTAATATAATGGCATTTTTGTTATTATGTCAAATCAAGTCTATTTTGGGAAAAGAAATCAATATTATGATCCTAATAATTAATAAAGATTTTAAGAAAATTTTGGGGAATTTTAGGAGTTTAACACTAACTTTACGAGAATTACGTTCATCGTAATATAAAGGATACTTTGGTAAAAATAGTAAACGGGGTCCGAATTACGAACGGACAGTTTTAATGGAACCCTGATAATAAGTTGAAGTTATTGGCGAAGTAAGAAGATTTGGAGAAAACGAATCGTTAGCTAATTAACGAAACGAATGACGAAATTAATATAAAAACAATGGAATGGTGTTATGGTAATTTACCAAGCCAAATTTTAATTAAAAACCATCATTTTTCGTTCTCCTCCACCACTTCGCGAAAACTCCTCTGTGATTTCTTCTTCAGGCGATTTCTTCATCGCCTTTCACTGTGTTCTTCCATTCCGACGATCATTCTTCCTCCAATCGACTAGTTTTTTCGTATTTTCTCCTCCAATCAACGCTCTAGGTAAGGTTCTATGGTTTTGGAAATTTTATTCGTAGTTTTCAGGTTGTTTAACGGTTAGGGTTTTGTTTAGGGTTTCGTTAAAAAAACGTGATTTAGAGTTTGAAATCGTTAGGTTTACTGTATTTATGAATATAATGGAAGTATCGAGCGTTATTAGGCAAAGTTGGATTGATTTGTGAGAAGTTTTAGAGTTTATGGATTTTGAGGTTTGAGAAATCTCCATTAATGGAGTTTTCAAAATTTACGAGCATGAATTGCTCAATAAAATGTCTCAAAGCGTTGAATTAGAGTTTAGGAGATTTCTTTAGTTAAGGATTTCATTAACTTGGATGTTTAATAGTTTAAACTCGTTTTAACAACAATGTTGCAAAATTGCCTTAGGTGAACAAAGCTCGTGGACAGAGCTTGGATTGCAACGGACACGAGATAAGTTCTCGTGACTTACTCTAGCCGATTGGCCTACACCGTACATCGAGGTCGCGTCGAGGATCTTTGATGACTTGTTTGTTAAATGCTTTGGTCGGGTAGTTAGGATTAGTTCTTTTATAGGATATGCTTTTAATTGCTTTTATTGTCTCGATGGTACTTATGATGTATGTTTACTTTATGCATTTAATTGTTCATGCATCACGTCTTTTAAAATAGCATGAAAACGGATTTCTGCACGTGTTTAAGAAAATGAAATGAACGAACGAAATGAATCTACGTAATCTGTTAACTGGTCATGCGAGGTGGGGCTCAGGCACGGCTGTTTACGGATGTAAGCGTGTACACCCCCCCCCCCCCCCGGTTAGGTGAAGAGGGCAGTCCAACCGCGGGATGTGTCCTCTCCATCTAATAGGCTGAGACCTCAGTGACATTCTGTCTGCAACGTAATGAAAAGAAAATGTTGCATGATTTCTGAAACTCATACGCACAGCATGTATTGCATTTACGAAACTTACTGAGCCTTTAGCTCATAGTGTAACACCCCCGAACCCACCCTGTCTCGGAGCGCTACTTTGCTAACCAATCCCACGGTAAATCATAATGAAAAATAAAACTCCCAAACATAAAAGAAACTTACACAGCTGAATTTAAAACTAAACTCTTGAAACTCTCTTACTTCATACCTAGCTGCCTAGACACATCATTTCCCTTACCCCTAACCTTTTAGCACCACGGCGTCCTTCCCGAAAATTTCGGCAAAGTAACGCCTGAAAATGGCGCCTCCAAAATGCTAGGTACCTGCACACAAACCAATTCCCCACCAGAATATTTTTCCTCAACTATCACTCAACAATCCTACATATAAAAACCTCCAAACAACAGTAAATAGGAAACTATAAAATACTAACATTCCTAACTAGCAAAGCATCACCCGACACATAGCTATCTCATAACTGTCAACCAAAAACATTACGCATTTTCCAACAATTCCACAAATAGACATTTACAATACTATTAAAATACAAAGCCCACACTCCCGAAGACCATGGTCGAGGCACCCCGACAACTGCCCGCACCGGCATACAGCGTACATCAACGACTGCGTCCCAATCCTAGCTTTTCTCATAGCTTTAACCTGTACTCCAGTCGTCACATACACCACAGAACACACATACACACGTAAGCTTACGCTTAGCAAGTAGGGAGTAACAAATAATAACAAGAACAATGCACACACCATCCTACCCTAACACAACAAAACAACACCACTCAACACGACAACTCAACACAACGACACAACACCACCCAATGCAACTCAACAAACTGACTCAACATAACACGACAACACACAGTGCAATCAACCTAACACATGTAGTTTCTATCACTCCGTTGTGCTTATTTGCTATTCGTTGCTTTAATCTTGCTTTAATCTTTCATAAGCCGTGTGGAACGAGTTGGCATACATCCCATAACCGTCTAGGATGGCCACACTCAGAACCACCATCCTTCATAGAGGTCCCCTCGGGGTGCTACACACCAGCACCTCAGCCCGACAAGGCACACTATTCAGGATTACATGTTTTAGCCGTTCATCTCTCATAGAGTACCCCTCGGGGTGCTACTACCAGCACCTCAGCCCGACAAGGCACCTATTCAAAATGCAATAAGTGTTTTAGCTGTCATCTCTCATAGAGTACCCCTCGGGGTGCTACTACCAGCACCTCAGCCCGACAAGGCACCTATTCAAAATGCAATAAGTGTTTTAGCTGTCATCTCTCATAGAGTACCCCTCGGGGTGCTACTACCAGCACCTCAGCCCGACAAGGCACCTATTTGAAATGTAATATGTGTTTTAGCCGGTCATCTCTCATAGAGTACCCTTCGGGGTGCTACACACGAGCAACCTCAGCCCGACAAGGTACACTATTCGAGATGCATTTTTACAATTCACTTTATCTGATTACGTTCATGCTCACAATGCCAATCAATGCCACTAATCGTACCTAACGTGCTATACCATGATGCATGCTTCAAATATGCAATACGACGCGAAACCAACAACCCAACACAACATGAAATAAATAACCAACAACCCAACACAACACGAAATAAATAACCCTACCGTTCTTGGTGTAGGCCCGAAGGCGAAGGAATAGCTACCACTACTTACCTGGCGTCCTATCTCGCTGAGGCTACTCAGTTACCTGCCCACCTACGGCTCGACCTACGATAAATATTCAAACTTTATTAAAATTAAGCCCACATTCACAAATTACTCTCAATCTACTATTTCTAGCCTAATCCAACTAAAACCTAACTAAACGGGCCACTAATTTGGGTTCGGTAAAAACCGACCCGAAACTCAAATGCGCGTAACTTTTGTGTCGGATATCGGAATCGAACGATTCCAGCGGCCACGTACTCCTCTAACAACCTATTTTAACCTGCCAAAAGGAATTTTAAAACAAACAACCGCAGCTAGGTCAAAATTGGCAAAACCCGAATCTGCCCCTCACCCGAAAAATTCCCCTTTTCAATTTTCCATCAAATTCCACTTAATTCCTCACCAATCAACCATATCTAACCTCAATTAACATAATCTAACTAAAAATCTCATACTACAAGCAAAAACCCGAAATGCCCTAAAGAGGGCTTCACTGTATTTCGCCCAAATCGGGCTCATCACGGCCAGGCAATCAAAACCAGACCAAGGGTCGGCAAACCCACGCCGGAAACCACCAAAAACCGCCGGTGATCGGAGCTCAATCGAGCTCGTCACTCTCGGCCACGAACAGAGCCGAAAACAGGGTAAAAATATCGACCCTTACCTGTCGGGTTGTGCAAGGAGACAACCAACCCAGCACGTCACCGTCGTCTGGCCGGGCCGGAGAACGCCGGAGATCGCGGCTGTGGCTGTCGGAGGGACGTCGCTCGTCTCTCCCTCTCCGTTTTCCTCTCCCCTGCTCTCGATGCCCGACTCGAGCGACAGAATGGTTTGAAAACCATTCTGTCGTTTGTTTTTATTTTTTATTTTTAATTAAATAATAATAATAATAATAATAATAATACTAATAATAAAACTAACCGTTAATTAATCCTCATTTACCGTTTTTCCCTCCCGTGCTTTCGACCATTACGAATTTCGTTAAATCTCGTTATTAAATTAACCTAACCCCCGACTTAATTGTAATCAAATTTATTCACTTTACTTTTCAATTAATTAAAACAACTATAAATCTCCAATAAAAAAAAAACCCGAGTGTTACAATCCACCCTCCTTACAAAAATTTTGTCCTCGAAATTTGTGACTCTATCCCGAATACTCATACGTTCACTAACTATAATCTAATTCATACTCTCAAACTCTTCTAACTGAATTCTCAACTTAAATCCTTGATCACCTAGTAAATTTATCACTACGGAGCAATCTTCTTCGCCCTATTAGTTAACATCGCTTGGCCTTACATAACTACCTCAATTCTTCAACTCACTTCAATATCGTGACCCCAAGACTTCAATCAATATCCTTCTTACTCTAAATCCTAAATCCTCAAAGTTTCATTCTCTTCTACTCACCTAACCATAAATGACAAGTTCCCATGTCTTCACTATATCTTCAAAGTCTTACATTTCCTCAACTTACTCATTCCAAGCTCATCTCCTAACTTTGTGCGTTGACAAAGTAAAGCCCCACTACATTACCATCCCAAACTCATCTGGTACTACATCTCCAAAATCTTCGACTTCACCTTACTCCGTACTCCCTAGCTCTCATACTCATACACCTACGCCTATTGACATGAACTGGTTCAGTTTTCACGAGGACTCTTAAATCCCTCTAACTTAGTTCTAACTCTCCACTTCTCATCAAACAATCTCAAACCTCCAAACAATCTCAATAGCGTAACACTAAAACCTACGAAGTAAGCTTCTTACCTCGTACCTCATTTTAACATCAATCACATATTCCGAATTCTCATTACCTAAATTAACTCACTATACACTCGAAGTACTAACTGAGTTTTCATTCACTCCAAATTGGCAACTCTCTACGATTCTAAATTGGGTCATTCTAAACTCTACACCCTAAACTATACACCACAACGCTCAATAATCCCTACATTTATTGACTTCACAACACTTTTCTACATCACCCAAAGTTTTCATGTTCTTAACCTCGCTCCTTATAACTTGAGTATTTATATGTCCCTTAACTTCAATTAAATAAATTATCACCTATACTTTCAAATCTTTCCAACTTAATTCCAACTCTAACTCCTCTAATCTAATGCTCATTAACATTCATCACCGCATACATAACTACCTCATATCATATCTCAAAGATACCTTACTACCGTAACACTAAGAACTTTATACCTCAAGACAATTATACCACAAACAATCATGACATTTCATTAGTTATTCCAACACAACCTTCATACTCAAAGCTCTCATCTCTTAACCCTATCAACTATTCTTCAAAGTATATTCTGAATCTTCATCCTTACATTCACTATGCTCAATTTGTCGAACCCCTAATTTCAGTCATTACCAAACACTCAAATTCTTAAGTCTAAACTAACTCTTTCCCAACTTTACACTCGACACTCGAAATGATAGTTACGCCCTTCCTTTCGACCTCAAAACTTCCATAACATTTACGCACTTCGTGTCTTCCTATCCACTATTCTCCAATAGCATTTACTAATCTCTTCACTTACCTCACTATTCACCCACTAACATAGTTCAAACGCCTAACTTAGTCTAACTTTCATAACTATGTACTCTTACACATTTTATTAACTTATCTTAATCACTCCTCACCTATCCTCTAAATTCTTCAACTTCATACAAGGGCTAACTTTCTTATCCTAACTCTCCCTCTTAGGGAATTTAATCTCATCGTTCTTCTACCTTACATCTCCCATCCTCTACTAATACTCGAGTTCTCATTCACATCTCACTTTTAAGCTTACCAACTCTTAAGTTTATCACTCTTCTGATCTATTTTCAACATCAGCAGTCCTCCAATTCATTTTATATATATTCCCCTAACCCTCATTACAACAAGTCGCCCAACAACCTCCTTGTTTGCAACCTTGTTGTAGCCCAATTAACACCCTAAATCTCAATCTCCTACCTATTACCTTTCTACAATAACTACTCACTCTCGATGAGTCACTACCATTGTTAACCTCACTTACTTTGACAATCAATCAAACTTAACAATTACTTAAGCTAGACACCCAAACATAGTCAACATCTAAATACTCCCAAGAATTTGTTAACCTGGATCTTAATTCTATCTATCATAATTTTATCTCCTTAAGAGTAAAATCTTAGGCATACCATTCTTAAACTCTTATAACTTAATTCTTCACTCTAGCTTTTTCTTAAGCTCAATTGTCTAATTCCTTATTTCACAAAAAAATTGTAACTCGCTAAGGATACGTATATCATTCTTACAATCACCCGAGGTTATCTATTTCCTCATTCTAAAGTCTAGCTCGTACCCACCATATCCTCACTCATTTAACATTAGGCCACAACTCACACCTTTTTCTAACAACTATCACTTCTACCCGAACTTATATTTACACTTAACTCGAATCGACCCTATCCTTTTTCCCACATTCCTAGGGTATCAGATTTACTCTCATCCTATTTTTCAACGTGATTTACAACATTAACAACTAACACTTTGATTCTCTAATAGCGGTCTCACTTTGGAATCGACCCTATCCTTTTTCCCACATTCCTAGGGTAACAGATTTACTCTCATCCTATTTTTCAACGTGATTTACAACATTAACAACTAACACTTTGATTCTCTAATAGCGGTCTCACTTTCTCCAATACAATTCATAGCTATACAAACTATCGATTACTACGTCTATGAATTGACTTAAGGGATCCACCAAGGTTGTCTCGATACACTCAAGATTTTCTAGTCCACTACAATCACAAAACAACAAGGTTAAACCTAAACCAAACAAACAGGGATTAAACCAATCAAATCTTAAATATAAATTAACTAAAGTATAGAAATACTTACAGTCGGTGAAGCACGTTGCATAGCGGCCGGCATTGTCGGGTAATCCTTTGAACGACTCGACCATTTATGCTCTGATACCATCTTGTAACACCCCCGAACCAACCCTGGCTTGGAGCGCTACTTTGCTAACCAATCCCACGGTAAATCATAATGAAAAATAAAACTCCCAAACATAAAAGAAACTTACACAGCTGAATTTAAAACTAAACTCCTGAAACTCTCTTACTTCATACCTAGCTGCCTAGACACATCAATTCCCTTACCCCTAACCTTTTAGCACCACGGCGTCCTTCCCGAAAATTTCGGCAAAGTAACGCCTGAAAATGGCGCCTCCAAAATGCTAGGTACCTGCACACAAACCAATTCCCAACCAGAATATTTTTCCTCAACTATCACTCAACAATCCTACATATAAAAACCTCCAAACAACAGTAAATAGGAAACTATAAAATACTAACATTCCTAACTAGCAAAGCATCATCCGACACATAGCTATCTCATAACTGTCAACCAAAAACATTACGCATTTTCCAACAATTCCACAAACAGACATTTACAATACTATTAAAATACAAAGCCCACACTCCCAAACACCATGGTCGAGGCGCCCCGACAACTGCCCGCACCGGCATACAGCGTACATCAACGACTGCGTCCCAATCCTAGCTTTTCTCATAGCTTTAACATGTACTCCAATCGTCACCTACACCACAGAACACACACACACACGTAAGCTTACGCTTAGCAAGTAGGGAGTAACAAATAATAACAAGAACAATGCACACACCATCCTACCCTAACACAACAACACAACACCACTCAACACGACAACTCAACACAACGACACAACACCACCCAATGCAACTCAACAAACTGACTCAACATAACACGACAACACACAGTGCAATCAACCTAACACATGTAGTTTCTATCACTCCGTTGTGCTTATTTGCTGTTCGTTGCTTTAATCTTGCTTTAATCTTTCATAAGCTGTGTGGAACGAGTTGGCATACATCCCATAACCGTCTAGGATGGCCACACTCAGAACCACCATCCTTCATAGAGGTCCCCTCGGGGTGCTACACACCAGCACCTCAGCCCGGCAAGGTACACTATTCAGGATTACATGTTTTAGCCGTTCATCTCTCATAGAGTACCCCTCGGGGTGCTACTACCAGCACCTCAGCCCGACAAGGCACCTATTCAAAATGCAATAAGTGTTTTAGCTGTCATCTCTCATAGAGTACCCCTCGGGGTGCTACTACCAGCACCTCAGCCCGACAAGGCACCTATTCAAAATGCAATAAGTGTTTTAGCTGTCATCTCTCATAGAGTACCCCTCGGGGTGCTACTACCAGCACCTCAGCCCGACAAGGCACCTATTTGAAATGCAATATGTGTTTTAGCCGGTCATCTCTCATAGAGTACCCTTCGGGGTGCTACACACCAGCAACCTCAGCCCGACAAGGTACACTATTCGAGATGTATTTTTACAATTCACTTTATCTGATTACGTTCATGCTCACAATGCCAATCAATGCCACTAATCATACCTAACGTGCTATACCATGATGAATGCTTCAAATATGCAATACGACGCGAAACCAACAACCCAACACAACACGAAATAAATAACAAACAACCCAACACAACACGAAATAAATAACCCTACCGTTCTTGGTGTAGGCCCGAAGGCGAAGGAATAGCTACCACTACTTACCTGGCATCCTATCTCGCTGAGGCTACTCAGTTACCTGCCCACCTACGGCTCGACCTACGATAAATATTCAAACTTTATTAAAATTAAGCCCACATTCACAAATTACTCTCAATCTACTATTTCTAGCCTAATCCAACTAAAACCTAACTAAACGGGCCACTAATTTGGGTTCGGTAAAAACCGACATGAAACTCAAACGCGCGTAACTTTTGCGTCGGATATCGGAATCGAACGATTCCAGCGGCCACGTACTCCTCTAACATCCTATTTTAACCTGCCAAAAGAAATTTTAAAACAAACAACTGCAGGTAGGTCAAAATTGGCAAAACCCGAATCTGCCCCTCACCCGGAAAATTCCCCTTTTCAATTTTCCATCAAATTCCACTTAATTCCTCACCAATCAACCATATCTAACCTCAATTAACATAATCTAACTAAAAATCTCATACTACAAGCAAAAACCCGAAATGTCCTAAAGAGGGCTTCACTGTATTTCGCCCAAATCGGGCTCATCACGGCCAGGCAATCAAAATCGGACCAAGGGTCGGCAAACCCACGCCGGAAATGACCAAAAATCGCCGGTGATCGGAGCTCAATCGAGCTCGTCACTCTCGGCCACGAACAGAGCCAAAAACAGGGTAAAAATATCGACCCTTACCTGTCGGGTTGTGCACGGAGACAACCAACCCAGCACGTCGCCGTCATCTGGCCAGGCCGGAGAACGCCGGAGATCGCGGCGGTGGCCGTCGGAGGGACGTCGCTCGTCTCTCCCTCTCCGTTTTCCTCTCCCCTGCTCTCGCTGCTCGAGCGACAGAATGGTTTGAAAACCATTCTGTCGTTTGTTTTTATTTTTTATTTTTAATTAAATAATAATAATAATAATACTAATAATAAAACTAACCGTTAATTAATCCTCATTTATCATTTTGCCCTCCCGTGCTTTCGACCATTACCATTTCGCCCAGTTGAAGAAGAATGAAAGCAGGAGTGTGCTGGCGCAGTCGAGGCATTTCATGACCCGTGGGGACGTATGTAGGTATTTTGGGTTATTTTGGATAGAAAATGTTTAAGGAAAATATTTGTACAGATAGAACATTATAGGATGTTTGGATCTGGACTAGTTGATAGGTTTAGGTTTTGAAGTTTTTAAACATTTTGGAAACTTGTTTTGTAAATGTTTGGTAATAGGGATATGTTCGGTTTTTTAACATATCCATGCGGTTCGTTTTCGTGAAAACGTATTTTGTTTGAATTGTGACTCGAGTTGGTTTGAGCGAGATAATGGTGGATGTATGAGTACTGAGAGATTAAATGTTGAAATGTATGATTGTGAGGTATGTAGAATTTGTGTTAATAAATTGTGAAGTTGTGTTAGGAGTACGCAGGAAAGAAGAAAGAAGAAAAGGAATAGGGGAGCTGAGCTCTCTGGAAAAATTCCAGAGAGCTTGGCTATCGATCGCCCCTCTTTGGGGGCAAGCGATCTGCGATCGCCTGGAAAGGCGATCGATGGGCAAAAAGGCTGATCGCCTGTTTTGGGCGATCTATCGCCCCTATGCTTTTGGGGGCGATTGCCCCTTTTGCCCTCCTTTCCTCAGCCGATTGATTTTGAGTTTTATTATATTTTCTTTTAAATTGTTTTAAAGTTTTATTAAATGGTTTTCAAAATAGATTCGAATGTCGTTAATAATTTCGATTCCGATTTCAATTCCGACTTAACAAGTTTTAATTCCGCTTAAATGCAATTAAAGTCTATTAGGATAAAAAAATAAATAAATACGGGGAAAATAAGAGTACAGTGTTAAGGTCATTACAGTTTATGGTATCAGAGTCCCAGGGTTTTAAAATCGGTTCTGAAGACTGCTCGACTGCACAGCCACTACGCGGACATCCTTCATCAACTGTAAGTACGTTCTATTTTATTTCTTTGTTTTTGTTTCTTTGGATTATTTTTTTTGCTTTTTATAGTAATTTTATAGAAAAATGGTTCGAGGAAAAGATCCTAGAGACGACACCTTAGACAAACTTACGGAATTGATGGACCGTCAATCTCAGCACATGGACCGGCAGGCACAACAAATTTAGAGCTTAGTGAACCGAGAGAATCAGAGGGCCCAAGATTTGGTGGTTCCTAATAATCAGGGCATGCAGAAATTCCAAAGCCTACGGCCTCCAGTATTTGACGGCCGATCATCAGATCCAACGGTTGCTGAAGAATGGATCAGGGTGATGGAAGATATGCTAAGTTATGTAGAGGTAGGGAATGGGAGCAAAGTGGCCTACATCACCTTCCATTTGGCGTTAGATGCCCGTTTCTTGTGGGATTCGATCAAGTCGACAACGGATGTATCGGTTATGACAATGATCGAGGGAAAGGGGTGTAAAGAGGCCTTTAGAGGGAGACAATGATCGAGGGAAAGGCAAGCAAGTACAGGGGACTTCTCAGATACCCTGGTGCCCGAAATGTCAGCGAGAACACAGTGGAGAGTGCCGGGTGGGCACTAACAAATGTTATAGATGTGGTGAAGTCAGCCATTTCGTCAGAGATTGCCCAAAACCGGGTCGAGATCAGTTGGGCGGAGACCAGAGGAGGGTTATGCCAAGGATCTTTGCTGTGACGACCCTAACATTGTACCCATTTTTCCCGTAATACATATATATATATATATATTTTAACATAAGTAATCCTATAACGTAAAGGCGGAAACTTAAAACGTTAATAGAATTAAAAACCAATGTAGCGGAATTT
The DNA here is from genome assembly GCA_022432975.1 of Begonia masoniana. Taxonomy (NCBI): domain Eukaryota; kingdom Viridiplantae; phylum Streptophyta; class Magnoliopsida; order Cucurbitales; family Begoniaceae; genus Begonia; species Begonia masoniana. The sequence continues at coordinate 18,410,605 of CM039505.1, read as the reverse complement.
AAAACAGAAATCAAAATTTGTAAAACATTCGAATCTTTTTTTTTTTTTTAAACCACGAAATAAAGCTTTAAAACAATTAAAAGAAAATCTTAAAACATTAATTAAAAACAATTAAAAACAGAGGGGAAGCATTCGGCAGAGAAAAGGGGCAGAAACGGGCAATCGCCCTAAAAATGAAGGGGCAATCGATCGCCCATTGGCGATCGCTGGTTTTCCCAGCGATCGCCAGGGTGAAGCGATCACAGATCGCGGCGACAACATGAGGGGCGATCGATCGCCCATTTTGGGAGATCGATCGCCACTCGCTCTGGAAATCTATTTCCAGAGCGCTCGGCAATTCGCCCAGCAATCGCCTCAACAGGCGATGGCCTAACACAAGGGGCGATCGATCGCCAATCGCTCTGGAAATTTCTTTCCAGAGCGCTCGGCTTCCTCCCTCTTCTTTCCTCTTTCTGTTCCTTCTACTACCTTCTTTTCTTTCTCTTCCTGCATATCAATACACTTCACAATTCCTTCAACCAAATTTTACCTACATCTCAACCATACCTTACAATATAAATTCACTCAAAATTTCATCCAAACAACAACTCAAGCCACATTTAAAAACATAGCCTATTTTTATAAAAACAAACCGCGTGGATATGTTTAAAAACCGAACATTTTCCTAATACCAAACATTTACAAAATACATTTACAAAATGTTTTAAAAACAAACTCAAAACATAACCTATCCACTATTCAGAACCAAACACCCTAAAATGTCTCTAACTATACAGGTTTCTATCCAAAATAGCCCAAAATACCTACATACGTCCCCACGGGTCATGAACGCCTCGACTGCTCCAGCACACTCCAGCGATCATTCTTCGTCAACTGAACTCAGGCTTCTGGAGGAGGAACATCGTCCTCACCTGTCTCGTAACCACCTACACCATACAGACACACTATGAGCTAAAGGCTCAGTAAATTTTGTAAATGTAAATGCATGCTGTGCGTATGAGTTTCAGAAATCATGCACATTTTCTTTTCATTACGTCGCAGACAGAATGTCACCGAGGTCTCAGCCTATTAGATGGAGAGGACACATCCCGCGGTCGGACTGCCCTCTTCACCTAACGGGGGGGTACACGCTCGCACCCATAACAGCTGTGCCTGAGCCCCACCTCGCGTAACCAGATACAAATTACATTGATTCATTACGTTCATTCATTTCATTTTCATAAACACGTGCAGAAATCCGTTTTCATGTTATTTTAAAAATACGTGATGCATGAAAAGTTATAGACATAAAATAAACAAACATCATACGTACCATCAAGACTATAAAAAGCATAACCTATAAAAGACTATAAAAAGCATAACCTATAAAAGAACTAACCCTATCTACCCGACCAAAGCATATAAACAAACAACTCTTCAGAGATCCTCAACGCGACATCGACATACGGTGTAGGCCACTCAGCCAAGTAAGTCACGAGAACTTACCTCGTGCGCGCTGAACTTCGAGCTCCGTCCACGAGCATTGTTCGTCTGAGACAAAACACAACAATTGTCGTTAAACAAGCTTTAAACCGTTATACGTCCAAATTTAACGAAACCTTAACTAAGGAAATTTTTCTAAAGTTCTAACTCAACTCTTCGAGACATTTTATCAAGCAATTCGTGCTCGTGAATTTCCAAAACTCCATTAATGGATATTCTCAAACCTAAAACAATCTGATTTTTCAACCTAAACAACGAATACACTCTAGCTTTCATCCAATAACGTTTAATACGTTCAATATACTCACTAATACGTCAAACCTATCAATTTCTAACTTTAAACTACGTTTTTCACAAAACCTAAACGAAACCCTAATCATTAAACGCTCTGAAAACTACAAATAATCTTTCTAAAACCATAGATTCGTACCTAGGGTTGAGTTTGGGGAAGAAAACACGAAGAATGGAGGACGAACGAAGGAGGAACGAACGTCGGAAATGGGGAATCGCAGTGAAGCTTCGTCGGAGGAAGGAAATCGCAGGGGAGAGAAGAAAAAATGGCGTGGAGAAGAAGAAAGACATGTCTTTTAATTGAAATTTTTGACTTTACAAATTACTATTTTGCCCTTCCTTTGATTTTCTATTTGTTTTGTACTTCGTTTCTTTAATTAACCGACGATTCGGTTTCTCCAAATTTTCTTACTTCGCCAATAACTTCAACTTACTACCAGGGTTTTATTAAAACTGTCCGTTCACAATTCAGACCTCGTTTACTATTTTTACCAAAGTATCACTTATATTACGATAACCGTAATTCTCGTAAAATTAGCGTTTAACTTCTAAAATTCTCGAAATTTTTTTAAAATCCTTATAAATCATTAGGATCATAATAACGGTTTTCTTTTTACAAAACTGACTTAATTTGACATAATTGCAATAATGCCAATATATTGTTTATTTACAAAATCCCAAAAATCCGGGTCTTACATTTGCATTTATCAAGCTTGGTGATATCGATGATGAGACTCAACCTTCCGTGATAGCAGGTGCTATATTGATTATGGGCGTAGTTGTATTTTCGCTGATAGACACTAGAGCTACGCATTCCTTTATTTCAACTGCTTGCATGGCTAGACTGGGGTTAGCGTCTGAGTTAGCAGAGGTCGAGTATAGAGTGATGCTGCCTTCGGGAAAGCATATGCAGTCGGATCGTATTCTCCAGGGCAATGTCGTCTCCGTGGGGGATGCTACCCTTTATGCTTGTCTGATAGTTATGAGTATAGAGTGGTACGATCTTATCTTATGGATGGACTGGCTATCACAGCACTTCACCATCATCGATTGTCGATCCGGGATTGTGATTTTTTGACCCCTGGGTAAAGCCGAGTTTTCTTATCAGGCGATGCACAGGTGGAGTGGGTCGCCTACTTCCTATTCCATGAAGGTCAACGAACAATTTAAAGGTCAGTGCTCAATTTATTTGGCCACAGTAGTTGATATTCAGTTGCTTAGCGGAGTACAGCCGAGCGACATTCCTATAGTAAGAGAATTCTCTGAGATATTCCTTGACGATCTTCCCGGATTACCGCTGGACAGGGAGATCCAATTTGTTATTGATGTATATCCGAGCTCCGCACCAGTGTCTAAGAATCCGTACAGATTGGCGCCTGCTGAATTGAGAGAGTTGAAAACTCAGCTTGAGGAGTTGTTAGATAAAGGTTTCATCCGACCTAGCTTTTCACCCTGGGGTGCGCCCATTCTATTCGTCAAGAAGAAAGACGGGACTCTTAGGATGTGCGTGGATTATAGGGAGCTGAATAAGCTCACAGTGAAGAATAAGTATCCACTGCCTCGGATAGATGATTTATTTGATCAACTGCAGGGTGCCCGAGTTTTTTCCAGGATTGACCTACGCTCAGGTTATTAACAATTGAAGGTCCGGAAGGAAGATATTCAGAAAACGGCATTCTGAACGAGGTACGGGCTTTATGAGTTCCTCATTATGTCATTTGGACTTATTAATGCCCCTGCAGCGTTTATGAATTTAATGAACCGAAACTGCAAGGAGTACCTGGACAAGTTCGTGGTGGTTTTCATCGACGACATTTTGATTTATTCTAAGACAAAGGAGGAGCATGAAGAGCAATTGTGGATTGTTCTAGGAATTTTGCAACGACACCAGCTATATCCAAAGTTCTCCAAGTGTGAGTTTTGGCTAGATCGGGTCAGTTTTCTCGGCCATATTATATTACAGGAAGGGATTTCTGTAGATCGGAGCAAGATTCAGGTGGTCAGAGATTGGCCACAGCCTAAAAACGTGCGTGAAGTATGTGGGTTTCTTGGGTTGGCTGGCTATTATCAGAAATTCATAGATGGATTTTCGAAGATTGCAATTCCACTTTCACGTTTGACCGGAAGAAAGAAAAATTTATATGGTCAGCTGCTTGTGACGACAGTTTTATGGAGTTAAAGCAGAGATTGACTACAGCTCCAGTGTTGACATTGCCTGTTGAAGGTGATAAGTTCAGCATATATTGCGATGCGTCTGGAGTTGGGCTTGGATGCATGCTTATGCAAGAAGGCAGGGTAATTGCTTATGCTTCTAGACAGTTGAAGCCGTATGAGCAGAATTATCCTACGCACGACCTGGAGTTAGCAGCCGTGGTCTTTGCACTGAAAATATGGAGGCATTACTTATATGGGCAGCAGTGCAAGATATTTTCTGACCACAAAAGCCTGAAGTATTTGTTTACGCAGAAGGAACTGAATATGCGACAGAGAAAGTGGCTTGAGTTCGTCCAAGACTATGAGTTTGAGATAAAGTACCATCCAGGAAAGGCGAACAAGGTCGCTGATGCTTTAAGCCGAATGCCTTCTGCGAGTCAGCCTTCACACGCAGCGATGTCAGTTACGTTGAGGTCTGAGATTGAGAGGTTCGATGTGGAGATTGTGGCAGAGTTGTCTAGTATGCTCACCAATATTTCTCTCAAGCCAACTATTCTGGATAAGATATGTGAAGCTCAGCAGAATGATATGGAGTGTGAAGAGCTTCGATTGAGCATGACATCTGGAGACGTATCTGAATTTAATTTGTCAGACGATGGTATTCTAAAGTTCAAGCATAGGTGGTACGTGCCTAACGACGAGGAGTTAAAGAAGGAGATTTTGGCTGAAGCACATTCTTCAGCTTATTCTGTGCACCCGGGAAGTACCAAGATGTACGGGGATTTAAAACAACATTTTTGGTGGCCGAACATGAAGAGAGAAGTTGCGAAACATGTTGAAACCTGTTTAATTTGTCAACAGGTTAAGGCGGAATACCAGAGGCCGGCCGGAACACTCAGCCACTGCCGATTCCGAAGTGGAAATGGGAGCAGATCTCCATGGATTTTATTGTGGGGCTCCCGAGGACGACAAAATGACACGACGGCATTTGGGTGATCGTGGACCGATTGACAAAGTCGGCTCACTTCTTATCTGTGAAGATGGCGTGTTCTATGGATCAGCTCGCCGAGCTTTATGTGCAGGAGATTGTTAGATTACACGGAGTACCAGTTTCGATTGTCTCAGATCGAGATTCGAGGTTTACATCGAAGTTCTGGAAAAGTCTGTACAAAGCTATGGGGACTCAACTAAATTTCAGCACGACATTTCATCCTCAGACTAATGGTCAGACAGAGAGGACAAATAAGATTCTTGAGGATATGCTCAGAGCTTGTGTGTTGGAATTTTAGGGATTGTGGAGCAGATATTTGCCACTGATCGAGTTCTCTTACAACAACAGCTTCCAGGCTACCATTGATATGGCTCCATACGAGGCTTTGTATGGCCGAAAGTGTAGATCTCCGCTATATTAGGACGAGGTTGGTGAAGCCAGTATTGTTGGTCCTGAGATTCTACAGCAAATGGCAGAGAAGATTGCCGTTATCAGACAGCGTATCGAGATAGCTCAGAGTCGACAGAAGAGCTATGCTGACACAAGACGGAGAGAACTGGAGTTCAAAGAAGGTGATGAGGTTTATTTGAAGGTTTCTCCGTTTAGAGGTGTAATGCGATTCAGAAGGAAAGGTAAGTTGAACCCTCGATATGTGGGACCCTTCCCTATTTTGAAGAAGATCGGGAAGATGGCGTATCGACTACAGCTTCCGGCTTCGATGGAGGGTATCCAAGACGTATTTCACGTGTCTATGCTTCGGAAGTGTTTGCGCGATCCATCGCATATCGTGGAGGCAAGAGAGATCGAGGTACAGCCTACCTTGACATATGTGGAGAAGCCAGTACGTATTTTGGAGTCTTCGATCAAAGTTTTGCGCAACAAAGAAATCCCGCTAGTCAAAGTCTTATGGCGGAACCACGAGGTGGAAGAAGCGACTTGGGAGCGACAACAGGATATGATGACTAAGTATCCTAAGTTGTTTGTATAATCAAATTTTGAGGACAAAATTTTAAATAAGGTGGATGGATTGTAATACCCGGCTGTATGGAATATTAATATTTTAATGTAATGGCATTTTTGTTATTATGTCAAATCAAGTCTACTTTGCGAAAAGAAAGCGTTACTACGATCCTAATAATTAATAAGGATTTTAAGAAAATTTTGGGGAATTTTAGGAGTTTAACGCTAATTTTACGAGAATTACGTTCATCGTAATATAAATGATACTTTGGTAAAAATAGTAAATGGGGTCCGAATTGCGAACGAACAGTTTTAATGGAACCCTGATAATAAGTTGAAGTTATTGGCAAAGTAAGGAGATTTGGAGAAAACGAATCGTTAGCTAATTAACGAAACGAATGACGAAATTAATATAAAAACAATGGAAGGGCGTTATGGTAATTTACCAAGCCAAATTTTAATTAAAAACCATCATTTTTCGTTCTCCTTCACCACTTCGCGAAAACTCCTCTGTGATTTCTTCTTCAGGCGATTTCTTCATCGCCTTTCACTGTGTTCTTCCATTCCGACGATCATTCTTCCTCCGATCGATTCGTTTTCTTCGTGTTTTCTCCTCCAATCAACGCTCTAGGTAAGGTTCTATGGTTTTGAAAAGTTTATTCGTAGTTTTCGGGTTGTTTAACGGTTAGGGTTTCGTTTAGGGTTTCGTTAAAAAAAACGTGATTTAGAGTTTTTCAATCGTTAGGTTTACTATATTTATGAATATAATGGAAGTATCGAGCGTTATTAGGCAAATTTGGATTGATTTGTGAGAAGTTTTAGAGTTTATGGATTTTGAGGTTTGAGAAATCTCCATTAATGGAGTTTTAGACATTGACGAGCATGATTTGCTAGATAAAATGTCTCAAAGCGTTGAATTAGAGTTTAGGAGATTTCTTTAGTTAAGGATTTCATTAACTTGGACGTTTAATAGTTTAAACTCGTTTTAACGACAATGTTGCGAAATTGTCTTAGGTAAACAAAGCTCGTGGATGGAGCTTGAATTGCAACGGACACGAGGTAAGTTCTCGTGACTTATTCTGGCCGATTGGCCTACACCGTACATCGAGGTCGTGTCGAGGATCTTTGATGATTTGTTTGTTAAATGCTTTAGTTGCGTAGTTAGGATTAGTTCTTTTATAGGATATGCTTTTAATTGCTTTTATTGTCTCGATGGTACTTATGATGTATGTTTACTTTATGCATTTAACTGTTCATGAATCACGTCCTTTAAAATAGCATGAAAACGGATTTCTGAACGTGTTTAAGAAAATGAAATGAACAAACGAAATGAATCTACGTAATCTGTTATCTGGTCATGCGAGGTGGGGCTCAGGCACGGCTGTTTACGGATGTAAGCGTGTACCCCCACCCCCCCCCCCCCCCCCCCCGCCGTTAGGTGAAGAGGGCAGTCCAACCGCGGGATGTGTCCTCTCCATCTAATAGGCTGAGACCTCGGTGACATTCTGTCTGCGACTGAAAAGAAAATGTTGCATGATTTCTGAAACTCATACGCACAGCATGCATTGCATTTACGAAACTTACTGAGCCTTTAGCTCATAGTGTGTCTGTATGGTGTAGGTGATATCGAAACAGGTGAGGACGACGTTCCTCCTCCGGAAGCATTAGTCCAGTTGAAGAAGAATGAAAGCAGGAGTGTGCTGGCGCAGTCGAGGCATTTCATGACCCGTGGGGACGTATGTAGGTATTTTGGGTTATTTTGGATAGAAAATGTTTAAGGAAAATATTTGTACAGATAGAACATTATAGGATGTTTGGATCTGGACTAGTTGATAGGTTTAGGTTTTGAAGTTTTTAAACATTTTGGAAACTTGTTTTGTAAATGTTTGGTAATAGGGATATGTTCGGTTTTTAAACATATCCATGCGGTTCGTTTTTGTTAAAACGTATTTTGTTTGAATTGTGACTCGAGTTGGTTTGAGCGAGATAATGGTGGATGTACGAGTACTGAGAGATTAAATGTTAGAATGTATGATTGTGAGGTATGTAGAATTTGTGTTAATAAATTGTGAAGTTGTGTTAGGAGTACGCAGGAAAGAAGAAAGAAGAAAAGGAATAGGGGAGCCGAGCTTTCTGGAAAAATTCCAAAGAGCTTGGCGATCGATCGCCTGTTCTGGGCGATCGATCGCCCCTCCTTGGTGGCAAGCGATCTGTGATCGCCTGGAGAGGCGATCGCTGGGCAAAAAGGTTGATCGCCTATGGGCGATCGATCGCCTGTTTTGGGCGATCAATCGCCCCTATGCTTTTGGGGGCGATTGCCCCTTTTGCCCTCCTTTCCTCAGCTGATTGATTTTATGTTTTATTATGTTTTCTTTTAAATTGTTTTAAAGTTTTATTAAATGGTTTTCAAAATAGATTCGAATGTCGTTAATAATTTTGATTCCAATTTCAATTCTGACTTAACAAGTTTTAATTCCGCTTAAATGCAATTAAAGTCTATTATGATAAAAATAAAAAATAAATACGGGAAAAATAAGGGTACAGTGTTGGGGTCGTTACATCACATGATTGTCCATACAAGTGGTGTCTCCATACTTTCAGTACAAAAACAACTGCCGCTAACTTCAGATCGTGAGTATGGTAGTTTTGCTCTTAACTCTTCAATTGTCTGGATGCGTATGCCACTACTTTCCCTTCTTGCATTAGTACGCATCCCAAACCAACTTTTGACGCATCACAGTACACACTGAATTTGCCGTCTTCCATCGACAATACCAACAGAGGAGCAGTGGTTAACTTCTGCTTAAGCGTCTGAAAACTCACCTTGCAAGCTTCAGACTACTTGAACTTGATGTCTTAAGCTGGTCATAGGCTTTGCTATCACAGAAAATCCCTTGATAAATTTTCTGTAATAACCAACTAGTCCGATAAAGTTCCGCACCTCACTGGCATTCCTCGGTCTCGGCCAGTCTTTCACAGCCTGTATCTTGGCTGGATCCACTGAAAACCCTTCTCCAGACACCATGTGGCCTAGGAAATTAATCATGCTCAACCAGAATTCACATTTTGACAGCTTGGCGTATAATTGGTATTGTTTCAGAGTTGTCAGCACAATTGCCAAGTGCTCCTCATGCTCGGCTTCACTCCTGGAATAAACCAGGATGTCGTCGATGAAGAGGATAACAAATTTATCCAAGAAATCCTAGAATATCCTTTTCATCATGTCCATAAATGCTGTCGAGGCATTAGTCAGCCCAAACGACATCACCAAGAACTTATAGTGCCCGTATCGGGTCCTAAAGGCAGTCTTTGGAATATCACTGGCCTTGACCTTCAATTGATAATAACCGGAGCGCAAGTCAATCTTTGAGAATACCCGAGCCCCTTGTAGCTGGTCAAATAAATCGTCAATCCTCGGCAACGGGTACTTATTCTTGATAGTCAACTTGTTCAGCTCACGGTAGTCAATACACATACGTAGGGACCCATCCTTCTTCTTAACAAACAGGACTGGAGCACCCCATGGAGAAAAGCTAGGGCGTACAAAGCCCCGGTCTACCAACTCCTTTAATTGAGCTTTCAACTCCTTCAACTCTATTGGCGCCATACGGTACGGATTCTTCGATACCGGTTCGGCACCAGGGCATACATCAATTTCAATCTCACGATCCGGTGGCAACCCCGGTAAGTCATCCAAGAAAACCTCTGAAAAGTTCCGAACTATCGGAATATTTTGAACCTCCATCTCACCTTGCCTTTGAACATCCACTACGTAGGCAATAAATCCGATGCATCCCGACCTCATCAGCTGTTGAGCTTTCAAGGAGGATATAACAGGCATATTGCGCTTCTCCGGTATAGCCTGATAGGAGAACTCCTTCTCATTGAGGCTCTTAAACGACACAAGCCCGGACCTGCAGTTGATGGTGGCGTGATGTCTAAATAGCCAGTCCATCCCTAGAATCACATCGTATCCTTTCATACCGATGACGATAAGATTAGCATACAACTTCTGGTCTCCTACTTTCACTATGTCACCCCGTACAACCTGCTCGGAGTGCATAAACTCTCCGGATGGTAGCATAACGCTGTAGGGTTGATCTGACAGCACACAAAAAAATTTCTCTTTATCCACAAAATCCATGGCCACAAATGAAATGTGTGGCCCCCGTGTCCCACAAGGTATAAGCAGGTGCATCACTTATCGAAATTGTACTTGTAATTGCTATGTGCTGGGCGGTATCATCATCATCCTCTATCATAGCAAAAACTCTTGGTACGGAACGATTTGGTCTCGTGTCGGGCATTGGGCAATCCCGGACGTGATGGCTCTCTTTTCCGCATCAAAAGCAATGGCCGGTAAGGAGTTTGCATTCACCTCTATGACTTTTCTGGCAACGTGGGCATACAGGAAGCTGAGGAGCCCCCATTGGTCTCTTTCCCTTGTCCTGATAAGTGATGGTCTCATTGGGCCTCTTAATGCCCCTGTTCTGTTGCTGTTGAGGTTACAAATTTTGACCTCTTTGTTGTTGTTGTTGAGGGGCATCACGAAGGAATCTTTTCGACGAATCCCTCGGTTTCTGAAACTTCATTTCTAAGGCTTCCAACTGATAAGCCTTGGCCACCACTTTCCTGTACGGTGCCTCATCAAATCCCCCGGTTGTGATTCCACGTAATAAGTCCATTTTCAGCCCTTGAATGAACTGATGTACCTTATTCTCATCGGTGTTCACCAAATGTGTTGCATAGCGGAACAAGGATTCAAACTTCTAAACATACTCGGCCACTGATTCGTACTGTCGTACACTAGAGAATTCCATCATCTTTTCCTTCCTCACGCTGTGGTCAAAATATTTCTCATAGAATATCCATTTAAAAAAAAAAAAAAAAAAAAAAAAAAAAAAAAAAAAAAAAAAAAAAAAAAAAAAAAAAAAAAAAAAAAAAAAAAAAAAAAAAAAAAAAAAAAAAAAAAAAAAAAAAAAAAAAAAAAAAAAAAAAAAAAAAAAAAAAAAAAAAAAAAAAAAAAAAAAAAAAAAAAAAAAAAAAAAAAAAAAAAAAAAAAAAAAAAAAAAAAAAAAAAAAAAAAAAAAAAAAAAAAAAAAAAAAAAAAAAAAAAAAAAAAAAAAAAAAAAAAAAAAAAAAAAAAAAAAAAAAAAAAAAAAAAAAAAAAAAAAAAAAAAAAAAAAAAAAAAAAAAAAAAAAAAAAAAAAAAAAAAAAAAAAAAAAAAAAAAAAAAAAAAAAAAAAAAAAAAAAAAAAAAAAAAAAAAAAAAAAAAAAAAAAAAAAAAAAAAAAAAAAAAAAAAAAAAAAAAAAAAAAAAAAAAAAAAAAAAAAAAAAAAAAAAAAAAAAAAAAAAAAAAAAAAAAAAAAAAAAAAAAAAAAAAAAAAAAAAAAAAAAAAAAAAAAAAAAAAAAAAAAAAAAAAAAAAAAAAAAAAAAAAAAAAAAAAAAAAAAAAAAAAAAAAAAAAAAAAAAAAAAAAAAAAAAAAAAAAAAAAAAAAAAAAAAAAAAAAAAAAAAAAAAAAAAAAAAAAAAAAAAAAAAAAAAAAAAAAAAAAAAAAAAAAAAAAAAAAAAAAAAAAAAAAAAAAAAAAAAAAAAAAAAAAAAAAAAAAAAAAAAAAAAAAAAAAAAAAAAAAAAAAAAAAAAAAAAAAAAAAAAAAAAAAAAAAAAAAAAAAAAAAAAAAAAAAAAAAAAAAAAAAAAAAAAAAAAAAAAAAAAAAAAAAAAAAAAAAAAAAAAAAAAAAAAAAAAAAAAAAAAAAAAAAAAAAAAAAAAAAAAAAAAAAAAAAAAAAAAAAAAAAAAAAAAAAAAAAAAAAAAAAAAAAAAAAAAAAAAAAAAAAAAAAAAAAAAAAAAAAAAAAAAAAAAAAAAAAAAAAAAAAAAAAAAAAAAAAAAAAAAAAAAAAAAAAAAAAAAAAAAAAAAAAAAAAAAAAAAAAAAAAAAAAAAAAAAAAAAAAAAAAAAAAAAAAAAAAAAAAAAAAAAAAAAAAAAAAAAAAAAAAAAAAAAAAAAAAAAAAAAAAAAAAAAAAAAAAAAAAAAAAAAAAAAAAAAAAAAAAAAAAAAAAAAAAAAAAAAAAAAAAAAAAAAAAAAAAAAAAAAAAAAAAAAAAAAAAAAAAAAAAAAAAAAAAAAAAAAAAAAAAAAAAAAAAAAAAAAAAAAAAAAAAAAAAAAAAAAAAAAAAAAAAAAAAAAAAAAAAAAAAAAAAAAAAAAAAAAAAAAAAAAAAAAAAAAAAAAAAAAAAAAAAAAAAAAAAAAAAAAAAAAAAAAAAAAAAAAAAAAAAAAAAAAAAAAAAAAAAAAAAAAAAAAAAAAAAAAAAAAAAAAAAAAAAAAAAAAAAAAAAAAAAAAAAAAAAAAAAAAAAAAAAAAAAAAAAAAAAAAAAAAAAAAAAAAAAAAAAAAAAAAAAAAAAAAAAAAAAAAAAAAAAAAAAAAAAAAAAAAAAAAAAAAAAAAAAAAAAAAAAAAAAAAAAAAAAAAAAAAAAAAAAAAAAAAAAAAAAAAAAAAAAAAAAAAAAAAAAAAAAAAAAAAAAAAAAAAAAAAAAAAAAAAAAAAAAAAAAAAAAAAAAAAAAAAAAAAAAAAAAAAAAAAAAAAAAAAAAAAAAAAAAAAAAAAAAAAAAAAAACTGGAAGTCATGCCGTGGAAGACTTACTGTGGACAAACAGAAGCCGTGGACGTTTAAAATCAAAGGCAAAAAACAGTAGACAACAGGAGTCCGTGGACGTTTAAAATCAAAGGCAAAAAACAGTAGACAACAGGAGTCCGTGGACGTTTAAAATCAAAGGCAAAAAACAGTAGACAACAGGAGTCCGTGGACGTTTAAAATCAAAGGCAAAAAACAGTAGACAACAGGAGTCCGTGGACGTTTAAAATCAAAGGCAAAAAACAGTAGACAACAGGAGTCCGTGGACGTTTAAAATCAAAGGCAAAAAACAGTAGACAACAGGAGTCCGTGGACGTTTAAAATCAAAGGCAAAAAACAGTAGACAACAGGAGTCCGTGGACGTTTAAAATCAAAGGCAAAAAACAGTAGACAACAGGAGTCCGTGGACGTTTAAAATCAAAGGCAAAAAACAGTAGACAACAGGAGTCCGTGGACGTTTAAAATCAAAGGCAAAAAACAGTAGACAACAGGAGTCCGTGGACGTTTAAAATCAAAGGCAAAAAACAGTAGACAACAGGAGTCCGTGGACGTTTAAAATCAAAGGCAAAAAACAGTAGACAACAGGAGTCCGTGGACGTTTAAAATCAAAGGCAAAAAACAGTAGACAACAGGAGTCCGTGGACGTTTAAAATCAAAGGCAAAAAACAGTAGACAACAGGAGTCCGTGGACGTTTAAAATCAAAGGCAAAAAACAGTAGACAACAGGAGTCCGTGGACGTTTAAAATCAAAGGCAAAAAACAGTAGACAACAGGAGTCCGTGGACGTTTAAAATCAAAGGCAAAAAACAGTAGACAACAGGAGTCCGTGGACGTTTAAAATCAAAGGCAAAAAACAGTAGACAACAGGAGTCCGTGGACGTTTAAAATCAAAGGCAAAAAACAGTAGACAACAGGAGTCCGTGGACGTTTAAAATCAAAGGCAAAAAACAGTAGACAACAGGAGTCCGTGGACGTTTAAAATCAAAGGCAAAAAACAGTAGACAACAGGAGTCCGTGGACGTTTGAAATAAAAGGCAGTGACCGTGGACGTTTAAAATCAAAGGCAAAAAACAGTAGACAACAGGAGTCCGTGGACGTTTAAAATCAAAGGCAAAAAACAGTAGACAACAGGAGTCCGTGGACGTTTAAAATCAAAGGCAAAAAACAGTAGACAACAGGAGTCCGTGGACGTTTGAAATAAAAGGCAGTGACCGTGGACGTTTAAAATCAAAGGCAAAAAACAGTAGACAACAGGAGTCCGTGGACGTTTAAAATCAAAGGCAAAAAACAGTAGACAACAGGAGTCCGTGGACGTTTAAAATCAAAGGCAAAAAACAGTAGACAACAGGAGTCCGTGGACGTTTGAAATAAAAGGCAGTGACCTGGACGTTTGAAATAAAAGGCAGTGTGGACGATTAAAGTTAAAGCAGGATGGATGACTGAGATCGAAGGCAAAATGGACGACGGAAATTTGAAAGGCATAATGGACGATTGAGTCCGAAGGCAAAATGGACGACGGAAATTTGAAAGGCATAATGGACAACTAACACTTAGCTAAATACTTGAAACAAAATGAAAAACTCTTTTACAGAAGGCGTGGACGACTGTTCACAGAACAAAATGAACAACTCTTTTACAGAAGGCGTGGACGACTGTTCACAGAACAAAATGAACAACTCTTTTACAGAAGGCGTGGACGACTGTTCACAGAACAAAATGAACAACTCTTTTACAGAAGGCGTGGACGACTGTTCACAGAACAAAATGAACAACTCTTTTACAGAAGGCGTGGACGACTGTTTTACAGAGGGCGTGGACGACTGTTCACAGAACAAAATGAACAACTCTTTTACAGAAGGCGTGGACGACTGTTCACAGAACAAAATGAAAAACTCTTTTACAGAAGGCGTGGACGACTGTTCACAGAACAAAATGAACAACTCTTTTACAGAAGGCGTGGACGACTGTTCACAGAACAAAATGAACAACTCTTTTACAGAAGGCGTGGACGACTGTTCACAGAACAAAATGAACAACTCTTTTACAGAAGGCGTGGACGACTGTTCACAGAACAAAATGAAAAACTCTTTTACAGAAGGCGTGGACGACTGTTCACAGAACAAAATGAAAAACTCTTTTACAGAAGGCGTGGACGACTGTTCACAGAACAAAATGAACAACTCTTTTACAGAAGGCGTGGACGACTGTTCACAGAACAAAATGAAAAACTCTTTTACAGAAGGCGTGGACGACTGTTCACAGAACAAAATGAAAAACTCTTTTACAGAAGGCGTGGACGACTGTTCACAGAACAAAATGAACAACTCTTTTACAGAAGGCGTGGACGACTGTTCACAGAACAAAATGAACAACTCTTTTACAGAAGGCGTGGACGACTGTTCACAGAACAAAATGAACAACTCTTTTACAGAAGGCGTGGACGACTGTTCACAGAACAAAATGAAAAACTCTTTTACAGAAGGCGTGGACGACTGTTCACAGAACAAAATGAAAAACTCTTTTACAGAAGGCGTGGACGACTGTTCACAGAACAAAATGAACAACTCTTTTACAGAAGGCGTGGACGACTGTTCACAGAACAAAATGAACAACTCTTTTACAGAAGGCGTGGACGACTGTTCACAGAACAAAATGAACAACTCTTTTACAGAAGGCGTGGACGACTGTTCACAGAACAAAATGAAAAACTCTTTTACAGAAGGCGTGGACGACTGTTCACAGAACAAAATGAACAACTCTTTTACAGAAGGCGTGGACGACTGTTCACAGAACAAAATGAACAACTCTTTTACAGAAGGCGTGGACGACTGTTCACAGAACAAAATGAAAAACCTAGTATCTCCGTGATGTTGGGCCTTAAGGGCCAAACCTACGCATGAACTTACCTGTTGTCCGTGAAGTTGTAAGTCTTAAACGTGTTGCCTCGGGGTTTGCACAACCATAAATGCACGTAAAGAAAATAAACAGAGCTGCAAATGCTAACTAAATGACTTAGTAGGATATGCTCCAAACTCCATTCAAACCTTTAGAAAACAAACCAACGTGTTTTCATACAAAAATAGTGAGTTTTCTCAATATTATCTTAACCCTAAACTTCAACAAAACTCACATTTTAACTTGTCCAAACTAAAAAAAAAAAAAAAAAAAAAAAAAAAAAAAAAAAAAAAAAAAAAAAAAAAAAAAAAAAAAAAAAAAAAAAAAAAAAAAAAAAAAAAAAAAAAAAAAAAAAAAAAAAAAAAAAAAAAAAAAAAAAAAAAAAAAAAAAAAAAAAAAAAAAAAAAAAAAAAAAAAAAAAAAAAAAAAAAAAAAAAAAAAAAAAAAAAAAAAAAAAAAAAAAAAAAAAAAAAAAAAAAAAAAAAAAAAAAAAAAAAAAAAAAAAAAAAAAAAAAAAAAAAAAAAAAAAAAAAAAAAAAAAAAAAAAAAAAAAAAAAAAAAAAAAAAAAAAAAAAAAAAAAAAAAAAAAAAAAAAAAAAAAAAAAAAAAAAAAAAAAAAAAAAAAAAAAAAAAAAAAAAAAAAAAAAAAAAAAAAAAAAAAAAAAAAAAAAAAAAAAAAAAAAAAAAAAAAAAAAAAAAAAAAAAAAAAAAAAAAAAAAAAAAAAAAAAAAAAAAAAAAAAAAAAAAAAAAAAAAAAAAAAAAAAAAAAAAAAAAAAAAAAAAAAAAAAAAAAAAAAAAAAAAAAAAAAAAAAAAAAAAAAAAAAAAAAAAAAAAAAAAAAAAAAAAAAAAAAAAAAAAAAAAAAAAAAAAAAAAAAAAAAAAAAAAAAAAAAAAAAAAAAAAAAAAAAAAAAAAAAAAAAAAAAAAAAAAAAAAAAAAAAAAAAAAAAAAAAAAAAAAAAAAAAAAAAAAAAAAAAAAAAAAAAAAAAAAAAAAAAAAAAAAAAAAAAAAAAAAAAAAAAAAAAAAAAAAAAAAAAAAAAAAAAAAAAAAAAAAAAAAAAAAAAAAAAAAAAAAAAAAAAAAAAAAAAAAAAAAAAAAAAAAAAAAAAAAAAAAAAAAAAAAAAAAAAAAAAAAAAAAAAAAAAAAAAAAAAAAAAAAAAAAAAAAAAAAAAAAAAAAAAAAAAAAAAAAAAAAAAAAAAAAAAAAAAAAAAAAAAAAAAAAAAAAAAAAAAAAAAAAAAAAAAAAAAAAAAAAAAAAAAAAAAAAAAAAAAAAAAAAAAAAAAAAAAAAAAAAAAAAAAAAAAAAAAAAAAAAAAAAAAAAAAAAAAAAAAAAAAAAAAAAAAAAAAAAAAAAAAAAAAAAAAAAAAAAAAAAAAAAAAAAAAAAAAAAAAAAAAAAAAAAAAAATCTTGTTCAACAAGTTGAACACTTGGCAGCCATTCATTGGCTTCCTCCCACCAACCTTAATTGGCTTCCTAATTTGCCCCTCATTGGTTTCCAACTAATTTGTTAATTAGTTCGTCAATTCGATTTTTTCATTAAACACTCTGAAAAATTCATTAAAACATTCATTGTATTAATAAAAAATTCATCTCGCTAAATAATTTGGGGAAATAATTACATGGCTAAAAATGTTGGGTGTTACACTAAACGAAGAGAAAGAAATTTGCACAAAAACAAGACGAAAAATAGAGAAATAATAGACGAAATGGTGAAGAGGGAAAGAGGGTGATACCGAGCACATGAGGACGCGGGTGTTTCTTCAGCAACCTTAGAAGAGGCCGATGGTGGATGGCGGCAATGAAGGAACCGGCGAGGCTGTCCCCAAAACAAGAATATGCTTCTGGCAGAAAAGAACGCCAATGGCGTCACTCAGCCACATGGTTTCGCCTACCTTGACAGAGAGGAGCAAAGACGGACTAAAAGCACCCCCTAGCAACCATGGGCTCAGGGCACAATTGGGTGGCTTCATCCTGGTACTACGCACCAATGAACCACCGAGATAAAACTTTTTCTCTCGCTCTCACAGAGAACGCTCCAAACAAGAAGAAGAACACTTCTGTAATTTCTAAATATTCAACTGATTAACCAAACGTTTACAATAGTGGAGGGAAGCTTAAATATAGAGGGACAACGATCGGGAAGAAAGGAGGAAGAAAGCTGAAGGCTGAGCGAGCAAAAATCTTCCCGTTAATAGCCATTAGACGCTGAGCCAGGTCGTGAACCAAACTGGGTCGGGTGAACGAAATAAATAAATAAATAAATAAATAAATAAATAAATAAATAAATAAATAAATAAATAAATAAATAAATAAATAAATAAATAAATAAATAAATAAATAAATAAATAAATAAATAAATAAATAAATAAATAAATAAATAAATAAATAAATAAATAAATAAATAAATAAATAAATAAATAAATAAATAAATAAATAAATAAATAAATAAATAAATAAATAAATAAATAAATAAATAAATAAATAAATAAATAAATAAATAAATAAATAAATAAATAAATAAATAAATAAATAAATAAATAAATAAATAAATAAATAAATAAATAAATAAATAAATAAATAAATAAATAAATAAATAAATAAATAAATAAATAAATAAATAAATAAATAAATAAATAAATAAATAAATAAATAAATAAATAAATAAATAAATAAATAAATAAATAAATAAATAAATAAATAAATAAATAAATAAATAAATAAATAAATAAATAAATAAATAAATAAATAAATAAATAAATAAATAAATAAATAAATAAATAAATAAATAAATAAATAAATAAATAAATAAATAAATAAATAAATAAATAAATAAATAAATAAATAAATAAATAAATAAATAAATAAATAAATAAATAAATAAATAAATAAATAAATAAATAAATAAATAAATAAATAAATAAATAAATAAATAAATAAATAAATAAATAAATAAATAAATAAATAAATAAATAAATAAATAAATAAATAAATAAATAAATAAATAAATAAATAAATAAATAAATAAATAAATAAATAAATAAATAAATAAATAAATAAATAAATAAATAAATAAATAAATAAATAAATAAATAAATAAATAAATAAATAAATAAATAAATAAATAAATAAATAAATAAATAAATAAATAAATAAATAAATAAATAAATAAATAAATAAATAAATAAATAAATAAATAAATAAATAAATAAATAAATAAATAAATAAATAAATAAATAAATAAATAAATAAATAAATAAATAAATAAATAAATAAATAAATAAATAAATAAATAAATAAATAAATAAATAAATAAATAAATAAATAAATAAATAAATAAATAAATAAATAAATAAATAAATAAATAAATAAATAAATAAATAAATAAATAAATAAATAAATAAATAAATAAATAAATAAATAAATAAATAAATAAATAAATAAATAAATAAATAAATAAATAAATAAATAAATAAATAAATAAATAAATAAATAAATAAATAAATAAATAAATAAATAAATAAATAAATAAATAAATAAATAAATAAATAAATAAATAAATAAATAAATAAATAAATAAATAAATAAATAAATAAATAAATAAATAAATAAATAAATAAATAAATAAATAAATAAATAAATAAATAAATAAATAAATAAATAAATAAATAAATAAATAAATAAATAAATAAATAAATAAATAAATAAATAAATAAATAAATAAATAAATAAATAAATAAATAAATAAATAAATAAATAAATAAATAAATAAATAAATAAATAAATAAATAAATAAATAAATAAATAAATAAATAAATAAATAAATAAATAAATAAATAAATAAATAAATAAATAAATAAATAAATAAATAAATAAATAAATAAATAAATAAATAAATAAATAAATAAATAAATAAATAAATAAATAAATAAATAAATAAATAAATAAATAAATAAATAAATAAATAAATAAATAAATAAATAAATAAATAAATAAATAAATAAATAAATAAATAAATAAATAAATAAATAAATAAATAAATAAATAAATAAATAAATAAATAAATAAATAAATAAATAAATAAATAAATAAATAAATAAATAAATAAATAAATAAATAAATAAATAAATAAATAAATAAATAAATAAATAAATAAATAAATAAATAAATAAATAAATAAATAAATAAATAAATAAATAAATAAATAAATAAATAAATAAATAAATAAATAAATAAATAAATAAATAAATAAATAAATAAATAAATAAATAAATAAATAAATAAATAAATAAATAAATAAATAAATAAATAAATAAATAAATAAATAAATAAATAAATAAATAAATAAATAAATAAATAATACATTTTAAAACTGAATGGCTTCGCGAAAAAGCCATTTAGTTTGTTTGCAACCAGTGCCCCGGCAAAAGAGAGGCCGGCGTTTTCCTCCGACAGTGAGGGTTGTGGGATAGCTGTACGTACGTGGTGGGCCTTGTGAGGGTTGTGGGATAGCTGTACGTACGTGGTGGGCCTTGTGAGGGTTGTGGGATAGCTGTACGTACGTGGTGGGCCTTGTGAGGGTTGTGGGATAGCTGTACGTACGTGGTGGGCCTTGTGAGGGTTGTGGGATAGCTGTACGTACGTGGTGGGCCTTGTGAGGGTTGTGGGATAGCTGTACGTACGTGGTGGGCCTTGTGAGGGTTGTGGGATAGCTGTACGTACGTGGTGGGCCTTGTGAGGGTTGTGGGATAGCTGTACGTACGTGGTGGGCCTTGTGAGGGTTGTGGGATAGCTGTACGTACGTGGTGGGCCTTGTGAGGGTTGTGGGATAGCTGTACGTACGTGGTGGGCCTTGTGAGGGTTGTGGGATAGCTGTACGTACGTGGTGGGCCTTGTGAGGGTTGTGGGATAGCTGTACGTACGTGGTGGGCCTTGTGAGGGTTGTGGGATAGCTGTACGTACGTGGTGGGCCTTGTGAGGGTTGTGGGATAGCTGTACGTACGTGGTGGGCCTTGTGAGGGTTGTGGGATAGCTGTACGTACGTGGTGGGCCTTGTGAGGGTTGTGGGATAGCTGTACGTACGTGGTGGGCCTTGTGAGGGTTGTGGGATAGCTGTACGTACGTGGTGGGCCTTGTGAGGGTTGTGGGATAGCTGTACGTACGTGGTGGGCCTTGTGAGGGTTGTGGGATAGCTGTACGTACGTGGTGGGCCTTGTGAGGGTTGTGGGATAGCTGTACGTACGTGGTGGGCCTTGTGAGGGTTGTGGGATAGCTGTACGTACGTGGTGGGCCTTGTGAGGGTTGTGGGATAGCTGTACGTACGTGGTGGGCCTTGTGAGGGTTGTGGGATAGCTGTACGTACGTGGTGGGCCTTGTGAGGGTTGTGGGATAGCTGTACGTACGTGGTGGGCCTTGTGAGGGTTGTGGGATAGCTGTACGTACGTGGTGGGCCTTGTGAGGGTTGTGGGATAGCTGTACGTACGTGGTGGGCCTTGTGAGGGTTGTGGGATAGCTGTACGTACGTGGTGGGCCTTGTGAGGGTTGTGGGATAGCTGTACGTACGTGGTGGGCCTTGTGAGGGTTGTGGGATAGCTGTACGTACGTGGTGGGCCTTGTGAGGGTTGTGGGATAGCTGTACGTACGTGGTGGGCCTTGTGAGGGTTGTGGGATAGCTGTACGTACGTGGTGGGCCTTGTGAGGGTTGTGGGATAGCTGTACGTACGTGGTGGGCCTTGTGAGGGTTGTGGGATAGCTGTACGTACGTGGTGGGCCTTGTGAGGGTTGTGGGATAGCTGTACGTACGTGGTGGGCCTTGTGAGGGTTGTGGGATAGCTGTACGTACGTGGTGGGCCTTGTGAGGGTTGTGGGATAGCTGTACGTACGTGGTGGGCCTTGTGAGGGTTGTGGGATAGCTGTACGTACGTGGTGGGCCTTGTGAGGGTTGTGGGATAGCTGTACGTACGTGGTGGGCCTTGTGAGGGTTGTGGGATAGCTGTACGTACGTGGTGGGCCTTGTGAGGGTTGTGGGATAGCTGTACGTACGTGGTGGGCCTTGTGAGGGTTGTGGGATAGCTGTACGTACGTGGTGGGCCTTGTGAGGGTTGTGGGATAGCTGTACGTACGTGGTGGGCCTTGTGAGGGTTGTGGGATAGCTGTACGTACGTGGTGGGCCTTGTGAGGGTTGTGGGATAGCTGTACGTACGTGGTGGGCCTTGTGAGGGTTGTGGGATAGCTGTACGTACGTGGTGGGCCTTGTGAGGGTTGTGGGCTAGTTGTGAGTAGGTGGCGACGTGCCGATGGCAGCGCGGTGTATCGACCGACTGTCTCAGGTGATTGCACTTCGAGTCGAGATAGGGGCTGGGGTGTGACTGTGGGCCCCGTTTCCGGGATGAGCTGGGACGGTGGCGACGTGCCGATGGCAGCGCGGTGTATCGACCGACTGTCTCAGGTGATTGCACTTCGAGTCGAGATAGGGGCTGGGGTGTGACTGTGGGCCCCGTTTCCGGGATGAGCTGGGACGGTGGCGACGTGCCGATGGCAGCGCGGTGTATCGACCGACTGTCTCAGGTGATTGCACTTCGAGTCGAGATAGGGGCTGGGGTGTGACTGTGGGCCCCGTTTCCGGGATGAGCTGGGACGGTGGCGACGTGCCGATGGCAGCGCGGTGTATCGACCGACTGTCTCAGGTGATTGCACTTCGAGTCGAGATAGGGGCTGGGGTGTGACTGTGGGCCCCGTTTCCGGGATGAGCTGGGACGGTGGCGACGTGCCGATGGCAGCGCGGTGTATCGACCGACTGTCTCAGGTGATTGCACTTCGAGTCGAGATAGGGGCTGGGGTGTGACTGTGGGCCCCGTTTCCGGGATGAGCTGGGACGGTGGCGACGTGCCGATGGCAGCGCGGTGTATCGACCGACTGTCTCAGGTGATTGCACTTCGAGTCGAGATAGGGGCTGGGGTGTGACTGTGGGCCCCGTTTCCGGGATGAGCTGGGACGGTGGCGACGTGCCGATGGCAGCGCGGTGTATCGACCGACTGTCTCAGGTGATTGCACTTCGAGTCGAGATAGGGGCTGGGGTGTGACTGTGGGCCCCGTTTCTGGGATGAGCTGGGACGGTGGCGACGTGCCGATGGCAGCGCGGTGTATCAACCGACTGTCTCAGGCGGTTGCCCTTCGAGTCGAGACAAGGGCTGGGGTGTGACTGTGGGCCCCGTTTCCGGGATGAGCTGGGACGGTGGCGACGTGCCGATGGCAGCGCGGTGTATCGACCGACTGTCTCAGGTGATTGCACTTCGAGTCGAGATAGGGGCTGGGGTGTGACTGAGGGCCCCGTTTCCGGGATGAGCTGGGACGGTGGCGACGTGCCGATGGCAGCGCGGTGTATTGACCGACTGTCTCAGGCGGTTGCACTTCGAGTCGAGGCAGGGGCTGGAATGTGACTGTGGGCCCCGTTTCCAGGATGAGCTGGGACGGTGGCGACGTGCTGATGGCAGCGCGGTGTATCGACCGACTATCTCGGGCGGTTGCATTTCGAGTCGGGATAGGGGAGGGGGTTTGGGTGTGACTTTAGGCCCCGTTCCTGGAGGAACCGGGACGGTGGCGACGTACCGGTAAACAGTGCGGTGTACGGACCGACTACCCGGTGTGGTTGCATTCCAAACCTCGGTGAGATGCAATGCGGTGAGGTGGTGACAACGTGTGTACAGACGTGCATGTGTTAGGATTGCATAATTAGTTTTCATGGTTCACGTTTATTTTCAGCACTCTATTTGCTAAGCTTTGAGCTTATGGTGTGTTCTGTGGTGTAGGTACTATTGTGGAGAAAGGTGAGAACCGATGATAGGCTACGGGCCTGCAATGGGGAAGAAAATAAACAGGCGGAAGACTGAAGACAAAGACCATGATCGGTGCTCGGTGAACACCCCAAAACAGACGCCTAAAAACAACGAAAAACAGAGAACTAACACAAAATGGAAAACGCATTCAGTGAAGTGGGTGAGTGAACAAACCGGTTTCTTTGCCACAGAGAACGCCGGTAAGGTGAAGGAAAGTGGAAATGGAGGTGAATGGCCCTCAGCTGGCCGGAAAGCAAAGATCTTTGCTTCGGCAATTTGTTCTTCCATGGAAGAACAGCAGCGCTCGGGCAATGGATTTCGCCACCTTTGCCCTTCCTTCTAGCTCCGACGAGAGGGAGAAACGACAGAGGCGACTAAGAGCTCCGCCTAGCAATCCAGGGCTCGCGGGGCACTCTGGTGAAGCCATCAGGAGCGAAGCTCCGGCTGAACACCGACGACGATCGTGAACGGAAGAAAACTCTTCTGTGATTTCCAAAAATATGTATTACAAGCTAAAATTTTACAGAGGTGGAAGAGGAGCTTAAATAACAGAAGAGAATCGGCGAAGAAGAAGGAGAAGATCGCTGCGGAAAAGTATAGGGCAACGGCTAGAAATACAGCCGTTGGAGCTTCTGTGCAAGCGCGGTCCGGTTCGCTGGAGGTAGGGCATTTAAGGCCGGTTCAGCTTTGTTTACCTTGGTTCAGTCTTGGTTCTCCTTTGTTTTGGCCGGTTCACTTCCTTCAGCCCTTGGTTCAGTCCGGTTCAACTTGGTTCTTCTCTTGGTTTGGCTGGTTCAGCTTGGTTCCTCTCTTGGTTTGCCATCCTTTGAAGACTATTACAAAATATACATTCTAAAAGGCTAAAGTTTGCCAATTAACGAGTTTTAAACAAAACTAAAGTATTTTAAATTACAAATAAAATAAAACGAAAGCTTGGTTACAAAAGTTGAATTTAAGGAAAACAAATTCCTTCTTCAATGATTTTCTCCAAGCCTTGAGAAACCATTTACCTACAAAATTCCACAAGTCCATTAGATATATAAAATAAATAATTAAATACATACCTTGACTTGTGCCCGATGGATCGGGACCGTGGGCATATCATCCCCTCCCGGTTCTTGAGGATTTGACCTCAAATCCAATGGTAAATATCATGGAAGATGCTACAACACTTAGGATAAAATTTCTCTACTAAAAGCTTAAACAAGTAAACCGTAGTAGTAGCCACAAAATAAAATTATCCTAAAGTTTGAAAAATCATTTTACCATCCACAATGGTCTCGAATAAATTTCAAGATTAAATTGTTCATTGCAACAATTTAGAAAACAAACATTCAAGATAAAATCAAGTTTGATGCAAGCATAATCGAACAATTTCATTTCTCATGCAAAACCTAATAAGAAAATATTGAACCAAATGATAATCATCATTTCAAAGAAAACAACACTTGGCTTCAAGCAATTCAAATAGCAATGAGAGTTAAGATTTATCACTTCAAAAACAAGAGGCAACAATAATTTGATCACAAAATTAGTCTCTAGTTCTTTTCAACAAATTGAATCAAGCTTAGACAAGGAATATTAAACATGATATCCAAATTATAGCAAGAACATACAAGAAGTTGATCTCAAACATAAAATTCATCCAATCAACCTACTATTCAACTAATTCAAAAAGAGATTTAAGTAAGGTTTCATGGGCATATACCTTGTTGCCAAAAATTGTTCCAACTCCTTGGCTTATCCATAGCCAATGCTCAAAATGGAGTAGGAAGCTAAACAAACCTCAAATGGTAAAACAATATGTATATATTTTGATTTAATCTTTACCTTGGTCAATAACAAATCAACTAATTGACCGAGCACTAAATTTTAAAGACAAACAAATAAACAATACAAACAAACTAACAACAATTAAGTCACATGACTCAATCTAAAAGTCCTAAACATTTAATCAAACAGCACAACAAATCAAGCAAATTAATCAAAGAAAATAAACTTGCAACTAATATCAATGATAAGCTATTGGGTCTAGGCAACCCTCTAGAACTTTTGTGGAAATCGTCACACTATCCCACACCCTTTAAAGGCGACTGCCTCACACGGCGATCTGTCGGGCCCAATGGCCAGCGGTAAACCTCGGACAATACCAACGGCCCACAGAGGAAGGCCCTTGGCCACAAACACAAATCACTCGACGTACAAGTGAATCCTAAATGACTAACAAGATAGTATATGACATGCTTTTGTTAAAAATATCGGACCTCAAGTTAACATAGTCCTAAACAAAACAAAACACTCAACTTGATGTAATCAAACAAGAGTTCAAAACAGAATTTATAAAAACATGGTGAAATAGAATTTTCCAAGCTCTATTTAACATGCAATTTTAATTCATGCTCTTCATTCTAAATTTAACTTAACATCAAGGACACTATACAAATCATAAAACACAAGAGATGCATCAATCATCAAACACAAAAACTCAACATGGATGGAAACTGAATTTTACAATCCAATTGAAACATGTTATAGTTTATGCTTTCACTTTAATTTCAATTCAAGGCATCAATAAAATCCTAAACAAGTTTAAAAACACAAATAAGCATGGTAAAATATTTACATAATATTTTAGATGCTTTAAGACATAAAACAGAAATTTTAAACTAAAACTAGAAAAACCAGAAAAATTTCTAAACAACCTAAAGTATCCTAAACTGAAACTAGCACAATTCAACTCCAAATAACCTGAAATTTTAACAGATAATAGTTGACAATATGTTGCATATGCTGTAAAAATTTCAAATCCAAATTCATAATGAGCAAAGAATTATGCAAGTCCAAAGTAGGAACTAAAACTAGAAAAACCAGAAAAATTTCTAAACAACCTAAAGTATCCTAAACTGAAACTAGCACAATTCAACTCCAAATAACCTGAAATTTTAACAGATAATAGTTGACAATATGTTGCATATGCTGTAAAAATTTCAAATCCAAATTCATAATGAGCAAAGAATTATGCAAGTCCAAAGTAGGAACTAAAACTAGAAAAACCAGAAAAATTTCTAAACAACCTAAAGTATCCTAAACTGAAACTAGCACAATTCAACTCCAAATAACCTGAAATTTTAACAGATAATAGTTGACAATATGTTGCATATGCTGTAAAAATTTCAAATCCAAATTCATAATGAGCAAAGAATTATGCAAGTCCAAAGTAGGAACTAAAACTAGAAAAACCAGAAAAATTTCTAAACAACCTAAAGTATCCTAAACTGAAACTAGCACAATTCAACTCCAAATAAACAGCTAATTCAAACACAAACAAATCACAAACAAAAGAACATGCTTTCAAGAAAACATTCTGAGAATTAAACAGATACGGACCATGGTTAATTCATGCTAGCTAATCAGAAACATGAGGTTAATATGGCAAAAGTATATCATATAATTTCACAGTAATGAAATCCAAATAAACAGCTAATTCAAACACAAACAAATCACAAACAAAAGAACATGCTTTCAAGAAAACATTCTGAGAATTAAACAGATACGGACCATGGTTAATTCATGCTAGCTAATCAGAAACATGAGGTTAATATGGCAAAAGTATATCATATAATTTCACAGTAATGAAATCCAAATAAACAGCTAATTCAAACACAAACAAATCACAAACAAAAGAACATGCTTTCAAGAAAACATTCTGAGAATTAAACAGATACGGACCATGGTTAATTCATGCTAGCTAATCAGAAACATGAGGTTAATATGGCAAAAGTATATCATATAATTTCACAGTAATGAAATCCAAATAAACAGCTAATTCAAACACAAACAAATCACAAACAAAAGAACATGCTTTCAAGAAAACATTCTGAGAATTAAACAGATACGGACCATGGTTAATTCATGCTAGCTAATCAGAAACATGAGGTTAATATGGCAAAAGTATATCATATAATTTCACAGTAATGAAATCCAAATAAACAGCTAATTCAAACACAAACAAATCACAAACAAAAGAACATGCTTTCAAGAAAACATTCTGAGAATTAAACAGATACGGACCATGGTTAATTCATGCTAGCTAATCAGAAACATGAGGTTAATATGGCAAAAGTATATCATATAATTTCACAGTAATGAAATCCAAATAAACAGCTAATTCAAACACAAACAAATCACAAACAAAAGAACATGCTTTCAAGAAAACATTCTGAGAATTAAACAGATACGGACCATGGTTAATTCATGCTAGCTAATCAGAAACATGAGGTTAATATGGCAAAAGTATATCATATAATTTCACAGTAATGAAATCCAAATAAACAGCTAATTCAAACACAAACAAATCACAAACAAAAGAACATGCTTTCAAGAAAACATTCTGAGAATTAAACAGATACGGACCATGGTTAATTCATGCTAGCTAATCAGAAACATGAGGTTAATATGGCAAAAGTATATCAGATAATATCACAGCAATGTAATCCAATTAAACAGCTAATTCAAACACAAACAAATCACAAACAAAAGAACATGCTTTCAAGAAAACATTCTGAGAATTAAACAGATACGGACCATGGTTAATTCATGCTAGCTAATCAGAAACATGAGGTTAATATGGCAAAAGTATATCATATAATTTCACAGTAATGAAACATGCTTTCAAGAAAACATTCTGAGATTACGCGACGCCTGGTTAATTCATGCTAGCTAATCAAGAAACATGAGGTTAATATGCAAAAGTATATCAGATAATATCACAGCAATGTACTTCCAAAGAACACAAAGTTCAATCACAGACAAACATAAAACACAATTTCTCTCGTCAACAGTTCCGAAGAGTCTCCCAACAGACTTAAACTAAAAGGAACAGAAAAGTACCTTGTAAAGCAAGACAATTAACAGCTCCAAGTTGCCAATTAAGGAGGTTATCTTGCCTTGGGAGGTGGGTACAAAAAACTGCACAACAACAGTTACGAAAAATGCACACAAACAGAGACATAGATATGCAAAAACAGCAATCTAGAATTAAACAAAATGCATGGTTCAATTACTAAACCTCTTAGCAATTTGAATACCAAATGAAATACCTAAACGTGCTTCTAAACAGATAGAAAAAGAACAATAAAAACAGCAAGAAGACAGCAGAGAAAATGTTTTTAAACATAAACAAACACAGCCTAGAAACTAAGACAAACATGCAAGAAAAGAAAAACAAAACTCAATAAATGTTCAAGACATTTTCAAGCTTCTCGGTTTTGTGCAAACAGAAAATTCACTTGCTTTAAACACCAAATCAGCAAATTAAACGCAACAACCAGGATGATAAATCTTTAAGCTCAAGTCTTAACATGATAATAAGTGTGCTGGAACAGTATTTAAGCAATGTAGTAGCACACAAGCAATAACAGATCAGCAAGCTAAAATAATGAGCAAACAAACACTTCCAAACTTGTAACAATGATTACCGATTTGAGATAAGGGTTGCAATTATGTAAACCAACAAGAACAGCAAGTTGATCAAAAGAATATGAAGCTAAACTTTCATGCTTAAGAGCTTAACATGCTAAATTTTCATGCTGGAACAAGGGTGGAATAGCAACCAAACACAACAGAATCAGAAATAGAAAACAACATAGCTTCTTCCTAGTGAGCAACAAAATGGACAACTAATTTAGGAAATAAGCTGCAGCCATGAAGAAGATGACAATTGTATGTTATACTTCCATGCTCAGATGTTTAACAACTCAAATAACATGCTGAAAGTGATTTTAAGTCAAGAAAATAGATCATGCCATCAACAAACAGCAACTACACAGGAAATTTATAGAGCAGATTTCTTGACAAGCAACACACCCGGTTTTAACACACAAGGGAAGCTGCAAACAAAAGCAGAAACCAGACAACAAAAAGACACAGAACAGAACTGAAACAAAAACAAGCTAAAGACTAGCCAAAACAAAACAATAACCATGCGATTAATCACCTAAACATGTGACACTATAAACAGAACACAAGCTGGGACTTAACAGGAGACAAATCTGGGCAGCTAAACAGGAAACAGCAAGAAAATAGATCAGCAACTCTTGCTGCAGAACTCGACAGAAAAAGTAACAGAAAATCACAAAACATGCTGACATTTGACACTAATCAGAACAAACAGAAAACATGACTTGAAAGAGGTTTACTGTGGGTGCGACATTGATGAATATGGAACACTTGAACAGAAACAAGAAATCAATGACAATAAACAGAATAAGAACGATGCAGAATAATTTCAACAAACAGTGAGCACAAATCCAACAAAACAGAATAGCAACACAACTCATGCTAAAACATTCTAAACAATTTAAACAGAACATTAGACAAGTTAAAACATTCACAAAAAGGAAAAACATGCTGACAGTAATGACCGAAACAAGTAAACAAAATCCTAAGAACAATCTATCATGCTAAACAACACACAAATAAACTAGACATACTGGACAACAATCAGACAACAATGCATGATAGAACAAAAACATGCAAACAAGAAACAGGAAAAAAAAGAACACAAACAGGGGCTGGAAAACAGACCCGAAATGCAAACCAAAAGAGCACTTAGCTCTGATACCACTTGATAGGCTATGGGCCTGCAATGGGGAAGAAAATAAACAGGCGGAAGACTGAAGACAAAGACCATGATCGGTGCTCGGTGAACACCCCAAAACAGACGCCTAAAAACAACGAAAAACAGAGAACTAACACAAATGGAAAACGCATTCAGTGAAGTGGGTGAGTGAACAAACCGGTTTCTTTGCCACAGAGAACGCCGGTAAGGTGAAGGAAAGTGGAAATGGAGGTGAATGGCCCTCAGCTGGCCGGAAAGCAAAGATCTTTGCTTCGGCAATTTGTTCTTCCATGGAAGAACAGCAGCGCTCGGGCAATGGATTTCGCCACCTTTGCCCTTCCTTCTAGCTCCGACGAGAGGGAGAAACGACAGAGGCGACTAAGAGCTCCGCCTAGCAATCCAGGGCTCGCGGGGCACTCTGGTGAAGCCATCAGGAGCGAAGCTCCGGCTGAACACCGACGACGATCGTGAACGGAAGAAAACTCTTCTGTGATTTCCAAAAATATGTATTACAAGCTAAAATTTTACAGAGGTGGAAGAGGAGCTTAAATAACAGAAGAGAATCGGCGAAGAAGAAGGAGAAGATCGCTGCGGAAAAGTATAGGGCAACGGCTAGAAATACAGCCGTTGGAGCTTCTGTGCAGGCGCGGTCCGGTTCGCTGGAGGTAGGGCATTTAAGGCCGGTTCAGCTTTGTTTACCTTGGTTCAGTCTTGGTTCTCCTTTGTTTTGGCCGGTTCACTTCCTTCAGCCCTTGGTTCAGTCCGGTTCAACTTGGTTCTTCTCTTGGTTTGGCTGGTTCAGCTTGGTTCCTCTCTTGGTTTGCCATCCTTTGAAGACTATTACAAAATATACATTCTAAAAGGCTAAAGTTTGCCAATTAACGAGTTTTAAACAAAACTAAAGTATTTTAAATTACAAATAAAATAAAACGAAAGCTTGGTTACAAAAGTTGAATTTAAGGAAAACAAATTCCTTCTTCAATGATTTTCTCAGCCTTGAGAAACCAATTTACCTACAAAATTCCACAAGTCCATTAGATATATAAAATAAATAATTAAATACATACCTTGACTTGTGCCCGATGGATCGGGACCGTGGGCATATCAACCGAGAGCCTGACCAGGAGTAGGTGGCAGTTGGTGATGTGCGACCAGGGCCCCGGTTGATGGCAGTGTTAGGGCGACCCGACCCATGGAGGAGCTACGGTGTTAATAGGGAGTAGGACTTTTTGTCTTTTGTTGAGGTATTTGTAATTGTTGTATATAATCATAGTTAAGGGTGATGTGTCGTCCTATTACTTCACTTATGGATGTTAGTATTTTGGTTTCCTTCTTTACTGCTATTGGAGATTTCGTATGATGGATAGTTGAGTAGGAGTATTCTGGATCTGGTTGAAGTTTTTGATTTGTATGCAAGTACCTAGCATTTTGGGGGTGCCATTTTCAGGCGTTACTCTGCCGAAATTTTCAGGGAGGACACCGTGGTGCTTGACGGTTAGGATTAAGGGAAAGTTGTGAGTTTAGGCAGCTAGGTCAGACATAAGAGAGTTTCAGGATGTTAGTTTTAATTCTGCTGGGTGAGTTTTTTTTTATTGGAAGTTTAAGCGAATGGGATTAGGAGGGCTTGGTGAGTTAATTAAACCAGGTATGGCACGAGTGACGTCTTTGGGAGACTTAGTTTTAAATCTTGTTGTTTCCGTTTATTTAAAATGGATTTCTTTGTGTTAGTAGTTAAGTGGAGGAGTTAGTAATCAAAGGGAGTCGGTTAGCTCAGAGTAGTCCCTGTAGCGAGCCGGGTCGTTGAGACTCGGGGCGTTACAGTTATGGTATCAGAGCCATGGGGTCGACGTCGTTCAGTGGATTACCTAACACCGTCAGCCGCTGCCTGGAAGCGCTTTGCCAACTGTAAGTATTTCTTAGGACCCTTGTATTTTTTTAGACTTACGATAGTATTAAATGATTCAGGGATAGAGAGATATGCCGAGAGGACCTAGAAGATGGGGACGACCTCGGAGGGAAGTAGACGATCGGGCTGAGACTTGGGAACAGCCACAGAAAGAGACAGACGGGAGAGACGATGTTATCAGGCGGTTGACAGAGTTGGTCAACCGTCAGTCTCAGCAGTTAAAGCGATTTCTAAGCAGAGAGGATCAGAAGAAGCCACAACAATCCTTTAGAGAGATAGTGCCTTAGTCATCGAGAGACACGCATCAGCAGCAGCAGAGGGGCCAAAAGAGACCCAGTAAGGGTCAGAGCAGCCGGGGGTGCAACAAGCGACACCAAGAGTTGAGTACTGCGCTGCTATGCCCTGAGTGTAAGAGGAACCATTCTGGCGAGTGCCGAGCAGGTTCTAACAGATGCTTCAGGTGTAACGAGGTGGGCCATTTTGCAAGAGAGTGTCCAAAGACAGATCGATGCTACCATTGCAATGAAGTTGGTCATTTTTCTAGACGTTGCCCGACCTTGAGCAAAGCCCCAGCGAGATCAGCACCGCAGGTTTTCCTTCTTATTGAGCTAGATGATGTTGTCCAGCCGTCTGTTGTTTTAGGTAGCATTTTTATTCTTGGAGTTGCAGCTTATACCTTGATTGATACGGGTGCTGCACACTTGTTTGTGTCTACGACCTTTGTGGTTAAGGCCAACTTGGAGTTTTGCCCTGCAGACTGATTTTATGAGATAACGTTGTCATCAAGGGAGCATTTGTTTTTAGATCAGGTGGTGCGAGGGGATATAGTGACGGTGGGAAGGCGACAGTTGTATGCCAATCTGATTATACTCCACATGAAGGGGTATGAGGTATATTTTCACGAAGAATGAGCAGAACCTGAGGCAGAGGAGGTGACTTGAGTTGGTGAAGGACTACGATTTGGAATTCAAGTATCATCCTGTGAAGGCAAATGTAGTGGTAGACGCTTTGATCCGGGTGACAGCTCCAGCTTTAGTTTCGACTATGATGACTACGATGCCGGTTGAGTTGGGAGTTGAGCTGCAGAGATTTGGTGTGGAGGTAGTTTCTGACCAGGCAGCTACTCCTTCGACTATATCATTGAGGCCGACCATCCTGGAAAGGATTAAATTGGCTCAGGTAGACGACCCGGAGTGCAGTGAGCTCAAGGCGAGTATAGAGACCAATGCAAGATCCGAACTCAGCTATTCTGAGAATGTCTGAGATTTCAGGACGGGTGGAACGTTCTGAAGGGACGAAGAGTTGAGGAAGGATATATATGGGCAGAGGTCATTGGGTATGTTTTAGCCACTGCCTATACCAAAGTGGTAGTGGGAGAAGATCACTATGAATTTTGTGACGGGATTGTCCAAGACAACGAAGGGCCTTGATGCAATCTGGATGATTGTGGACAGGTTGACGAAGTCGTCTCACTTTCTACCGGTGAGCATGACTTATTCTATGGACCAGTTCATCCAGATTATCTTCAGGAGAAAGTCCGGATTTTTGGGGTCAGCTGTTAAGGTGTTGCACAACAAGAAGATCCCTTTGGTCAAGGAGTTGTGGCGCAACAGCAAGGTGGAGGAGACCTGATGTGCCTACAATTCCTAACCGTCAAGCACAAGCCAAGGTATGTATTTTGATTATTTTATTTACTAATTGGTTTGTGAATTTTGTAGGAAAAAGGGTTTACTTAAAGCTTGGAATTTTAAAGAGGGAATTTGTCTTCCCTTCATCAATTGTAACCAAGCTAATCGCATAATTTTAGTTTAATTTTAATTTGGCAAACAATGGCCTTTTATGTAATTTGGACAAACATTTAGTCCTTACATTTAGTCATGCATAATTAGGCATTTATGAGTAGATTGTGTGGTTAGGATTAGTTTGTGGCATAGTGTGTGGTAAATCCATTAGCCATAAGAGCCACACGCCCAAGAGCAATTAAAAAGGAGATTGGGTCATACATCATCAATTAGCCCATGAGAAGTTCAAGGGCCCATAAGAAGGAAGCCCATATGCTAGGGGGTGGGCGAAAGAAAGCTCGGCCCACTCAATTTTCTGAAGCAGCCTAGCCATTTGACTTCAACCTGCTCATCACCTTCACGAAGAAGCCCAGCGAGCATTCAGCAACAAAGAAGCGATCTTCAGTCGATCGCACAGCGAGTGACCATGAGCTTCAGAAATCGACGGTGATCACTCCGCGAGCGCACAGATTGCCCACCTGGACGAGCTGACCAGTCGAAGCCCTTCCTTGCTCCAAGCAAGCAGCCTCGTCAGCTTTGAGTTCCCATTTTGCGAATGCTTGGCAGAAGCCTTCCAACGACTATTTTCTTCTCTCGGCATTTCCAACCCTAGCCACCATAGGTATTTAAGCATCGCTTTTAGTGTTTGTACGTATTTTTCTGATCAATATAAACCTATTTTCCCTCTCTGAAAATCCAGAAGGATTTCTGGTTGCCGTCAAGGTAAGCCACGGCGGTTCTGCCGTGAGAGGTGTGCCTCCATGGATCATCAGTCTTACGGTGGCTGTGATCTCTTATCTTCCCTCCCTCTCTATTATCGGAGTTTCAAAGGCTGAGGATGTTAACCGGGCCCAGCAGTTGTTGCCTTTCCTCGGAAAGGCATGCACCGAGAAGCATAACATAAGATAGCTTCTCGGTCAGCCAAGGGTTTTCCACATTCCATTTCACCTCCATTTTTATTTTGTTCTGTTTCCTCCCCATTACTCTGTCAAGTGGTATCAGAGCCGAACCTGGCTTTGTGTGTTGTCATTTCTCTGTTTTGTGTTTCTCTGTTTTCTGGTTGTGTCCACGATAATATTTAGCATGTTAACTAGTGGTATGATTCTGGTTAAATATAAAGGATAATTATCGTGATATTCAGTTTAGTGTTTAGGATGTTTCCCTTCTTTTATTTCTCTGATTTTCTGTTTTTATAGTCATCTGTAGTTTTGTTTGCTGTTCAGATTGCTATGGTGTTTAGCATTTGAGCATTGAATATTCTGTTTAGAATGCTTAGATTATTTTTGTTTAGAAATTTTAGGATGTTAATGTGATTTGATTCTGTGTCTTGTCCAGCATGAGATAGCTTGTGTTCTGTTTAAATTCAGGATATTCGTCAAAGCATGTGTTCTGTTTTGTCTCTGTTGCATGTAAACAGCATGTCTACATTTGCATGGATATTCTGTTTTGTTACATCCAGCCTAGCTATATTGTTGCTGAACTTACTGCTATATGTTTTAGTGCTGCATTCTGGTATATTTGTGGTAATCAAACTTTCACAGCCTGTATTTACTATGTCTGAGTTTTAATGCATAAAACTGAACTTATTGGCTTACTGATATCTCAAACTCATAACCTGTTGATTTACTGATTATCTCCGGTTTGTTACCCAGTTGGATGCTTTCATTTTGCTGATGTATTTCAGGTTATTAATCGTTCATTTGGCTGTTTTGGTAGTGGGTTTGCAGGAGTAGTGCTCTGTGGGTAATATCATTTACAGTATTTAAATTTAACCTGAGCTTACATTTTGTTTAGCTGCTGCATAAAACCAAAGTTATATGAACTGCTGTTTAATACTTTCTCAGCATCTCCTTACTGTTATTTCTTGGAGTTTAAAGATCAATTCTTATTGCTTATTTACATATCATTGTTATGCAAACTCTGCCTGTTAACCTGCATTAGTTTATTCCGAAATAGAAGCTGATTAAAAACTGTTCTGTTTTGTTCCCATACTTGTTGTTTGTGTTCCGTTTAGAAGTGTTCGTTTCTGAATTTTCTGTGAATTCAGTTGGTTGTTTTTCAAAATGGTTTTTGATTTTTAAAACTCAAATCAGTTTGTTGTTCTTAAAGCTTAATCCTTTGCAATATGAATCTGTTTTGAGATTCAAAAGTATTTTTCTGGTTTACTTTTGTTTCTGTTTTCCTAACTTTACAAGAGAATTCTGCTTAGTGTTCTGTTTTGCTTGGTTCAAATTATCATATGCTATTGCAAACTTGATTCTTGAATCTCTGTAATATCACTTGCTGAAATATTATGTCTAGTATTCTGCTCTATAATCTGGCCATGTTTAGTGCTGAAATCTGAAATTTTTGCTGCCTTAATACTAATCTTTTGACTACTGTTTATTCTACTGAAGCTGGAAAATGATTAGGTTGTACTGTTTGTTATATCAAATTGCGTTGTTGCTGCTGTTTTCCTGTTGATAATCATCTTT
This sequence comes from Begonia masoniana, assembly GCA_022432975.1. Taxonomy (NCBI): domain Eukaryota; kingdom Viridiplantae; phylum Streptophyta; class Magnoliopsida; order Cucurbitales; family Begoniaceae; genus Begonia; species Begonia masoniana. The sequence goes on along the minus strand of CM039505.1, from coordinate 18,374,580 downwards.
ACAGCACATATCTTAACTTATCTAGGCTTGAGTATTAAAGAATATTATCTTAGAACTTGCCTTACTTGCTGTCATTCTTGCTACTAAGCTACTGTTGATATTTGATTTTTGGTTTGATTATCTAGGGTGTTCCCTTATGTTTAACTTTATGTTTTGTTAGCTTCTCAGCGTGATGGCTTTGACTTGAAGCATGAATCATAAACTTCATTAAAATCAAATTACTGCTTGATTCTTTTTATGTTCAAAACTGTTCTTCTGGGTCTTTATATGTTGTTGTTCTGCTTAGTCATCAACTTAGCATCATTTGGAATATTGCCTTGGCTGTTTTAGGGAGGATTAATCTATATCTTCTTGGTGATCATTTTGGTAATTTAATTGCTTTTGTTGGTGTTCAATTTGCTTGTCTGAAAGTGGAGTCTCCAAGGCCAAGAAATTGGTTTAAATCCAAGAAGCATTATTGTTTGCAATTGGTGTTTTTATTCTGTTGTTTTTAGGATAAGTCTTTGCTGATGTCTATGACAATGTACAAGGAAAGTTCGTCTAAGTTTTATCCTAGCCGTCCCAACTTTGGACCTCAGCCTAGACATGAATATACACCCAATTTTGAGGAACATTCAGGGGATGAAATGAAGATGAGGCATAGAGTTGATTACCGACCAAACCGAGCACCAAATTTTGAACCCAAACCGCACCGAAGGACTTCCTATAGCCATTTGGATATTGTGGAACCATATGATGGTTTCTTACCAAATTTTAGTGGCTGTTCAAAAGATTACAATTATTGGATAGCAAGAGTAGAGGAATTGTTTGGGCTTAATGATATTTCGGAGAGAAGCAAAATCAAGCTAGCTGCTTCTAGTCTCACCGAGGATGCTAGATTGTGGTGGGAAGAAATTAAGATAAAAGAAAGGACGAGGGGCAAAATTTGCACTTGGAGTTTAATGAAGAGACCATTAGAAAAAGAATTTGCCCCAATCCTACAAGAGCAAGACCATTGTTACTATCTAAAACCACCTCAAGAATACATGCCAAATAGAAGGGCCAAAAACCAAAGAGTAAGGGAAAGAAATAGGACCAACTATGAGTATCCACCAAGCCTTAAATTGAGCAAAAATGAAATGGATGAGTTGTACAAAGGATTGTTGAATATAAGGAATAAACTTGAAGTGTTGTCCAAAACCCTTAAGTCCTCTTGTGATCAAAAAGTGTATAATCAGGTGGCAGTTATGGAGAAGAAATTTGTAGAGCCATCACCTTCCCTAGCCCCAACTCAAGCTGAAATTATTGAAGGATCCCATGGCCTAGAAGAAGATAATAATGAGATGCTAGAAGAAGAAATTATCTACCCCATGGAAGGTTCATTACTTGAATTGAATGAAGTCTTGGAAAAGGAGAAAAATTTGGACTATGACTCGGATGAGCAAGAGGGTGATGAACGGTTGGAAATTCTAGAAGGAAATTGTGTAGAATCCCCTACCCCAATCCGTTGCATTGAGAATTTTGGAGTTATGGATCATGTTGAAGAATGCTTGGATTGTGATGTCAATTCCTTAACAACAAGTTTGCAAACAAGAAGGTTAATGGAAGGGACCCTTACTAAGAAAGAAACCCTATGTGCAATGTATGCACCTAATCCTTTTTCCCAAACTTATCAAGAGACCTACCAAATTGAAAGAAGCTACCTAGGCCCAATTTTAATCCAAACCGAGAGTGTCTCGTATACCTTGAAAATTATTGGAATTTCCATATTTGCCTCAATGACCAAGGATGGAAAAATTTGTTTGAACACTATGGAACATCCTATTTCCTTCAATATGATTCTAAAGGATGAATTTTCTAGTAAGGCCGTGAACGATAAAACGCCCAGGTATGTACCACCAAACTCTTTAATTTCTTGGATTTTTAGAATTGGTTGGAATGACAACTCTGTTTTGTGGTGTGATAAACTTTCTTGTATGCATCACATTATTGAAAATGTTGATATTTACCCTATTTTAAAGAAATTGTTTTTGGGTATGAAAAGACCATGTGGTAAAGCTTTGGAAAATTATGTTATGCATGATCAATTGAACATGGATCTTTATTACCTATTCTTTTCATGGCATTATTTTCTTTGGTTCCTAAAGATTATTCTACTCATGAATGACATGAAACTAGTTTCTAATGTTAGACTTGTATGTTTCAAAATCATTATTTTTGAAAGAAAGAACATTGATAATCAAGTCTTGAATGAAAATTGTTGGATTGACACGTGTATTGAACATTTGAAATTTAGGCTTAAAGGTAGAAGCATGGTAATTGATTTACACTTCGTTGGACTTGAAGAAAATTTTGATAAACCCATTGTTAAGTTGAAAACCTTGCACGAACCTTCACTTTATAAAATAGAAATTGGTAAGAGTTGTAAAACTTGCTATGAGTATGCTTTGGACAATGTTTGTTTTATCAATTATTCTTTTTGTTTATCTTCTTGTCTTTCTAACCCTTTTGTGAAGAGCACCCGCAATGGAATAGCAGTGAAATTAGTAAGTATTTCAACTACCAAGTTTGTACCCTTTGATAAAATGAGTGCTTGGTTATTTAGAGTTGTTGAGATAGAGGATCATCATAATAATAGTCTTGCTTGGAATAATTGGGTATTTATTTTTAACCATTTCATATTTGACTTACCCAAGTTCCGTAAGTTTTACTTACCAAACTATGATTTCCATTTTATGTCTCGGAATGTTTTATCTAATCATTTAATCACTTGGTTACTTAGGATTGGATGGTTAGATGATTATTTTATTCGTGTTATTAGTTTGGATGTTTGTGATCAAACTCTTCTTATTCTTGCTAATATTAGATGCAATTTTAAATGTCATTTATTGAAGCATGATTATGAAATTATGAAAAGAACTAGGAAGAGAAATGTTGCTGATACCATTATGTTATTAATGTGGATTGAATATTATTGGTGGTTAAAGGGCTTACAATTATTTGCATTGATGAATGTTTACTTTTTAACCCTTTTTAAATTCAAAATAGTTAGTTCTAATTTTGAAGAAAACCTACTTTGGGCGGACCAACCATTAGATTTGAGGTCAAATCTTTATTCACCCGGAGAGGATGATGTGCCTACGATTCCTAACCGTCAAGCACAAGCCAAGGTATGTATTTTGATTATTTTATTTACTAATTGGTTTGTGAATTTTGTAGGAAAAAGGGTTTACTTAAAGCTTGGAATTTTAAAGAGGGAATTTGTCTTCCCTTCATCAATTGTAACCAAGCTAATCGCATAATTTTAGTTTAATTTTAATTTGGCAAACAATGGCCTTTTATGTAATTTGGACAAACATTTAGTCCTTACATTTAGTCATGCATAATTAGGCATTTATGAGTAGATTGTGTGGTTAGGATTAATTGGTGGCATAGTGTTTGGTAAATCCATTAGCCATAAGAGCCACGAGCCCAAGAGCAATTAAAAAGGAGATTGGGTCATACATCATCAATTAGCCCATGAGAAGTTCAAGGGCCCATAAGAAGGAAGCCCATATGCTTAAGGAAAGGGGGTGGGCGAAAGAAAGCTCGGCCCACTCAATTTTCTGAAGCAGCCTAGCCATTTGACTTCAACCTGCTCCTCACCTTCACGAAGAAGCCCAGCGAGCATTCAGCAACCGAGAAGCGATCTTCAGTCGATCGCACAGCGAGCGACCACGAGCTTCAGAAATCGACGGTGATCACTCCGCGAGCGCACAGATTGCTCACCTGCACGAGCTGACCAGTCGAAGCCCTTCCTTGCTCCAAGCAAGCAGCCTCGTCAGCTTTGAGTTCCCATTTCGCGAATGCTTGGCAGAAGCCTTCCAACGGCTATTTTCTTCTCTCGGCATTTCTAACCCTAGCCACCATAGGTATTTAAGTATCGCTTTTAGTGTTTGTACGTATTTTTCTAATCAATATAAACCTATTTTCCCTCTCTGAAAATCCAGAAGGATTTCTGGTTGGCGTCAAGGTAAGCCACGGCGGTTCTGCCGTGAGGGGTGTGCCTCCATTGATCATCAGTCTTACGATGGTTGTGATCTCTTATCTTCCCTCCCTCTCTGTTATCGGAGTTTCAAAGGCTGAGGATGTTAACCGGGCCCAGCAGTTGTTGCCTTTCCTAGGAAAGGCATGCACCGAGAAGCATAACATAAGATAGCTTCTCGGTCAGCCAAGGGTTTTCCACATTCCATTTCACCTCCATTTTTATTTTGTTCTGTTTCCTCCCCATTACTCTGTCAAGACCACTTGGGAGCGACAATTTCCTGAGTTATTCAGTACGTAAATTTTGGGGACAAAATTCTTATAAGGTAAGGAGGATGTAATAACCCAGAAAATTTACCGAATAAATTTAAAGTCCTGTTAGAGTTCCTTGAAAGATTTTAACAAGCTAATTAGCCTAATAAAGCTTAGGAATTTATTTGGAGGAGAATTTTCCAAAAGATTAGGTCGAGAGGGTGCGAACTTAATGGAAATACGGAAGCTCAAACACGCGAGAGCAATGTAGTAAATTAGTTAATAAATAAGTAAATAAATAAATTAAAAAAAATAAATAATACATTTTAAAACTGAATGGCTTCGCGAAGAAGCCATTCATTTTGTTTGCAACACGAGCCCCGGCGAGAGAGAGGCCAGCGTTTTCCTCCGACAACCCCGACGTCTCGGCCACCATTCTGACGAGCGAACTCCGGCGGACTGAAACCCCACTCTTCCCCTTCGATTTCGTGCACACATCGAACAGAAAGAGGTGAGTTCTTCTCCCTGTTTCCTCTCTTATGCGCGGCCGAGGTGTGATCTGATTGATGGAGCATGTTGGCCGATTTTTCTTGTTGTTTTGGCGACGAAAATAAGGGGGAAATTGGAGTGTGCGATGGGTGATCCTCAAAGGTTGAAATACCTCTGTTTCAGAGGTGAAACCGAGAGGAAAGGGAGGGGGTGGAGGCTGTGGTTCGGGTTCTGAAATTGGAAACCTTGGATTTGTTTAAATTAGGCTTAATAGGTTAGAATGTGATGAATTGGTGATGGATTGAAAGAGTTTGTTGAAAAACAAAAAAAATGGAAAATTAGAATTTCTAAAAACTGGTTCTGTTTTTTTTTAATTTTGACCTAGCTATTGTTATTTGTTTTGAATTCTTTCTTGGTATGTTAAACTAGGTTATTAGGGGAGTGTGTGGCCGCTGGAATCGTTCGATTCCGATAACTGACGCAAAAGTTACGCGCGTTCGAAGTTTCGGGCTGGTTTTTAATCAAACCAAATTAGTGACCTGTTTAGTTGGGTATGAGTCGGGTTAAGTTAGAAACATTAGTTTCATGTTGAATTGGTGAGTTTAAGCCTAAGTATTAACGAGAATTTTTAATTATGCTAGGTGAAGCCGTAGGTGACGCTACGTGCCAAACAAGAGCGAGCTAGGACGCCAAGTAAGTAGTAGTGTGGTTGAGAATGTTTGAGAGTCGCCCAGAAGGACCTACACCACAGTTGTTTGCATGTTGTGAGTCGGGTGTAAGTCGTGATGAAGTCGTCGTTGGTTGGTCATGGTATGCAGGTTATGAGTCGTAGGTACGTGTGCGAGGGTTGTGGGATGGTTGTAAGTAGGCGGTGAGTCTTGTGAGGGTTGTGGGATAGCTGTACGTACGTGGTGGGCCTTGTGAGGGTTGTAGGACAGTTTCACATATGTGGTGAACTTTGAGCAGGTTGTGGGTCAATTGTGAGTAGGTTGTGAGTTCTGTGTAGGTTGTGGGCTAGTTGTGAGTAGGTTGTGCATTCTGTGTAGGTTGTGGGCTAGTTGTGGGTAGGTTGTGAGTCCTGTGCAGGCGACGGGCCAGTTTTGTGTAGGTTGTGAGTTTTGTGCAGGTTATGAGTTAGTGGTACGTACGTTATGAGTCTTGTGCTGGTTATGTGTTAATGGTATGTGTGTTATGAGTCTTGTGCAGGTTGTGGGTGAGTTGTGCGTAGGTTGTGAGTATCGTGTAGGTTGTTGGTCAGTTGTTTGTAGGTTGTGAGTCTTGCGCAGGTTGTGGGTCAGTTGTGGGTTTTGTGCACGTTATGGATTGTAGGCACGTTTGTGATTGTGATGCGTATGTGGAGTCGTAATTAGTTGATTATGGTTAGCATGCATCATGTTTTAAGAGTTACGCAGAATGTCTCGAGTATGTTTTTAAGCACGAATGGAGAGTAGAGGATGTAAGGTATGGTGTGGACAAGAGTCAGGGGTTGGGGTGTGACTGTGGGCCCCGTTTCTGGGATGAGCTGGGACGGTGGCGACGTGCCGATGGCAGCGCGGTGTATCGACCGACTGTCTCGGGCGGTTGCACTTCGAGTCGAGACAGGGGCTGGGGTGTGATTGTGGGCCCCGTTTTCGGGATGAGCTGGGACGGTGGCGACGTGCCGATGGCAGCGCGGTGTATCGACCGACTGTCTCGGGCGGTTGCACTTCGAGTCGAGACAGGGGCTGGGGTGTGACTGAGGGCCCCGTTTCCGGGATGAGCTGGGACGGTGGCGCCGTGCCGATGGCAGCGCGGTGTATCGACCGACTGTCTCAGGCGGTTGCACTTCGAGTCGAGGCAGGGGCTGGAATGCGACTGTGGGCCCCGTTTCCAGGATGAGCTGGGACGGTGGCGACGTGCTGATGGCAGCGCGGTGTATCGACCGACTGTCTCGGGCCGTATCATTTCGAGTCGGGATAGGGGAGGGGGTTTGGGTGTGACTTTAGGCCCCGTTCCTGGAGGAACCGGGACGGTGGCGACGTGCCGGTAAACAGTGCGACCGAATGCCCGGTGTGGTTGCATTCCAAACCTCGGTGAGATGCAATGCGGTAAGGTGGTGACAACGTGTGTAGAGACGTGCATGTGTTAGGATTGCATAATTAGTTTTCATGGTTCACGTTTATTTTCAGCACTCTATTTGCTAAGCTTTGAGCTTATGGTGTGTTCTGTGGTGTAGGTACTATTGTGGAGGAAGGTGAGAACCGAGAGCCTGACCAGGAGTAGGTGGCAGTTGGTGATGTGCGACCAGGGCTCCGGTTGATGGCAGTGTTAGGGCGACCCGACCCATAGAGGAGCTACGGTGTTAATAGGGAGTAGGACTTATTGTGACGACCCGTCTTTCAACGGACTGATAAGGAACCACCCATTCTCCGCGGATCCTGGGGCTGACCTGGGCCGGAGGTGGGTAAAGCTCCGCGGATCCTGGGGCTGACCTGGGCCGGAGTGGTTTCTCCGTTGAAGCAGGGGCCGTTGCGAACCCACATCGCTTGGGGAAGTACATGGAAATGAAACATATGTAAGAGATCCCTCCCAACATAGCAAGACCCGTTTTGGAGCTCGATTGGCGACGGATCCCATAAGAACTCCGAAGTTAAGCGTGCTTCGGCGAGAGTAATTCCAGGTTGGGTGACCTTCCGGGAAGTGCTCTCGCCAAACAAAGCCGTGAGGGGAGGATATTGGGCTGCGGCCCAATCCCCGGAGCGGACAATATCTTGCTGGGAACGGGGTCGTTACAAATGGTATCAGAGCCTGTACCCAACCGGAAATGTGGCCAACGAGGACGTTGGGACCCCGAGGGGGGGTGATTGTGACGACCCGTCTTTCAACGGATTGATAAGGAACCACCCATTCTCCGCGGATCCTGGGGCTGACCTGGGCCGGAGGTGGGTAAAGCTCCGCGGATCCTGGGGCTGACCTGGGCCGGAGTGGTTTCTCCGTTGAAGCAGGGGCCGTTGCGAACCCATATCGCTTGGGGAAGTACATGGAAATGAAACATATGTAAGAGATCCCTCCCAACATAGCAAGACACGTTTTGGAGCTCGATTGTCGACGGATCCCATAAGAACTCCGAAGTTAAGCGTGCTTCGGCGAGAGTAATTCCAGGTTGGGTGACCTTCCAGGAAGTGCTCTCGCCAAACAAAGCCAGTGAGGGGAGGATATTGGGCTGCAGCCCAATCCCCGGAGCGGACAATATCTTGCTGGGAACGGGGTCGTTACACTTTTTGTCTTTTGTGGTGGTATTTGTAATTGTTTTATATAATCATAGTTAAGGGTGATGTGTCATCCTATTACTTCACTTATAGATGTTAGTATTTTGGTTTCCTTCTTTACTGCTATTGGAGATTTCGTATGATGGATAGTTGAGTAGGAGTATTCTGGATCTGGTTGAAGATTTTGATTTGTATGCAGGTACCTAGCATTTTGGGGGCGCCATTTTTAGGCGTTACTCTGCCGAAATTTTCGGGGAGGATGCCGTGGTGCTTGACGGTTAGGATTAAGGGAAAGTTGTGAGTTTAGGCAGCTAGGTCAGACATAAGAGAGTTTCAGGTGGTTAGTTTTAATTCTGCTACGTGTGTTTTTTTTTATTGGAAGATATTTCTAGCGTTGGAAGTTTAAGCGAATGGGATTAGGAGGGCTTGGTGAGTTAATTAAACCAAGTATGGCACGAGTGACGTCTTTGGGAGACTTAGTTTTAAATCCTGTTGTTTCCGTTTATTTAAAATGGATTTCTTTGCGTTAGTAGTTAAGTGGAGGAGTTAGTAGTCAAAGGGATTCGGTTAGCTCAGAGTAGTCCCTGTGGCGAGCCGGGTCGTGGAGACTCGGGGCGTTACAGTTGCTCTTGCTACATGTGACACCCTAGCGTTCAAACGCTCAAGTGGATCCAAACAATTTGGTCCCCTTTTAAATCAAGGTCCTTACTTGACCCACAAAACAATATGAGATAGCAATGGAAATAAAACAAACATTATGTCATAGAGTAGAAATCCTAAAATCCAACACAATGCTTCAAATAAATTCCAAAAAAATTTGAATTGTTCATTTCTACAATTTTCAAGTAACATATATGATATTAGAGAGAAAAACATATGCAAAGTATGAACATTTTCAATTTTCCATGCTAAACCAAACAATTCAAAATCAACTCAAAGAAATAATCATTCTTTTCAATCCAATGAGTAAGAACTAAGGATATTCATAATTTATGCAAACTAGGCAAGTCAATTATAAGCTCAAGAGAATTTATCCATAAAATTTCAAGGCTAGAACATGATTCTATCCTTAATCACAATTCAAAATATAGTTGCCAAATTTGATTCAAACAAATAAATCATTAAACAAGTTCTCTAAAATAGGTATCATTAATTTCTTTGAACAAATTCCATCTAACCAATCCTTAAGTATGCAAGAAATCAAAGGGTTAGAGGATTCATACCTTGTTATTCATTACCTTGGCCGATGTTCTTGAATGGACTAGGAAGCCAATAATTCCTACGACAAACATTGACAACAAAACACAAACAACAAAAGCAAACAACAAAGGACGTGGTCAAGCACAATATTATCCATTTAGTCCAAGGGTTAGCTATGCAAGTTTCTAGTGAACTAACCCAAAATGATTTAACTTAGCAAGCCAAAACAATGCATCAAAGATGTCAAAAACAAGTACAAGACGCAATAACAAGCAAACACAAGACTTAATCTAAAATAAGTCCTAAACATTTAATCACATAGCATAACAAAAACACAAGTCAATCAAATAGAATAAACTTGCAACCAATATCAACGATATGCTATTGAACTTTTGTGGAAATCGTCACATTATCCAACACCCTTTAAAGGTGACTGCCTCATACGGCGATCTGTCACTACCCCTTAAGGCGACTGCCTCATACGGCGATCTGTCAGGCCTTTGGCTAGTTGTAAACCTCGGACAATACCAACAGCCAACAGAGGAACGCTCTGGCCGCTAAACAGACCACTTGACGGCACAAGTGAATCCGAAATGACTAACAAGATATTATGACATGCTTTTGTTACTCAAAGTTAGACTCAAAGTTTAAAACTAGTCCTAAACAAAAGACAAGCAAACACATATCTTGATGCAATCAAACAATAGTTCAAAACAGAATTTATAAAGCATGGTGAAAATAAAATTTTCCAAGCTCTATTTATACATGCAATTTGGTTCGTGCCCATCATTTCAATTTTAATTTAACATCAATGACTCAAAGATTTGACACTAAACAAAATATAGACACACAATAGATGCATCAATCATCAAAACAGAAACTTAAACATGGATGACAGCAGAATTTTCCAAATACAATTTTTAAACATGCTTTAGTATCATGTTTTTCACTTTAAATTCAATTCAAGGCATAAACTAAGATCCTAAACAAAGTTTAAAACACAAATAAGCATGGTAAAACATTTACATAACATTTTAGATATTTAAAGACATAAAATAGAAAATTGAAACTCAAAACAATCAATGAGACACATGACAAAATAAGTGGCTCGGCCTAGCACCAAAATTTTCCAATTTATTCACTAGACTTAGATAAACTAAATCCCAATGAATCAATCCAAAAATAGAGGCTTGGCAACAAAGCAACTCAACACAAGAAAAACATCAAAAGCTGTCCTAAACAGTTTATAAAAATAGCAAACAAAATATCAAGTTTAAGCAAACAATGCTCCTTGGGATTGACACCAATTTCTTGGCCGAAGAATACTCCAAACCAAACTTAAAATAAACTCTACAAACAAAGCAAACAAAAACAAATAAGTCTAAACATGCTGCTCCAAAACCGCAAACAAAAATGCAAAAACAGTGCACAAAAATACATAAAAACAGCCCTAAAATCTTAAACAGAAAATATCACAATCCACATCCGAATAACTTGAAATTTTAACAAAGGTTAGTCCACAATATGATTAACATGCTATCAAAATTTCAAATCCAAATTCATTATGAGCAGAGAATTATGCAATCAAAACAGAAAACAAAAACAACAAAAATCCTAAATTTTCCAAATAGATTTTTTTTCCTAAACATCCTAACAATCCTAAACAGAACAATGGACAATTAAGACCACAGATTCGCACAACACAACTCTCCTAAACATGGGAGAATCTAACAATGAAAAACCAAACTTAAAATAAGAAAACATATTTGAAAAACACATCAAACAAAAACTAACTACGCAGTTGTCTTCTCGTGTGCGCATGCTGCTGCAGCGATATCTCTTCGTGTGCACGCCCTGCCTTGTCTTTTGTGCGCGTTCTGCTGCCCGAATGCTGATGCACACCAGCTGTTCGACGAAATGCTCCAAAAAGGTTCCAACTTGATCTTCAATGCATTCTTTTGCTCAAAGCCTTAGGTCCTTCCTAACCTTCATTAAGACTATTACAAACTTCCCCAAACTAAAGAAAAGCAAGGCTAAAGTTTGCCAAATCAAAATAAAAGAAATGGCTAAAGTTTGCCAACAAAATAAAAAATTGAAATACATGAATTTGTTCAAGGGAAGACAAATTTCGTCTTCAATTTAACGGGTTGTCACCTACAAAACTAGCAAACAAATTAGGTCATAAAGTTGGATAGAAGACGTACCTCGACTTGAGATTGGGTCACGACTCGGGGCACATCAGAGCGACAATAGAACTGAAGTCTTTAATAAACCTCCTATAGAAAAAGGTTAATCCATGGAAGCTGCGGATCTCAGATACTTTATTAGGTGCAGGTCATTCCTTAATGGCTTTGACTTTGTCTTCGTCAGCTTCCATTTGTTCTTCGAAATGATGAATTCCAGAAAGTATACCTTATCCTGGGCAAATGAACACTTGCTTAAGTTCCCCAATAATTTATAAGTTCTGAGAGTTTGAAAGAGGATGCTGAGATGGTTTAAGTGTTGTGGAATGTCAAGGTTGTATACTAATATGTCATCAAAATAGACGACAATAAACTTTTAGAGGAAATCCTTGAGAACATGGTGCATCAACCACATGAAGGTACTCGGGGCATTTGTAAGTCCGAATGGCATCATCATCCATTAAAATAATCTGTACTTCGTTTTGAAAGCGGTTTTCTATTCATCACCTTCTTTCATCCTAATCTAGTGGTAACAACTTTTCAGATCCACCTTGGAAAATATAGATTCTCCACTGAGCTCGTCTAGCATATCCTCGAGCCTGGGAATAAGAAATCGGTATCTAACCGTAGTCTGGTTAATGGCTCGGCTATCGACACACATCCTCATGGTACCGTCTTTCTTAGGAACAAATAGAGTAGGTACAACACAGGGACTCATGGATTCTCTATATATCCTTTGTCCAATAGCTCGTGTACTTGATCCTGTAAGCTGGCCTATTTGGTAACAAGGCTCCTGGTTGAAGGTCTATTTGATGTTCTATACCACACAAGGGTGGTAATCCTTTTGGTAGTTCTTCAGGAAAAACGTCTTAATATAACTTAAGTAGGTTTTGGACAGGCATAGGTATTTCGCCAAGTTCCATAACCCAATCTCTAAATAACACAAGAATAAGGGTTTTTCCTTTGAATACAGTTGATCTTAATTCTTACTTTGACATTAAAAGACTATCTTTGTTCTTTTCTTCTCTCCTAACCACATCGTCTTGAGCCACTTGCTCAGGGGTCATAGGTACCAACTTGATTAATCTACCACCGAACTTTAAGGCGTAGTGGTTTAGGAATCCATCATGGGTCACCTTGCGGTCATACTGCCAAGGTCGTCCTAGCAGGAGATGGTTGGCATTCATCGGCACTACATCGCAAAGGATCGAGTATGTATACTTGTCTATGGTGAAATCAACGGCTACTTGCTTAGTGACCTTTATGTTATCTCTGTCATTCAACCATCTTAACTTATAAGGTCTAGAGTGTATGACAGTCTTTAAGCCTAATTTATCGACCATCTCTTGAGATACAACATTAACACAACTTCTACCATCGATAATCACTGAACACACTTTATCCTTGGTTGCACAACGACTGTGGAAAATGTTTTCCCTTTGACAGTCTTCTTTTGTGTTCTTGGTCATGAGGGTTCGTATAATAACCATAAGTAGAGGACCTTCTTGAGCTGGACATACATCGTCTTCAGTGTCATTCTCCTTTACTAACTCATATTCATCTTCCTTATCACATTGCCCTTGGTCATCCTCACTTTTCCAATCTCCAGTGGACTCCTTAATAACCATCACGCGTCGGTTATGGTATCCATTAGCATAATGACCCTTACCCAATGTTAGGCCCATGCTTGCAAGACAAGCTCAAGAACCTCAAATGGATCGTAGCTCCTTGGAATCGGCTAAACCGAGGAAATCTCAAATAAAAGATGAAGATGAATAACCAAATGTGCTCCAAATGAAACTAAATTTTATTTGAGATTAGTGGAGTGAGTGAAGTATGTGATGGTGGGAATCGTGGTCCAAATTCATTAAGAAGAAGACGATTTGCAAATCTCCAAGAATCGGCCGATAACCAATATTTTGAGCTTTTGACAATGTTTCCTTCCAAAGAAGAGAAACTGATTCAATGGATACGGTTTATGGTCTCTTCTTGCTGTTTTCCACTCTCAAGAGAATGGAGAAGAAGATGGCTAATACAACCCTTACGAGCTACTAAGCTAGAATGGAGGTTTGGGGGCACAACTGCTTGGTTGATGAGCAACCGAGCCTTACCTTGGATGTTCTCCTCCAAGCTTCAACCAAAATCCGTGGATGCTCATTCAAAATCAGCCAAAAAGTCTACAAACACCAATAGCCATGATTTATAGGCCTAATGGTGGTTGGCTAGGGTTTAGAGTGGGTTGGGCCACCCTTTGGGCTTCCTTGCAAGCCATCTCTTCAAGTGGGCTAAACCTTTAACCAAGCCACCTCTAACCTACCATACATCTAGTTCTAAATGCCTAATATGCATGCATATAATAAGGTTTAACAAAATGGCCAACGTTTGCCCAAATAAATTTTAAATAAAAAAAAGTTACACAATTCACGGCTCAGGAAGACAAATTCCTATACGAGCATCATGGTCTCCTTGCTTGAACTTCCAAGTGATTAGGTGCTTTGGTTGGTCCATGTCCATAGCTTTGATCTCCCACTTCAAGTCCCCCAAGGTGTCCTCCAAGCCTTCGCACGATCCATTACCTGCAAAAGAGACAAGTGTGTAAGTGCATAGGTTAATAAATTATGGGCTTGGACTCGAGACCGTGTAATAGGCCTATGGGGTACATCACCTAAGCACTTGTAGCACATGATGTCAAGTGCCTTTTGTGTGTTGGAGTTGTTTCCTAGGGGTTTACTTCCTTGCATGGGTTTACTACTCACTTCTTTTGTGGCCCGTTACGGTTAACCGGTTTCTTTCCTTGGTCCTTTCAGTCCGAATAGTAGTCTTGTTGTATTCTTGGGGTCTAGGTATAAACTTGGGCGGGTAGTTAACCTTCTTTTTCCTATTGAGTTGCCTCTCAACGGTGAGGGTCAGCTGTACTACCATGTCCACGGTCTCCAACTGTTGCAACTCACAATATCTCCAATGTCCTAGTTTAACCCTCGTATAAACCTAGCCACAACCTGTTCCTCAGGTTCTTCTAACCCGCCATGCATTTTAAGCATTTCGAATTCAGTAAGGTACTCGTCTACAGATTGTCCATATTGTCGAAGGCTGTGTATTTGCTGAAAAAGTTAATGTTTATAATGCTTGGGTACAAACCTCTTGTGCAAGAGATCTTTCATTGCTCTCTAGGTAGGGATGGAGTATCCTACTTCCCGCATCCTTTGGACTTTTAGTTTGGACCACCATAGTGCAGCATGAATTGATAGTTCGAGAGCTACCAATTGTATCTTAACTCTCTCGGAGTAGTCATGGCAATCGAAGATCTTTTCTACTTTGTCTACCCAATCTAGGAATGTGTTTCTGTCACGTGTTCCAAAGAAATGGGGAATAGATAACTTGACATTTTGAAGATCATTGTTGTCCTTACAACGATTTGGACGAAAGTTTTCCTCTTCGTCCAACATCTATTCGTCATCTTCCGAGTATTCATAGCCTCGGGTTCTCCTTCTAGGGTGTTCAACCCATTCTTCATCCTCTTGGAGACCTCGGCTATAACTTCTTTCCCTAGGGTGTTTCGTCCTTCTCCTCAATGAAGTTTCTTGGGAGGTGTCTCTCCAATTGTCTTTTCTACGGGAGTTTTGAATCGATAGTTCCCAGAGATGTCTTAGTTCGAGGGAAACATCCTTAAGCTGTTGTGTTAGGTTCTGACTAATCCAGTCAAACCATTGATTTTTCCTTGCATGCTTGACTCACCCTCTTGATGAGTGTAGGGTTCGGTTGGATGTACATCCTTATCCCGGTTTAGCTCTTAGAAGACAAATTCCCTTTGGGCCTTGAGTGGAGTCCATCCGTGCATCCCAAGTCAAGATGTGAAAAGGTTGATCCATGTCCTTTAAGATAGGCCCCCACGTGGAGTCTTCAAGTAGATCAATACTTGCAAAAGAAATAAATTCATTAGTAAGGAGATTAAGTAAAGTAAGGACCTTTGTTTGAGAACTTATGATTGGCCTCCTAGGCATGTCATCTCAGCAGAGATTCACTAGTTATAGCCAGAAGAAAGAAGACTAACACTTTTTACTACTTATAGATTAAATTATGTAAAAAAGAAATAAATATCATTAGTAAGGAGATTAAGTAAAATAAATGGCTAAATATTTGTCAATACACGGTGTTGAGGTCGGGAAGACAAATTCCCTTTGGGCCTTGAGTGGAGTCCATTCGTGCATCCCAAGTCAAGATGTGAAGAGGTTGATCCATGTCCTTTAAGATAGGCCCCCACGTGGAGTCTTCAAGTAGATCAATACTTGCAAAAGAAATAAATTCATTAGTAAGGAGATTAAGTAAAGTAAGGACCTTTGTTTGAGAACTGGTGATTGCCCTCCTAGGCATGTCATCTCACCAGAGATTCACTAGTTATAGCCAGAAGAAAGAAGACTAATACTTTTTACTACTTATAGATTAAATTATGTACAAAAGAAATAAATATCACCGAGAAGTCAAATGATATTGAGTTTTAGCATAAGAGGCTTGGTCACATTAGTGAGATGAGACTTCATACACTTGTCAAGAAACGATTTTTTCTGGGTTTTAGTTGTTCGATGTAAGCATTGTTTGTTGGAAAAATCTCACAATGATGCGTTTCAGAGTATCTACTCTTGCAAGAGACATCAGATTGTTGATTTGATTCACACTGATGTCAGTATTATGTAAGATAAGACAATCGATGATTCATACTATTTTGTTACTTTATTGATGATCGCTCGTAAAAAAATGATTGTTTTTATCTTGAAAATAAAATATCAATTATTAGAAGTTTTTAAAGAATTTTATGACAGGGTAGATAAAGAAATTGGAAGAAAACTTAAATATGTCAGAGCTTATAATGGCGGTGAGTATAGAGGGTCATTGGAAAAATATTGTACGAGCCATAATAAACTTGATAAGATTGTGGGTCATAATGGATGACATAGAGAACGAATATAACGATTCAAGAAATGTTCAAGTGTATGTTCTTTTGATGCATAGTTTTCTAAACTTTTTTTGTGTTGAATCTTTGAAGACTACAGTTTACTTGATTAACTTTTTTCCTTCAGCTCCGTTAGATAATGATGTTCCTGAACGAGTTTTACATCATAAATCTATGCCATTTTCTCTTTAATTATTTGATTTTTTGAACGGAACACACATATTTAGGCATTCACATAATATCATATAAAAAGATAAAATGTACACCTAAACGAAAATAAGATGGGTACACCTAAACGAAAATAAGATGGGTACACCTAAACGAAAATAAGATGGGTACACCTAAACGAAAATAAGATGGGTACACCTAAACGAAAATAAGATGGGTACACCTAAACGAAAATAAGATGGGTACACCTAAACGAAAATAAGATGGGTACACCTAAACGAAAATAAGATGGGTACACCTAAACGAAAATAAGATGGGTACACCTAAACGAAAATAAGATGGGTACACCTAAACGAAAATAAGATGGGTACACCTAAACGAAAATAAGATGGGTACACCTAAACGAAAATAAGATGGGTACACCTAAACGAAAATAAGATGGGTACACCTAAACGAAAATAAGATGGGTACACCTAAACGAAAATAAGATGGGTACACCTAAACGAAAATAAGATGGGTACACCTAAACGAAAATAAGATGGGTACACCTAAACGAAAATAAGATGGGTACACCTAAACGAAAATAAGATGGGTACACCTAAACGAAAATAAGATGGGTACACCTAAACGAAAATAAGATGGGTACACCTAAACGAAAATAAGATGGGTACACCTAAACGAAAATAAGATGGGTACACCTAAACGAAAATAAGATGGGTACACCTAAACGAAAATAAGATGGGTACACCTAAACGAAAATAAGATGGGTACACCTAAACGAAAATAAGATGGGTACACCTAAACGAAAATAAGATGGGTACACCTAAACGAAAATAAGATGGGTACACCTAAACGAAAATAAGATGGGTACACCTAAACGAAAATAAGATGGGTACACCTAAACGAAAATAAGATGGGTACACCTAAACGAAAATAAGATGGGTACACCTAAACGAAAATAAGATGGGTACACCTAAACGAAAATAAGATGGGTACACCTAAACGAAAATAAGATGGGTACACCTAAACGAAAATAAGATGGGTACACCTAAACGAAAATAAGATGGGTACACCTAAACGAAAATAAGATGGGTACACCTAAACGAAAATAAGATGGGTACACCTAAACGAAAATAAGATGGGTACACCTAAACGAAAATAAGATGGGTACACCTAAACGAAAATAAGATGGGTACACCTAAACGAAAATAAGATGGGTACACCTAAACGAAAATAAGATGGGTACACCTAAACGAAAATAAGATGGGTACACCTAAACGAAAATAAGATGGGTACACCTAAACGAAAATAAGATGGGTACACCTAAACGAAAATAAGATGGGTACACCTAAACGAAAATAAGATGGGTACACCTAAACGAAAATAAGATGGGTACACCTAAACGAAAATAAGATGGGTACACCTAAACGAAAATAAGATGGGTACACCTAAACGAAAATAAGATGGGTACACCTAAACGAAAATAAGATGGGTACACCTAAACGAAAATAAGATGGGTACACCTAAACGAAAATAAGATGGGTACACCTAAACGAAAATAAGATGGGTACACCTAAACGAAAATAAGATGGGTAAGAATTTTATGACAGGGTAGATAAAGAAATTGGAAGAAAACTTAAATATGTCAGAGCTTATAATGGCGGTGAGTATAGAGGGTCATTGGAAAAATATTGTACGAGCCATAATAAACTTGATAAGATTGTGGGTCATAATGGATGACATAGAGAACGAATATAACGATTCAAGAAATGTTCAAGTGTATGTTCTTTTGATGCATAGTTTTCTAAACTTTTTTTTGTGTTGAATCTTTGAAGACTACAGTTTACTTGATTAACTTTTTTCCTTCAGCTCCGTTAGATAATGATGTTCCTGAACGAGTTTTACATCATAAACTATGCCATTTTCTCTTTAATTATTTGATTTTTTTGAACGGAACCACATATTTAGGCCCTAAACGAAAATAAGATGGGTACACCTAAACGAAAATGAGATACTAAATCTAAACAAAAATGAGATGACAAAACCTGAATGAAAGTTGAAAAATAAATTCCAACGAGTATGTAATTATTAAGTCTAGATTCGGTAACATACGATGTTAATTTGTATCTGCACGTATATTTGCTTATTGTCTCATAGTTTTTAATTTTGTAATGTATGTGAATTTTTGTTCGAGGAAGATATCGTTTTGATTGATAATCTTTTAGAGGCATGCGAACATATAGAAGAAGATAATAATTTTAGGTCAAAAAAAGAAATCTAATTTTGTATGTTTCATTTTTATTTGAGGATATTTCGTATTTTGTTTTATGTTGAGATTTTAATAAATGATATTGACATTTCGTTAATAAAGATTTCTGAATTGTTATGGTTTATTGATTCCACATTTATTTTTATTTCTAACAAAGCTTTTTAATGTCTGAATTTTAAGCTTCGGTTCATTTAATGTTTCGTTAATATTAAAAAGACTTTCAAAATTATGAAATTTAGGGTTTTCAAAGCTCGATTTCAAACTTAATTTGATAAATCAATTTGCGAAAAGTATTAGGGTTTTCAAATTGGAGAAATTGAATTTTTAAAATTTGGGGCGTTACATTTAATATGAGCAATGCAAAAGTGATTTCTTCTCCACTTGTAAATTATTTAATTTGGGTTTGAAATATAATCCTATAAGTGATAGAGAGAAAGAAGCTATGAGTAAAGTACCTTACGCTCAATAATGTGTAGTATGATGTATGCTATGTTGTATGCTCGACCATATATTGCTCATATCCTCAGAGTAATTAGTCGATTTCTCTCTAATTCAGGTAAAGAACATTGATACACTTCTAATTGGGGGTTTGGAAGCTTTGTAGCTCTCTCAGGTAGGTGTTGTTTGGCTGAAACGAGCAGCGACTTCCAACAGCTATAACTCAAGCTACGCTCGGACTTTGGAGCAGAAATTTGGATAGCTTCTGGTCTAAGGAGTGCAAAATAATCTCTCCAAATATCGCGATCTAATTCACTGATACGAAGAAGTTATCGGGAAAATGGTTTTGGTCGAAGGAAAGCAAAATTGCACCTTTTTGGCCGACTCAAACCCAATTCTTGTGAAAGCTATAACTTGGTGTAACACCCGACAGTTTTGGCCAGGTGACTCTCTTAACGGAATTAACTGTCACCTTTATTGTCGTTCTTTTAATTTAAATTAAATGCCAAAGCTTATTAGATTTCTATTTGTGTGGTGGCAGAATTGTAATTAAGGAGGAATTTATGTAATATAAATTGAAAATGGAAATCGTTAAACCTCGCTAAAACCCCACTGTAGCCGACTTTTCCATTCTGCGACTTCTTACCCTTCCGAGCTCTCTCCCTGCCAGCGACTCCCTCGTCGGCGATCGATCCTTCAGTTTCCACCCGACTATCCACGCTTTTAGGTAAGACTTAAGCAATGTAGTTACCGGTTAACTACTTTGAACTCTGTTTTCAGCTAGAACTCGGGACTTCAGATTCTTTAATGGCAGAGTAATAATAGGAATATTTTAATCTGAGTTTAGTAATAGCATTTTTCCGATTCGATTCTGGACATTAAGGAAAACCGACTACATTCAGTTTCTAGGTTGAATCCGGCTATGTTAGATTCTAGGATGAAATTTAGCTAAGGTTTTCTAGCCTCGATTTTAGAACATTTAGGACCTGTTTTAACTTTGTAATGTGAAATGCTTTAGGTGGGAAAGATTTCAAGTAAAGACAACACTGCTAAGGAATCCAGGTAAGTGAATGTATTAAGATTTTCGGCCATTAGGGCCCTACATCTTGAGGGTACTAAATTAGTTATGTGTTTGATGTTTGTTTTAAGTTAGTAAGATGGTTTGTACTTAGATGATTTACGGATGTTTGAGAACTATGTCATGTGATGTTCTGATAGAGTCTATGAAGTCAACTGTCTAGTATGATATTTTCCATAGTCTGCTGATTTAAGAACATTCATGTCATGCATCATGATTTACTTCTCAAGCATATGAAAATGATTTATGAGCATGTTTTTCCCCATGAACAAGATATGAGAATGAATATGAAACTTATGCAACCGGATTAAGTGAGGGTTGGGGGCGGTTTGGCGTATGTCACTGTCCAAAGAGAAGGACCATGAATACGGCCCGAAAGGGACTATGTACACTTGCACTGTCATCCCCCCTTTATGGCACAAATCCTCCCTTAATCCATATGATGAAAGTGATGAACAAGAACACGAATAAGAACAAGAAAAGAGCATGAAACGAACATGATCATGATTTTCTTGCAACTATGCATTCACGTATACATGTTAGTATTGCATTCCTTACTAAGCATTAGGCTTATAGTTTAAACCTTATGATGTAGGTGACGAAATACCAGGTGAGGATTCCAAAGTTAATGAAGATGTTTAAGTTGGTTGCTAGAAGGTGCTCAGGGTGGAAGTTTGTGGCTGGCAGGTAAAATCGACCCGTGGTTATGCTCTTATTATGTCAATAAGGTTTACGAGAAAACTGATGTTTAAGTAGGATGAGATCTTTCTTTGAATACTAGATTTTGTGATTGTCTGGTTTGGTCACCGAGTCGGGGATGATTAAAAGAAAATAGAATAACCTGTTTCATATAAGTCTTCCGCTACATGTAATCTAGATGAGTCCATGATTTATGTCTGCCTATGTTTATGTCTACGAAGTATGAGATCTGTGAAGGTCAGGTTACCTTTCTGTCGGTATAAGTTGTTTAAAGATTTTCGGGTTTCATTGTTGTGTGATAGAAGTTGGATGAACGTATCATCAAGCTGACGTCATCTGCAGGAGCTGTGTAATAGAAGTTGGATGAAAGTATCATTCGGCTGACGTCATCGGCATGAGCTGTGTGATAGAAGCTGGATGAATGAATCATCCGGCTGACGTCACTGGTGGATGGTGAACGTTTGCTGTTCACCGGATGATGTCTCTTATCAGATGAGGTAAGTGAGTCACGTGTTTTGCACATGCCCACCGGAAGATGTCTCTGACGGATGAGGACATCATCCGGCTGACGTCATTGGTGGATGGTGAACGATTGTTGTTCACCGGATGATGTCTCTTACTGGCGATGTTAAGTAGTCACGTGAGATGCACATGATAACCGGATGATGTAGATTTTCACTACCGGCAGAAGCGAGCTCTGTGCTTGTCGTTTAGCGATCGGTATAAGTGAGTTTTATGTTTTGTCGTTTAGTTATCGGTAGAGGTCGAGTGTTATATGCATCGGATGATGTAAGTAGAGCTGCTTGTTGTCTAGTAACCGGCAGATACCTACGATTTCGAGCAGCTCAAGAATAATGAGGTCGAGTGTTCTAAGGACATTTTCTCTTGCCCGATTATGTTTCAAAACCAATGTCTAGGTTAGTCGTTCGAGTCTGTTGATGATGAATTCGCAAAATTTAAGACGAAGGCAAGTTTTGAAAGGATCGTGCTTTGTCAGTTATAGCGTTGTCCCGAGCTCTGTCAAAAAATAATAATAAGGGGTATATATATATATATATATATAAAGTTGTACAGATAGAAGGATTAATATTTATGGTTTAAGGAAGTTTATTAATTATGCCTTGACCCTACTGGGGTTGTTACACTTGGGCCTTGAACTTCGTCTTTAGCTGAAGTTTGTATATGAAACGCCTCAAGGAATGAGAAGAAAATGCTCAAAATTAGATGGTTTAAATCGTTGTGGAAAGGGAGACGTGAATGGATGAATCTGAGTTGGTCCAATAGACACTAAGATGGTGTCTATTGACTTCTTTGGCCACCCTTGCTAGAGGTGACACTCTAAATCGATTTGTTGAGAGTTTGATGGAGCCTTGCTGGGGAGTTCACTTCTTAGGAAAGAAAGTGAAAAGGCTACACTAATAGGAGAACTAGGTCAAGCTAACAAGAACTAGTTCAATTTTGACACAAATTCAATCCGGATATTACTCACCGAAATGGAAGTGTGGTTCGAATAGAAAAATACAAACAAAAGGTTTTACTATTTTTCTAATTGATCAAAGATGCTTACAACAATAGCCTAGGGACTATTTAATCCCAAAATTCGTAGGTGAAACCAATAGAGAGAAAAATACAAGAAAACCCTTCAAAGAATAAGTGTGTTAGTGAAGACACCTCTTCACATGACAGCTCTATGATTTCTCAATGCTACTCTTTGTCTTCCCAAAGCTTTTGACCATCATAAAACATTAGCCCTAGTCGCGCTTGTCAAGTAGTCTTTGCATGAAAGAGGGATGAATCCAAGTTGGTCATGGGCTTGGCTTTCTTCTTGATTTTCTAGTGGTTCAAATGTTTAGGCTTCTCTTTGCACTTTAAATCTGTTTTCCCCTCCAAGTTGCCATAGATTCTAAGCCCAATGCTTATCCCATGAGTGATGACCCATAATGCAAAACACACACACACATACAAAGTCACTCGGCCATTTAAGACAAACCGAGTAAGGGTTACAACCAAAGACCCAACAAACTAATAAAAATAAACACAAGTAACAATGCTTAAATAAAACACACAACATAATTATAAAGATAGATAATAGGCTGGTCTTTAAAGATCCCAAAGATGCATTGGATCAGCCTACCATGAGCTAGGTGGCCATGGGCTTCAAGGTTAGATCCAACATTGACTCCTGCATCTATTGGGCCTCTTTGGAAGAAATAAGGTCCTCTGTAATGAATTTGGTTGACATAGCAAATAATATTTATTTTTTATAAGCTAACTCATTTCAAAAACCTTAAGAAGTCACCTACAATCTTTGTGAAGAGAACTTTTTGGTTTAAGATTTGAAAAACTTCAGAAATGGCCAAATAGTCTTCGGGGGTCAGATTCCAAGCAAATTTGGAAGATTTCAACAATCTCATTGATTTGTGCTTGGTTCTCCACTTGTGCTTCACCATGATGAACTCCCAATTAAATTGATTTGTCTCACGATTGAAAATGAGGCATTGACTACTCTTTTCCCTTTAATCACCTACAAAACCAATACTAGCAATATCGTTAGAAATTCTCGATGCTCGAATATTAATAGACGGACCCCGTGACACATCAAACAGTGAAATGGATTCTTATATATCTAAAAGATACTACCAAACATGTTTATGCTATGTTAATGGTGAGCCTATGATGTATGGTTATATAGATTTTGATTTGGCAGACGACTTTGATTCAAGAAAATCGATTTGGGCATATTGTTACTTATACAGGGGAGTTGTATGTTGGCAATCCATAGGCCAAAAGAAAATTGCTTTATTGACTACAAAAACATAATATTTAGCTATTATTATAATTTGTAAGGAAGTTTTGTGGATGAAGAGGTTCCTAGAGAAGTTAGGACTTTCGCAAGAAAAATATGTTCTCCATTGTGACTATCAGAATGTTATTCACCTTTGCAAGAATCCAATGTTCTATACAAGATTCAAACATACTGATATTCGATACCATCAAGTGCGAGATAAAGTCCAAGCACATGACCTGTTTATTGATAAGATTCGCACCGATGAAAATGAGTCTAATATGATGACAAAGTCATTGTTTAAAGAGAAGCTTGTAAGTTGAAAGTAGAAAGCAGAAATAGTGAAGCCTTTCGAATGAGGTGGATGGAGAGATTTGTTAGGTTATGCTTCTATTTTGAGGTGACCCTGCAAGATGCAAAAAATAAAAAATAAAGAGAAAGATAAATTGTTGTTTTTTAAAAAATAGATTGAAGAGGGAGAAAAAAATAGAGAGAGAAGAAAAAATGATTTTTCTTTAGATTTTTTTATCATTGCATGCAATATTGAACGGTTGATTATTTTCCATTTCAGTTAAGATTTTCAGAGTGTTTTTTGTATCAACGAAATCTACAATTCTACCGATTTCGATTGTTAAAGAGCCAAAGTTACTCGGGTTGTATAGCCGATCAGTTTGATGAGATTACTCTATTTTTCTCTTGCTCGGCAAAAATATTGATTTTCGATATTAATTGTTCTTCTTGTTGTTTTTTTAAGTTTATTCAAGAAATGATTTTAGTATTCTTTTGTTTGTCTCATGATAACCTACTCCGGTTATTATTTTATAGTGGAAAATCGTATTAGTTTTTTAATCTAATGGACATATGTACATTGTTAAACCATGTTAAATTCGATCTCTCGTTATTTTTTGCTTTAATTTGCAATGTATTGTTAATTGATATAATAATCTATTTTTAATCACTCAAATAGGGAAAAAGAAATCTATCTTTTGCATTTTTCCTACACTTTTAAGTAATTTGAACATAATACACGACTAAAGGTTTTGCTAACTAAATCATTAATAGTTTCAACAAAGGTTTACAAGTGACCTCTAATTATTGATGGTTCTTTTACGAGAGATACTCTATATTACTACTATAATATTGCCTACTGATATTGACGTCCAGAAAGTTATGTCAATGGATGCAGATTTTAAAGTCTTTTGCTGATTGCAATGCTGGAAAAGTTGGGTGTAAGTCCAGAGAGGAGAATGAAATCTCGACAGTTAGATGAATAATGAATAGGGAATAGTGAATAATGACACCCCATAGGCTAAATTATTATTTGAAGTTGTAGAAATGCATAAATGAAAATTACTAATAATTACACATTAAAGATAACTACACTTTCTTATGTTTTCTATCCACAAAAGATTTGCAGTCCTTTTTTTTATGATATTCGACTGTCAATTTTGAAAATTTGTTTTGGCGTTAATATATATGTAGTTGGTTTAGCAATTTTTTGGACGAAACGATTGGATTGGTAATTTTTTTTAGTGAACTTCTCATCGAATCTTTTTGGCAATCTTTTTGTGTTCTTCAATTTTAGTTTTTGTTCGAAACATTGTCATAATCAAATTAACGGTTTGTTGTTGTTGTACAAAATGTATTTTGGTCACGGTAAAATTTAAAATGTGTCGAGAATATAATATTTTAAATAAATTTATACTTCTCAAAAATTTTATAGATGTATTTCAAATAATGTAGTATCAAAATATGAAAAAGTTATTATTTTGAGGAGTGAAATATTAAATTGTTTATATGCATTAATGACTTTTGGATTATAAGTTAAAACTTACTACAAGTAATGGGTATTAAGAAATTGTTATAATTGTTATTTGTTTTTATTTTTAATGAATTTATAAAAAATAACGTTATGTGTACTCTATTAAAAATTTGTTGACGTTTCAAATAATAATTGATACAATTAAAGTGCAATTAATGTAGTAAATTATTTTTATAATTTATTAAATTAATTACACCAATAATTATTTTACACGTCAATTAATTTTTTTAAAAAAATAAAATAAGAAAGTAAACGTAGCATTACTCTTTATAAAATTATACTAGTTTTAATACATTTTCTTCTAGTTTTACTATGTTGTTGGGTTAAATTGCACGAAGATAACATGTACGTTGGATAATGAAACGGACGTGCATCCTTGCAATTGTAAAAATCCGATGTCGTTTTAAGACAAACATGTTTATAATGGTCGCACGAGGCAGAGGCATTTTCGTCACTTTGGACTTTCATCTCGTTGGAGGAGCAGCAGCACTCAGCAGCAGCAGCCCCCTGTTCCGGTTCTTTTCGTTGTATTATTTTTTTCGTCTTTCTTTCTTATTGAATTCTATAATTCAGTACAGATCTCTGAAGCTTTTGATTCGTTTTATGTTTAATTGCAACTTGGGTTCAATTTCTGTGGAATTCTGAATGCAAATTCGAGTCTTGCGATCACTATACAAAATGGACATCGAATGAGACGTTAGGCACTGATATAAGCTGTTTCTTTTTGGGGGTTGATGTGTCTGTGAATTGAAACTTGTGAATGTGGAAATTGAATAGTATCTTCGTGAAAACAGTTTCGAAATTTGGGATTATTTTCTTCCAGTTTTTATTTTCCTCATGTTTTGTGTATTTGGTGCAGATTCTGTTCGTGGGTTGTTGAGACCGTAAACTATTTCTTGGAATTCATACTCCATTAGGGTGGATCTGTTTTTGTTTCGCATACGTGCTGTGATTGATCAATGGCTGCGTTTGGGCCTGGGGGACGGCCTCGGCCAGGAAACAATTATAACAGTGGTGGTCAATC
Organism: Begonia masoniana; assembly: GCA_022432975.1. Classification (NCBI taxonomy): domain Eukaryota; kingdom Viridiplantae; phylum Streptophyta; class Magnoliopsida; order Cucurbitales; family Begoniaceae; genus Begonia; species Begonia masoniana. The sequence continues at coordinate 18,347,975 of CM039505.1, read as the reverse complement.
ACCATCAATACCCCCTTATTACAGCAACAATGGTCAGAGTAATGCCGGTAATTTGGCGGACAACTTTCAGAACATGAATCTTAATCGGCCATTATCGATGCCGGTACCTAATTCTGCCCCTCGACCATCCCCTTTTGGCCAAATTCCCACCCCTTTTCCTTCACCAGCTCTGCAGCCTCCTGGGGTTTCTGTTTCATCATCTTCATTTTCCAGGCCTGGTCCACCACCAGCTGCCCTTGGGAGGCCAGGGATGCCTCCATCGGCAGTTCAGCAAGCAACATTCCCCGCAAATGCGCCTTCTGCAAAGCCAACTGGGCCAGTATCTGGTCAGCCCACAAATATTGTGTCTAGACCACCTCCAGGGTCTTCACCAATGATGGGAGGCCAAGTACCTCTTTCTGCACCATCTCCTTCTAGTTCTTCACCTTTCCTTGGTGGCATGAGTGCTCCTCCACTTGCACCAAGTGGCTTACCAAGTAATGGGCCGCCGTCGTATGTGCGAGGCACATTATCAAATAGTTTGCGATATCCTTCTGCCATTAGCGCACCACAAACATCTGTTGGTCCTCCACCAACCCGGGCTCCCTATCAAGCTCCATATATGCATTCTCCTCCTAATGCTCCAATTCAAGCAGCCCCTCAATTTTCACAAGTTCCTCAAGGAGGATCACCCCCTTCGACTTTTCCTTTTACACCACCAGTATGGTCAACACAACCAGGGCAGGCAAGTGATAATTTTCAATTGTAACTTTTTGGTTATTTTAAAATATTAATTAACTTTTTGTAGACAATATGGATGCTAAATCTTTCAGGCTCATTCACTTCTCCACCTCATTTTGTATGTTGGGTGCAAGTTTAGTTCAACGTGGAATCAATATGTTTTTATTTGTAGTAATTGAATACCTGATTTCAAATCTGTGAAGTTCATATATTATAAATAAGAGGGAGCTTTTTTTTTTTATTCACCAAAAAGAACAAATAAAATATGACAGAAACAAGGCAAAGGCTAGAATGATGTACTGGAACTTTAGAGCTAGTTTGATGTATTGACTGTGTTAAAGTTTGAGTATTTGGAAAAATGAATACATTTATAATGACCGCCATCTCTTATACATGAGAAGGTTAAATAGAGTAATTGGAGAAGTATTGTTTGCTCCTATGTTCTTCAAAATTTTCTTTAGAAAAGTAGAGCGTGAAAAGTTAAAAAGTGCTTAGCTTGAACCTTTTTTTCCAAAAGATTGAATTGCTACAAGTTATTGTAGGCAATACAGTGGAATGGTTCTTAGCTTGGATCTTTTTTCCAAAATGTAGAACGATTGAATTACTGCTACTTATTGTAGGCAATACAGTATAATGGTTCTTAGCATGGATCTTTTTTCCAAAATGTAGAATGATTGAATTACTGCAACTTATTGTAGGCACTACTATTTAGTATTCAACTTCTGTCATGTATGAAACAAATTATAGTGCTATGTTTAGGGAAAGAGGAAACCAGGCCATGAATTTATTTGTTGGGTAGTAGGATTGAGCTTTACAATATATATATATATATATATAAGTGAAAAATTAGACAATTTACAGACAATTGACATATTGTTAACCACTCAGACAATCAAGTTATTGTTCCTATTCTTTTATGAAACCAGGCGGCTCCTCCCTTTCCTGGTTCTTTGCAGCCACCTAGAATGCATGGAATGCCGACACCACCCGTGCCAAATCAATCTATGCCCTCCATCTCACCTACCATACCTCAAACTGGATCTCCCTTATCAGGACATTCAAAGATTGATCCCAACCAAATTCCTCGGCCTATTCCAAATTCTTCAATAATCTTGCATGATACTCGACAGGCCAATCAGGGAAACTCTCCTCCGGTAATCTTCTGTTTTACAGCTTTCCTTCATATAACAACTTTATTCAGTATATCCAAATTATTTTGATTTATAATATCTAAGTACTCATTCCTTTCTTTTATAGGCTTTTTGTCCTTCAAATTATATTTCTATTTTCACTATGTTAGTTGCAAATTACTTACTGTCTATGATGTAAGATGTTTTATTTTTTTTTAATGTGTTTTTCTCTGATTGTTTATGTCAAATTTGAAGCCTGCTTCAACCGAATACATTGTTAGAGATACTGGAAATTGCAGTCCTCGTTACATGAGATGCACGACTTGTCAGGTTAACATCTCCTTAAAAAACTCAGTTGAAAGTCAACAGGGTTAAGTATTATTTTTTTTTTTCACAAACCGACTGTTCTTAGTTTATGGAAATAATTACAGCAATTGACATATCGTTAATTTTTCAGATTCCGTGCACTTCTGACCTTTTGAATACATCAGGGATGCAATTAGCTTTGCTGATTCAACCTTTTGCTCTTCCACACGCATCCGAGGAGGCTGTCCAAGTAATGCCGTCTTTTCTTGGCTCATCTTAAATTATTAGGCAATCATTATAGTTTGTTTAGGGTTTAGGTTGGCCATTAATTAAAGAGGTGGAATATTATTACCTTAATGTTCAGCATATGATCTCTTTATTGTTGGTCTTCTGCGAGCTTGATCAATTCAGTTTCTACTATGATTATCTAACTTTGTTCGAGATTTGTCCTGAAATTTTTTTTTGATCCATTAGCTGATTTATGAAACAATGAGGCGCAACTTTTTTTTCTGATTATGAGTATTAAATGAAGAACAACATATCAGCGTTGATTACCAAATATTGTTCCATATCTTATATGAAACCAAATCTTATCATATAGTATTGAAAACTTCCAAACATTGTATATAATTTCATAAATGGTGATAGTAAATGCAAGATTATTAGTTTCCAAATGTCATTTGAGTAATCTTAATGACCTAATAATGCCAAGTAAAATTTATGGACTTTGGAAAGAATTTTATGAAGAGCGTTAATTCTTATTAATTTTGTGGCCATGCTCCTATATCACCCATATTATTTGTTGTAACCTATATTTTACTCGATGACCTTTTTTGAAACTTGCCAGCGACTTTCAGTAATTTTTGAACTGAAATGATTATCGATTTCTCGGAAAAAAAATATTTGTAGGTTGTTGATTTTGGTGAAAGTGGTCCTGTACGTTGTTCTCGCTGCAAAGGCTACATTAATCCTTTCATGAAGTTTATTGATCAGGGAAAGCGGTTCATCTGTAATTTATGTGGTTAGTGTGTATTACCATGGACTCATGATTGTTTTTTGGAAATATAATTTCTATTGAGTGGCATCAGAATTTTTATGTGCGTATGTGATAGGACTATCCTCTTCAGTTATTTACAAAGACTTCTATGGCTGAAAATTTGTTTCTCTTCCATTGCTGTTAGTTCCGTTCTTCATTTTGTAGTATTGTGATTAGTTCCATTCTTCATTTTGTAGTATTGTGTTTCAGCTATGTCTAGCAATTCTTGTTATGACAAGCAATTTTATTGACCTTCGACAGGATTTACTGATGAAACTCCTCGTGAATACCATTGCAATCTTGGCCCAGATGGTAGACGTAGAGATGCAGATGAAAGGCCCGAACTATGTAGAGGAACCGTTGAATTTGTTGCATCTAAGGAATATATGGTAGGCAATTGTTAGCAACTGATAACACACCTTTCTATCAACTAAATCGAGTTGCTTGTAGAGTAGTTCACCCTTTGTATATCAGATAAATCTTATTTCCTTTCGATAATTAACTGGATTAGCTCAATCATTTGTTGGAACATCAAAAGTGATGCTTGAGAATGCTAGATTAAACTACCACATTATGGAAATTAATGTGTCATGGTTGATGCTTGATATTAGAATTCCTGCTTCTGTACTATAGATATAACTTATATTCTTATAAACAGGTCTGGGTCTAAATTCAATATCTACGAGTGACCTTTGAGTCATGATAGACCATTGGGTGAATTTATTGTTTGAGTTATGTTTTATTCCAATCCTGATTTGTTCATTAGCTTTTTCCCAAAGTTTTCCTAGGATGCCAATATCCAGAGTAATCTCTTCAATCAGTTACCTGCATCAACGTACGATACTATTTGATCATTTGCGTATGAAATGTTTTGGAATGCTTGGCTTTTTTTAAGTGGATCGAGTTCAGATTGTGGCTCGGTGAAGAATCTAAAGCCAGATGTAATATTTGAAATTTTAGTCAGATGAGATAATCGAGTAAACATCCTTGATAAATAAAAATTTTGATCGAATATTGTTTTATTTTGAATATGTTCTTGAGGTTGTTTCTCGTATTATATTTGCTCACTAGAAAATAAATAATATGTAATTCTTTTTGCCAATCATCTTATTCCAGGTTCGTGATCCTATGCCAGCTGTTTATTTCTTCCTCATCGATGTTTCCATGAATGCATTACAAACTGGTGCTACTGCTGCTGCATGTAGTGCAGTCAATCAAGTTATCTCTGATCTTCCTGTAAGTTTCCTAAATGGTGTCAAAGCTTAGTAGTGTATTGTTGTTAGTCTATGTAAATATGCACTCAATTACTTTTTATTGGCTCGTATACATTTACTAATGCTAGACTTGCAGTTTGTATAACCAATATATCATACATAATTTTTTAGTCTTGAAAATATTTAGAGTATGTATTTTGGTTTGACTCTTTTTAGGTGAACAAAGTTTCATTTTGATTCCTTCCCTTAGCTTCAGTGGTAAATTCTTTTTTAATAATGTTTATGGTAAGTGGTAGGCACACTTGCAATTGACAAAGTAGGATTTTTTTTTTTTTTTTTAAACACAATGACAATTGAGAAAGTTTTCTTGAGAAACTTTTCTTAAGCGTGTCAAGTTCAATGGTTATTCCTGATGTTTCAATGGGCATGCAGTCATCTTTTTCCTTCGTGTCACTTTGTACGATTTTTTTTTTAATAAATATCCTTTCTTATAGAAAAAAAAAGAGCACGCATTCACCTGACTTCTCATTTAGGAATCTTTTCTGACCTTCTCAACATGGGAGGAGAAAGTTTATATGTTGAACGGCAGGGCTGTATATCTCCACTTGCTTCTTTATTCTGATTATTTATTGGGATTAAGAAAAATATTATTTTGACTTTATGACAGTCTTTTTTTTAAACTGCTCTTGTTAAATAATTTCTTAATCTGCTTACATAGCATGAATAGATTCTTCATCTGGTGGAATGGGATGGATTTGGTAGGTTATTTTTTAGAGCTGGGTAATATCTTGCTGTCTTAAGACTTATTTTTAAGAATTGTTTTTTAAATCTGATCTGGAAAATTGATTGTAAAATATGTTTGTACAAATATTTAGGATTGTTTTAATCAATTGTTGTACCCATGGAGTGAGAAAAATAATAGTTTCACTTTGCCAAAGGTTATTTTTTCAAACTGTTCTTGGTGCTAACCTGCTCGCTCATCAGAAATATATATATTTTTTTCGTTTCTGAGCTAACCATGAAAAAAGACAGTTTTTTTTTTTTCTGAAAAAATCTATCTTCTTATTTAGTCCAACAGTATTTTGACATAATTACGTTTCTGTAATCTAATTGTTACTATATCCTGATCAATTAATTTAGCTGTTATTCGGTAATGGTCGTGATGATGTAGTTTAAATCTCAAATGCTCCTTGACTGATTCCAAACCAATCAATTTCTTTTAGTCCAAATAATTTGACTCGAATATCAGCTACACTTAGCCTGAGCTGTAAGGATGCCAATGTCATCTAGATCATTTTTGAATTGTCAATGATGCTATTTTTCTCTTTTCTTTTGAAGGATGCTTCTCTTTGCTGCAAGGATGCAAATATATTATGTTGCCTTGAATATACATGGAAATTGAACAATTGCATTACTTGTTATGGTTTTTGTTTTCTACATCGTGTTTGTCATCGAGTTTCTTTCCTTGATTGGAAAATTCAGAGAACGTTGATACATTTTTTAAAGTGGATGAGACAGTTGTGAGACTATTTTGAATATGATCTGCGCAGGAAGGTCCTAGGACAATGGTTGGTATTGCTACATTTGACTCAACAATCCATTTTTACAACCTTAAGCGTGCATTACAGCAGGTAACACTCAAAATTATTCATCTTCTTCTGTCCTTGAATCAGCAAACATGATTTGATTCATTAAGCCAAAGTGGAAATTTGTGCTTGATAGAATTTCATTTTGTTAAAATGTAGTACCCATCTTAAATTTTCCCAAATACTTGACGCCCTTGCATGTGGAAACTCATTAAAGAGACGATCAGAAAAAATAGAAAATTGAAGAATTAAACAGGTTGAGAAACAGGTGGAATAGCTGAGCAACTTTACTCTAGTTTTATAATTTGTTCTCAGAAATAGCTCCAGAACTCTTCTTTGGCTGATGCATTATATATCTTTCTTACTGCCTTTTTGTTGCTTAAGATATGTAGTTGATTTCTTATAATCAACTAATTTTTTGTTGCTTAGTGCTAGTATATTACTGTGTCGAAGTGTCTACCCCTCAGTGTTTTATGTGTATTGTGTCAAGTTTACGTAGCATGTTTGCGTAATATGAGGGAATCTTTTATAATTAACTTCTGTTAGTAACAATAATAGCTCATCGCAAAGGTACTAGACTGTTTTTTGGTTTTCATTATTGGATTTTCTGAAATGTGGTTTCTGGTTCTGTCTTCCTCTGGAGAAATCCAACGTCTCTAGATGATAATCAGATAGTAGCAGCCTATGTGTATAGGCTTCTGATTCTTATTAATACAAAATGTTTCCTGTATAACCAAAAATAATGTGGGTAGGCTGGTCTATCTGCATTTTAAGTGGTCTAATGGAGCTTTATGAATTGAGAAATTTAAGGATTGACTGGTATACTATTTATGCCAAATGATATTGTGACCTTTTATCTGGCTTCGGTAGTATCAGATGAAAAAAAGTCAATGCTAAATAATTAAAAGAATGATCTGTATTATGATATGACTATCTGCACGATAAAGTGGTACAGCAGAAGTTTTATTTCGTAGTCGAAACAGAAAAATAAAATAATATCAGAAAAATAACTCTCAAATAGGAAACACTGTATTAATTATCAAAATTCTACCTATAGATTACAAGGGAGTCTTTAAATAGACTTAGAAAATAATAATTTATGAAAATAATCTAATATGAATAAATAACTAATTAGGAAATAAAATATTAATTAATTGAAAATAAATTTCTTATAATAGGAAATAATTAGTTAGGGAATCGTGTTCTGTATCATAAAGTCTCATATTCAGTGAATTGGAAGATAGGTCTATCTCATGAGGCTGGAAAGATAAAGAAAGGTTAAGGATGGCTTTCAAAACTAGGTGTTAATTTCTACTCTTGGACAAAATTAGCAGTTGTAGTAGAATGTTGTTTTCAAGTTAAAAAACATTGCAAGTGTTTGAAGTCGATTAATCTGTATCATTTTGTCTTGTCCCAATGCTGAATTCTTTTAATTATACATGTTAGTATGATATAGCTATACTGGAGGAACTGAGGATGGCTTTCTTGGCATTAATTTGAAAGATTACCATCTAAACTTGATGTTTACTACGAATTTGCAGCCACTAATGCTCATCGTACCTGATATACAAGATGTTTATACTCCTCTTCAATCTGATGTTATTGTTCAACTCTCAGAGGTGTGCTTATCTTCACATATTTATTACTAAAAACAAGGTTTGTCAATTTGTAGATGTACACATGCTAGCAAATACAAACGCGCACCATAGTACACAACTAATGTTTATTTGGTCTTCTCCTCTTGTAAAATCTTCTTATTTGCTTGAAATCAGTGCCGTCAACATTTACAGCTATTGCTTGAAAGTATTCCAACAATGTTTCAAAGTAATAGAACTGCTGAGTCAGCATTTGGTGCGGGAATTAAGGTGTCTTTTGGCTTTCTACTTTATCTTCTATTTTTTCCTGGAACATCGAGATTATTAAGATATACTGGAGTTGTGTTAGTGAGTTAAGTACATTTATTGCATCTTTTAAATATCAAATCTCTGTCCATAATTTTAGTTGACTTATCTTTTAGCTTGGCTTGTTGCCCCATTCATGAAACATTATCCTCCTGTTTAGTCTTCTAAATTGATACAAATATTGACTCTAGTTACTTTCATACTGCTGAAAACATTTGCTTTAGTTAAAGTTATTGTCAGAAGAAATGAAAAATTATTTGAAATCAACAATGATGTAAATCATGAGGAAAAGTAGAAGATAAAAAAAATAGAGAATCATCTAAGTGTAATTTTTTAACTGTCTATGGACGATACATAATGATATGAAATATGACTGAACTGCCTAGAAAATCCTATATGCAAAGTTGTAATCTGTTGAACTGGTAAATATGCTCTGGCTGGTGAATTTGTTTGATTCCCAACAGGGATCAATTAAGAGGCAGGTTTATAAGAGAATGAACCAAATTGATTCTGCCAAATAGTCTATCAGTCTTGGTTGTGATAATGTGCTATGATTTTGACGGAGCCAAAGCCATTCTAATATTTGGTATTTTGCATTTCTATTCAATGGTAGAGCATCATAATAGAATTTTGGAATATTTGGCGGGACTAGAATACTGAAATTTATCTCAAGACTGGCATTGTGGAATTGATCTCCCATATTATAAATGCAATGATTTGAAATGTATTTCATATGCTGTTCCTTTTAGGCTTATGAAATTTTATACATAAAACATTATTGTTTAGACTTGACTATATACTCGAGTGCATATTTTGTATTAAACCTTTGTGAACATTTTTCAGGCTGCGTTTTTGGCAATGAAAAGTACTGGAGGAAAACTTATGGTATTTCAGTCAGGCAAGCTCATTAGGAAAACTACCTAAGTTTTTGTGATGATGTTTATATACAGTTGTCACACTATGGGCTGCATTTGTCAATTCTGTGTCACCTTAAAGTAAAACAATTTTACCGTGAAAATCAGTATAACATATATTGATATTCAAGTGAAAAAATTATCATGTTGGTTTCAGTACTGCCTTCAACTGGCATTGGCGCTCTTTCAGCAAGGGAGGCTGAAGGAAGAACAAATGTTTCTGCGGGGGAAAAGGTATAGCTTCAGCATTTCCTACGCTGCCTGCGACTCATTATTCATATCGATTCTATATCAGTCCAACTCTAACGTGACACACTTGATAAGAAATATGCAAAGGCAGTTTTCTCTTTGAAATGGACCAAGCTTTTAAATCTCATATTTTGCCATTTGAAACCCAAGTGTCAATTTAGGAACTTGATTTGTTCTTCTTGAGCAAGCTCATTGTGGGTTTGGTATATTCATTGAAGTCTTTTATTTTCATTAATGATAAAAAATTGTAGTTAAAAGAAATAACTACAGATTTTGGAAACTTGAAAAAATGCCTAAAACAAGTAACCTTATGAAAATTTCCCACATATCCTATTTTGTCCCACGATGCAAAGATGATCTATGACAATAGTCAAATTTAACTTATCAGAAAATTCAACGCACAAGAAAATGCAATAAGGGACCAAGCTGCATCCTTTCCAAAACGTCCCCACTTCATCTTTAACTCCTGCACCAACCTCAGCATCCCAGTCCACACCAAATCCACCTTAACACATGCAACTAGACGATTGAGGAAACAGACAATGGAGAAGTAAATGATTGGCATCCTCCTCGTCATTCAAGCATAAAGCACATCTATTTAGAAACAGAAATCCTCTTCCTTTAAGATTGTCCAATGGTAAAGAAACTTCTATTACATGCTGTCTACGGGAAGAAAAATGCACTGGGGAAGGGCTTTAAAATTGCACACTTTCTTCCATAACTTAGAGCCAGGATGTCTACCTGATTTAACCAATTTCTGTCTGATTTAACCGGAAAGAAAATGGTATAAGATTCCACAAAGTCTCGTCATTGAGTGTCCTTATTCCAATGCACCTCATGAAATACCACTGATTGTTGACTGGTTATGCAACTCATGTTGTTAATTTAAAATATAGAAGAAGATTATACACGTATTATGATTGACCTATGACTAGGATTGATTAAGTTTTCAGAATATTGAAGATTGTTATGTAGTTTTTTCTCGAATAAGATTTTTTTTTTTGAAAATGTAGAGGTTCCTTATATATTTTGGTCTTTATCAGCCGGTTTGTAGATTCTACTCTTTGGAGTATTCTGTGATTATTGATGCCAGAGAAGAACATATTTATTAATATTTCTTCCTATTTCCATTTTCGGATCTCTGTAGTTTTATTCTTCCTTAGTACATCTGTTCTTTCAGATCTCCTTTAGGTTGTGATTTTCTGTTTGATCCTGGTCTCGGATTCTGTCCTGCGCTGATTTCTAATGTTGGTTATTTGTTTATTAATTTATGCTCAGTGCTTTTCTTTTTATGTAAAATTTTTGTAATCTTTGCAGCATTTCTTAATTATTCTCATGTAAATGCTGGCACAGTGGCATCAATCTATTCAAGCACTGTGGCTTTGATAGATGGTAATCGTAAATTTTTATTTCTGCTTTCAGGAAGCCAATAAATTACTTCACCCAGCTGACAAAATTTACCAGAATATGGCCACTGAATTTGCTGAGTATCAGGTTCATCAATCTGTATATTATGCTGGAACCACTTATTAATTAATCTAATCTGCTCATTCATGCTGCTTGTCAAATAACCGGGTTGATTGTACTTTTATATGCCATTTCAGGTCTGCGTTGATGTGTTTATCACTACCCAGAACTACGTAGATATTGCTTCCATCTCTGTTATTCCAAGAACTACGGGAGGACAGGTAAGAATAATCAGTTCCCTGTTATTTATTTTCATTTAATTGTTTCCTCCTTGCGTTCTTCAAACTTCCTTAAACTATAACTTTCTTCTGTTAATAATCATAATGTTGACAACGTCACCGTGATCATGGAGTTGAAGTCCAAGAATTCTACAAACTCTGTCCAACCTCGAGTTCCTCTTAATTATCATTTAGATCTCATCCGAATTGTATTTTAAATAAGATTACTACATTTCAGTATATATTCTCTTATTTAATACACAGTAAGAGTCGAACTTTGTAAATCACCATAAAGGTGCTTTCAAATTTTTAGGTACAATAGTTGTTAAATTAGTAATTAGTGGATGAATACGTTTGTATTAAGATATCTTTGAAAGTAATGAAAAGAGCTACAATCTCATCCTTTCAACTAATTCTTTCAGTTAGTTTAATCAATCCAATTAATTTCTCATTCCGATTTCATGTTTTGATTTGTTTATTTCGAGAATCTCGTGTGAGTGCCAAATTGATTGTTGAACACGGTGCCAATATTGATTATCTATCATTACAGTTAAGTACTTAACTCAATATTGCTTTATATTTAGTGAGTAACAATATAATTACTGAGTGTATTTCCTTTACTCTTTTCCTGTAGCGTCTGATATTAGCTACTCTATTAGAAAGAAGCGTTCATGATCGTATAATGTAACTTGTTATTTTTGTTAAAGATAATTATTTGGTATTTCTCTAGTTATATCATATGATATAAATTCATAGAAACTCATAACAATTTTACTCTATCATTAAGATTTAATAGTGTGGATCATACTAGGGTGTATCTGTTCCACATTGTTTAGTTAGTTTTTATTTCTATGATTATTGGTTCACTTCTTTTGTACTGATTTTTTTTCAACTCATGAGAGAATTAATCGCTCATAAAAAAAAAAATTCACGATCATTTAAGATTATAGGTGTAACTATACACCATGTACTATTAAGTAATTTTTAGGTATTTGGTATGGTTTTAGTTTTCATTTTTCATATTAATTGGATGTTCATTTTCTTTCAGGTTTATTATTATTACCCCTTTTCAGCTCTGTCTGACTCTGGAAAGCTTTACAATGATCTTAGATGGAATGTGACAAGGCCTCAAGGTTTTGAGGCAGTGATGCGAGTTCGATGCAGCCAGGTGATCTCCTTGATGACATATTTTTGTTGCTTTGTCATGAAATTTTAACTGGAGTCTTTTGTAATTCCTAAGAATACTAATGTTCTTGACTTTCTTTGATAGGGAATTCAAGTTGATGGGTACCATGGAAATTTTTGCAAGCGTATACCTACTGATCTGGACTTACCCGGGGTTTGTTTATATTATAAAATTCCTTGTAGATCTTGTTTTTACATGAACTTATAAGTTTCAAGACCAGAGGTTACCTGGAATTAATTTTTTTATCTAGTTTTCTAACCATGCCTTGTTGCCAAGTTTATTTTGAAAATTATTGATGGTTTTATTTCTGCTCTTGATTGTTATTGAGTCCTTGCTTCGGTGCAGATTGATTCTGACAAAACAATAATGGTGATGCTCAAACATGATGATAAGTTGCAGGATGGTTCAGAATGTGCTTTTCAGGTAGAACATATCAATTATTAAGTATGTGTTGACAAAATATGCCATCAATACTAATTGCTCTGCGGCTTTCGAACTGCTTTTTTTCTTACATTAAGGTTGGCTATAGGTCATAATTAGAGAACTGGTGGGAAAAGTGTCAATTTTTCTAACTCAAATTTCTAATTTGTAGTGCTAATTGTCCTCTTCTTTTGCTTCATTTTTTGTTATACTTATTGTTCTCTTTCTTGGACCAATGATTGGGAATTATGTTGCACAAATACACTATGGTATTAAGGTATTGTTGCAAGGGTTCGAACAGATTAAACATCTGTGAAATTGGACTAGCTCCTTGTCCCATGATATATGTTGATCTTTGCTCGCTCATTCTGCATTGAAACTGACTGTAATATTTGTGGTTGTGATAGCATGAGGATTCCTAATGTATTCTCTTTTTTTCAGTGTGCACTTCTCTACACTACTGTATATGGTCAAAGGAGGATTCGTGTTTCAACTTTATCTCTTCCCTGTACTAGTATGCTGAGTAACCTCTTTCGGGCAGCTGACTTGGATACTCTGTTTGGATGTTTTCTGAAGCGAGGTATCTATCTTTTTGTTGGCCTCTGGTAGGAAATGTTTTCTTTGCCTGTAATATTTAAATTTTCACAGAGAAGCTCTATTTTATAGTTGTGCTTAAGAGATCTATCACTATAATGATCTGTTGCAAAATGTCTATTGTGTCCTTTTAACAAATCTGGCCATTTTAGCATAATCACGTCATTTTATAATGTTGATTGAATATAGGGATAACAATGATTTTGTTTTTCTCATTGGTGTAGCGGCACTTGAAATTCCAACCACCCCCCTTTTCCAAGTTCATGAACACGTGACAAATCTATCCATCAATGTTTTACTTTCCTATCGCAAATACTGTGCAACAGTGTCTTCATCTGGACAGCTCATTCTTCCAGAGGCACTTAAGCTCTTGCCCCTCTATACTCTTGGTAAGTTTACGCCTTAGATTTGTTTTAAACAACTAATGATTAGCAGTTTTGTTTCATTAGCCAGTTAATGATGGCCATTTATATTCTGCTGCTTCCAGTGTGTCCCAAGTTTCTTTAATGCATCAAATATGAACTTTCATGGATAGTAAGACAGTAACTTTCATGGATAGTAAATGATAGTAAGACAGTAACCTTCATGGATTAGCAGTCACGTGAAAGAGAATTGCGGTGACTGGAGTTTCATTGTACTGTTAGTCTATTGGGAAATTATTTTCTAGGACTTTTGATAACTTATTATTTTGAAAAAGCCGTTAGGATGCTTTACTTGATTTACCAAGTCAGAGTTTGTACTTTGGCACGATTAAATTTGTTGATAAGCTTGAAATTTCCTTTCAATAAAGATCGTAAGTTAATCGAATAATAATCAGCATCATCCAGCAGCTAAGACATTATGAGAGAAAACTCAATTTAGAAGTTGCATTATTGTAAGTTATAACTTGATAAAGAGAGAATTTTATCTTTTACGCAATCTTGCATGGTGTTAGATATTTCTTTGTTGTTCAAGAAACTAGGACTATTATTAATTCAATCTGTTCATAGCTTGTAAATATTTGGTCAATGAAATTTGTATTGAGCATCCTGTTGATATTGATCATTAAGATTATCTTGTTTCGTAAGCTGTCATGTGAAATCATCAGGTTGTGTTTGGAGTGAGAAATCAAATTGTCCTCTTCCATTAATCACTCATTAGTTCAATATTTTTCTTTCCTTGTTGGTTGGTATTTGTACTCACAATTCCTGTACTATATTCTATAAACAAAGGTACTTTCAATGGCTGTGGGATAAAGTTGAGTCGCAGAAAGAGACTCAGCGGTTCACATAGTGTTTGGTACATGGTTAAATGAATTTTACATTTGTCAATTTTCCAGCATTAATAAAGAGTTCTGGATTGCGAACTGATGGGAGAATAGATGATCGATCTTTCTGGATAAATCAAGTTTCTTCAGTGTCAGCTCCTCTGGTGGTTCCATTTGTTTATCCCAGAATGATAGCCATTCATGAGCTGGATTCAGAGGTATCACTTTGTTATTATGATACGAAAATGTTATTTATGTTTTGCGTTTAACACTGGAGGTGTACATTTTGAATTCCAGAAAAGTGATGCAGCATCTCTTCCTTCTCCAGTTCCACTTAGTAGTGAGCATGTGAATGATGAGGGTATTTACCTTCTTGAGAATGGTGAGGATTGTTTAATATACGTTGGGAAGTCGTTGGATAGCAGTATATTGCACCAGCTTTTTGGCGTTTCGTCAGCTGATGAAATTCCTGCTCAGGTATATATTAAGTCATCCTTTGAAATCCCGTTACGTTTAAAATGTCATTCATTCTTAAAACAGAAATACATATTTTACTGAACTTTGAGAGCCATGTTTTTTTCTATATTTCCTGATAGAATCTTGAAGAGCGAGCATATATGCATATTGATTTTTGATACAGCAATTATTTTTTTGGATTACTTTTTTGAATATATATGATGATAGCTGAAAGTTGATGCTGTGATGAAGCTGAGACCAATTTAGGGCTCAAGGATATAAAGGTTGAAGTTAAAATGATTTATGTTCACGGAATTAAGTAATTTGCTTTCAAAAGGATCAACATTAGCACGAATTAACCTGGAGTAATTTTTCTTTTTTAAAGTGGAAACTAATAGTTTGAGTGAAGCCATGAAAGAACCTGGTCAAAACCTCAAGTAATTTGTAGATTTCTACTTAGAGCTTAGTTGAGCTTCTAAAAATTATGTGTACAATAATTATGAAAAACATTTACTTTGCACATTTGTTTGTGGAGTAGCCTGATTGTAGAGAATTTATTACCACTGGTTGTGGTGATGCGAATTTGAGCTGGGTTGGGATGTAAATTTGGTTTTGTTGTTTAGACTATGGATATTTCTAGATGGTCTTTTTTTTTCTGTAATTCCTATTCAGCCCCTTTTTGCAAGTTTATGCCTAAATAGTTTTGCATGGCCAGTTTGTGCTGCAGCAATATTCAAATCCACTGTCGCAGAAGTTGAATGACTTGGTAAATGAGATACGACGCGAGAGACGTTCCTATCTACGGTAGTACTCGATATATATCTCTTACAATTTTATTTATAAACGTGGTAGAATTTCAGTGAATAAGTTTAACCTTCTTTTTATGATATCATACAATGATACCTCTTCTATGTTATAGTTTTACTTATTTCATATTTGCTTTCACATTGCAGCTTGAGAATTTGCAAGAAAGGAGATCCTTCAGGTTTGTTATTGCTTTTTCTGGGAATGACTTTTGCCCCCTATTCATGTTCTGCTCTTTGTTTGTACAAATTTCATTTCTTACGGAAAATCAGACAATATGGCAACTAATAATTGGCGTAAAACAATGGGAATTTGGAATCTTGTTGCTTAATCGTTGTATTTAAATTCATAGAAAATTTGACTTCTGCAGGGATGTTGTTCTTCTCGTATATGGTCGAAGATAAGAATTCATTGGGCCCTTCATACGTAGAGTTTCTTGTACACGTTCATCGTCAAATTCAACTGAAGATGTCGTCATGATCATGTTATCTCTCTTTTTTTTTTTTTTTTTTTGGTTCAACCTTGGAGAATTCGAAATGACGAGAAAGTGAGACTAGACCAGCTGAATTTTGCTTGTTTCTCAGTGAAGTTGTGCACACACAGTGGAGGATTTTGATTTAACATTACCTTCTCGCTCCTAGAATTTGTACTTGAGATTTATGATGGATAATATACCATTGCTTGTAATTGAATATGTTGATTATGTAAATCCCTTAAATAACTGTTTTTATGACTACTTAATCTCATTTAATGTTGGTCAATCTCCCACTCATTCCTAAAAGAGACTTGTGAAACAAATTATTAGAAATTTTTATATTTTATCTTGTGTTTTTAAGTGTTTCCATAACTTGGCCAATCATAAGAAATTAGGCAAGAGTTAAAATTAGGCAAGAGTTAAAATTTTAACGTGTAGCATAAAAGAACACAACAAAATTTGGACTTCGAATAGAGACAACCTTCATCAGTGAATGTTGGAGTTCAATTGAGGCAACCTCCGTCAGAATAACAGTAATAACAGTACAGAGTGACTGAGTGGGGTAAAAACAACCTCGTACAACTTGCAATCCAACCAATAAAAACAGGACATGCAAAAGAAAGTTGACAATGCAACGGGTAAAAAATTAAATGAGATGGAACCATGTGATGCTTGTTAACGGCTCATACACCCTCTGCGAAGGACCAATTAGTCATTGACAAAAGTGAATTTAATTTAAACGTTATCTGAAAATAAAAGAACGACATTTTATATATATATATATATATATAGTAATACTACGTTTAATGTTTTAAAATATCTGCTTATATGTCAAACAATAATTGATGTAATTAATATAATAAATTAGTCCACAAGTATTTTAAGAAGTTAAACATAACATTATTTATATATATATATATATATATATATATATATATATATATATATATATATATATATATATAGTTAAAAGAACAACTAAATGCGAGTCATCCACAAAGGGTCTTATATTTTTTTTTTATATCAAAATAATTGACTAAAATATAGTAAACAAATATTGACACCACGCGTGACGAGGTGAGTGTATAACAACTATTTCTTGACCGAAGAAACAAGGCAAGACACAATGTACAAAAAAGGAGAACCCAACACGAAGTACCATCCCACATCGACATTTCCTTTCGCATGGAACAAGTCCTCAAAGGTGCAACCTTTGAAAACTTTCGAGAAGAATGGACGAAGGTGCAATTTTTTTTTTTTTTTTTTTAAAAGGATCAAAGCAACAAAAATAAAGGTACTCCAATTAAAAGAGACAAATTCAAGTAAACAATTCTTGACGATTTTTTCCAATTCAACTACAGAAAGGGAATGTATATTAAAATTTAGGGTAAAGTGCAATTTGGCCCCTACAACTAGGTAAAATGGGCAATTTACACCGTAAACTTGGATAATAGGTAATTTGGCCCCTACAACTAGGGTAAAGTGTCATTTGGCCCCTACCGTCATTTTTCCGTAAAAACCCACGTTTTTGTCACGTGATCAACTTTTCTTCCCGAGATGCTCCTGCATGGAATCAGACCGGACCGGACCGATTCGGTTAATTCCACTGCAGTTTTTTTCTTTAAACCCAGAAGGAAATCATGTCTTTCTCCTCTTCGAAAGACAGGATTTCCCTCTCATTTCGCAAAAATGCAGATCTCTCTCCCGAGACCCCCTCGCTCGCGTTCGCCGCCGCGCTCTCTCTCGCCCGCTCTCTCTCCCGAGACCCCCGCCTCGCTCGCGCTCTTTAGCGCTCGACTCTCTCTCGCCAGTCGCCAGACTAACAAAAATTAAAATTTCTCACGCTTACTGACGACGGTAAGGTAAAAATTTCTCACGCTTACTGTAATTGCCGAAGTTCTTTGTTTTTTTGGAGTATGAAATCTGAACCAATAGTTGTTATTGAATAGTTAGAGTTTCTGAACTTCGTTGCTGAAATTTGATTTCGTACTTCGATGTTTTAATGTTTGCCGCTAAAGTTTACGTTGATCTTGCCAACGAATTTTCTGGACTTTTTATTTGGAAGGCTATTTGTTTAAAAGTGTAAATGTGTACTAAGTTGTTTAGAATTTAAATACCAAAACTGGCTTAATCGAATTAAATTCAAGTAACCTTGCTGGGATTTTCAATTGACTTTCACTATGGAGAGAAGTTCGTCAAGAAGAAGAATTTACAGTACGTGGGTGGAGATGATGCACTAGTGACAAATATTGATGTGGATAAGATGTTCTTTTTTGAGGTTGTCGACATGGTGGTAAATGTTGGAGCTGGAGTATGGAAGACTCTGTATTACGTGGAGCCTCCATTAGGAATGGAAAACGGATTGCGAACTGTGAAGTTCGATAATGACGTACTTCAAATGGTTGGGGCGTTGGATCACAAATGTCACATTCATATGTACGTAGACCATGAAGGCATCTGTTAGGAAGAGGCTAGAAATGATGAGTCCTCTGATGCATCAGAGTTTGATGGTGGTCCTCAAGTTGGTGAAGCGGGGGATCCAACTCATTTAGATGATGCAGATGTCGGTGAAGCGGGGGATCTAACTCATGTAGATGTTGCAGATGTGGGTGAAGCATGGGATCCAATTCATATTCCGATTCCATCAGTTTCAGCCTCCTTACCTGATGACAATCTTTCTACTGCTGAATCCGATGATACGATGCATGAAGCGGACACTGTCAAATCAGTTAACAACTCTTTAGAAATATGTTTGAAAGACAAATTCAGCTCATTGGCTGAAATTAGGAAAAAAAATATCTGATTATTCTTTGCTTAACGGATTTGACATCCGATTTACCAAATATGAGAAAGCAAGAATAGAAGCGGTTTGTCAGAAAGGCTGTCCTTGGAGACTCTACGCATCAAAGGTGACAAATGAAGAGTCTTTCCAAGTGAAGAAGTTGAATGATGTTCATGACTGTGATCGCACAATGGAGAGTCGACATGCAACAGCTAAGTGGGTGGCAAAACGTTATTTGCATCGATTTAAAAGCCAACCTCGGTGGGAAATATCATCTATCATTGATACAGTTAGACGAGATTTTAATGTCACCATCAGCCCTAGCCTAGCAATCAGGGCAAGGAGGAGGGTTGTAAATGTGGATTCAACTGTGCAATATAAACCGCTAGGGTCTTATGCAGAAGAAGTTCTGAGATCCAATCCTGGTAGCACCTTCGTTATTAATGTTGACAGGGTTGATGGTTAAACAGAGCCCATATTCAAGCAACTTTACATGTGTTTAGATGCATGTAAGAGAGGCCTTTTAGCCAGATGTCGACCGGTAATAAGTTTGGACGGGTGTCACTTGAAGGGGGCATGTCCTGGTCAACTTCTAACCGCTATCGGTGTAGATGCAAATGACAGAATATATCCTATTGCAGTGGCTGTTGTTGATGTTGAGTCGAAAAAGTCTTGGAAATGGTTTCTCAGGTTGTTGTTGACGGATATTGGATTTGATCGTGGTGAAGGCTGGACATTCATCTCCGATTAACAAAAAGTCAGTATATGTGATCATTGTCAAAATTTATATGCTTTCACCTACTAACATATGACATATATTTGATGCAGGGTTTAGAAGTAGTACTTCAAAAACATGTACCAGATGCAGAGGTTCGATTTTGCATACGTCATATGTATGCAAACTTCAAGAAGAAGTTTTGCAGAAAACTCTACAAAGACATTATGTGGAATGCTTCAACTGTGACAACAAGTGAAATGTTTGTGAAAGAAATGCAGAGGCTACGAGGCTTCGATGAAGCAGCATATAGATATCTTGCGGAGTATGATGCGAAGCACTGGTGTAGACATGCTTTCAGTCACAGATCGAAGTGTGAGCTGATGTTGAACAATCTGAGCGAGTCATTCAACGTCTTCATCTTACCAGCACGTGATAAGCCGATTGTGACCATGATAGAAATGATAAGAACGAAAATAATGGCAAGAATTTGTAAGAGGTATGAACAAATGGAGCAACAAAACGGACTACTATACTCTCAAATACGAAAGAAATTGGACAAACTACGAGATGGAGCTAAAAATTGGTGTGCAACCGGAGGTGGAGGTGAAAGATTTCAAGTTAGTGATGCCCATCAACAATTCGTCGTTGACTTAGCCAACGCTACTTGCAGTTGTAACCGGTGGCAGCTCGCAGGCATACCATGTGTTCATGTTGTACCATGCATATCATTCATGAGAAGAGATATTGAATTGTATGTTGATCGTTGCTACCATCGGCAGACATATTTGACGGTATATTCTCAGTTCATACATCCAATGAATGGCGTAGGCATGTGGCCACCTTTAGCTATGGGTGAAATTCAGCCACCGATTGTGAAGAGACCGTCTGGGAGGCCGAAAAAGAAGAGAATGAGGGATGTTGATGAACTTCAAGGTCAGAGTAAATTGGGCAAGATGCGTAAAGTTATCAAGTGTAATAAATGTCGGGGTCTGAACCATAATGCTAGAACGTGCAAAGGAGTAACTATTGATTCTACCATGGAAGCCAGTGCATCAACAGCACGAGGAAGATCAACTTTATTCGGGTTTTCTGCAGCTTGCATCGAAACCCAAGTTAGTATTGTGTTTTCTCTTTTCCAATTTGTTACATCATACTTAATTATTGTTAACAATCAATTGTTTACATCATGTAGGAGTCTTCAGTGCAGCCAGGCATTCACAGAGACTAATCTTGTAATGCTGATATGAACTTGAATCAATTGTTTGCATCATGCAGAAGTCTTCAGTGCAGCCAGGCATTCACAGAGACTAATCTTGTAATGCTGATATGAACTTGATTGCCATTGAGAATATTTACTTATGATTTTTATTATGGTTATGAATTAAAGACATGTATTTGATAGACATGGATATGATTGTTATTATGGACAAATGTATGGATATGATACAGCATATCATTCATGAGAAGAGATATTGAATTGTATGTTGATCGTTGCTACCATCGGCAGACATATTTGACGGTATATTCTCAGTTCATACATCCAATGAATGGCGTAGGCATGTGGCCACCTTTAGCTATGGGTGAAATTCAGCCACCGATTGTGAAGAGACCGTCTGGGAGGCCGAAAAGAAGAGAATGAGGGATGTTGATGAACTTCAAGGTCAGAGTAAATTGGGCAAGATGCGTAAAGTTATCAAGTGTAATAAATGTCGGGGTCTGAACCATAATGCTAGAACGTGCAAAGGAGTAACTATTGATTCTACCATGGAAGCCAGTGCATCAACAGCACGAGGAAGATCAACTTTATTCGGGTTTTCTGCAGCTTGCATCGAAACCCAAGTTAGTATTGTGTTTTCTCTTTTCCAATTTGTTACATCATACTTAATTATTGTTAACAATCAATTGTTTACATCATGTAGGAGTCTTCAGTGCAGCCAGGCATTCACAGAGACTAATCTTGTAATGCTGATATGAACTTGAATCAATTGTTTGCATCATGCAGAAGTCTTCAGTGCAGCCAGGCATTCACAGAGACTAATCTTGTAATGCTGATATGAACTTGATTGCCATTGAGAATATTTACTTATGATTTTTATTATGGTTATGAATTAAAGACATGTATTTGATAGACATGGATATGATTGTTATTATGGACAAATGTATGGATATGGATATGATGTACAAATACTTTGTGGAAATATTTTGTGGAAATGAATGGAGATTTATGTTGATAGAAGTCTTTTGGGTTGGTTTGAAAAGTAGGAAGTTTGGATTTATGTCAAAATTATGGATATGATGTATGGATATGGATATGATGTACTAATATATGGATATGATGTACAAATATTTTGTGGAAATGAATGGAGATTTATGTTGATAGAAGTCTTTTGGGTTGGTTTGAAAAGTAGGAAGTTGGGATTTCTGTCAAATTTATGGACAATTGTTCACAAGATCTGTCGACACTTGAAATTAGTGGTCGACACTTAAATTGCTTATGTTTGCGCTTGGATTCTTCGATTCTTCTCTATCTCCATTTCTTCGCAATATCGATCGACACTTGAAATTATCGATCGACACTTGAATTGCTTATGTTTGCGCTTCGATTCTTCTTCGTATTCGATTCTTCTTTGTCTCCATTTCTTCACATTATCGGTCGACACTTGAAATTATCGGTCGACACTTGAATTGCTTATGTTTGCGCTTGGATTCTTCGATTCTTTTTTGTCTCCATTTCTTCACATTATCGGTCGACACTTTAATTGCTTATGTTTGCGCTTGGATTCTTCAATTCTTCTTTGTCTCCATTTCTTCACATTATCGGTCGACACATGCATTGGGGGTCGACACTTAATTTGCTTATGTTTGCGGTCGATAATTAAACTCGAGTGAAAGCTTTCTATCTAGGATATGAATTTACCCACTTTTAGTTGTTGCTTTTTGTCTTTAGTCGTTTTCTCATCATCTTAGATGTCTCATATTTATAGATCATGATTTAGTAGTTGTTTTGATCTAGAATTGTCAAAGCGGCTGTCGAGTAAGCAAGTCGTCAGAGCACATAATTATAGTATATAATTAGAGTTTGTAAGGATTGTAAGAGTCAAAATATCAAATGATGAACAGTTTAAAAGCCAAAAGAGTAGTTTATCTCAAGAGGAGTCTACAAATCACCATCATAAGTTATATTCACAAGCAAACTCAAAAAAGAGTCAAAAAGCTCAAACCAAAAGATTGAATGTATTATAACAATACAAAGTAATGGCTCAAACAAGAAGAAGGGCAATAATTACATAACAGGTTTTATTACTTACAACGATGGAGTGATGAATAGGTTGATTCTCTCTACAAAGTTGTCCTCAAAAACTGTATAACAAAATAGAAGACTGCTAGGAATAGAGCAACTTGGTAGGCCTCTCTTTGGAAGCTGTCAAACATCTGCAAATTGCTCCATTCCAAAATCACAGCAACTAAACAAATCAAGAAACTAAACAAAACACAACTAAAACAAAGGTTACAGATTTTTCGGTTTAGTTTAAGAAACTAAACAAATCAAGAAACTAAATAAAACACAAACAAAACACAACTAAAACAAAGGTTTTCGGTTTAGTTCAAATCACCAATTAGTTTACAGATTCCATAAACAAAAATATAACATATACAACAAAATTAAAATACTAGCAAACTAAGAGAATCACTAAGACAAAAATATCATTCTGATGGAGAGTAACATGGATCATCGAAAGGCTCGACTGGAGGATCTACTGGAGGATCTACTAGAGGAATGGTTGGAGAAGAGGCTGGAGCACCTCTGAACCCGTACCAATAATCTTGAACATCATCAAGATGCATGTGAACCCCAATGATATCTTGACGGAGCTCCTCTGTCTTTGCTTCCAACCGTTCAAAGCGATCGAAAACCACGTTCTGAAACGAGTCAAAAGCAGTGCCGATGCTAGCAACATTTGCCGCCAAAAAGTTGAATTGTTTCTCAAAGTTAGAGAAGTTGCCTCTAGATGCAGTGGAGGGGGGTTCCGTAGTGTGTTCAGGCTCGTGACCACCTTCATCACTTTCATCAACTTTCATGTGGGATGGTCCAGCTTCAAGTGCTCCAACTTGGTTTCCTTTAAAAATCCACTTACCTTCAACATTGAGCCTAAACCCCATCCGAGTAGAGTGGATGTGGTGTATGTGTCGGTTTTCTTTAGAGGTAATGGGATTTCGGTCCTTGGAATTTGGACTCCATTCTCCTTAAAAATCTTCAATAAAAGAAGATTAAATGGTATGGATTTTGCTGCGTTATTGAAGACTTGCAAAATCCGTTTCACAATCAAATATCCTACATTAAATGATTCTTGTCGAAAGATTTTATATAAAACATAGAGATCCATACCACTTATGTGATCTCTATGTCCATCTCTTGGTAAGAGATTGTATGTGATCATATGGTGGAGGAGCCTAGCACGCACGTTTAAGTCCTTTGCCTTTGGTTTCGTTAGAAGGTATCGGTGAGGGTCCTTAACAATCATCCTTAAAAAGGCAGTACCTTCACTGGTGCCCACAAAGTCTGGATCCTTAGCTGCCTCATAATACCTTTCAGCCTCATTGTTAAATTCACAGTTTAAAATTGTGTTTATAGAACGTGAGGAAATTTCTGTGTTTGCCATACACATAGCTAACAATTTTAAATGGCCTTTGACAATGTTCAACATTGGCATAGAACATTCTCACTGGTTTCTCATAATACGGGCCATCATAGTCAAACAGATCAAATAACCCCAAATTTTTCAAAGGCTGAACCAAATTTAAGCTACTTAAATCATCGAATTCCACTTTTCTACTCAGAATCAAGGGCTTGAATTTAAAGTCGTCTTCATACCTTTTCAAAGAGACAGCATTCTTGAAGAAAGGAGATGGCCAAGTTGTTGGTTCCTCAATTTCATTCGCTGGAGTAGGATTTTTTGACCTTCTCTTGCGATCAACTAGCTTGCTGCGGAATGTAGATGTCATTTGAAGTTTAGCGGACACTGAAGAGAAGAGATATTGATTCGAAGGAAAAAAAAATGCGAAGATCTAGAGAGTAGTAGAAAATCGCCGAGGAAAATATGAGAAAGAGAGTCGAGCGCGAGCAAAGTGGGGGTCTCGGGAGAGAGAGCGAGGTCGAGTGAGCGCAGCGAACGCGAAGAGAGGAGAAATACAGGATTTCAGAGGGCGGGGGTCTCGGGAGAGAGGGCGGGAGCGAGAGAGGGGGGTCTGCGTTTTGGCACTGGGAAATGAGAGAGAAATCCTGTCTTTCGAAGAGGAGAAAACAGGATTTCCCTCTGGGTTTAAAGAAAAAAACTGCAGTGGAATTAACCGAACCGGTCCGGTCCAGTCTGATTCCATGCAGGGGCATCTCGGGAAGAAAAGTTAATCATGTGACAAAAACGTGGGTTTTTAAAAGAAAAAATGACGGTATGGGCCAAATGGCACTTTACCCTAGTTGTAGGGGCCAAATTGCCCATTATCCAAGTTGACGGTGTAAATTGCCCATTTCACCTAGTTGTAGGACTCAAATTGCACTTTACCCTAAAATTTAAAACAACGAATCTAACGTAATCAGCAACGTTCAAAAGTAGCACTATCAGTGAACACCTGCCTCTTCACTAAGAACCTTTACGCAACAACTCTAAATGAAAACCTGCAAAGAGATTGAAAAAAAAAAAATGAAGATTCTCTTCATCCCTCAAGATTTATGGGAGTTGATAGAGAATGACTAGGATGAAGAATGTGTAGCAACTGAAATTTTGAAAAAAATTTGCATAAGAAAGATGTTCTTCATTCAATGAGCCGTGGATGATGCAATTTTTTCTTCTGATATTTTAGCAGGAACAAAAGCGAGTTTTGTGGCCACATTAGAATTTATCAGTCAATTAGTCAAAATTGATAATTTAGAAAATTATTGTGTAGTTAAATTTGAGAAAATTAATGTTTGAAATTTTGAAGGATGAAAGTGATAGTTTTTTATTCAATATAAATTGTAATTATTTTTAAAAAAATAAAAGAAAAAGGAACTAAAAATAAAGAGGGGGAAATGTTTTATTAAAGGGTATGGAAACCCTTGTTTCCTTCCCTTTAGTGCCGCACGAGAGAGGAGGGGATCTCATTGTGCGGATCGCTGTGTTAAGAGATCAGGGCTGCGTTCACAAGGTGTAACGACCCCAACCCGGTCAGGACCGTCACGGCCTAGCCATAACTTACTCCTAACTTAGTCTCTATAATATTACGTAGAAATTTTCTTTTTATACCTATCACCTTCGTGACACTTTAAATAAACTAAAAACCAATAAACAAAATCAATAAAACTAAGGGGGGGCAATACTGACAATTGCCAGCAAGAAGGAGGGGCGACTGATCGCCTTTCCTCACTGGCGATCAGTCGCCCGTGAAGGAAAAATGAGGGGCGATTGATCGCCCAATTTTGGGGCGATCGTTCGCCCCTTGAGTTTGCCTGAGCGATCGCCTAAGGCGATCGCTCGGCAGGCGCTCTGGAATTTCATTCTAGAGCGTCGCCTATTTACCACATCCGCCGATCGGTCGCCACCCAGGGGCGAGCGATCGGCATGCGTTCTGGAATCCGAATTCCAGAACGCAGCTTACTCCTTTCCCTTCCACACTTTTTCTTTTCCACTTCCCATACCCTTCACCTAATATCTTCCAATACTCCCCAACATAAAATCTATCATACATAAGCCAAAACATTCATCCATCAATCATCCAAAGTGCGGCATTAACGCAACCTAAGCATACGAGAAGAACTCATGAAAACGAACCGCGTGGATCGCTCTAAAACCGAGCCAATCCATACAGTTTAAAACACCTAATTCATCAAACACACCAATAAAACCACAATTTCAACAACTTAACATAGATGCGTAATTTCCTAAACTTCACCAAAACAAATACGTACAAATCATCTAAATAAAATCAACTCCAAGTCTACGTTCATTACACTATTCTCAAAATATCAATCTCCTCTAAGCAACCTAAAATTTATCGTTCATTCCATTCATTCTCCTCTATACACCATATTACCCCAAAATATTCGGAGTCCACACCCGAGTCGTCATACCAAGCCAAAACACGCCCCGTCGCCACGATCCTCGCCACCAACCACCTAGACATTTTCTTCCGGAGGGAGATCCTCACCTTCGTTGTCGTCACCTACATCATACGATAAATACATTAAGCCTAATGCTTAGTAAAGAGTGTACTAAACATAACATTTACATATATGCATGACGTTATTAAAAACATGTTTGTTTTGTTTTCTTTTTATTAACATTAACTCATTGTCTACGTAGTAGACCATTTCCTTGCCCCGTGAGAACCATGACTTGCCCCGTGAGAACCATGTCTTACCCCGTGAGAACACATATATCATTAAGTCTTTAGCGTTCAATTCATCATAAAAACATGCTCGTAAATAGTTCGTATGCACAGTTAGGAAAAACATGATGCATGAGGACAAACATTCGCATAGGGAAATCATTGAAGACAAATCCTTAAACATCTATAGCCCGTAGGCCGACGAACACTTAGTTAGAACCACACCCCCATCCTAGGATACCCGACTCACTAAAACCCTTACAACCAACAAATATCATCATTTAATACAACAATCTCTAAATCGTTATGACGTAGGGCCTTAGGGGTCGGAAACCTAACACTCACTTACCTGGTGTCCTAGCTATGCCGAGCACCGTCCTTGAAGAGCTTGGATTTACCTAAGGCATTTCATAGCACGTCGTTAGTATTAACTCTAAATCATAAATTTTGAAGCTAAACGAAATCTCGAGCTAAGGTAAATTTCCCAAAAACTCTAATCTATTTCATTTGGGCATTTCATCGAGCACTTGGTGCTCACTAACTTCAAAACTCCATTAATGGTGTTTTAGCAGCCTCCAACAACCAAAACTTAACCTTAAACTTCAACCCACACCATTAATCTACTCCAACAACCTCAATAATCATTAATACACCATCAATGAACATTAATATCGTTAAACTATCGATTTCTAACTAAAAACCAACAATTCTCACTAAACCCTAAATCGAAATAAACCCTAAAACCACAAATAAACTTGTCTAGAGTATAGAACTTACCTAGAGAGTTGATTTGGGGAAGAAACTTGAGGGAAAAATGCCAGAAATCGGGGGAGTCTCCGGCGTAGAGGATTGGCGACGGAGGAGAAGAAAGTCGCGAGGGAGAGGGAGGGAGTTCGCGTGCACTGGAGGGGAGAAGTGAGAAAAGAGAGGGAGTTTTATGTTTTATTAAATTTTGACTTCTAAAATTACCTAAATGCCCTTAGTTCATTTCCTTAGCTATAATTGTT
Source organism: Begonia masoniana (assembly GCA_022432975.1). Lineage (NCBI taxonomy): Eukaryota > Viridiplantae > Streptophyta > Magnoliopsida > Cucurbitales > Begoniaceae > Begonia > Begonia masoniana. Next base: position 18,320,184 of record CM039505.1, on the reverse strand, counting down.
ATTTCTTCTATCAATTTGGTTCCTCCAAAATTATTTTATTTCGCCAAATATTCCTATTTATCGCTATGGTTCGAACGAAACTTCTCGTTCGCTAAACGGACTTAATTTACTATTTATATGAATTAAAACTCTATAGCACTTAAACAATAAAACCCGAAAACTATAGGCTCAAAACCCATAGTTAAAGTTTCTGGGCGTTACACAAGGCATCGTGCAACATCATTTGTGAAGAAGCTTCGATTGTTGGTAAGTTTTTCTCTCTGTTTTAATATTTGAAAGTTAGAGTTTTAATGGATTCGGATTCGAACTTGGAAACTCAAATCCATGAGTTATTGTGGATTATCTTGGTATTTTTAGGTTTTATTTAAGTTTGTTGGTCAAACTGTGGTAAGAAATGGCAAAGGGAGGCAATTTTTGTGAACTTCTGTCGCTGAAAATCGTCCAAGTATCGACCGTTGTGGATGGTCAGTCGACACTTCGAGCCCTACAGTTGGAAACAGAGAATTGAAGATGTCAACCTCTTTGAGAGGTCTGTTAACATCTAAAGTGTCGACATCTCAGGAGGAAGTGTCGATTGCTAGCGTGTTGGGCTTAAACCCAAGAGGTATCAAGTGTCGACACATTTGGATGAAGTGTTGTCCACGACTAACCCGAGAGGTATAAAGTTTCGAGTGCTAAGTGAAAGTGTTGACCACGGCCACCTTTAAATGTTGTCTTCTTTGCAAGCTATGAAATAGGTAATAGCACAGGTGATGATGGGTTTCGAATCCATAAACCTAATTACGGTATTGTTGATTATCGTTCTTACAGGTTGCTTCGTAGATGATCATTGTTCACTAACAACCTGGGTAACAGGGCTGAATCTTTGGGTCGCACATTGCTTATTTTTTCTTCTTTTGGCTCATGAGGTGTTGTTGGACTTCACTCACTATTTTTCTATGTTTATACGTCGGAGGGGTCCTTGAATGACCTTTTTTTTTCACTGAAGTAACTTTTTATATGATAAGTACGATGATGACATATTTTTGTATAGTCATTTATATATACGACAATATTTAATTCACTGTCTCATCAGTGGCTCGTAGAGCATATTTTCTTAAATGATGAAAGTGAGTTTTCATGGAACGATGTTTGAAAACTATTTTGTTACTTCATGTAGTATAACACTTCTACCGAGCTAGTGACTCACCCCAAATGATCTCCCTCCTTTTCCATGCAAGGACAAGAGTAACTAGCAGTTGAGACTTAGTGGTAGATTTATTTATTTCTTTCTATGTTTGTAGCACCCGGTTCCTATTAAACCAAATTTAATTTATCAAATTATGATGTACTAATTTTTGAAGAATTTGGAGAAAAAGTGATTAGGTTAGTTAATGAGTATACGAGGGCAAAAGGGTAATTAGATATTAAAAGTGGATAACGTATTTAAGGAAAGAGGTTTTGGGTTTAATGCACTGTAGCCGCCATTCTGTTTATCCCTCTCTCTCTCGGCCATCAGTTCTCTAGCAGGAACCTTTAGGCGATTCCCCTGCCTGATTTTTCCTTCAACCAAGGTAAGTTTTGATTCGATTACTTGTTGTTTTAGTGTCTAGGTAACTGATGGATGGCAATGTATGCATTTTAGAAGTGCTGTGAGTGAGGGATGGGATTTGGGGTTTAGAGAGGAATCGGGAATGGTGAAGAAAAGAACTCCCAGGACTAGCCCCTTAGATTTTCGAATGTTGAAATTGAAGTTTAAGTAATGTTGTACTTATGTTTTAGGTGAGCCAGCTCTTGGAATACCCTGCAACCAGGAACCTCTCGGGAAGCCAGGTAAGTGAAGTATTGTGTGTGCCTTCGGGCCTACATCACAAAATAGTAGGTTTATGCATGTTTGAGTGTTTTCTTTATGTCATACATCATGTTTTTGAAGAAATACGAAAATGAATTTATATGAAATGTTATGGCAAGGTATGAACAGATTAGCTATTAAGGGAAGTAATCCGCCCCTTAATCGAGTAGAGGATTTATTACTTTGGGAGAACTGATCCCACTCCCAATGGAATTGAGGGATCAGATCAGCTGTTAAGGGAACTAATCTGCCCCTTAATTGAGAAGAGGATGTATGACTTTGGGAAAGTTGATCCATCTCCCAATGGAACCGAGGGATCATATCAGTGAATGAAGAAATTGCAACTGAGTTGTGAAAGTAGAAACTGCATGATTAGGATTTATGTTTCAGTATTCCATTTCATTTGCTTTACTTACTTAGCATTAGGCTAATAGGTGAATTTTGTGATGTAGGTGTGGAGGTAACTACTGGAGAATTCTCTGAATTTACTGAGGAATGGGCGAAGCTGTTGGAGCACATTCTTGCCACGGTTTGGTGTTCTGATGAGGTGGTTTAACACTTGTCTGTAGGTGAAGTTTCAGTAGTTATTTGATGTTTTGATACCCTTGGAAATTTCTTCTATGTCAAAGAAAACGTGATTTAAATGTAGTTGGAGTTTGTTATTTCCAAAGTTATGTCGAGGATACAGATGTTGTTCTTTTGTTAATGGTTATTTGTTGAATGTCAGACGTTATTTAGGGTCAGGTTGTTTTGAATGCTTTGAGTGAAATTTGTAAGTTCAACCATTGGTGAATGAAGTTCACCGGTGGGTGTGAGATAAAGTCGATCGGATGAAGGAAATCATCCGGCTGACGTCACCGGTGGATGCGAGGTTTAGTCTTTCGGGTGAAGGAAATCATCCGGCTGACGTCATCGGTAGATGTAGGAAGACTTTTGTCGTCTTATGACCGGTGGTTGCGAGCAATGGGTTTTTGTCACTTAGTGACCGGGCGATGTATTCAGTTTTGTTTTGTCTTGTGAAGGAAAAATGGACTTTGTCGTTTAGTCACCGGTGAACGTCGTTTGTTAAATCCACCGGATGACGTAGCCAGAGTTTTTGTCGTTTTGTCACCGGCAGAAGCCTTCTGTTTTATGTTTCAGTCTCTTCCGTTGACTTTGCTCAGCGGCAGATACGTTTGAGTTCTGTAACTTTTCAAGTATTTCACGATTAAACCTTTACTTTCTTTGGTCGATTATTTTTTTTAATATTCCAACCGATTATTCAAACATTGTTTTTATAGTTTTGTTTAACTCTATTTTTGCTTAAATGATTTCCGCTGCAAGTCTTTAAATGTTTTGAAGTTTTAGAAAATGTCAAATTTTGACTTTCGAGCGAAGTTTTAAATTTAGTCCAAAGTTTCTTAGTTATGTTCGAGCTATGAGTAACAAACCGGGTTTATATAATTCGGGGCGTTACAATGTTTGAGTGTTTTTATTAATTTCATGATGATAACTTATCTTACTTGAAGTGTTTATGAGACTATATGATTTGGATTTGAATATTTAGATCTTATCAAACTGCTATTCATTATTGCACTATTATATTTGTAATCACTGTGTGAATCTTTGAGTTTTGTTTTGTATTCAAGTCTTTCGCTGCGAACCTAGCCTTGGGCTGGGTAATCGGGTTCTCTCTGAGAATCGGGTCATCCAACCTATCGTTCAGCTAGGCCCATCTTCGGGTCGTGACAAAAGGTGCTTACAGTCAAGCTCCAAAAACTTCATAGACAATTTGAAAGTTTTTGCATACTTGACTGTTCTAACAATCTTAAGCCATCGTTAATCAAATGAGGAAGTATGGTGAGCAGATATCAGGTCAAAAGGTTGTTGTCAAACTATTGCAAAGTTTGACTCGAGATTATGAGTTTGTTGTTTCAGCTATAGAAGGATCCAAATACTTGAACGTCTTAATAGTAATCTATTAGGCTCTTTGCAATCTCATGAAGATAGGCATAAAAGCTACGAAGAGAGCTCTACCGAAAAGAAATTTCAAAGTAGACTGAATATTCGAACAATAGTGAAGTTGTGCATGAGCGTAATGACAAAAACAGTTGTGGAGGTCATTCTTTCCGAGGGAGAAAAGGAGGCAGATGAAATAGAGGAGGCGGATGCTCAAGTGACAAAATTCAACATTCAAATGACAAAGAGGAAACTCAAAATTGTAGGTTTAAGTGTTACCACTGTAACAAACCAAGCCATATAGAAAAATATTGTTGTAAGAAAAAGATTAAAAGCAAGCTGATTTTGTTGAAGAAAAATAAAAAAATGAACCTGAAAATTTATTTCTTGCTTTCTATGCTACTGACATTTGTAGTTGAGATGTGTGGTACATGGACAATGGTAGTAGCAGTCATATGACTACGAAAATATAAGTTTTTGTCAATTTGGACAGGTCTACTAAAACAACTGTGAATGTGGCTAATGGAACAATCTGCAAGACATAATAAAAAAAAGTTGTAACTTCAAAAGCATGAAATTGATGGTGATCAAGATTTGGTGGTTGGTTACCTTTGATCAATGACATGTGTGAAAGTTGTGCACTTGGGGAACAACACATAGATGCTTTTCCAAAAAGACATGCTAGAAGGGCCTCAAAACCTCTTGAGCTAATTCATGTTAATGTTTGCGGCCTATGCAAACTCCACCTTTGAATAATAGTACGTATTTCTTATATTTTTTTATGACTAAAGTAAAATGACATGGGTCTATTTTTTCAAAGAAAAATCAACTATGTTGTCCACTTTCAACAAATTCAAATTTCTAGTTGAAAAACAAAGCAGATATTGATAGAAGACTTTGTGGAGAGGTTGTGGAGGAGAGAATTCTTATTTCATGCATTTGACAAATTTTGTGAGGAATGTGGAGTCCAGAGACAATTCACAGCAAGGTACACTCCCCAACAAATTGTCACGGAAAAAAAAAAGAAAAACAGAAGTCTTGTAGATGGCGAAATGTATGATAAAAGCAAAAGAGCATCCAAAATATCTATAGGCTAAAGCACTGCATAGAGCAGTTTACATTCGGAATCAAAATCCTACAACATCGTTAGAGCATCGAACTCCATTTAAACTATGGTATGGTTGGAAGTCAAAGCTAATCCCCTTTAAAGTTTTTGGATGCATTTCTTATGTTCATACTCCATCACAAAAACAGAGTAAACTTGATGATAATTTTGTTAAATAAATCTTTGTGGATTATAGTGTTAACACTAAAGACTATCATTTTTACGACCTATTGTTAAAAAATCTATCATTAGTTGTGAACATTGTTTGAAGAGAAAAATGCATCCAATAAAGATTCACGTTCCTTGAACTCTCCAAATAATCTATCCAGCCCGTTGAGTTCCTCTGCATCACCTACAAATTCTTCTAGTCTAGCAAACTACTCATCATCAAGTAGATCTTTAACACCACCAAGAAAATAGGGTTAGTTGAGGGAGATTTATCAATGAATAGAAAGATGTTAACTCACTCAAATTCAAGAACCTCATTGCTCTGAAAAAACTATAATCTCAAAGGAATGGTCTGCTGCAATGGATACAGAAATGAAGTCTTTGGAAATAAACCAAACATGAGAGCTAGTTGATCTACCAAAGGCAAGAAAGTGATTGGACTAAAATAGATTTTTAAGGTCAAATTTAAACATAACGTCTTAATTAAGAAATACAAAGCATGATTGATGGCACATGGATACATGCAAAAAGAAGATAGACTTTGATGAAACTTTCTCTATAGTAGTCATATTTAACACCATTAAAACTGTTTTGGCTATAGATGCTCAATAAAAATGGAACGTGTATCAATTTGATGACAAATAAGCTTTTTTGGATGGTTATTAGGATGAAAAAGTGTGTTGAACAACAAATAGGTTATATAATTAAAAGACAAGAAAAGAAAGTCTATCGACTCAAGAAAGCATTCTACGGGCACAAGCAAGCTTGAAGGGCCTGATACAAGAGGATTGATGGGCACTTTACCAAAAAATGGTTTAAGTGAATCAACCTTGTATGTGAAGTCAAATGGAGCTACTGAGATAATTATTGTCTGTCTTTATGCGATGATTTGATTTCTACTAGCAATAGCACGATTGTTGAATTCAAAGTGCTTCTGATTAAATAGTTTGATATCACGACCTGGAGGCGGGCCAAGACAGAAACACTAGGTCGAACAACCTAATCCTCGGAGAGAAATTGATCGTCTAGCTCAAGGCTGAGTTTATAGTGAAAGAATTGAATATTGGCCCACAAAGAATTGGTCGAAGTCCACGTATCAATCACATAAAAATAAGATAATGCAAGAGATAAATTAAGCTAATATTGTACAATGAAATAAAACAACTAACACCAAAAGAGATATGCCCAAGAATACAAAAATGAATAAACAAAAAAATCCTCATCAAAGGAAGAAATAAACACTCAGCTTGATAAAGAAGAGAACGAGAGAAATGCATCCACCATAACATTTTCGCCACCTAGAAAGAGGGTCTTTGGGGTGAGCGACTAACTCAGTAGGAAATTATATACTATAATCAAATGCATGCATAAACTATTTTTGTTCATTTCTCTTGAAACCATAAGACAGTCATGAAATACAATGCATAAGTTTACATTCAAAGTCATTTTTTTCTTTATTCAAAAATAGACTCTACGAGTCATTAGAGATTTACAAATCATCAAATTCTTTTATATCATTTTAAAATAGACTCAACATGTCATCGATGAGGTATATTTAAAAACAATTTTATATGCATAAGTAGCTATAAATAAACTAAGTCTCCACTATTTCATTCGAAAACAGTCTAATTGAATAAGAAAAGTAATTCAAGGATTCCTCTTGTGCACTATCAGAGAAAAGTAGCGATTTCAAATAGTCATCAACACCTCATGAGTCATAAAGAAAATAAAAGTAACAGTGATCCAAAGATTCAACAGCATCACCCAAGAGGCCAACAAATAATGTCAGCAGTGATACAACCCGTAAATTAAAAGTTGTGTCTAGCAATCTGAAAATCAAGCATTGACACCACCCATAAAATCATAACAACAATTACGCCATGATCAGGTTTTGGGATTTGAAATCTAGAGAGAGTGTTATCGCCGCCTTATTATCTATTTTTGTAACTTGCGAATAAACAACCTTCACACAGAAGAAGGTGTGGTGTATATGATCTGACTCTAGTTACTTTGGTTGTTCAGTCAAATGCAACCTAAAACAAGAAGATCGATATCATAAAAGACTCAATAACCCCAAAACAAACATCAACCCATCGAGCGTATATGTACAACACATTAAATGAAGTATCATGCACTTGTAAAGTAAATGTGTAAAACGTACGTACATATACGTAAAAATTGATGTGCTGACAACCAAACCATGTCGGGTTTTTCATAGGTATCAATCCATCAAAATAGGGTTTTGAAAACTATGCAATGCAAATACAGAACAGTATAGAAACTCTTACCTCAATAACGACAACAATCTTACTGAACATCCAAACCATATCTGGTACAAGTATCGAAAATAGAAGTATTGTCAGAACTTAAAGTAAGAACAACGTTAAAACCTCAATCAACATACTAAGACAACAATAGGTGGATCCTTGTAACACCCGATTTCTATTAACTGATTTACTTTTTTTTTAGAATGCTTTAAAATTTAAATTTGAGTGATTTAGTGATTAGGTTAATAAGTGAATGGGTAAGGACAAAATGGTAAATTACAATTTATTGTGGATAACGTATTTAAGAGAGGGTTTAATGAGGTTTAGCCGCCACTGCCTTCTCATTTTTCCTTTCTCGATATTCAGCTCAAGCTCATCAGAGCTCCAGGCAATTTTCCCTCCGACTTCTCCAGTGATTTCTCCGATTTAGGTGAGTTCCTTCATTTTTCTTTATGACTTGACGGTTAGATAGCAGAGAGAGTGCAATGTATGTGTTTTTGGGAGTGTTTTGAATGTGTGTAGTTTCGGTTTAGTGCAGAATCGAGAATGCACGAAAATCTGAGCTTCCAAACTAATTTCCTTAGACTCCTGGGTAGTTTAGAATGAAGTTTAACTAATACACTGTCTACGATTTTAGGTTTGAGCAGAACCCGAAGTGGTTAGCAACCAAACATTTTCTCAGGAATCCAGGTAAGTAAAGTATGCATGTGCCTTCGGGCCTACATCACAAAACATTAGGATTTATGCATTGTGCGAATGAGTTTGTATGACATGCATCATGTTTTTATGAAACATTACGAAAATGAATTTTCATGTAAAGAATGGTAAGGCATGAACCGAATGTGACAGAATAGCTATTAAGGAAATTCATCCGCCCCTTAATCGAGTAGAGGATGTAGAACATTGGGAGAATTGATCCCACTCCCAAGGGAACTGAGGGATCAGAATAGCTATTAAGGAAATTCATCCGCCCCTTAATCGAGTAGAGGATGTATAACATTGGGAGAACTGATCCCACTCCCAAGGGAACCGAGGGATCAAATCAGTAAAACGAATGAATGTACAACTGAGATGAGAAAGTAGAAACTGCATGATTAGGTTTTATGTTTCAGCACATCATTTCATTATTGCTTTGCTTGCTTAGCATTAGGCTAATAGATGAGTTTTGTGATGTAGGTGTTGAGGTTACTGCAGGTGATTTCCCTGAGTTCACAAATGCATAGATGATGTTGGAGGAGCGCATTCAGGCCACGACTTGGTAAATTGATGAGGCGGTTTAACCAGTGTTTTGTACATGTGCATTGTAGTGAAAAACTGGATAGCTGAGTTGTGTTTAAGTTTCGCGGACAGAATCAACTTTTAATGTCCTGATCTTAGGTTTGAAAACTCTCCGGTTCAGTCGACAATGTGTAACGCCCCGAGTTATCTGAACCCGGTTCGCTACTCATTACTTGATCATAACTAAGAAATTTCGAATAAATTTAAAACTTCATTCGACATTCAAAATTTGACATTTTCTAAACGTTCAAAACATTTGAAAACTTTGCAGCGGAAAATTATTTAAAACTACAATGGGGATTTAACTAGCTGTGAAAATATTGTTGGAAAGATTAATGGAAATGTTTAAAGTATTCGGTCAAGAGAAAATAAGGTTTTAAATGATGGACTACTCAAGGAATTACAAAAGTCGAATTTATCTGCCGACGACAAAGTCAACGGAAGGAAACGGAACGAGGTTCCTGCCGATGACGTCACGAGTTGAACTCGTCTGCCGACGACTAGTCAACGGAAGGAGCAGAAGCAGAAAACCAAAGGCTTCTGCCGATGACGTCTACACAACTTCACCCACAACTTCATCTGCCGATGAAATCATGGTAACTTCACACACCACTTCATCTGCCGATGAAGTTAACATAACTTCATCTGCCGATGAAGTCAGCGCAATTTCATCTCTCAATAGACAAACACACGTCATCTTCCGATAACAACAATATGACTCCACGCCTTCCGATTCGCTAAACGACAAACGGGTTTCTCCCTCTTCCGATGGAATGGACTACATCTGCCGACACGTGCTACTCACGTAACATCTACTGATAGACTATAAATTTACATCTTCCGATGGCTTTTCTGAAGACATCTTCCGATAGAATTTAAAATTTATTCAACATCTACCGACAGATATCATCTGTCGATAGAGAGCAAAACAACAACTCTAATCGCTTCACTTGCAAATCCAGTAATAAACCAACAGAATACTAAATTCAAAGAAAACTAAGAATACTTTGAAAACTTCAAGTAACTCATTCTTGCTAAAACTAACCAGAGGCAATCCAAACTTTTGTGTCACTAGAAACTCATAAGTACTATCTTGAAATCCCAACAGAATATCGTTATCAGAAAAGAAACTCAAAAGCGAATTCCAAAACATTAAAATTTCTACTGTCATGAAAGCTCAGTATAATAAATTTGAAATACTGTCAATTAATCTTTGTTAGTCAATGACACCAGTCAAACCGCCCCATCAGATGCCTGACCGTTGCACAGCCGTGCTCCACCAACCTCATCCCCCCCCCCCCCCCCCCCCCCCCCCCCCCCCCCCCCCCCCCCCCCCCCCCCCCCCCCCCCCCCCCCCCCCCCCCCCCCCCCCCCCCCCCCCCCCCCCCCCCCCCCCCCCCCCCCCCCCCCCCCCCCCCCCCCCCCCCCCCCCCCCCCCCCCCCCCCCCCCCCCCCCCCCCCCCCCCCCCCCCCCCCCCCCCCCCCCCCCCCCCCCCCCCCCCCCCCCCCCCCCCCCCCCCCCCCCCCCCCCCCCCCCCCCCCCCCCCCCCCCCCCCCCCCCCCCCCCCCCCCCCCCCCCCCCCCCCCCCCCCCCCCCCCCCCCCCCCCCCCCCCCCCCCCCCCCCCCCCCCCCCCCCCCCCCCCCCCCCCCCCCCCCCCCCCCCCCCCCCCCCCCCCCCCCCCCCCCCCCCCCCCCCCCCCCCCCCCCCCCCCCCCCCCCCCCCCCCCCCCCCCCCCCCCCCCCCCCCCCCCCCCCCCCCCCCCCCCCCCCCCCCCCCCCCCCCCCCCCGCCCCATCAGATGCCTGACCGTTGCACAGCCGTGCTCCACCAACCTCATCTACTCGGTTATGCTCTCAGGGAAATCACCTGCTGTATCCTCAACACCTACATCACAAAACTCATCTATTAGCCTAATGCTAAGCAAGTAAAGCATTAATGAAATGTATGCTGAAACATAAACCCTGATCATGCAGTTTCTAATTTTCTCAACTCAGTTGTGCATCGTTCATAAACTGTTCTGATCCCTAAGTTCCTTTGGGAGTGGGATCGGTTCTCCCAATGTAATAAATCCTCTACTCAGTTAAGGGGCGGATTACTTCCCTTAACAGCTAATACAGATCCCTTAATTCCCTTGGGAGTGGGATCGGTTCTCCCAATGTAATAAATCCTCTACTCAGTTAAGGGGCGGATTACTTCCCTTAACAGCTACTCTGTTTCATTCAATTCATACTCATCATAACCTTGCACATAAATTCATTTTCGTAATTCTTCAAAAACTTAATGCATGACATAAACAAAAGAAACACTCAAACATGCATAAACCTACTGTTTTGTGATGTAGGCCCGAAGGCTCACACATTACTTTACTTACCTGGCTCCTGGAAATCGCTCGGCTATATGCTACTCCAAAAATCTGCTCACCTAAAACCATTGACAGATTATGGATTAGATCTCCACTAAACTTTATCTAACTACTGAAGTCTAAGGAAGCCAGTTTGGGGCTCTACTGATTAAGCATTCCCGATACATCACTAAACCCCAAAACCCAAATCTCTCACCCGCAGCTTATCGAAGATACATACATTGCAAATCCTTCAGCTACCCTAGCACTAGAACGGCAAGTAGTTGATTCAAAACTCACCTTGGTTGGGGAAAACCAGAGGGGAAATCGCCCAGAGGTAGTCTGCTTGAGCTGAGAGGTAAGAGTAATAAAACAGTGGCGGCTAAACCTCACTAAACCTTTCCTTAAATACCTTATCCACAATATAAATTTGCAATTACCATCTTGCCCCTGCCTAGTCATTTACAACCTAATCAACATTTCACTAAATTTTAACCATAAAAATTATATACCACCGTTTAACAACTTATTTTGATTTATTGAAACCGGGTGCTACACAATGTTTTCACTTAAGTATGTTGAGTCTTATGTCAGTAATAGTTTTCAATGTTTTGAAACACATTTTGAAACCTTCTGATAATAGTACCTTGCTGATTTAGCATTTGTTTTACTGGATTTGAGTAATGTAGGGATTGGAGTCGTTTCCGAAAGGTTTCGTTGAAGTGAATAAGTCCTTTTGTAGTAGAGTTGTTTTTGTATAGAGTATGAATTGTGGAAAAGTTGCTCTGTTTTCTACCGGCAGTGGTAGTCTATCGGTAGACGACATCGTTTTCTATCGGTAGAAGATGGTTGTTTTCTACCGGTAGGAGTAGCGCGTTAAATCTATCGGATGGTGTAGTTTATTTCATCGGTAGAAAGTTTAGACTTTTGTCATTTAGTGATCGGTGGACATTGTGTAATATGTCGATCGGAAGATGCGGGAAGACTTTTGTCGTTTAGCGAACGGTCAATGTATTCTGTTTGTTTTGTTTTGTGAGTAAAGTCTTTTGTCGTCTTATGGTCGGCAGAGGCTGGATGAATGGATCATCCGGCTGACGTCATCGGTAGATGAGAGTAGCAAAACTCGTTGTTTGCGATCGGTAGAAGTTGGAGGATTAATTCATCCGGCTAACGTCATCGGTGGAAGACTTCTGTTTGCTTCTGCTCTTTCGTTGACTTAGTTCAGCGGCAGATGAGTTTGACTCTTGCAACTTTTAAAGTATTTCGCGATTTAAACCCTTTATTTCTTTTGGCCGATTGTTCTTTAACAACTCAACTGATTACTCAAACATTGTACTATGGTTTTGTTTAACTCTATTTTTGTTCAAATGAATTCCGCTGCAAGTATTTAAACGTTTTGAAGTTTTAGAAAATGTCAAATTTAGACTTTCGAGCGAAATTTTAAATTTGGTCCAAAGTTTCTTAGTCAAGTTCGAGTTTATGAGTAACAAACTGGGTTCAGAAAACTCAGGGCATTACAATCCTAAACAAACGCTAGAAACTCAACTAAGAGACAACGACAAACAGACACGAACCTCGTTGAGCAATGCTAGAAACTCAACTAAGAGACAACGACAAACGGTCGCGAACCTTGTTGAGGTGCGAGCGGCTCAACGACAAAATCTTACCAACCTAGGATGATCTAAACCATCTTACCAATGCCTAATTAATAACAATATCCATTATTTCTGAGGGAGAGTTGATAACTCTTAAATTAGAGTTATTTTATACGGTAATTAGTTGAAAGAACTTGTATGAATTGAGTGAATGCAAGAAGAAATTGGTAGGAATTTACTACAATTACTACATAATGCTGCAGTATCAAGGCATTGATTAAATTTAATATATTCCATGCATATTTTCTATTTAAAGCAGATTTTTAACATTAATTCAAATTTTATATTTGAATGCAAAGTTAATAGCGGAAAAAATCACATTTAAAGGCTGAAGATTATCAAGAGAGAGATAGCAAATCAAGGAGATGATGGTTACCAAAAATAAAGGAATCAAATCAAGGAACCGTGGTTGGAATATTTTGAGAAGATAATGGAGAGAGAGGAAGACAATCGGATGACAAAAACAGTAGATAAAATCGAATGACAGAAACGGTAGATAGAATCGGATCACAGAGAAAAAAAAGTGATAGAAAGAAAACGGTAGACAAGAACGGTCGCAAATCAAGAAGATTTTATCATAATTATAAGCCGTTGATCAAGGGAATCAGCGGATTAGAAGGAGAAAAGAACGGAACAGAATGGAGAGAGAAAAAGGATGGCACGCAGAACGAGGAGAAGAAGCAATTATAAAAGAGAGGATTTTTATTATTTTGAAAAAAATGAGCTCTGGATCTGCAGCAAGGGAATCGACGACATTTTTTTTTTGGACTTTCTTCTTCTTTTCTTTACTGTTTATGTTTATGAATATTTTTTGTATTTTGGGTTTTATTTTATAATGTCCAGTAGCTAAACTCTTCTACTTGGTTAGGACGATAGTATTCGTTATTTATTTTGCTACGATCTCTGTTTGCTATTGCATTTTGCTTTGAACAATCTTTCGTGATATTCCTTGTCTAATTCAATTCATATCGATAGATAGATTGATGTTTCATATTTATATTATATCGATGAGTAAATATAAATGTTAAGATGCACGAATGATTAATTGGATTATTTAGTGGCAAAGTAGTTAACGTTAATTCAATTGGCATTAAGAATAGAGTTTATAGAAATTCAATGTTAGTTACCTTCTTTCAAAGTCGAGAGAAATTCTAAATTGGATTTACATAGGCAATTTGAACGAAACCTATAAATATTTTTATTCTTGTTATTCATGGATAATTCTGCAGCACTCTACAGTATCAATAGTAAAATACAAGTAACGAAGAAATTGCTCCTAGCCAAGACTCTCATTATTCGATTCTCTCCAATTTATTTTGCTATCCTTCATTGTTTCAGCATTCAGACTTTATTTATTTTTATTTTTTAAATATTATTTTCATATTTTCACTTAATTCTTATAGCAATTTAAACATAGTTAAAAATATCCTCGTGGGATCGATATTTTATATATTATTTGATTGCGATACGTGCACTTGCGTAAAGTGTAAAATCTACTAACAAGTTTTTGGCGCCGTTGCCGGGAATATTTTTTAATTATTCTATTTTGCTATAATTATTTTTTTTATCTTATTTTATTCTATTTTATTTTGTTTCCTCTTTTTCAAGTATCCCTGCTTGATGCTTGATGAAGAAAACAACCAGGATCTTGTACCCATAGATCCAGAAATCGAAAGGACATTTAGAGCAAGAAGATGACAGCAACAGCAACAGTTTATTGAATGAGAAAATATGGCGAATGCAGAGGGAGAAAGGAACAATGTCGAATGTGTTATTGATGACAGAGACGTACCTATTCAAGACTTTGCTATACCCACACTCAATGATCTGAATCCAGGCATCGTGAGACCAGACCTTCATGCTATTCGATTCGAGCTGAAACCGGTTATGTTCCAGATGCTTCAAACAGTCGGACAATTCAATGGAGCAATTATAGAGAACCCTCACCGTCACCTTAAAGTTTTTGGAGAAGTTAGTGACTCATTCAACTTCCCTGGAGTATCTACAGAAGCATTGAGGCTAAAACTCTTTCCATATTCTTTGAGAGATCGAACCAGAGATTGGTTGAACAGCATTCTTTCATACACCATTACTACTTGGGGGGATCTTGCTAATAAATTCATTATGAAGTACTACCCACCAGTGAGGAACGCAAGGATGAGAAATGAAATCACCAGCTTCCAACAGAAAGATGGAGAATCACTTTACGAAGCTTGGGACAGATTCAAAGAGTTACTAAGGCAGTGTCCTAATCACGGGATACCTCACTGGATTCAGCTGGAGACGTTCTATAATGGGTTAAACGGTCAGACAAGATCGATAATTGATGCAGCAGCAAATGAAACTCTTCTGTCAAAATCCTTTAATGAAGCATATGACTTACTAGAGAGAGTGGCAGTAAATAGCTATCTGTGGCCTTCAGACAGAAACATATCTTCAAGGCGTGCACCGGGAGTTTATGATATAGATGAAGTGGTTGCTTTAAATGCAAAAATTGCCTCATTAGAGAATGCAATCAAATCAATGAACAGACAACCTCAACTGAAAACAAGAGAAGTGTCATGCATCTTCTGTGGAGAAAATCATGAGGATAGCTCGTTCCCCACCAACCCAGAGTCTGCAAACTATGTGGGGTATAACAGAAACAATAATTCATTCTCATAGATGTACAACCCTGGATGGAGACATCATCCGAACTTCCAATGGAATTCTCAGCAATAGAATAATGTAGGATCTACAAGATCAACCAAAAATTACGCGTAGAATTTCACACAACAAAATCAGATAATTTTGCAAGGGAATATGCTTCGAAGACTGATATAATATTGCAGAATTTAGCAGCTTCTATAAAGAATATTGAAACTCAACTAGGGCAGCTAGCTTAATCTGCAAATTCGAGAAGCATGGGACAATTACCAAGTGACACTGAAATTCCACAGAGACCGTGAAAGGAACAATGCAAAGTTATTTTATTAAGCAATGGAAGGGAGATAGAGATTCCAGAAAAGCCACAGAGGGTAGAGAAATCAAAGAATATTAGCCAAGAAAAGGAAACAGAAAAGCAACTCAGTACTGTGAGTTTACAGGAAAGAGAAGTGTTGATTGAGGAAGAGAATACTGAGGAGGCCGAAGAAAATAACCTGGAATCTAGAGAAATAAATATCAATGCTACAGCTCCGCTCGTAGCGCCACAACAGCATCGACCCGCAGAATTACGAATCCAGAAACCTCCTCCACTGTTTCCACTGAGGCTACAAAAACACAACCAGGAAAAGCGATTTAAAAAGTTTCTGGACGTTTTGAAGCAATCGCACATCAACGTATCTTTGGTGGAAGCCCTTGAACAGATGCCCAATTACGCGAAATTCATTAAAGACATTTTATCCAAAAAAAGGAGATTGGGAGAGTATGAGATGGTGGCTATCACTGAAGAAACGAGCTACATATTGCAGAACAAGATCCCATCAAAGTTGAAAGACCCTGGAAGCTTCACCATTCCTTGCACAATCGGCAATAACTATTTCGGAAAAACTCTATATGATCTTGGAGCTAGTATCAACTTGATGCCCATGTCAATTTTTAAGAAGCTGGGAATTGGGAAAGCTCGGCCAACAATAGTAACTCTGCAGCTCACCGACCGATCACTCACTCACCCTCAAGGAAAGATAGAAGATGTGTTGGTAAAGGTGGACAAGTTCATCTTCCCCGCAGACTTCATCATACTTGACTATGAAGCAGATTGGGAGGTGCCAATAATTTTGTGTCGGCCATTTTTAGCCACTGACAAAACCCTAATCGACGTACAGAGAGGAGAACTCACAATGAGAGTTAATGACCAGCAAGTTACTTTGAATGTTTTAAAAGCCATGAAATGTCCCTATGATGAAGAAGAGTGTTTCAATATTTTCGAAGAAATAAAAGTAGCAGAAATAAAACAATTATCAAGCGGGTATAGAAAGCAGTTCGAAGCATTAATTAGAACCGAAGATGACAAAGAAGATTGGCAACCATCAAACGAAGAAGCATTCACATTGGAACTCAAACAGCTGCCGCCTCACTTGAAGTATGTATTTCTTGGATTCAAAGAAACATTTTTTGCTATTATTTCTGCCACTTTATCTAACATGCAAGAGCAAGAGTTAGTGGAGGTGTTAAAAAGATATAAGTCAGCTTTAGCATGGACAGTGAAAGACATAAAAGGGATAAGCCCAAGCATTTGTATGCACAAGATCAGATTGGAAGAAGGAGTTTCTGCAACAATAGATCAACAGAGAAGACTAAACCCCATTATGAAAGAAGTTGTAAAGAAGGAGATACTCAAGTGGTTGGATGCAGGAATAATTTATCCCATTTCGGACAGCTCTTGGATTAGTCCAGTCCATTGTGTTCTAAAGAAATGATGGTGTGATGACCCGGATGTGTAAGTATGGTATGATGGCTGCACGAACCGGAACCCGGATGGCGGTACATCCGCGCGGGTGAACCGGAAGGTGACGGGTCGTAAAAAGGGGGTCGTCACAATCCCACATCGCTTGGGAAAGTATGTGGAAATGAAACATATGTAAAGAGACCCTCCCAACATAGCAAGACGCGTTTTGGAGCACGATTGGCAACGGATCCCATAAGAACTCCGAAGTTAAAAGTGCTTCGGCGAGAGCAATTCCAGGTTGGGTGACCTTCTGGGAAGTTCTCGCCAAACAAAGCCGTGAGGGGAGGATATTGGGTTACGACCCAATCCCCAAAGCGGACAATATCTTGCTGGGAAATGAGGTCGTTACAAATGGTATCAGAGCCTGTACCCAACCAGAAATGTGGCCAACGAGGACGTTGGGCCCCCGAGAGGGGGTGATTGTGATGACCCGGATGTGTAAGTATGGTACGATGGCTGCATGAACCGGAACCCAGATGGCAGTACGTCCGCGCGGGTGAACCGGAAGGTGACGGGTCGTAAAAAGAGGGTCGTCACAATCCCACATCGCTTGGGGAAGTATGTGGAAATGAAACAAATGTAAAGAGACCCTTCCAACATAGCAAGACGCGTTTTGGAGCACGATTGGCAACGGAACCCATAAGAACTCCGAAGTTAAAAGTGCTTCGGCGAGAGCAATTCCAGGTTGGGTGACCTTCCAGGAAGTTCTCGCCAAACAAAGCCGTTAGGGGAGGATATTGGGTTACGACCCAATCCCCAGAGCGGACAATATCTTGCTGGGAAATGGGGTCGTTACAGAGGGACAACAGTAATAGCTAACAAGAAAAATGAATTAATTCCAACAAGAACGGTTACAGGTTGGAGGATTTGCATGGACTACAGAAAGCTTAACAACGCCACTCGAAAAGATCATTTTCCTTTGTCTTTCATAGATCAAATGTTGGACAGGTTGGCTAGGAGGAAGTTATATTGCTTTTTGGATGGGTATTCAGGGTATAATCAAATAACAATAGCACCCGAAGACTAGGAGAAAACCACATTCACTTGCCCATATGGAACTTTCGCTTTCAGGAGAATGCCTTTCGGTTTGTGCAATGCTCCAGCAACGTTCTAGCGCTGCATGATGGCCATTTTTTCAGACATGATTGAAGAAGGTTTTGAAATTTTTATAGATGATTTTTCGATTGCTGCAGATTCTTTTGCAGCATGTTTAATAAATTTAGAGCGGGTCTTAAAGAGATGCATAGAAACTAATCTCGTTTTGAATTGGAAAAAGTGTCATTTTATGGTGTCCGAAGGAATAGTTTTGGGGCATTGAATTTCAACAAAAGGTTTAGAGGTGGATAAAATAAAAAACGAAATTATTGAGAAGCTACCTCCACCAAAAATAGTGAAGGGAATCCAAAGTTTCTTGGGACATGCGGGATTCTATCGCCGCTTTATTAAAGACTTTTCAAAAATTTCTAAACCTTTGTGTACATTACTCGAGCAGAATACTTCATTTAATTTCGACAAAGACCACTTGGAAGCTTTCAATCTACTAAAGCTGAAATTCATCACAGTACCAGTAATCACTGCACCTGATTGGAGTTCACCTTTTATTTTGATGTGTGATGCAAGTGATTATGCAGTAGGAGTGGTTCTTGGGCAGAAGAAAGAAAAAAATTTTCACTCTGTTTACTATGCTAGCAAGACAATGAATGAAGCTCAAAAGAACTACACAACCACAGAGAAGGAACTACTAGCTATAGTGTTTGCATTCGACAAATTCAGAGCTTATTTAATTGGCACAAAGGTTATCGTTTACACTGACCATGCAGCAATAAAATATTTGGTTGCTAAGAAGGATGCTAAACCTAGGCTTATTCGATGGGTGCTTTTACTTCAAGAGTTTGATGTGGAGATTCGAGACAGAAAATGGTGTGAGAATCAAGTTGCAGATCATTTGTCAAGACTGGAGAGTGAAAGCAACCAGGAGCATGATGAGTTAATTAAAAGACATTTCCTGATGAATATCTGTTGAAAGTGGAAGGCTTTTCAGCACCCTGGTACACTGATTTTGTTAATTATATTGTAAGTGTTATAACCCCTTTCGATTTAGATTATCAGCAGAAAATAAAGTTTTTGAAAGATGTAAAGCATTACTTCTGGGACGAGCCGTTTCTCTTCAAGCAATGCGCAGACCAACTGTTGAGAAGGTGTGTTCCTGAAGAAGAATGCAATCACTTCTGCAGAAGTGTCACGCAGCACCATACGGCGGTCATTATGGAGGACCCAGAACAGTTGCTAAAATTTTGCAATCAGGTTTGTACTGGCCCTCTCTTTTTAAGGATACTAATGAGTTTGTTAAAAATTGTGACAAGTGCCAAAGGGTTGGCAACATCTCTAGAAAACACGAGCTGTCACTCACAAATATTTTGGAAGTGGAAATATTAGACGTATGGGGGATAGATTTCATGGAACCTTTTCCACCCTCTTTCGGGAATCAATATATTTTGTTGGCTGTAGATTATGTGTCTAAATAGGTTGAGGCAGTTGCACTTCCGAATAATGAAGGGAAGAGTGTTCTAAAGTTTTTACAGAAAAACATCTTCACACGCTTCGGAACACCACGAGCTATTATAAGCGATGGAGGTTCTCACTTTTGCAACAGGTTGTTCACTGGGTTACTGAGTAAATATGGAGTCAGACATAAAGTTACGACAGCTTACCATCCACAGAGTAATGGGCAGGCAGAGGTTTCTAACAGGAAGATAAAGAAAATATTGGAAAAAGTAGTGCACCCTAATAGAAAGGATTGGTCTAAAAAATTGGACGATGCATTGTGGGCATATCGAACAACATATAAAACACCTCTGGGCACCACACCTTACAATTTGATTTATGGAAAGGCTTGCCATTTACCAATAGAGCTTGACCACAAAGCATATTGGGCAATCAAAACCCTAAACTTGGATTTACAAGGAGCAGGAAAACATCGGTTTTTACAGTTGCAAGAGTTGGAAGAGTTAAGGTTGGGAGCGTACAAAAATGCAAAAAATTTACATGGAAAAAGTAAAAAATTGCATGATAAAAAGTTGCAGGCAATGACATTTGAGAAAGTAAAAAAGCTGTTACTATTTAATTCTAGGATGAAACTTTTTCTAGGAAAGTTAAAATCATGGTGGTCTTGACCATTTGAAATCATAGAGGTATTTCCATATGGAGCAGTTGAGTTGCATGATGAAAAAAGTGGAAGAAATTTTAAGGTAAATGGCCAACGAATCAAACATTATTTTGGAGAAAAATTGACAAAAATTATGTCAATTTCTCTACAAGATCTTGAAGAATAATGAACAGATGGGAAGTTTGGCTGAGGCCTTAAAACATCAAGCGCTTATTTGGAGGCAACCCAATTTTTGATATCCTTTTGTGTTGGTTTTTGTTTAATTTATTTAGTTTTTGCTTTTAATAATGTTGATGCTGCAATGTTTAATGTAGCATTGAAAAAAAAATTCAGATCTGCACAAATCAGGGGAAGAGAAGAACCACGCTACCATCCAATTGCTGCAAGCAGAGCTGCAGCATTAGCCGAGAACACAGTGTACCAGCAACAAATCATGGAGGGATTAAAGCTTCTCGATGAAAGACTACCCAAGCCAACCTTCCCTCACTTTCCCACATGCTCTCGGACTCTGAATCAAAACCCGCAGCATAATCATCCAGGGAAGTACTTACCCCCTAGTTTTTCTTTATTGTGTTTAAATTTTGAACTTTATTTTGTTCGACAGTGGGGACACTGCCAATTTTTAAGTTTGGGGTAAGAAAATAGAATGGGTAGAAGAGTATTTAGTGTTGAATGTTTATTTTTGTTTTCTGAAAATTAGTTTTTGGCTCTTAGTTTATGGATCAAATGAATAACATTACAATTTTTAAATATCTCCTAATTAAGTAAGTTATTGAATAATATTATTATCACATATTATTAGAAATTAATGAAGATTTATTCCCGTGAGCTTATTTCTCCTAACACACAAACTCCTGTTAATTGCTTAGGAAAATCATCATTACTAGACTTTACAATTATAGGTAGATGATAATAATTCAGTGTTTGATGAAGGAAATTAGCAATAAAAGACTTCTTCTAAAAAAAATCAAACATAAAGCAGAATATTAAAATAATAAGTTTAGGGGGTTATAAAAAAATAAATAAATAAATGTAATTTCCTAATCTACTTTTAATGTCGAGTGAGGCATTTGGATACTCGATTGGTAGAAATAATTTAGAGGAACTCCGTTGTATAATTATTGACTATACTCCTCTATTATTTTATATGAATATGTATCTTTAAGTGACACTATTAAATAACCGGAGGCCTTCATGTCCAATGTTGTCAGTGTGACTTATAGAGAAGTCAATACAAAAATTTTATATACCCCTTGCTTAATGGTGTTTTATATTATCAAAAAGAAGAACCTTTGAAAGTTAATTGACTTAAGAAAAATATTGAAGAATTGGTATTCTATTATATTCATTGTGATGTTTAATTTCGATGGTTGATCTTAGCAATTTAAGAGGAGTTTGAGCACACACACTTTGAAAATTAGTTTTTGGCTCTTAGTTTATGGATCAAATGAATAACATTACAATTTTTAAATATCTCCTAATTAAGTAAGTTATTGAATAATATTATTATCACATATTATTAGAAATTAATGAAGATTTATTCCCGTGAGCTTATTTCTCCTAACACACAAACTCCTGTTAATTGCTTAGGAAAATCATCATTACTAGACTTTACAATTATAGGTAGATGATAATAATTCAGTGTTTGATGAAGGAAATTAGCAATAAAAGACTTCTTCTAAAAAAAATCAAACATAAAGCAGAATATTAAAATAATAAGTTTAGGGGGTTATAAAAAAATAAATAAATAAATGTAATTTCCTAATCTACTTTTAATGTCGAGTGAGGCATTTGGATACTCGATTGGTAGAAATAATTTAGAGGAACTCCGTTGTATAATTATTGACTATACTCCTCTATTATTTTATATGAATATGTATCTTTAAGTGACACTATTAAATAACCGGAGGCCTTCATGTCCAATGTTGTCAGTGTGACTTATAGAGAAGTCAATACAAAAATTTTATATACCCCTTGCTTAATGGTGTTTTATATTATCAAAAAGAAGAACCTTTGAAAGTTAATTGACTTAAGAAAAATATTGAAGAATTGGTATTCTATTATATTCATTGTGATGTTTAATTTCGATGGTTGATCTTAGCAATTTAAGAGGAGTTTGAGCACACACACTTTGAAAATTAGTTTTTGGCTCTTAGTTTATGGATCAAATGAATAACATTACAATTTTTAAATATCTCCTAATTAAGTAAGTTATTGAATAATATTATTATCACATATTATTAGAAATTAATGAAGATTTATTCCCGTGAGCTTATTTCTCCTAACACACAAACTCCTGTTAATTGCTTAGGAAAATCATCATTACTAGACTTTACAATTATAGGTAGATGATAATAATTCAGTGTTTGATGAAGGAAATTAGCAATAAAAGACTTCTTCTAAAAAAAATCAAACATAAAGCAGAATATTAAAATAATAAGAAAATATTGAAGAATTGGTATTCTATTATATTCATTGTGATGTTTAATTTCGATGGTTGATCTTAGCAATTTAAGAGGAGTTTGAGCACACACACTTTGAAAATTAGTTTATTGGGAATTAAATCTCTATTGATTGCTTTTATTTGTGATAGTGAAATTTTTTCAATAATTTACAAGTTACGAAATATTTTGGAAATTACACAAATTTTGTTCTACATCACTCGAGAACGAGTAATGGTTTAAGTTTGGGGGTATTTGATAACTCTTAAATTTGAGTTATTTTATACGGTAATTAGTTGAAATAACTTATATGAATTGAGTGAATGCAAGAAGAAATTGGTTAGAATTTACTCAATTGCCACATAATGCTGCAGTATCAAAGCATTGATTAAATTTAATATATTCCATGCATATTTTCTAATTAAAACAAATTTTTAATATTAATTCAAATTTTATATTTGAATGCAAAGTTAATAGCGAGAAAAATCACATTTAAAGGCTGAAAATTATCAAGAGAGAGATAGCAAATCAAGGAGATGATGGTTACCAAAAATAAAGGAATCAAATCAAGGAACCGTGGCTGGAATATTTTGAGAAGATAATGGAGAGAAATGAGGCCAATCAGATGACATAAACGGTAGATAAAATTGAATGACAGAAACGGTAGATAGAATCGGATGACAGAGAACAAAAAGTGGTAGAAACAAAATGGTAGACAGAAAACGGTAGACAAGAACGGTCGCAAATTAAGAAGATTTTATCATAATTATAAGCCGTTGATCAAGGGAATCGGCGAATTAGAAGGAGAAAAGAAAGGAACAGACTAGAGTGAAAAAAAGGATGACACGCAGAAAGAGGAGAAGAAGCAATTATAAAATAAAGGATTTTTATTATTTTGAAAAAAATGAGCTCTGGATCTGCAGCAAGGGAATCGACGACATTTTTTTTTTGGACTTTCTTCTTCTTTTCTTTACTGTTTATGTTTATGAATATTTTTTGTATTTTGGGTTTTATTTTATAATGTCCAGTAGCTAAACTCTTCTACTTGGTTAGGACGATAGTATTCGTTACTTATTTGGCTACAATCTCGGTTTGCTAATGCATTTTGCTTTGAACAATCTTTCGTGATATTTCTTGTCTAATTCAATTCATATCGATAGATAGATTGATGTTTCATATTTATATTATATCGACGGGTAAATATAAATGTTAAGATGCGCGAATGATTAATTGGATTAATTAGTTGCAAAATAGTTAACGTTAATTCAATTGGCATTAAGAATAGAGTTTATAGAAATTCAATGTTATTACCTTCTTTCAAATTCGAGAGAACTTCTAAATTGGATTTACATAGGCAATTCAAACAAAACCTATAAATATTTTTATTCTTGCTGTTCATGAATAATGGTGCAGCACTCTACAGCATCAGTAATAAAATACAAGTAACAAAGAAATCGCTCCTAGCCAAGACTTCCATCATTCGATTCTCTCCAATTTATTTTGCTATCCTTCATTGTTTCAGCATTCAGACTTTATTTATTTTTATTTTTTAAATATCATTTTCATATTTTCACTTAATTCTTATAGCAATTTAAACATAGTTCAAAATATCCTCGTGGGATCGATATTTTATATACTATTTGATTGTGATACGTGCACTTGCATAAAGTGTAAAATCCACTAACAAGAGTCGCCACAACATCTGGTAAATTAGAATAATCATGTCCAAGGCGAAAGCACCCAAAACAAAGATGAAAATTGGAATGTAAAAAACAATGAACGATCCACAAATTGCCACATCACACCAGGACGCCAAATAAATGACTTCGATCTGCACGAAGAAAGGCAACCACGCCTTTAAAGTTGACCACCAACAACCTCTTACAAAGTGAAAATCGTTCACTAACAAAATGACATGCACACGAACCCAAAAGAGACAATGGGCAAAAATGCAAATTCCTCCATAGTAGCGACATGATCCCGCTAGGTAGCATCAATAAACAATTAGAACACGTCTGATGATGGTTAATCGGTAATTGACAAATAACAATTTATTTTAATGATTATAAGAAATTAAATAAGCATCCCTCTTTCCTAGATAAAATAAATGCAGGGTGTAAAATTGTACTACAGAGGTCGACTGCTTCCGACAGGGGTCGACCCTTTATAGGCTTTGACACTGGATCAGTCAACCCTTCATACGTGTTGGAGACAGTATGGATCGACACTTGCAAACAAGGGTCGACCCTTGTTGCTTTCAAGTTGGTAAGGGTTGACACCTTAAGCAAAGGGTCAACCCTTGACCCTTTCGAGTATGGTAAGTACCAACCAGGTCTGTCAACACTTGCACCCTATGGTACTGCTGTGTTCAACATTTGTCAAGGTGTCAACCCTTGCTTGATTCTACATCAACATAGGTCGACACTGCTCAGTAGTGTCAACCGTTACGACGATTCTAGCGAAGGAATGTCGCAAAACTCAACTTCCTCGCCATTTTTCACCTTTAATCGACTCTACAACCTACACAAACTCTATATCAACCAATATAACTGTAACACCCGGTTCTATCGAACCAGCTCTTTAATTATTAATGGTATACACTTAATTAATCAATAATTTAAGTAGGGTTATTAAAAGACTAGGCAAGGGCACTAGAGTAAATTTACAATTTTCAAAAGTGGATAACGTATTTAAGGAAAGAGGGTTGGGTTTAATGCACTGTAACCGCCACCAATTTCATACTTTTCCTCTTCGGGTTTTCAGCTCAAGCAGCCGAGCTCTCTAGGCGATTTTCCTCGCCCGATTCTCCTTCAACTTAGGTAAGTTTTTCTCATTTCTCTTAAGATATAGTGGTTAGTTACCTGAGGGAGTACAATGTGAGGATTTTGAAGGTGCTGAGATTGAGCGTAGGTTCGGGTTCTTAGAGATAAAAGAGATTACACGGGTAGCAGAGTTTCAAATCGGTTTCCTCAATCTTATTATTGATTTTTGGTAAGGTCTAGTGAGAGTTGGATTAATGTATTTCCATAAACTTAGGTAAGCGAGCTTTTGGAGTAGTTGAAACCGAGCATCACCAGGAGAGCCAGGTAAGTAAAGTTTGCTTGTGCCTTCGGGCCTACATCACAAAACGTTAGGGTTTGTTTGCTAGAATGTGTTGGTATGTCATGCATCATGTTTTAAAAATAAACGAAAATGAATTTGAATGCATGTCAACATGGTGAGGATTGAACATATTGAAACAGTTATGTGAATCAGTTTTACTGTTAAGGGAACTAATCCGCCCCTTAATGAGACAGTGGATATTTATACTTTGGGAGAATTGATCCAACTTTCAATTTCACAGGGGGATCTAAACATGTGAATCAGATTTAGTGTTAAGGGAACTAATCCACCCCTTAATGAGACAGTGGATATTTATACTTTGAGGGATTTGATCACATGTGAATCAGATTTACTGTTAAGGGAACTAATCCACCCCTTAATGAGATAGTGGATATTTATACTTTGGGAGGGTTGATCCGACTCCCAACTTCACAGGGGGATCTGAACAGAAACGAAGCATGAACAACTGAGTTGAGAAAGTAGAAATTACATGTTTAGGAATTTATATTTCAGTGTTTCATTTCATTACTGCTTTACTTACTTAGTATTAGGCTAATAAATGAGTTTTGTGATGTAGGTGAAGAAGTGATAGCAGGTGTGTTTTCCGAGTCTTCTGAGGACTAGACTGGTTTTGGAGTGATTCTTTGTAACCATCTGGCAGCTGATGGGACGGTTTAACTGATGTCAGTTGGTGTGAAGGTTCAGTTGACAGTGTTTCAATTTTTGTGTGTTAAGTTTTCATGACAGTAGTGGTTTTCAATATTTCGAATATGTTCTTTTTGAGCTTTCTGATAATAGTATTTGGTTAGGCTTAAATGCGATTTTACTGAATTCGAGTAATGTAAAGATTTTGAACTGTTCTAATGGTTTTAGTGAAGTAAACTCGTCCTTCTCGCAGCTAGAGATGTTTTTGTATAGAATTTGAGTAGTTAAGATATTGTTCTACTTTCTGTTGAGTTTTCTGGAGTTACTTAGGGTCAGGGGTTTTTGAATGTCTTGAGTGAGTTTGCAAGTTCAACCATCGGCGAATGGGTTCGCCGGTGAATGTTGGGTGTTTGTTCGCTGATAGACATTGGCGGATCAAATCATCCGGCTGACGTCACCGGATGATGTCGAGTATTCTACTCACCGGTGGATGTCGTGTGAAAACCCGACGGATGATGTAGAGAGTCTCTTGTCGTTTAGTGACCGGTGGATGTCGTGTGTTAATCCACCGGAAGATGTAGGAAGTGTTTTGTCGTTTAGTGACCGGTGGATGTCGTGTGATAATCCACCGGAAGATGTAAGAAGCGTTTTGTCGTCTAGTCACCGGTGGATGCAGTATAACGGCGATCATCCGGCTGACGTCACCGGTAGGTGTAGAGAACATTTTGTCGTTTTGTCACCAGATGATGTCTTCTATTTTCTGCTTCAGCCCCTTTTTGTTGACTTTGTTCAGCGGGCGACGCGTTTGACTTTTTAAGACTCATGGAGTATTTTGCAATTTAAACTTTTATTCTTTTTGCTGATTATTTCTCAACATTTCAACTGATTAATCAAGCATCGTACAATAGCTTTGTTTAATTTTTTTACTTAAACGATTTCCGCTGTAAGTTCTTGAATGTTTGAAGTTTTAGAAAACATCAAATTTTGACTTTTGAGTAGACCTCTAAGTTTGGTTCAAAGTTTTTCCGAGTTTCGTGCAAGATTGTGTAACAAACCGGGTTCTGAAAGTTCGGGTCGTTACAATAACTCAGAAAGAACCAACGATTTCGAATTTCCAATCTCAAAATCTCAATCCGACATAAACAAAAACCTAAACGAGAAACTAATGAAAACGGGGTTTAGAAACGACGTGCCATTAGAGATCGAAACTAAGACTTGAAGATCAACACATCGGTGGTGCGAATCGGACGACGAAACGAGACAGTCACTCTTCTCTCTTCCTCTCCCTCTCTTTTCCCCTCTCATCCGCATGCAAGATGATGACCACCTCTAATCGTTGTTAATATTATATTATATATATTAAACATATCTCCTAAAACCTAACATGACGAAAACACAACGTCAACCTAAAATTCCTACAAACATAGCCAAGAAATTTACAATGCTAAATAAAACTTCACTGTTTACAGAACAATTTATTTAACAAATTCACGGGACCTAACTACACAGAACCCTAAAATTCACCGAAAAACAAACGCTACATAAATCCTCTCAGACAAACCTGAGGAAAAAATATAAATTTACCCAGTAGAAAACTTCTGAATTCCACCACGCGGTACTTCAAAGCTAACAATTTGACCAATTGTACGAAAGATTACATGTGGCCAAACACTAATGAATCAAGAAAATTCGAGTCAACACGAAACAAATTGACCTTGAATAATGCAAAAAATTGACTCAAAAATTATTAAATATAAAATTAACAGATATTGTCACGCTCCAAAGGAGACACAAGACAGAACGGGAAATGACCTAACCAAAAAAACTGAACTGAGTCGTCCAACCCCTTAATTTTTAACATTTAATATATCAGCGTAAGACTTAATAATTTAATTAAAAGTCATGTCCCAAAACAATGGGTTAACAATTCCAACAAATGACATCCAAATATAATAATAATATAATTCAAAATAAAATGGGTCAAGTAAAAAAACCCAATAAAAAACAAGTCTATAATTTCCAAATTAAATCTAACATATGAAGGAAATATAAAAGTTTTAGGGAAAATATTAAATTGATAAATTCGCTCACTGAGCATAATCTGAGTCGCCAGATCAACGTCCTTCTGATCATATCTTGAAATGTATGTCGTTGAGGTGAATCGACTAAACTCAATAAGGATAAATTTTATTTGGGATTTCATGCTCAATTTAACAATTTAATAACAAATTAAAAATTTGAAATAAAATAGAGTCACTCATGGTCTCTGTGCATATCATGTATTATGCAATGTAAGAAAACAGTGATACCAAGCAATGTCAACGCCATATAAAACACCATGATTAAATTTAGAGTTTTGCACTCAGGGACACGACACAATCAGATGTTTCATACTTTAGTTAAAACCAGTTTTTCATACCGAGAAAATAGAAACATGCATAAAATGATATGTGCATAAAACAATGTATTAACAGGGGATTTATCAATTATTTTATAAGATAAAATAATTATGTAAAACATGTAAAATAAATCCCTACCTTGAGTGCCAAAACAAAATGACAAAAAGAAAAAATGAACGAAAAAAACAGAAGTTGCTCAAATAATGAAAGATTTCATTGCAATCATATTATAGTAATAATAAGTAATACAAGGATTTCAAAATTTAGAATCGCAATACAATATTTTATTTTTCATTTCTGTTATCACTCGTTTAATAATTTAATTGGAACCTAGGCCCAACTCTGAATTTGACTGAGGTTGAATCCACTTTTATTCTTTTTTTTTTTTCTAACTTATTTTGTATTCTAACAAAAAAAATAAAAATAAAAAAGATAAGTCTACTACGGTCCAAAACCCAATTTCCACTGGTCCAAACCTTAATTAAATTCTTGGTACCTAATTAAAAATGAAATCATAAATTTTTGGGCTAAAATTTATCCATTAAATTTCTCAATTTCTTCTCCTTAAAATAATCCAATTTTTAAATTGATAAAATTTTCCGTTAAATTTCTAATTTTTCATTCCTAAAAAATAACCCAATTTTAAATTAGTGTAAAAACACAACTTTGGGTCAAAACAGATTTAAATTCGGAGTCCAAATGGTGCTGGACCGAGGCTCAAAAGGGTTCTGGAGCCCATCTTAAGGCCCAATTGATAGTTCATTTCATTTTGAACCGCGACCTATCAATTTAATTTAGAGCTGAACCACGGTCCAAGACAAGGCCTAGACCGCGACCCAGCTAAATCTCGCGCAGCAGAGAGCGACGCTGTCTGCGATTTCTTCACGGAGTCGCCTCCTTCACAGAGTCGTCAGGCTCCATGAAGTCCGACGATTCCAAAGTTCAAACTCAAATTTTAAACCAATGCCAGAATATGAGAATAAATCCACAACAAAATCAAGTCTCTACCAAACGATCCATTGCAAAACAGAGAGATAAGAAGTCGGATTTTTTACCTCGTATCCAAAGACAGACGAGAGAGTAATGAGCAATTGTTGGATTAAAGGAGGAGAAGGAAATTCTTTCATTCTCTGTTCTCCGCGAGAGGAAAGGGGAAACGCACAAGGAATTATTTCCTTTCCTTAAATTTTCTTTTTGTTTTTTATATAACAAACCGTGGTTACAACAGATATTACAGTTGTATAGAATCCATTTGCAACAAATTAGACGAAGAGGTGTGAAAGAAAGGCATTTAAAAGACGAGAGACTGACATCTGCCACTTTCCTAAAACAATCCATCGAAGGAAAGTAACGAGTACTTTCAAATTCTTCGAAAGACATCGTGAGGTGGAGAAGGGAAAATACATTGAAAAACCCACACATGCATATCCACATCGACCCCATAAGACGACAACGCACGATACGCTAGTCAGGCCCAACCTTGGATGATCTAGACCATCTTACCAACGCCTAATTAATACCCCATTGGTTCTTAGGGGGAATCACTACACTATCTAGTGGATTAAAACAATCATTACCAAGGCAAAAAGCATCTGCAACCAAGAGGAATATTGGGGAACGTCAAAAACAATTAACGATCCCCATGTCGCCACATCACACCTGGACAATTCCAATATGCATGAAGAAATTATCATCAACCCACGGACTTAAATTTTTGAGATTGTTGGTAATTTGTGCATAGTGATAGGATCCTACCAAGTAGCATCAATAAACAGCTAGAACACACTCTGATGATGGTTATTTGGGGTCTCTTCTTAATGATGAGGGACTTGTACAATAGATGGAGCTTGCTTTTACTTCTTGCGTTCACACTTGCTGTGTGTGTGAATGGTGACTTTAAAGTCTTTATTTGTGGCAAAGGCACACGCCTACCTTAAAATGAGGAAAGTGTCTCCTTGAAACCCTCTATAAATAGAGACTTTAAAGAGATGATACAGTAACCAAAGAAGAAGAAATCTTCTGTGAAGAAGAGGAAGAAAATAGTGAGCATTATTTTGGAGGGAGAAAAAAGAAAGAGAGTAAGGAAAAATAGGTTTTGAGTACAGTAAGAATTCTATGAAAGCTAATTTTTCTTAACGAATATTTTCTAGAATATTCGATATCTAGAAAAATATTGTAAATCATATTTTCCATTGTGACATCTTTCTGGACTCGGTCCACGTGATTTTTTCTCGATTTCGGTTTCTACGTAAAAATTCCCGGTGTTCATTTTAGCCATTATTTCTATTACTTCTTGGCCGTTATATTTAACGGCGCGAAAAAAATATTTCTGGTATTTTTCAGATTGCGTCTGCTGTTGTTTCTCGTACCGCTTATTTAGTGGTGTAATTGTACTGTGTAAGTGAGTTCTGTCTAGGAGACTTGATTTTAAGTGAAACCGTTTGTGACCCCTCCAGCATTTCTTAAGAAATAACTTGGAAAGGTAATTATTTCTAAGGACACTGTCAAGAACAGTTTTTCCTAGAAATTATTCTGATTAGTACTCTCCACGTTTTACAGCGGTGACATTATTATTGTTTTCACCAATTTTATTTTTTCATTCCCAACAAGTGGTATCAAAACCTCGTGATTATGGCGAGAAAGATTGAAATTGAAAAATTCAACGAAAACAATTTCTCACGGTAAAAATTAAAAATGAAGGCGTTGTTGTGGAGAGATAACTGTGCTATGGCCATCGGCGATATACCAACAAACATTGAAGATGAGAAATGGAACAAAGTAGATGAGAATGTTATAGCCATTTTGCATCTTACTCTAGTAAATGGAATTTTGTCAAATATCTCAGAAATGGTAACTGACAAACAGATATGGGATACGGTAAAAAAACTATTACACCACAATTTTCATCGTCATGAACAATGTCGCACGAAGAATTAGATAAGATATCGAGCTTTGAAATCTACTCATTTTATATTAATAAAGTCGAAAAAGTTGTGGTGTAATAAAATTTTCTTGAAAAGAAAATTGTATACTCTTTGGATATCAGAATCGACAACAGTGACTAACCACATCAATACTCTCAACACATTATTTTCTCAACTTACAGCAATGGAGCACAAAATCGACGAAAATGAAAGAGTTGAACTTTTACTTCAAAGTTTGTCATATTCATATGATCACCTTATTATAAATTTGATCAACGGTACTGCAAAAACAATATTAATGTTCAATGATATTGCACCTGCGATTCTTGACGAAGAAAGTAGGCGAAAGAACAATGAGCACTCTTCTGTGGAGGCTTTATCATTTATGATCAAAAGAACGTGAGGCTTCTGGAGCCAACACGTCAAGAAGATCAAAGTCAAAAAGTAAAAATGGCATTAAGTGCTATCAATATGGTAAACTTGGCCACATAAAAAAGGATTGCTGGAAGTCGAAGAAAGAACTAAGCACAGAATGTGCTATTGGAGAAATGAAGAGTACGACTGCAACTGCCTCTGAGGGTGAAGATGCCATTACATGTGAAGATGTTGTCAATCTCATGATGAATGAATCTCGTTAGGTATGTAACTCTAGAGCATCTTATCATATTACTTCAAAAGTTGAGTATTATTCATCTTACACCAACGGTGATTTTAGCATTGTTAAAAGGGAGAATAGTCACGTTTCCAGAATAATTGGAAAAGGAGATATTTGTATCCAGACCAACACAGGATGTGAGTTGGTGCTTAAAGATGTCAGACATGTTCCAGATATTAAACTAAATCTAATATCAATAGGTGCTTTTGATGAGGCTTGTTACAAGAGTAAATTTGCTGATAGTAAATGGGAGCTCAACAAAGGCTCGCTAGTTGTAGCGAGAGGAATCAAATAATCTAGTTTGTATGTGACTCAAGTGACTGTGAAGGAAGAATCAATAAATGTTGCACAAGATGACTCGTCATTGAGATATGGTACAAACGACTTAGTCACATGAGCAAAAAAGGACTTCAATTGCTTGGCAAAAGAGATCGTTTGTCACATTTCATAAATGAATCTCTGTCAAGTTGTGTTCATTGTTTGGCAGGAAAACAACACAGAGTTTCCTTTTAGAAGAATTCTGTGTCAAGGAAACCAGACGTGCTAGAAGTTATTTATTCACATGTCAACAAAAATGTTAGGAGGTGCCCAATACATGCTCACATTTATTAATGATCACTCAAAAAAAGTTTGGACTTATTCACTCAAGACCAAAGATGAGGTGTTTAATGTTTTCAAACGGTTTCATGCTCTCATAGAGCAAGAAACTAGAAAAAAGTTAAAATACATTCACACAAACAATGGTAGTGAATATATGAGATCATTTGAGGAATACTGCAAAATGCACGGGATCAAACACGAAAGATCTGTTCCAAAGACTCCTTAACAAAATGGCATTGCAGAAAGAATTAAAAGAACAATCGTGGAAAAGATATGTTGCATGTTATCACATTTAAAACTTCCCAAAATATTCTGGGGAGAAGCAATGAATACTGTAGTATATGTCATCAACTTGTCTCCATCAGCACCTCTAAGTGGAGAAGTGTCAAACAGACTATGGACAGGAAAGAACGTCTCTTATAAACATCTAAAGGTGTTTGGATACAGAGCATTCATGCATATTCCTAAAGATGAGAGATCTAAGCTAGACAACAAAGCTAAAGAATGCATATTCCTCAGATGTGGAAGTGATGCATTCAGATATAGGTTTTGGAATCCGATTGACAAGAAGATTGTCAGAAGCTGAGATGTTGCCTTCTTTGAAGATCAGACTATTGAGGACAAGAAGAAAGAAATGGAGATCACTGATGAGCATCTAGTAAAAGTCGATCATGTGAAATCAACTTTTGACGAGGGAGAAGCTGACAAATCTAATGATCGAGCAGCTGATGATGTTGACCAAAGAGAAATAGAGATTTCTCCTGAATCAGTTGCAGAACCAGAGTTAAGGAGGTCAACAAGAGATCGTTGACCATCAAGAAGATACTCTGTGAATGAGTATGTGATGATCACTGATAGCGATGAACCTGAGTGTTGTGAGGAAGCTAAGGAGCATTAACAAAAGAAAAACTAGTTAGATGCGATGCAAGATGAGATGACATCATTGCATGAGAACCATACTTATGAATTGATTCAGCTTCTAAAGGGAAGAAATGCACTGAAAAACAAATGGGTATACAGACTCAAAGAAGAAAATTTGCAACCAAAGTATAAGGCACGACTGGTCGTGAAAGGCTTTAGTCAGAAGAAGGAGGTTGACTTTGAGAAAAAAATTTCACCAGTCATGAAAATATCATCTATACACGAGTGGTACTTGGATTAGCCTCAAGTCTCAATTTGGAGATCGAGCAACACGATGTAAAGACAGTCTTCTTGCATGGTGAATTAGAAGAAGAGATTTATATTGTGACGACACCCGACCCGATCGGGGTCCGAGAGCCATCACTCTGGGACATTTAACTAAAAACAGGATACACATTTTTTTTTAACATAAGTGAACAGAACATTAGGAAACAAACAGAAAACAGACTGAACTTTTAAGAGTAAAACCTTAAAGCTTAACAGAGAAGGAAAACATTTTCGGAATTTGGAATCAAAACAGTGAAAAAGAAACAGTTAAAACTAGACTACAGAATGAATGGCAGAAGGAGAGCAGGAAGATTGGAAGCAAGGAGAAATGAAACAGTGCAATCGGTAGATATAATAAGACAAAAGACGAACAGTGTTTAGCGGAAGAGACTGAGTAAAACTGGGCGGAAGAGGTGGTGACGTCAGCTGGAAGATGGGTGACGTCAGGCGGAAGATACAGGCAGCAGACGGAATTCGGAGAATGTAAACTATGGGTGACATCATCGGAAGAGGAGATGACGTCAGACGGAAGATGCAGGCAGTAGATGAGATCGGATGTGGTGATGACGTCAGCCGGATGATGGATGATGTCAACCGGAAGATACAGGCATTTGCGTAATCGGCAGAAGAGAAACCTATGATGACATCATCGGAAGAGGAGATGACGTCAGACGGAAGGTGCAGGCAGCAGATGGAATCGGATGGGGTGATGAAGTCAGCCGGATGATGGATGACGTCAACCGGAAGATATAGGCATTTACGAAATAGGCAGAAGAAAGCCTAAGGCAGAAATACTGTTTGGCGGTGGATATGAATAAGACAAAATATGAACAGTATCAATCGGTAGATATAGTTTTAAAGGCAGAATTTATAACTTTTGACAGGAAAACAAACAGACAGAGAACATAAAACAGAAGACCCAAAAGTCTCAGATTCTCAAACCACTTCAAAACATGGTTCTCGAGCACAACAGAAGGTATAACACAAACTTAAGGATACAGAAAATATTCCAAACCATTTCAAAATACTTCAGAACTTAATCCAACTGTCAAATACAGCACAAACAGAAGGCATGAAAGTTGTAGATCTTCAATACCCGATTCTAAACAAGGTTGTAGGACATACTTTACAATTGACAGATTCAAAGAAACAAACTGCATGGATAGTCCTAAAACCAGAAGTCATCCTTGCACTAACTAACAGAAAATATCCCCAACAATTTCCAGAACATTCAGAACATGAATTAAACTGTCAAATACATTAGTTTTTGAAACTTAGACATCAAAATCTGTGCATTGTTTTAAAATCTGAGGATCAGTACAGAACCTAACATATATTTGCAGAATATTTACAGAATTTCCTACAGAGTTTTTAAAACAAAAACATAGAATCCTAGCAGAGTTTTAAATCTAAACACCAGAGTCCCAGTAGGGTTTACAGACATAGACTTGACTTTAAATACTTAAACCTTGGGACAGAATTTGTCTGGCTGCAGCAACCACACCCCCATGAGCTCGATCCACCAGCCACCTATTCATCAGACTGAGGCACGAAGTCCTCATTTTCGAGTTCAGTACTTACATCAGGGAGTTCACCTATGAGTCTAAAACTTAGTAAGAACATATTATAAATGCAGTGATGCAGAATGTTATGCATGCGGTTTTTCAGAATACAGTGACAGAACATTTCATTACGTTTCAGTGGCAGAGGGGTATAAGTGGGGCTTGTAGGGAAACTGGCAAGTGCACGACAGGCACAAACAGAGATACAGAACAGAACAGAAACAGATCTAGGGGCCAGTCCCCATCCCACACTTAACCGGTACATTTCAGTCAGATTTTATCTTACTTAACTTCAAAACCGTGTACAGAAAACAGTTTTGCATGAACTTTCAGAAAATCGTGTATGCATGGACATTTACGGTGCTTATAGTTAATACAGCAGAGAACAAGAAGATAAAACAACAGGAACCTGAACAGAAACCACAGAACTTAACTCTAACCCTTCCACCCGAAACCAGCCAACAGAATGTAAAACCTAGTACCTCCGAGATGTAGGGCCTTAAGGGCCAACCTACGGATATGAACTTACCTGTTTGCTGTGGGGTTGATATTCTTGATCGTCTCGGTTTCAGTAGTTTGTGAACCTAAAACGTGATTATACGGTCATTAACCCTAAACCTCTCAAAAATCAGTAAATAGTGTAGTTAAACTTGTTAACTACCGACGGATATTACCTTCACTGAAGAAAATAGAAGAATGCAGGAGAAACAAAGTGTGGAACTTGTTTCAGTCGCCTGGAAGAGAAGAATAGAGAGAAGAAAGAGAGGAAGCCGAGACGTGAAATGAAGATTTCACGTAGGAGGAAGAACTTAGCTTCCTCAACAAGTTGCCAAGTGTCAGTTATCTACTGGCTATCTCCCATCAACCTTAATTTCTCTCCCATTTGCCCTTCCATTGGTTTTTAACTAATACATTATTTAGTCAGTCTATTCGGTCTCACGAATCCCCTTCGTTCTATTAATCACATCGACAATTTTATTAAAACAGTCATTGCATTAATATCGGAGTAATTTTGTTTAATTATTCGGGGAAATAATTACACGGAAAAATGCCGGGTGTTACATATATGGAACAGTCAGAAGGGTTCGTTGTCAAGGGAAAGGAACATTTAATATGTAGATTGAAGAAGAGTCTGTATGGATTAAAGCAAGCCACAAGACAGTGGTACAAAAAGTTTGATTTCTTTATGAGAAATCAATTATACATGAAAACTTCATCAGACCATTTTGTGTTCGTAAAAAAGTTCACATGTGGTACATTTATAATTCTTTTACTTTATGTTGGTGATATGTTGATTGTAGGCCCAAACAGAAAAAAGATTGTTAAGTTAAAGAATGAGTTTAACAAGTCTTTTGCCATGAAAGACTTAGGACCAGCAAAACAGATGCTTAGGATGAGAATCACTCGTGATAGGAAGAATTGAAAATTATGGCTATCACAGAAGAAATATATCAAGAAAATTCTCAGCCAATTCTATATGGATAAGATGAAACTAGTCAGTACTCTACTTGCTAAGTATTTCAAACATACTTCCGAACAAAGTTCTTCCACTGAAGAAGGAAAAGTATAAATGCATAGAATTCCAGATGCCTCAGCAGTTGGCAGCTTGATAAATGTCATGGTTTGTACGAGACTTGATATTTCATATTCTGTTAGAGTAGTCAGTCAATTTCTTTCAAATCCAGGCAGAGAGCATTGGAATGCAGTAAAGTGGATTCTTAAGTATCTTAGAGGTACTTCTAAAATCAGTTTGTGTTTTGGAAGTAAATAGTCTTTGTTAGTAGGCTATACTGATGCAGACATGGTTGGAGACATTGATTTCATAAGATCAACATCAAGATATTTGGTTACATTTGGAAGGGCAGCAATTTCATGACAATCTAAGCGGCAAAAATTAGTTGCATTTAGGGGTGATCGTGGTCCGGTTTTTGGAGAAATTAGGACCAGACCATTAAATTCGGTTTTCAAATTTTTGCACCAATAAGCCTAAAAAATTTTCCAGAACCGAACCAAAACTAGACCAGAATTCTGGTCCAGTTCTGTTCCTCCCGATTTTTTTTTTCTTCATTTATAATCCTATGATGCAAATTACTACTAAACAAATTACGCACAACAAAGCTCCAAAAAAAAATACAACAAAGCAATATCAAACATCTTTACAACACTGCAAACAAATAGCAAAAATTATTTAATGAAAAATTCCGGTTTTTTCAGCAAAAAAAAAAATTTTAATGAAAAATTCCAAAATTAGATATGTAAACTATTAATTCCGGTTCTTCAATGGTTGCTCCCTTTACACAATTTGATCATCGGGAAGGAAGGGCAAACTAAAAAACCAGAGATGTAATCCACGTCCAGTGGACAAAAGCTCTTCAAAAATACAGGAAAGATGCATAAAAAAGTTATTGCATCTTTTCAGAACAAAGGATTAAAAGAATCAGCAATAAAAACACTACATTTAATGAATTATGGACAACACATAACATTTTCCCCAAATGCAAAACTAACCACTAGACATTAGCCAAGCGCAGAGACTTTCAATTTCAAACTACTACTACACGTAGCTTGGTGAGACTTTCAGAAATATTTGTTGTTAGATCACATAATATTTTTCCCAAATTCAAAACTAACTGTTGACTTAATTAGTGTTTAAGTCTAACTAAGTTTTTGATGATGTATTTGGATGATAAATATGTAATTTGATTATGTTTGTTAAATGAGAATAATGAATTATGTTTGTGTTTTTAATCTGTTGGAAATACCCTTAAAAAGGGTATTTTAGTTTTCTAACAATATTGGTTAAGTGTACAAGGCTAAAATTGTATAAAATGTTCACATTAACCGATAGCTAAAAGACAAGAAGACATCCACCGGTTGAAGAAAAGAATGGCATCCACCGATAGGTAAACGACAAAAACAGTGGAGTTTAAAGAATCACACATGCCGATCACGAAACGACAAAAGGCGATGGAGTTCAAGGCTTGCATCTGCCGATAGAGTTCAAGGCTTGCATCTGCCGATGGAGTTCAAGGCTTGCATCTGCCGATAGAGTTCAAGGCTTGCATCTGCCGATGGAGTACAAGGCTTGCATCTGCCGATGGAGTACAAGGCCTGCATCTGCCGATGGCGTTTTCAAGCTGCATCTGCCGATGGCGTTTGAAGATGCATCTGCCGATGCAATGTCAAGATGCATCTGCCGATGGAATGTCAAGATGCTTCAGCCGATGAAATTTCAAGATACATCTGCCGATGAATTTTTTAAGGTGCATCTGCCGATAGCATTCCAAGTTGTATCTACCGATAGCCTATCATGTTGCATCTGCCGATGGCTTTTCAAGTTGCATCCACCGTAACGTTCCGATTTTTTAAAGCTGCTTCCACCGGTGATCTTCCGCCCAATTTGAATATAACTGCGAAGCTACAGTGACGTCGTTTTCAGCATTAACTCCAGAACTTTAATGGCGACGACGAACAGCAATTTCAGATGCAACGGATATCTGCTTCAGTACGGATGCTTCCCAACGGTAACATTTTCCATTTGAAGAAAGAAGCATTCAATTCTGTGAAGCAAAATCAGACAGAGTATTTAAGCTGAGGTTAGAGCACGAAGAAACAACTTTTTTGCGAATTTTTACTCTTGAGCCCTAATCTGCTAAATCTATCATACTCTGTATTTCATCTACACCTCTCGATTCGATAAGTTGAGATTTTAATCTTTGAGAGTGTAGTCTGAGCTTGAATTTTTACAAACTCAAATATCTGTATAAGGCAGTGGATTGACGCCCGTCAAGTACAATCCAGATCTGTAAAAGGCAGTTGATCGGAGCCAGGAATTCCGATCAGTTTATTCTTGTGAGGAGAAGGTTAAGGATCTTCAAGGGGGAACCTTGAAGCGTGGATGTAGGCAGGTTTTGCCCGAACCACGTAAAAACTCTTGTGTTAGTTTTTCTCTCTTTCTCTGTTATTTTTATTATTGTGCTTGCTGATTAGTTAAAGAAATTTTTAAAAGGTCTAATTCACCCCCCCTCTTAGACAATCTCGATCCTACAATTGGTATCAGAGCAAGGTTTAATTTTGTCTAAGTTGTTTATCTAGAAAATATTGAGTTTTGAAATGGCATTTAACACACTCTACACAAATGGAAGGTCAGTCTACCACTAGACCTCCATTCTTCGATGGTAATGATTATGTGTACTGGAAATCTAGGATAAGAATTTATGTTCAGGCTATGAACTATGACATATAGAATAATATAGAATTTGGTCCATTTAAAGCCATGAAAACTGAAAACGGAGTTAGCATGAACTAACTGAATCAGACAAGAAAAATTTAAGCCTAAATGCCAAAGCCGTAAATACCCTGTACTGTGCTCTGAATATAGACGAGTTCAATAGAGTACAAGAGTGTGAGAGTGCCCAAGAGATTTGGCACCTATTAGAGGTCACACACGAGGGCACAAATCAGGTGAAGGAGAGCAAACTGAATATGCTCATACACGAGTATGAATTATTTTCTATGCCTAAGGATGAGTCTTTCTCTTCCATGTTTACAAGATTTACTAACATAACTAATGGTTTGAAAGCTCTTGGTAAATCTTATTCTAGTGAAGAACAGGTCAGGAAGATCCGCAGATGTCTTCCAAGAAACTGGCAGCCAAAGGTGACTGCAATTCAGGAAGCAAAGGATCTCAAAGCTCTCAAACTTGAAGAGCTCATTGGCTCATTGATGACTCATGAGATAACCATGAGGGCCAATGAGAAGGAGGATCTCAAGGAAAAGAAGATCTCCAAGAGAAAGGACATAGCCCTCAAAGCCTCTTCAAGCAAACCAGAAGAATCTGAAGAGGAAGAAAATGATGAGGACATTGCTCTCATCACTAGAAGATTTAGCAAGTTTCTCCAGAGAAAAAGGATGCATGGGAGGAAATTCTCGAAAGAAGATAAGCCTTAAAAGGAAAAGGAGATCACTTGTTTTGGGTGTGGAAAGCCAGGGCACATGAAGGTCGACTGTCCACATGCTAAGAATCCCAAGAAGTTCAAGAAGAAGGCTATGAAGGCCACTTGGGATGACAATGAAGGTGACACCTCCTCTTCAGAAGATGAAGAAGTTGCAAATTTGTGCTTCATGGCACACGAAGAAAAGGTTAGTACTTCTTCTTCAAGTACTTTAAGTGATAGCGAAAGTGATAATGAAGAAGGTGAACTAATTGACGCTTTTAATGACTTGGTTAAGCAATTTAGTATGCTTAAAAGTAAATATAATTTGTTGAAAAGTGAAAATACAAATATAGTTGAAAAGCATGCCAAGGAAACTAATCTGTATGAAAAGGAAGTTAGTGAACTTAAAAAGAAAAATGAGACTTTGAATAAACTTGTTCTTTGGTTCTCAAATGGTAGCAAGAATCTAACACTGCTGATAGGAAATCATAGAGCTACTCATGATAAGGCAGGTAGAGGTTATGATAAGTTCAATAAAAGGAAAGTTTTCAAGAATTTCTTTGTTAAACCGTCCACTTGTTATGCATGTAATGAAGTAGGGCATAAATCCTTTGAGTGTCCCTTAAAATCGAACAATATAAAATCTGGCAGTAAACTGCAATGGGTTCCTAAGGAGACCTAGGCCTAACACTAGGACCCAAAAGATTTTGGTACCTAAGAAGACCAATTGATTACTGTTTTGCAGGTTGAGTGCTCTCTTGGAAAGAATCAGTGGTACCTCGATAGTGGATGCTCGAGGCATATGACAGGAGACTCAACCATGTTTGCTGCTGTCAACAAAAAGAAAGGAAGTGTCACTTTTGGTGGAAACCAAAAGGGCAAAATTGTTGGCATTGGCAATATAGGTAACAGTTTTAATCCTACTATTGAAAATGTGCTGTTAGTTGAGGGATTAAAGCATAATCTGCTTAGTATTAGCCAGTTATGTGATAAAGGTTATGAGATGATTTTTAAATCAAACTCTTGTATAATTAAAGATGCATCTAATGACAAAACTCTGTTCACTGGCTATAGGAAAGAAAATATCTATATTATTGACATGGATACTATTGAGCATGTTGACGAAAAATGCTTTGCTGTTAATTCTTCCCATGATTCTTGGATTTGGCATAGAAGATTAGGACATATAGGGATGGATACTTTAGCTAAGATTACTAAGGAGAATTTAGTTAGAGGAATCCCTAAGATATCCTTTGAGAAGGATAAGGTCTGTGAAGCCTGCCAAATGGGTAAGCAGATCAAAAGTTCCTTTGCATCTAAGAATGCAATTTCTACTTCAAAGTCTCTCCAACTCCTTCATATGGACCTCTTCGGTCCCTCCAATATAGCCAACTTAGGAGGCAAACTTTATGCCTTTGTTATTGTAAATGACTTCTCTAGGTTCACTTGGGTATATTTTCTGAAGTCTAAGGATTAGACTTTTGATACCTTTTCTAGCTTTAGGAAAAGAGTTCAAAATGAAAAGGAGCTCACCATTATTGCTATTCGTAATGATCATGGAGGAGAATTTGAAAATGAAAGATTTGAACTCTTGTGTCTCAAACATGGAATTGAGCACAACTTCTCTTCTCCTAGGACCCCTCAGCAAAATGATGTTATTGAGAGGAAGAATAGATCTCTCCAAGAGCTAACTCGAACTATGCTTAATGAAACCTCTCTTCCTAAGTATTTCTGGGCTGAAGCTGTTGCAACAGCCTGTTATGTGCTTAATCGGGTCTCAATAAGACCTATTCTTGAGAAAACTCCATATGAGCTCTGGAGTGGAAAAACTCCATCTGTCAAATACCTTAGAGCCTTTGGTAGTAAATGCTTCATTCTTAACACTAAGGATAACTTAGGAAAATTCGATTCCAAATCTGATCTTGGAATTTTTCTTGGTTATTCTCTGACCAGTAAAGCATATAGGGTATTCAATAAGAGAACTCTAGTTGTTGAAGAGTCGGTCCATGTCAACTTTGATAAGTCCCCTCAGCCCACAATCTATGTGGATGAGGATGTTACCTTGGATAAACAATTCGATTCTCTTTCTTTAGAAAATCCTACAGATACTCCTCTAGTAGAAAAATCTTTAGAACCATCTGCAAGTTCTCTAGAAATTATTCCTGTTAAAGATGAATCTGCAGATCTTCCTAGAGATTGGAAGTATATTAGAAACCATCCAATAGATGAAATCTTAGGTGATCATTCATTAGGTGTTAAGACCAGATCCTCTCTTAGGAATCTCTGTGCCAATGTGGCATTTATTTCTCAGATAGAGCCTAAGAAGTTTTAGGAAGCCGAATTGGATGAAAATTGGATTGTTGCAATGCAAGATGAACTAAACCAATTCGAAAGGAACAATGTTTGGGAACTTGTTCCAAAACCTATTGATCATCCTATTATTGGAACTAAGTGGGTTTATAAGAATAAAATGGATGAAAATGGGATTGTAGTAAGAAACAAAGCTAGGTTAGTTGCCAAAGGTTACAATCAAGAAGAAGGAATTGATTTTGAGGAAACCTTTGCACCTGTAGCTAGGCTAGAATCCATTAGAATGCTCTTAGACTATGTTTGCTACAAAAACTTTACACTCTTTCAAATAGATGTAAAGAGTGTCTTTTTAAATGGATATATCATGGAAGAAGTTTATGTAGAACAGTCCTTAGGATTTGAAGACTTTGAAAAACCTGATTATGTTTACAAACTAAGAAAGGCCCTCTATGGAGTTAAGCAGGCTCCTAGAGCTTGGTATGATAGCTTGAAGAACTTCCTTGAGGAAATGATGTAACGACCCCGATGGGATCGCCACGTAACATGACATTCATAATCATTTACTTCTTAATTTCCACACCCTATTCATTATTGGTACTTTTTTTTTAAAAAAAACTTAAACTTGACTCCTTCATGTTTCAAAAATTCACTCATCGACAAAGTCAGTCGATTAAGTTCAATTATCAGCTCCAAAACATAATCGGATAGGGAGAAATGTCCTCAAATCATTTGACGTGATTCTACTCGGGTTTGCATGGATTTGCATGCATCGGCTGGCAGGGTGTGCCCCATCCGATTTATCACGTGTACTCTACGAGACTCACTTATCATCGCCTAATAGAAGATATCTTCTGGTAGGCACGTGGGTTTCACATGTTCAATTAAAACATCGCCCAATAGTGGACATCCACCGGTGAACACGA
This sequence comes from Begonia masoniana, assembly GCA_022432975.1. Taxonomy (NCBI): domain Eukaryota; kingdom Viridiplantae; phylum Streptophyta; class Magnoliopsida; order Cucurbitales; family Begoniaceae; genus Begonia; species Begonia masoniana. The sequence continues at coordinate 18,276,319 of CM039505.1, read as the reverse complement.
GTCAAACACGTGACTCATTAAAATCTCACTAGATAAGAAACATCATCCGGTGAGCACGTGCATCGCGCATGACTTATTAAATCACATTCGGCCACTAAACGACAAACATCGTCTACATCATCCGGCAACTAACACACTTCGACTCTCACATCATCCGGTCACTAAACGACAAGGAAACACTCACATCATCCGGTGAAGAAAATACACTTCATCCACCGGGCGCTAGACGACAAAATACACTCACATCGCCCGTATTGTAAATACTCGCATCATCCGGTGACTATGCGACAAACGACTTAACCCTTATCATCCGCGAGCAAACACTCGACATCACCGGATGACTAAACCCTGACATCATCCGATAAACTTAATCTTCACAGACTTCAAATTTCAATGACTTAACATTCATGCGTATAGAAAATTAGAGACTCGTTCAGAATAAACGTAGCGGAAGACTTAAGCAAAACAGACCGTTCGATAATCCCTTAAAATTAATTCCAGACTCAGAAGTTGACTCAGACAATACTAACACTATCCTACATAATTCTAGTTCTTGTATTCTTACTGACATAAGGAAGCAATAACCAGGGGTCATAATCGCCTCTCCAGTCCTGGACTGTCACATCGAGCATCCTCCAGCAACCAGCTTTAAATATCCTCTTTGAAATTAGTATCTTCACCTGTAGTCTCTTCGCCTACAACATAAGATTTAACTATAAGCCTAATGCTTAGTAAGGAATGCATGGTGACAGACATACTGAATGATCATCATCTCGGCCTCCACCAGTGGGAGAATTCACGAGCCATACTTATCATTATCTCGGCCTCCACCAGTGGAAGGATTCGCGAGCCATACTTATCATTATCTCGGCCTCCACCAGTGGGAGAATTCGCGAGCCATACTTATCATTATCTCGGCCTCCACCAGTGGGAGAATTCACGAGCCATACTTATCATTATCTCGGCCTCCACCAGTGGGAGAATTCACGAGCCATACTTATCATCATCTCGGCCTCCACCAGTGGAAGGATTCGCGAGCCATACTTATCATCATCTCGGCCTCCACCAGTGGGAGAATTCACGAGCCATACTTATCATCATCTCGGCCTCCACCAGTGGGAGAATTCGCGAGCCATACTTATCATTATCTCGGCCTCCACCAGTGGAAGGATTCGCGAGCCATACTTATCATTATCTCGGCCTCCACCAGTGGAAGGATTCGCGAGCCATACTTATCATTATCTCGGCCTCCACCAGTGGAAGGACGACAAACATCGTCTACATCATCGGCAACTAACACACTTCGACTCTCACATCATCCGGTCACTAAACGACAAGGAAACACTCACATCATCCGGTGAAGAAAATACACTTCATCCACCGGGCGCTAGACGACAAAATAACACTCACATCGCCCGGTATTGTAAATACTCGCATCATCCGGTGACTATGCGACAAACGACTTAACCCTTATCATCCGGCGAGCAAAACACTCGACATCACCGGATGACTAAAACACTCGACATCATCCGATAAACTTAATCTTCACAGACTTCAAATTTCAATGACTTAACATTCATGCGTATAGAAAATTAGAGACTCGTTCAGAATAAACGTAGCGGAAGACTTAAGCAAAACAGACCGTTCGATAATCCCTTAAAATTAATTCCAGACTCAGAAGTTGACTCAGACAATACTAACACTATCCTACATAATTCTAGTTCTTGTATTCTTACTGACATAAGGAAGCAATAACCAGGGGTCATAATCGCCTCTCCAGTCCTGGACTGTCACATCGAGCATCCTCCAGCAACCAGCTTTAAATATCCTCTTTGAAATTAGTATCTTCACCTGTAGTCTCTTCGCCTACAACATAAGATTTAACTATAAGCCTAATGCTTAGTAAGGAATGCATGGTGACAGACCTACATGAATGAACAAATTAAAGAAACATAAGTTCGTAAATCTTTCTTCATTCATGCTCATTTCATCATTTACATAGCATGTATTAAGGGAGGGAACGAGGGAGAAAGACAGGGCATATGATCATTGCCAACCGGGCAATCATAGTAACTTATCATCATCTCGGCCTCCACCAGTGGAAGGATTCGCGAGCCATACTTATCATTACCTCGGCCTCCACCAGTGGGAGAATTCACGAGCCATACTTATCATTATCTCGGCCTCCACCAGTGGGAGAATTCGCGAGCCATACTTATCATTATCTCGGCCTCCACCAGTGGGAGGATTCACGAGCCATACATAAGCCTTGTGAACATGTCATAGTCATTTCCCCCGTTCCGCGCTTAATCATGCTTACATTTGTTTTTCTTTTCATATTCTTAACTTAATCATAAACGAACACATAATGCATGGACACGAATTTTCACAGAGGAATATCATACTGTATGAACGAGTAGAACATCATGTAACTTAACATCTTCCTGCTCAAATATTTCATATCATGGCAAGCTACTAGTCAAAATCATCAGTTAAACATTTCAACAATTTTTCTCCTAGTATCCTTATGGTGTAGGGCCCTAGTGGCTAGAAATCCTAATACATCCACTTACCTGGTCTTCTTAGCAATCTGAACCTTTTCTCTTCAACTTCTTCACCTAAAACATGTGCATTACAGTAGTTAAATCAAAATCCTAAAACTCTACTCATAAATCATCCTAGGATCTATTAGTTAAAGTCATTCCCGAGTTTCCTTAGTCTAATACTCAGTGTAGTCTGAAATCCCAAAAACAAGACCGACAGATTCGACTATTGATTAATCTAAAATGTCCAGAATCGATTCGGGAAATAACACTACAACTCTCAGATTTTAGATATCCTTATTATTAGTCGGCCATTGGAAAAGTCCAAAACTACAATGCCAAGCAGAAGGCAGGGCTAACCAACTAACAGATAACTACATTGACAAACTCATACCTCGGGCGTAGAGTATCCAGGAAATGGCGGGGAAAACCGGTCGTCGAAGGGAGATTGCTGGCAAGCGGGGTGCGAGCTCGGGGAAAGAGAAATCGCCGAGAGTAGAAGATGTCGGCTACAGTGGCTTGGGTGAAATTTAAAACTTTTCCTTTTTCTTTATATACTGATCTCGACTTCCAATATTACAATATTGTCACTCAACCTAGTTTAAAACCCACATGTAATTAATTAAACTTGTCATAAAATTCTAAACCGCGAAGATTAAATATTCATGACCGTTAATACAGATAGGAAAATTACCTAGTCGTATCTCGGGTGTTACAAATGAATTTCAAAAAAGGAAACACTGATTCAACTCTATTTACCAAGCAAAAGGATAAAGACATTTTGTTAGTTCAAATTTATGTCGATGACATTATTTTTGGATCAACTAATGTCAACATGTGTAATAAATTTTCCTCCCTCATGCAAAGTGAATTTGAGATGAGTATGATAGGGGAGTTGAAATTTTTCTTAGGGTTTCAGATTAGTCAATCTCCTGATGGAATTTTCTTCTGTCAAGAAAAATACATCAAGGATCTTCTAAAGAAATTTAGATTAGAATCATCTAAGTCTTTCAAGACTCTCATGAGTACCACAACTAAATTGGATAAAGATGAAAAAGGAATTAGTGTTGATATTAAAAAATATCGTGGTATGATTGGTTCATTGTTATATCTGACTGCAAGTAGGTCAGATATACTCTTTAGTGTTTGTCTGTGCGCTAGATTCCAAGCTGCCCCTAAAGAATCTCACTTAAATGCAGTCAAGAGAATATTCAAATATTTGAATGGAACTTATGATCTTGGATTGTGGTATCCTAAAGGCACTTCTTTTGATCTGATTGGATACTCTGATTCTAACTATGCTGGTAGTCTAGTTGATAGGAAAAACACCAGTGGAACATGTCAGTTCCTTGGTGAATATCTTGTCTCCTGGTATTCTAAGAAACATAATTCTGTTGTATTATCAACTGCTGAGAGTGAATATATTGCTGCAGACAGTTGCTGTGCACAAATGCTTTGGATGAAACAGACTTTGGAAGATTATAATCTGTTTTATGATAGGATTCCTATTCGGTGTGATAACACCAGTGCTATCAACATTTCTAAAAATCCTATTCAGCACTCTAGAACTAAGCATATAGATGTAAGATATCACTTCATCCGTGATCATGTTCAAAGAGGTGATATATCTTTAGAATTTGTTAATTCAGTAGATCAACTAGCCGACATCTTTACAAAACCTTTGGATGAAAAGACCTTCAATAATATTAGAATAAGACTAGGTCTCATTCGGGTTGAGAAAATCTAAGATTCTTCTTCTATTTGGACAATTCCTGAGTGTTAGAGCATTTCTGTCTGTGAAGGCATCGGCTGATGCATTGATACCGATAGGTATCGGCAGATGCATATTGTCTGAAGGCATCGGAAGATATAGTCTTAATCTGCCGACACGTGTGACCCATCGGGCTGATCGGTTTTACACGTGTGACTTCCTCTCGTCGGGCGATGCCCTATTCCATTTAAACTCTTTTCTTCTCTGAGACGCTTCATCTTTCGCGCCCTTTAAGAAAACTTCGGCTTTCAAACCTCTTTCTCTCTAGGTTTTTCCTTCTTCGAATTGCTCCAATGGCTTCATCGTCTTTCACTGTTCCTAAACCAGCCAAGAAGAAGGCCAAAGTATCAGCTCGTCCTCCACGAGAGATTCCTCGTGCAAAAGAGTGGCCATCTCTCTTCTTTCTCTCTCAAGCTGCTGAGTTAAGGTACCATGACGACTTTAAGTTCCAATCTTTAATTCCCAGTCGAGGTATTTACTTTGAGGACTTAGCTGGAATGGATATCATAGAACCCTTGAAGGATCTCGGGTTACTAGGACTTTTTGATGTAGAATCGTACTATTTCCCAGAAGCCATCAGAATGTTTTATGCTAACCTGAGTTATACCTCTGATCTCTCTACTATAAAGAGCTATGTGTATAACAAGCACATCGAGATTACTCCACAGTACATTAATGCCCTTCTGGAGGTCTCCCAATTAGATAGCTGCCCCTACAAGTATGTGTCCGGCACTGAGCCTCCTTTCTTTGGAACCTCTGACGGCCAAAGCTTTCTACAGATTATAGCTATTCACCCAAACCATTCCACTGATCATCTTAAGGGCAAATACCTGACCGCAAGGGCCAGGTTATTTCATCAGATGATAGGGTACAATATTGTCCCTAAGGGTGGTCACCATGACGAAGTGAGTGCAATGGAGCTTTTTGTTCTGTTTGCACTTTACTACAAGGCCCCCTTCAATCTTGGATATGTTGTTGTTCGAAGGATGATTCAGGCAGTGTCATCCAGGGCTACCTCTTTACCTTACAATCTGCTCCTCATGAAGATATTTATGCAGCTTGAGGTTGTTTTTCCAGAGGATGAAGACCCCTTCCGTCTTCAACCTTCAAGTTACTATTCCCAAACCACCCTGAAGAAAATGGGAATAAAGAGAACAAGAACAGAGAACCTTGTTTGGATGCTTCTAAGCAAAGTACTGCTAAGGCTGCAGCTGCCAAAAAGGGGAAAAGAAAACTTATCCTACCAGAGGAGTCCATTGCTGAAGGAGGGGATGACTCTGAGATACTTGCTTTTGATAAGTCCCCTTCTCAATCTCAGGCTTCTAGCTTCCAACCTCCTCCTCTAGTGCGAAGGCTTCGTGCCCCTTCCTCAAGAACACATGTTTCAGAGGCAATCTCTGCTCCCTCATCTGTGCCCCCTTCCATTCCAGAGAACCCTCCATCTCCTCCACCTGCACTTCTTCTACCGGCTCTGCCTCCTCCAACTCCTCCATCTCCAGTCCAACAGGCTATACCTCCTCCATCTCCAGTCCAACAGGACATACCTCCTCCATCTCCAGTCCAACTGGATATACCTCCTCCCTCTCCAGTCCATCATGCTCCTCCAGTCCTAACAGCCCCACATGTCCCAGTCTCCTCACCAATTCCATCAGTTACTCCTGCAACTCCAAAGACATATCAAAGGAGATTTTTCATAAGTGAGGAACAATACTCTGAGCTGAAGACTTCCATTACCAGCCTTGACACTGCACTCAGTTTCATTCAAAGTCAGCTTGATAAGAACCAAAAGGAAATAGGAATCGCCTTAGATACCGGTCTTGGTTTGCTGTCTCAGAAAGTGGATGCTGATAGGCGCATGGTTGTCAGGGAACTTGAGTCTCTCCGATCTTCAGTTGACGCTTTGCATCCTGAACCTGAACCCGAACCATCTAGTTCTGTCAGTGTTCCAGAGGCTTGCTTTGAAGATCTTTTTCTTCCCTTTTCCAGGCCTGCAGTTGCTAAAGATGTGCGCTTACTGTCGTTGGATCTTCAGGAGGCTGAACTAGCATTCTCTCCTCCTGTTGTTCCTACTGCTGGTCTTTCTGTCGAACCTCCTCCATGTATGGCCATGGTGGTGTACTCAGAACCTTCTCCATCTCCGGCTCCCTGCTTGGATGTGGTGGTATATCAAGGCCCCTCTACCTCTGCTGCTCCTCAGCCAGTGCCTACTCCATGCCAGGATTTAGTGCTCTATCATCCACCCGTCCCTCAAGATATTGCTTCCATCCAAACACTCGTGGATGCGTACTTCTCCTCAGACCTTGAAGTGCCTGCTTGGATTAGCCAAGCTTTTTGGACACATTTTTTAGCCTTCTTTAAGTAGCTAATTTTGTTTGTAAACACTTTTATTGATTCTAATGACATTCCTATGATGTTTCTATACCTTGTGGTAAATGCCTTGCTTCTGTTGTGTCTCTGTTTGTTTTTGATAATGTCAATGGGGGAGAATATATTTGATCAATGTTGAATTAGTTACTATAATTTATGTATGCATACTTTTGGAAATCTGGATATATGCACATCTTTGAATGTTTTGAAACTCTGGTATGCTCTGTGTTTTGTTTGGCATTTTGTTTTGGCATATATGCATTTGCTATGGGGGAGCTAAGATTATAGGGGAGTTATACTTAATCAACTCTATATGTTGTCATCATAAAAAAGGGGGAGATTGTTGACTTAATTAGTGTTTAAGTCTAACTAAGTTTTTGATGATGTATTTGGATAATAAATATGTAATTTGATTATGTTTGTTAAATGAGAATAATGAATTATGTTTGTGTTTTTAATCTGTTGGAAATACCCTTAAAAAGGGTATTTTAGTTTTCTAACAATATTGGTTAAGTGTACAGGGCTAAAATCGTATAAAATGTTCACATTAACCGGTAGCTAAAAGACAAAGAAGACATCCACCGGTTGAAGAAAAGAATGGCATCCACCGATAGGTAAACGACAAAAACAGTGGAGTTTAAAGAATCACACATGCCGATCGCTAAACGACAAAAGGCGATGGAGTTCAAGGCTTGCATCTGCCGATAGAGTTCAAGGCTTGCATCTGCTGATGGAGTTCAAGGCTTGCATCTGCTGATGGAGTTCAAGGCTTGCATCTGCCGATGGAGTTCAAGGCTTGCATCTACCGATGGAGTACAAGGCTTGCATCTGCCGATGGAGTACAAGGCCAACATCTGCCGATGGCGTTTTCAAGCTGCATCTGCCGATGGAGTTTGAAGATGCATCTGCCGATGCAATGTCAAGATGCATCTGTCGATGGAATGTCAAGATGCTTCAGCCGATGAAATTTCAAGATACATCTGCCGATGAATTTTTTAAGGTGCATCTGCCGATAGCATTCCAAGTTGTATCTGCCGATAACCTATCATGTTGCATCTACCGATGGCGTATGAAGATACATCTGCCGATGGCTTTTCAAGTTGCATCCACCGATGACGTTCTGATTTTTTAAAGCTGCTTCCACCGGTGATCTTCTGCCAAATTTGAATATAACTGCGAAGATACAGTGACGTCATTTTCAGCATTAACTCCAGAACTTCAATGGCGACGACGAACAGCAATTTCAGATGCAACGGATATATGCTTCAGTACGGATGCTTCCCAATGGTAACATTTTCCATTTGAAGAAAGAAGCATTCAATTCTGTGAAGCAAAATCAGACAGAGTATTTAAGCTGAGGTTAGAGCACGAAGAAACAACTTTTTTGCAAATTTTTACTCTTGAGCCCTAATCTGCTAAATCTATCATACTCTGTATTTCATCTACACCTCTCGATTCGAAAAGTTGAGATTTTAATCTTTGAGAGTGTAGTCTGAGCTTGAATTTTTACAAACTCAAATATATGTATAAGGCAGTGGATTGACGCCCGTCAAGTACAATCCAGATCTGTAAAAGGCAGTTGATCGGAGCCAGGAATTCCGATCAGTTTATTCTTGTGAGGAGAAGGTTAAGGATCTTCAAGGGGGAACCTTGAAGCGTGGATGTAGGCAGGTTTTGGCCGAATCACGTAAAAACTCTTGTGTTGGTTTTTCTCTCTTTCTCTGTTATTTTTATTATTGTGCTTGCTGATTAGTTAAAGAAATTTTTAAAAGGTCTAATTCACCCCCCTCTTAGACAATCTCGATCCTACACTAACCACAGGCAAATAAATCTCTTTAACTCCATAATCGAAAAATTAATTAAAACAAACAAACAAAAAGTCAAGAAGTACGACGAACCCTGCCGATTGAGACAATAAATGGGAGAGCGGCCGCGTAGTTACGAAGAAAATAGATGGCGATCGCTTCTGATTTTGGAGCTGCAAATGCTTCGAGATGATTCAGAAACTCATCTTTCACTCACCCTCGGTTCGTCCTTCACAGATGACGAAGAGAGAGTTCAGACGCAGCGACTACGAAGTGCGAAAGAGAACTGAGAAGAAAGGGTGCGGGCGCGGCGACTGCGAGACAGTGAGAGAGAAATGAGAAGAGAGTGCGGGGCTGCGGGGCAGAATAGGGTTAGGGTTATAATGGTCCATGTCTCGTTTAGTGTTTTTGTATCACTAGACCCAAAAAACGAACCGAGAACTTCGGTTCTCTTAAAACAAAATCAAAATTTTTTTATTAAAGATGCAAAATCGACCAGAACCGGACCAAATTATCGGTTCTGGTCCAGTTCTTCAATTCTCGGTTTTTTTGCTCACCCCTAGTTGCATTGTCTACAACAGAAGGTGAATTTATTATGGCTATAGAAGCCTATAAAAAAATTTTGTGGATGTAAAAATTTTATACGGAATTAGATCATAAACAAGATAAGTATATCTTATATTGCGATAGTCAAAGTGCTACTCATTTGAGCAAGGACCTGAACTTTTATTCGAAGTTGAAACACATAGATATCAAGTATCATTGGATACGAGATGTGTTGGACACCAAGTAAATATATCTTGAGAAAATTCACACGAATAATAATGGCTCTTACATGATGACAAAGATCTTGGAGAAAAATAAGCACGAATTCTGTATAGACTCAACAGTACTGAAGATATTTCATCATAAGTCGAGAGGGGGAGATTTGTAGGGTCCCTCTTTAATGATGAGGGACCTATGCAATAAATGGAGGCTGTTTTTCCTTCTTGCATTCACACTTGCTGCATGTGTGTGTGTAATACCCGGCTCGTACGGATTTTGGATATAGTATATTTTATTATATATGTGGTATTTTTGGTAAATATGACAAATCAAATCAGTTTCGCAAACGAAAAGCTTTATTTCGATCCTAACGATTAATAAGAATTTTAAGAAATTTTGGGGAATTTTAGGAGTTTTGACGCTATATTCCGAGTAATTAAGTTTCCCGTAATATGAATGATGTTTTAGTAAAAATAGTAAACGATGTCCATTTTGCGAACGGATAGTTTTATTAAATCCCAAATAATAAGATAGACATATTAGTGAAATAAGGAAATTTGGAGAACCCGAATAGTTAGACGATTAACGAAACGAAAGACGAAACAAATAGAAAATATGTGCTAAGGGTATTTTAGTAATTTTCAAACCAAATTATATAAAATAAACAAAAATCTCTTCTCTCCCTCACTTTTTCTTTCTTCTTCTCTGGAGTTCACGAACCATAGAACTCTTTTTCCTTTGTTCTCCGACGGCGATTCCCATTCCGACCTCCGTTCGACCTCTGATCATTCCGTTTTCTTCGTGCTTTCTCCTCCAATCGACGTTCTAGGCATGAACCTACAATCTTAGAGCTTTTATTTCAATATTTATGGAGTTTTAAACAATTAGGTTTCGTTTAGGTTTTGTTAAAAATCGAGATTTAGGGCTCGAAATTGATAGATTGTTATAGTTTACGGACGTATTGCACGTATTAAATGTTATTGGAAGAAGTTAGGACGATTTAGGAGAAATTTTAAATTTGTAAATTTCGGGTTTTCGAAAAACTCGTAAATTGGATTTCGACGCAGATTAATGGATTTAATGCCTTGATAAGTTAAGTTAGAATGTTAGGAAATTCCTTAGTTAAGGTTTTGTAAATTAGACGATCGATAGCTTAAATTAGTTTTAACGTCGATATTGTGTTTTGCTTCAGACAAACAACGCTCGTGGACGGAGCTTGAGTTGCTTTGGACACGAGGTAAGTTCTCGTGATTCTTTCTGGCCGATTGGCCTACACCGTACATCGAAGTCGTTTCGAGGAGTTTGGAGACGCACTAGTTCATATTGCTTTGGTTGGGTAGTTAGGTTTAATTGTTTTGTAGATTATGTTTTACAGTCTTGATGGTACGTATGCTGAGTGTTTAAATTCTGTTATGAACTGTTCATGCATCACGTGTTTTAAAGAAAGAGCATGAAAATGAATTTCCGCACGAAGTTTTAAAATGGCGATGTGGCCTGGAGAGGGGCTTGACCTATTGTGGAGGCATGCAGGGGCTTGTCACAATAACACATCTATTATGTACTCGCAATGTGGCATGGAGAGGGGCTTGACCTATTGTGGAGGCACGCAGGGGCTTGTCACAATACCACATTTATTATGCACTCATATGTATGGTCATGCGAGATGGGGCTCAGGCACGGCTGTACGTGTTGTAAGCGTGTACCCCCCTCTTCTAGCTGGAAAGAGTAGTCCGTTCGCTGGATGTGCTCTCTCAGGTTAGGAGGTTGAGATCTCGGTGACACCCACAGAATAAAGTAAAGAAAATGCTGCATGATTTCTGAACTCACACGCATAGCATATAGTTGCATTTATGAGGGCTTGCTGAGATTTTTATCTCATAGTGTATTGTATGGTGTAGGTGATTACGAGAATACAGGTGAGGATGAGATTCCTCCTCCTGAGGCATGAGTCCAGTTGACGAGGGATGGCTGCGGTGGTGTGCTGGCGTAGTCGAGGCTTATCGACTCGTGGGGACAGTATGTATAGATTTTGAGGGTTTGGGACATTTTGGGCTGATGTTTGTATAGAAATATTTAGGTTGTTTGATTCTGGATAGTTGATAGGTATATATGTATATGTTGATGTTTTGGAAACTGTTTATAATGGTTTGAAAAGTCTTTCATTGAATGTATTTTGGAACTGCGTGGTGATTTAAAACAGGAGGATTTGTTTAGGATTTAAACGTATCCATGCAGTTCGTTTTCATGAAAATGTTCTTAGTTTTAAAATGTGTTTCGAGTCGTTTATTGGGTGAACGGTGAAGTGTGAAAAGAATGAGGATATGAGAGAGTTTGCAATCGCCTAGGGGCGATTATTCGCCCCATTTATGGGCTAATAATCGCTCCTCTATCGTATTTATTTTAAAATTGTTTTAATTTAATTAATTTAAGTTTTAATTAAATGGTTTTAAGTTTTAATTTGTTTTAAAAAGTTATAATTCAATTCCGATTTCGATTTCGATTTCGGTTTAGTTTCCGCTTAAAGTTTATAAAAAAAAAAATAAATAGTACGGAAAGTAGGTACAGTGTTAGGGTCGTTACAACTTATGTTATCAAAGCCCCCGGGTTTTAAAACCGATTCTGTAGACTGCTCGACTGCACAGCCACTACGCGGACATTCTTCATCAACTGTAAGTATGTTTATAGCTTTATTTGATTTAAGTTTCTTAGAGATGTTTGCTTTTAAATTTTATAGGAGTTATATAGATATGGTGCGTCCACAAAATGACCGAGACGACCGAGATGACGCGATTGACACTCTCAAGGATTTTATCGCCCAGCAGTCTTAGCATATGGAGAGACAGGCTCAGCAAATGGAGAGACAGTCCCAACAGCTGGGTACTCTTATAGACCGAGAGGGCATTAGAGCTCGTGAGACAGCTGCTTCTGGTAACCGTGGGATGGAGAGATTTCAGAAGCTCCAGCCCCCTATCTTTAACGGACAGTCTACGGATCCCTCTTCAGCCGAGGAGTGGGTTCGCACTATGGAGGACATGCTGGCGTACGCTAGCATAGAGGATGGAGAGAAGGTTGCACTAGTGACCTATCATTTGGCACTCGACGCCCGCTTTTGGTGGGATTCCATCAAGACGACCACCGATGTGACGATTATGGGATGGGATCGATTCAGAGAGTTATTTTATGACAAGTATTTCAGCCATACCGTACGGGAGGCAAAGATGGTTGAGTTTATGCAGTTACGGCAAGTAGGTTCGATTGCTGAGTATGTGAGGAAGTTCGAAGCCCTTTCTCGATTCGCGCCACGACAGGTCAGCGTAAACGAGGACAAGGTACGCCGGTTCTTACAGGGACTTAGCCAGGAGTTCCGAATGCGCCTTACTATATCTGGGGTACGGAATGTATCCTACGACGATATTGTGGCTAGAGCTCTTGATATTGAGGCAGTTGATTAGAGTTCTGTCATGCCGAGGGAGCCAGCTAAGGGCTTCTTCCGAGAGATTCGCCCTCAGCCACGAGGTTGGCAGCCTAGAGAACAGCCCCAGCAGCAGCAGAGGGGTGTGAAGAGACCTCTTGAGGGAGGTAATGATCGGGGTAAACGGAAGCAAGTACAGGGGGCTTCTCAGATACCTATTTGCCCAAAGTGTCAGAAGGAGCACAGTGGCCAGTGCAGATTTGGCACGGGTGTGTGTTATCGTTGTGGTGACGCAGGCCATTTTGTTAGAGACTGCCTGAAGCAGGGTAGAGACCCGTCAGGCGGTGATCAGAGGAGAGTTGTGCCCAAGATCTTTGCATTTATTGAGCCTGGCGATGTTGATGATGTGGATCAGCCTGCCGTGATAGCAGGTACTATATTGGTTACTGGCGTTCCTGTATTTTCTTTATTAGACACGGGGGCTACGCATTCTTTTGTTTCTACCGCTTGTGTGTCTAGATTGACGCTTGCGCCGGAGTTAGCAAAGTGCGAATACAGTGTGATGCTACCTTTGGGTGAGCGTATGCAGTCAGGTCGTGTTGTCCAGGGCAATATTATCTCGATTGGGGATCGTACCCTCTATGCTTGCCTCATTGTTATGGGTATAGAACACTATGATCTGATCTTAGGGATGGACTGGCTGTCACAGCACTTTGCCACCATCGATTGTCGATTCGGGATTGTCACCTTTCGACCCCAGGGTAAAGCCGAGTTTTCTTATCAGGCGATGAGCAGATTGAGTAGCTCGCCTATTTCCTATTCCATGAAGGTCAACGAGCAGTTTAAAGGTGCGTGCTCTATTTATTTGGCCTCTGTATTTGATTGTTAGTTGCTCAGCGGAGAAAAGCCGAGCGACATTCCTATTGTCAGAGAGTTCTCTGGGATCTTTCTTGATGATCTTCCCGGGTTACCACCAGACCGGGAGATCGAATTCACTATTGATGTCTATCCAAACTCCGCGCCGAGGTTTAAGAACCCGTATCGGTTGGCACCAACTGAGTTGAGGGAACTGAGGACTCAGCTTGATGAGTTGTTAGAGAAGAGATTTATTCGACCCAGTGTTTCACCCTGGGGTACGCCTGTTCTATTCGTCAAGAAGAAAGACGGGACCCTTAGGATGTGCATTGATTATAGAGAGTTAAACAAATTGACGGTGAAGAATAAATATCCGTTGCCCCAGAATGATGACCTGTTTGATCAGTTACAGGGTGCCCGAATATTTTCTAGGATTGATCTACGCTCGGGTTACAATAAGCTGAAGGTCCGGAAGGATGATATACCGAAGACGGCATTCCAAACGAGGTATGGGCATTATGAGTTCCTTGTCATGTCTTTTGGACTTACTAATGCCCCTGCAGCGTTCATGGATTTGATGAACCGTGTCTTCAAGGAGTATCTGGATAGGTTCGTTGTAGTGTTCATCGACGATATCCTGATCTATTCTAAGACAAAGGAAGAACACGAGGAGCATCTGAGGATTGTTCTGAGGATTCTATGTGAACGCCAGCTGTATCCAAAGTTTTTGAAGTGCGAGTTTTGGCTTGACAGAGTGAGTTTTCTGGGCCATATTATATCACAGGATGGAGTTTCTGTGGATCCGAGCAAGATTCAGATGGTCAGAGATTGGCCACAGCCGAAGAACGTACGAGAGGGGCGTAGATTTCTCGGATTGGCTGGCTACTATCGGAAGTTTATAGAGGGATTTTCGAAGATCGCACTTCCTCTTTCGCGATTGACTCGAAAGAATGAAAGGTTTATATGGTCGTCTGCTTGTGATGATAGTTTTATGGAGTTAAAGCAGAGATTGACCACCGCTCCAGTACTGGCGCTACCTGTTGAAGGTGTCCGGTTCAGTATTTACTGTGATGCATCTGGAGTTGGACTCGGCTGTGTATTGATGCAGGAGGGGAGAGTTATTGCATATGCTTCTCGGCAGCTGAAGCCGTACGATCTGAATTACCCTACGCACGACCTTGAGTTAGCAACTGTGGTCTTCGCACTGAAGATATGGAGACATTATTTATATGGGCAGCAGTGCGAGATATTTTCCGACCACAAGAGCCTGAAGTATTTATTTACGCAGAAGGAGCTGAATATGCGTCAGAGACGATGACTTGAGTTCGTCAAGGATTACGATTTCGATATAAAGTACCACCCAGGAAAGGCGAACAAGGTAGCTGATGCCTTAAGTAGAATGCCTTCTGCGAGTCAGCCTTTATTAGCAGCGATGTCAGTTACGCTGCGGTCTGAGATTGAGAGGTTCGATGTGGAGATAGTGGCAGAGTTGTCTAGTATGCTCACCAACATTTCTCCCAGGCCGACTATTCTGGATCGTATACGCTAGGCTCAGCAGAGTGATGCGGAGTGTGAGGAGCTTTGATCAAGCATGACATTGGGAGACTCGTCAGATTTCCATTTATCAGAGGATGGTATTCTGAAGTTTAGGCATAGGTGGTACGCGCCTAACGATGAGGGTCTGAAGAAGGATATATTGGCCGAGGCACATTCTTTGGCGTATTCTGTGCACCCGGGAAGTACTAAGATGTACCGGGACCTAAAGCAACATTTCTGGTGGCTGAACATGAAGAGGGAGGTTGCCAAGTATGTAGAGACCTGTTTAGTATGTCAACAGGTGAAGGCAGAGCACCAGAGACCGGCCGGAACATTATTGCCACTGCCGATTCCGGAGTGAAAATGGGAGCAGATCTCCATGGACTTTATTGTAGGGCTCCCGAGAACGACGAAGGGCCATGACGGCGTATGGGTTATCGTGGACCGATTGACAAAGTCGGCCCACTTCTTACCTGTGAGGATGACATCTTCTATGGATCAGCTCGCCGAGCTTTATGTGCAGGAGATTGTCAGACTGCACGGAGTTCCAGTTTCTATTGTCTCAGACAGAGATCCGAGGTTCACGTCGAAGTTCTGGAAGAGTCTGCACAAAGCTATGGGGACTCAGCTTAATTTCAGCACTGCATTTCATCCTCAGACTGATGGTCAGACAGAGAGGACGAATCAGATTTTGGAGGATATGCTTAGAGCATGCGTGCTGGAGTTTCAGGGATCGTGGAGCAGGTATTTGCCACTGATCGAGTTCTCTTATAACAACAGCTTCCAGGCTACCATTGGCATGGCTCCGTATGAAGCCTTATATGGTCGAAAGTATAGATCTCCACTATATTGGGACGAGGTTGGCGAGGCCAGCATTGTTGGTCCTGAGATCCTACAACAGACGGCGGAGAAGATTGCCATTATCCGACAGCATATTGAGGTAGCTCAGAGCAGATAGAAGAGTTATGCTGACACTAGACGGAGAGAGCTAGAGTTCGAAGAAGGTGACGAAATTTATATTAAAGTATCTCCGTTCAAAGGCGTTGCGAGATTTGGAAGGAGGGGTAAGTTGAACCCTCGGTATGTGGGGCCCTTTCCTATTCTGAAGAGGATCGGGAAGATGGCGTACAGATTGCAGCTTCCAGCTTCTATGGAGGGTATTCATGACGTATTTCACGTGTCCATGCTTCGGAAGTGTTTGCGTGATCCATCACATGCCGTGGAGGCAATAGACATCGAGGTACAGCCTACCTTGACCTATGAGGAGAGGCCGGTACGCATTCTGGAGTCTTCCATCAAGGTATTGCGCAACAAGGAGATTCCGCTGGTTAAAGTTTTGTGGCGGAACCACGAGATTGAAGAGGCTACGTGGGAGCGACAGCAGGATATGATAATTAAATATCCTGAGTTATTTGTATAGTTAAATTTTGTGAACAAAATTCTAAATAATGTGGGTGGAATGTAATACCCGGCTCGTACGGATTTTGGATATAGTATATTTTATTATATATGTGGCATTTTTGGTAAATATGTCAAATCAAATCAGTTTCGCAAACGGAAAGCTTTATTTCGATCCTAACGATTAATAGGAATTTTAAAGAATTTTGGGAAATTTTAGGAGTTTTGACGCTATATTCTGAGTAATTAAGTTTCCCGTAATATGAATGATATTTTAGTAAAAATAGTAAACGATGTCCGTTTTGCGAACGGATAGTTTTATTAAATTCCAAATAATAAGTTGGATATATTAGTGAAATAAGGAAATTTGGAGAACCCGAATAGTTAGACGATTAACGAAACGAAAGACGAAACAAATAGAAAATATGTACTAAGGGCATTTTAGTAATTTTCAAACCAAATTATATAAAATAAACAAAAATCTCTTCTCTCCCTCACTTTTTCTTTCTTCTTCTCTGGAGTTCACGAACCAGAGAACTCTTTTTCCTTTGTTCTCCGACGGCGATTCCCATTCCGACCTCCGTTCGACCTCCGATCATTCCGTTTTCTTCGTGCTTTCTCCTCCAATCGACGTTCTAGGTATGAACCTACAATCTTAGAGCTTTTATTTCAATATTTATGGAGTTTTAAACAATTAGGTTTCGTTTAGGTTTTGTTAAAAATCGAGATTTAGGGCTCGAAATTGATAGATTGTTATAGTTTACGGACGTATTGCACGTATTAAATGTTATTGGAAGAAGTTAGGACGATTTAGGAGAAATGTTAAATTTGTAAATTTCGGGTTTTCGGAAAACTCGTAAATTGGATTTCGGGGTATCGAACGCAGATTAATGGATTTAATGCCTCGATAAGTTAAGTTGGAATGTTAGGAAATTCCTTAGTTAACGTTTTGTAAATTGGACGATCGATAGCTTAAATTAGTTTTAACGTCGATATTGTGTTTTGCTTCAGACAAACAACGCTCGTGGACGGAGCTTGAGCTGTTTTGGACACGAGGTAAGTTCTCGTGATTCTTTCTGGCCGATTGGCCTACACCGTACATCGAAGTCGTTTCGAGGAGTTTGGAGACGCACTAGTTCATATTGCTTTGGTTGGGTAGTTAGGTTTAATTGTTTTGTAGATTATGTTTTACAGTCTTGATGGTACGTATGCTGAGTGTTTAAATTCTGTTATGAACTGTTCATGCATCACGTGTTTTAAAGAAAGAGCATAAAAATGAATTTCCGCACGATATTTTAAAATGGCGATGTGGCCTGGAGAGGGGCTTGACCTATTGTGGAGGCACGCAGGGGCTTGTCACAATACCACATCTATTATGTACTCGCAATGTGGCCTGGAGAGGGGCTTGACCTATTGTGGAGGCACGCAGGGGCTTGTCACAATACCACATTTATTATGCACTCATATGTATAGTCATGCGAGATGGGGCTCAGGCACGGCTGTACGTGTTGTAAGCGTGTACCCCCCTCTTCTAGCTGGAAAGAGTAGTCCGTCCGCTGGATGTGCTCTCTCTGGTTAGGAGGTTGAGATCTCGGTGACACCCACAGAATAAAGTAAAGAAAATACTGCATGATTTCTGAACTCACACGCATAGCATATAATTGCATTTATGAGGGCTTGCTGAGATTTTTATCTCATAGTGTATTGTATGGTGTAGGTGATTACGAGAATACAGGTGAGGATGAGATTCCTCCTCCTGAGGCATGAGTCCATTTGACGAGGGATGGCTGCAGTGGTGTGCTGGCGTAGTCGAGGCTTACCGACCCGTGGGGACAGTATGTATAGATTTTGAGGGTTTGGGACATTTTGGGCTGATGTTTGTATAGAAATATTTAGGTTGTTTGATTCTGGATAGTTGATAGGTATATATGTATATGTTGATGTTTTGGAAACTGTTTATAATGGTTTGAAAAGTCTTTCATTGAATGTATTTTGGAACTGCGTGGTGATTTAAAACAGGAGGATTTGTTTAGGTTTTAAACGTATCCATGCAGTTCGTTTTCATGAAAATGTTCTTAGTTTTAAAATGTGTTTCGAGTCGTTTATTGGGTGAACGGTGAAGTGTGAAAAGAATGAGGATATGAGAGAGTTTGCAATCGCCTAGGGGCGATTATTCGCCCCATTTATAGGCGAATAATCGCTCCTCTATCGTATTTATTTTAAAATTGTTTTAATTTAATTAATTTAAGTTTTAATTAAATGGTTTTAAGTTTTAATTTGTTTTAAAAAGTTATAATTCAATTCCGATTCTGATTTCGATTTCGGTTTAGTTTCCACTTAAAGTTTATAAAAAAATATATATATAAAATACGGAAATTGGGTACAGTGTTAGGGTCGTCACAGTGTGAATGGATACTTTAGTCTCCATTTGTGGCAAAGGCAGACGTCTACCTCAAAATGAGGCAGGTGTCTCCTTGAAGGCCTCTATAAATAGAGGCTTTAAGGAGATGATTCAGTATCCGAAGAAGAAGAATAATAAATCTTTTGTGAAGAAGAGGAATAAAATAGTGAAGATTATTTTGAAAGGAGAGAAAAGAAAGAGAGTGAGGGAAAATAGGTGAGGAACTTTTGAATACAGTGAAAATTCTAAGAGAAATGATTTCTCTTAGTGAATATTTTCTAGAATATTCGATATCTAGAAAAATATTGTAAATCATATTTTCCATAGTGAGATCTTTTTGGACTCGGTCCTCGTGGTTTTTTCCCGATTTTGGTTTCCACGTTAACATTCTCAGTGTTCATTTTAGCAATTATTTCTTTTATTTCTTGGTCGTTATATTTAACGGCAAGAAAAAAATACTTATGGTATTTTTTGGATCACGTCTGCTATCGGTTCTCGTACCGCTTATTTAGTGGTGTAATTATACTGTGTAAGTGAGTTCTGTCTATGAGACTGAATTTTAAGTGGGACCGTTTGTGACCCTTCCAGCATTTCCTAGGAACTTACTTGGAAATGTAATTTTGTCTAAGGAGACTGTCAAGAGCAGTTTTTCTTAGAAATTATCTTAATCAGTATTCTCTACGTTTTACAGCGGTGACATTATGATTATTCCCACCAATTTTATTTTTTCATTCCTAACAAGCTAACCGGTAGTTAAGACATAACTATTTATTTTAATGATTATAAGAAATTAAAGAAACAACCTTTTTTATAAGCAGTAGATAATTCAATATATTATCCTTTTAAAATTTGTCGAGTTTAAGTTGTATTATTATCGTAAATTAGGACGCATTTTGTGGGAAAACATATTAAAATAATTAAGTCACAATCAAGATAGATGAAAGCCCAAACTATGGGCTCATGGGCCCTTACAAGGCCCAAGAAGTCCGCCCATTAAGGGTTGTACGTAATTAAAAGAAAAGAGGAGGGTGAACTTTTAAAAACGAAATCCAGTTACTCTGAAAACTTAAATTAGGGCTCACGAGCGACGACTATAATGGCGGGAAGATAACGATTTTCTGAAACATAACTGGGGAATCCAGGGCTCAGAGTTCGTACTTCAAATGGCGGACATGTCATTTCTTGAAGAATTTCAGGCTAGTAAGTCTGTTTGTACATCCGTTTCTCAGTTTGGCCCTATTATGTGCGTCTGATTAAGATACTCAGTTTCCTGGTATAAATTGTTTTGATTTATTTCTTTTTCGCCGCTCAGTCTTGCGGTTATTCTTTTTCTGTTTTTTTTTTTTTTTTTTTGTGGGGAGAAAAATATGAATTGCAGTCTTACTTTATCTCTAGTTAACGTTATATTTCTAATTGATGAAGAAAACTGAGATGTAAAATTCTTTGATGGGCGTGTAATTTCGTTTCATTTTCGTTGCTTAGCAGTTTAATATAAGTTCAAATTTTGAGATTTTATAATCTTAGACCACCTATTTTCTTCGTTCATTTTACACTTGCATAATGTAGTGGCGAACTTCTTTCTTGCTTGGAGCCATATGATGCGACTTAAATGTGTGTCATCTTTTGCACAGATCTAGATTCGCTGCCTAATATTCTGCAAAAGAAATATGCTTTGTTACGTGATCTGGATAAAAGTTTGCAAGGTAAAACAGATGATGTGTTCCTCTGGGCCTGAACGTGATTTTTATTTATCATCGTCATACATTATATGTTGGTAGCATCAAAAGATTAGTTAAATCTAAAAAATGATTGTGATTCATAATTTTATCTCTTAGCTAAGCCCGTGACATTCTATGTTTTACTGATTTTGGAGAAGCCAGTTTGTAGCCATATGGCTGTAGGGACTGCAGTGTTTGTGATTATTATCCTTTTGTTATTCCTCCTGCTAAAGTTCTTTTCATTCAAGTTGAAGTTTTCTTTGAGAAAAAAATTATTTTCTCCTTTTGTACAAATTCTTATTCCACCAATAGAAGTGTCAATTATTGCTTACGGTTCAAATATTTCACTTGCATAATGTAGTGGCAAATCGTAACATTTTCATCTTGTAGCACCAAGTGATGCACCGTAATCCTCTTTCTGAGAGTTTCCTACACACACAAGCTCACACATAAACCAAAAGAGACAACGAACACAACCGCAAGTCTGAAAAATACCACAGACTCAGATTGATCTATGCTCATGATAGAAATGAACACAAAACAGGCTCTT
This sequence comes from Begonia masoniana, assembly GCA_022432975.1. NCBI lineage: Eukaryota > Viridiplantae > Streptophyta > Magnoliopsida > Cucurbitales > Begoniaceae > Begonia > Begonia masoniana. The sequence goes on along the minus strand of CM039505.1, from coordinate 18,255,198 downwards.
CACAAAATATTCAGCCCCCTCTCAATCTATTACCCCTCCTTTTATAACCTCTCTTCTAACAAATTAGGACTCCCCACCACTAGCCCGTCAGAAAATCATTACAAATAACAAAATATCCACAAAACAAACTCACCATTAATAGTAATTATTTTACTAAAATAACCCTTATATGATAAAAAACTCATCATACTTCAGACTTTTAAAGGGCACTGGTATGGGTTTTTTTGACAGAACTTATAAAACAAAATGAACAACGATGTGAGCAAGAAATAGAGGACATCAAACGGGGTGTTAAATCTGGCATTAGTTCCTCTAAAGCATCACCTCTTCGATTCTCTGATGAAGCGCTTGATGAACAAAAGCATAGCATTAGAATTGCTGATGAAAAGGTTGCTCTGGCTGTTCAAGCTTATGATTTGGTAAATGGATTTTGCATCTTTATCTGTGTTTTTATGTCGTGTGGAAACTTTTTTTAATAAATATCTAGGGATTCTAATGACTGCAAACGAGATTAGATACTTTTTTTTCAGAAGTGTCAATCAACTGGAATTCATTTGGCGACAGAGAGAAAGTGTATTTTTTTTATATGTTTAAAAAAAAGTTTCTCACTTTCTAGATTTGTTATGTACAAATATTTGGGACGATACAATTCAAGGTTTATAGAGAAATTGTTGTAAGTTCATTAACTATGACATTAACAACCATTTGATCCTGGAATTGACTTTTTACAAAATTCTCTCAATTTGCTTGAAAGATAAGTTCTATTTTATATATTTTAGATTTAGCTTTCTTAGAAGATATTACTTGAAGCCAAAATAATGCTGTTAAAGGACTTACTAGAAATTCCCATTGCTGTAGAAAATCCTCGAATTCAGTCGATTAATGGTAGTTCTTGCCTTTGCTCATGTTTCTGATAAGAATATGATTGTTTTTTTTTTTTCATTTGAGTAGTATTTCAACTAAATCCCGTGCATTAGTATAAATTTTAAAGCTATTTTGCTTCATTTATTCAAAGAAAAACAATGAAAATATTCAATATGTGTAATTCAGGCTACTATACACTTAAAACGATAAACTATTATGCTTTACTAACATTTGGCACGAATTAGAGTTGTCAGATTGGCATTCATATCAAGTCCTTAATTCGGCTTTCATGACTATGTTTCAGGTAGATACCCACATTCAGCAGCTTGATCAATATTTGAAAAAAATTGATGAAGAGCTACGACGAGGTATTCTCAGAATTTAATCTTGTACTATTATTCTTTTATTTGTGTTTTACGTAATATTAAATGTCCATGTCACTCATGCAAAGTCCTCTGCGTTTGTGATAATATGCTTTGTGGCAGAAAGAGATGCTGTTAGTGGATTACCAACTTCAAGTATCGATGGCAGCATAAAATCTGGAAGGGGTAATGAGAGTGGCAAGGGAGGGCGTAAAAAGTATGTATTCTTGCTGGACTTGCTTATGAATAGTTTCATCAGTAGCATGTCCTTTTTCTACATATAGTTCCATTATGAATCAAATTTGTGTTGTGGTGCTTTCTGTTGCTTTCCTGGAGCGCAATTTAAAGATCTGGTTTTATATGATGACTTTAGTAGGCCTTCCACTTCATGGGATTTTAGGCATCACTCCATTATTTTGTTAGTAGTCTAGGTCTTTGAAAGGATTAAATTCCTTCTTCCAGGGACTCTCCTCCCTTTTCACTTCTTTCCTGTTGTTCCATATAAAAGAAAAGGAGAAAATTTGTTAATGTTAGTAGGAAAGAAAGCTGGACCCAATTGAAGAGGAATTGTTATTTTCAAAATTAAATCTGGATGGTAACATCAATAAAGGAGAAAATGTCTATTCGATGAAAATATAGGCGACGGAAAGGTTCCAACTAAGAAGTGAGAGATTGATTGATTTGTAACCTACGCAGTGCAAACTAACGAATACAACACAAGAAAATAGCAAGAACACTGGAATAAACGACCTCTTAAGGAGGGAAAATAGTATGATTAGAGACCACATGTCTAGAACAATCTTAGACTGAGAAACAGAGGAGAAAACCCTGAACAATTTGATTACAAAGTTGAATGAATAATCCCCCTGAGCCTCTACCCTCTTCTTTATACTCCACTCACGCTAGCGTTGCCCACTCTAACAAACTACGACAGTGCATTATATTGTTTTATCAAAATTATCCTTCCAGGTAGACACCCCTTCTAGAATAAGACCTTCCCAAAATATTTATCTTCCTCCCCACGTCCTCTTGCAATAGAGATCCACTTATTGGGAATATTTATTCAACGGCTCATATCATGGATAGTTAGTTGTATAGGGAGGAAAAGAATCAACTACACTTAACGCTTAAGCGGGAAAGGAAACTCTTTTTTGTTCTATTCCCTTAGTCTCTGAATAACGTGTCATTTTGTTTTCTCGTTTTCTTGGCCGGCTGGGAAGGGAACTAGGGAAAATGGAATCAGAAAGAATGATAATCCTCGGATATTAGCCTGAGAGTTCAATAATGTCTTGTGGGGGTTAATCAACGCCTGAATTGACATCTTTCTTCCTTTAACAGAACACGGCAAGCAACAGCAGCGGCAGTGGCAGCAATTTCAGCGGCTACGGAAGTAGCAATACAAGCTGTTAGTAATCCAATTGGAACAGAATTGGATTTACCACTGGACCCAAACGAGCCTACCTACTGTTTCTGTAACCAAGTTAGCTTCGGTGAAATGGTAGCTTGCGACAACCCTGATGTATGGCTCTATGAACTTGTCAACAATTTTTTTTTTTTCTCTTGTGCCCTTCCGATCATATTTCATACTGATGAAGGTCTCTGCCTCTTTCAACAGTGCAAGATAGAATGGTTCCATTTCGGGTGCGTTGGTTTGAAAGAGCAGCCCAAGGGGAAATGGTTCTGTTCCGACTGTGCTGTCTCAAAAAGTCGGCGGAAAGCTAGTTGATTTCAGGTACTGAGAAACTAGGAATGTATGTGTAGATGTAACAGTCTGGCAGATGAAATGAAATGTGTTATTTCAGCTGCAATATTAACTTCCCCGTGCTTCCAATATTCGCTGCAATGTCTTCTTGCAGAGAACTTCATAATAAATATGATTCATCTAGTCAAATGGTTCTAAAAAGTATTACTATGGTGGTGTAACTAAACTATCTGCAAATACTGAATGATTGAATGTTCCAAAAGTGGAATGAAAATTGATTTATTTCGACAAAAAATATTGATCCGTACTTGGAACTCCCTCTCCCTCAACCTTTTCCAAATGTAAATATATTCCCCTTACAACGGGGCTACCCCTCTATGCCGAACCCAGAAAAATGACAACAAATTAGATGAGACTACATTCAGACGACAGGGCAATCAATAATCCATTCCTCCCATGCCACCACCCATTGACGGAACCTCTTTGTCATCCTTGGGTATTTCAGTAACGATTGCTTCTGTTGTCGTCATCAGAGATGATACGCTGCATGTCAATGAAGAAAGGTGAGATATGAAGCTTGATTGAGCAGAGATTTTTTTATTTTTTATTTCAAAACATAATTGTTGATGGGTCTGTTACCTCGCAGCATCCACCAAGGCAGTCCTAATTACTTTCAGTGGATCTATTATTCCAGCCTTGACCATGTCTACGTATTCACCTGCTCATGTATTTGACGCCATTAGGCACCAGAAAATACAATATGACGGTAAATTGGAGTGTTAAGACTTTCCAATAATGATGGTAAAAAAGAAAAGTAAAAAGAACAGACCTTTAGCGGCATCATACCCAAGGTCGGGGTTATCTTGCTCCAACAGCTTACCAACTACCACAGCTCCCTCAACTCCGGCATTGGCAGCAATTGTGTGCACAGGAGTCTACAAAATATTCATCAACCGATGCAGATTAGAAACTACAAATACAATGCTTCTTTGTCTTCTCCGGCAATACAAATACAAGGATATTCAATAGATAAGCCAACTTTAAAGTGGACACAAATAAAAAAATTCATGTATTTTTTTAAATAAATCAAATTATATTTCATTATTGACCGATAATGAACATATAGTACTGCTGTGGAAAAAATAGACCTTTAGAGCGTTTTGAATAATCTGCACTCCAATCTTCTGATCGAAGTTAGCAGTTGGCAGTTTTTCCAACTCTTTGGCTGCGTAAAGAAGAGCAACACCACCACCTGAAGATAGTGGTACCGTCAGACTTTCAGATTTGTTCTTGCACATCAATCACTCCTGAGCAAAAAAAAACAGAGAGAGAACTTTACCAGGAACAATGCCCTCTTCTACAGCTGCCTTTGTGGCATTCAATGCATCTGTCACTCTATCCTTTTTCTCACCAACTTCAGCTTCACTGGCACCTCCAATCTGCAAATGGAAGGGTATTTTCAAACATTCTCACTAAAAACCCTTGAGAGTAGCTTGAAATTATAAAAGAGGCACAGAATAGCACTTTTAATACAGCCACGCCACCAGAAAGTTTAGCTAATCTTTCTTGTAATTTTTCCTTGTCGTAATCAGAAGTGCTCAACTCTATTCCGGACCTTATCTGCATAATTCACAACAGATTCCGACATTTAGGCATCCATAAATCAAAGGGAAGCATCTGATGTTATAAACAGACATCGACCTGCTCACATCTTTCTTCAATAGCCTTTTTGTCACCAGCACCATCAAGAATAACAGTGTCATCCTTGGAAATAGTGACCTATTATGTGGAACATAGTTTTCTTCAGACACGAGAGGATAAAAAAATTCATATCTATTAAAACAAGAAAAAAATTTAGCAATATACAATTTGAATAACTTTGATTGGCCAAGTCAAGTTGAAAGTCTGAGAGAACTCAGTCTCACCTTTTTGCAAGTACCCAGCATATCCAGCTCTACTTTGTCAAGATTTAAGCCAAGCTCTTCAGTGATAAGCTAAAACAGAAAATAAGACAAATTATACACGGGCAAACATTCAGTACACACTCAGAATTACCCAGGAGAGCAAACTTACGTTGCCCCCTGTGAGCACTGCGAGATCCTGCAGATTGGACTTTCTGTTCTCACCAAAACCTGGGGCTTTAATAGCACAGACCTGACGCATGGAATGCAATAAAACAATTACTACTCAGATGAAAATGCTAAATAAACACACACACACAGAGAATGAGTGATAAATACCTTGATCCCAGCACGAAGTTTATTTAGAATGAGTGTGGCTAGAGCATCGCTTTCAACATCTTCAGCAACAATGAGCAAGGGTCTTTGTCTCTGAAAAAGGGGATAAAAACCTTTGACAAGTCATATTCAACGAAGCACAAAAAAGAACAGAAACATAATTCATTAAAATGAAGTTCACCTTCAGCGCTAATTCTAAGACTTTCACAACAGCATTTATGCTTGATATTTTCTTTTCATGGATTAGAATAAGTGGATCTTCCAGTTCCTGCAGAATTCAAGTATAAATAAATCATTATAATCAGTCAACCATTTTGAAGAAACTGAGAACAAAATGCGATACTTACACATTTTTGGTTTTTCTGGTTTGTAATGAAATAAGGGGATATGTATCCTCTATCTAATTTCATTCCTTCAACAACTTCCAACTCATTGTACAATGTTTTTCCATCCTGCAGTATGTTAAAATGGTCAGGCCCAAGTTACAAGAAGCAATAAACATAAATGAGGATCCATAAAGTTTGCAAGCTGATCACAGTAACAAGTAGTGAAACCAACAGCATGAGCAAAGCAACAAGATCTGGAAAATAGTCGTAGCTCTAAAATCAGGAAAATGTCAAAAGTTCTGAGCCATAGTAAATGAAGTAACTTTTGTTTCATAAAACAAATCAGACTGCCAGAAAAGAAATGATGAAAAATAAACAAAAATATCAAATGCTTCCCAAGTCCATGAACATGCTTAACAAATCAATATAAAAAACATTATTAATCAACCAACTTACTGAGATTGTTATGACTCCCTCTTTTCCAACTTTCTCCATAGCCTTGGCAATCAGCTCACCTATTTCCCTTTCTCCATTAGCAGATATGGTTCCCACCTACAAGAGCACAGTTTTGATCAGGATACAGAGATTTAGACTACTTTGTGAAGTCAGTTATGAACAGATTAATCTAAGAGAGGCAGCACGAGAAGACTAAACCAATAAACATACTTGAGCTATCTCTTCAGACGTGCTGATCATTCGTGCTCTGCTCTTTAAGTTCGTTACCACAGCATCAACTGCCATGGTAATGCCTCGTCTTAAGTCCATTGCATTCATCCCTGCAGCAACTGACTTGCATCCTTCAGCAAATATTGCACGCGTAAGAACAGTAGCACATGTGGTCCCTGTACAATATCATAAGTTTAGTACAACTGCCGGTTTAATATTGACATATGACAAAAATAATCCAATAATAACGAGTTACCATCACCCGCCACATCATTGGTTGCATTAGCAACCTGTTTGACAAGGCTAGCACCAATATTCTTCACTCTATCTTTGAACTCAATGCTCTTGGCAACAGTTACACCATCTTTTGTTACTTTGGGAGCCCCGAAGCTTTGTTCAATGACCACATTGCGTCCCTTCAGCAAAAAATTAAGGCATCAGTGTCTTCCAACAATATATATAGAAGGTTGCTTAATTTTTCAATTTAAAAGCAAGATCAGATATCACAAATTCTAGAATCAATAAGATGAGTATGTCTATTTCAATGGAGAAAGCACTTTATCGGTGCAAAACAGTGATATTAAATAAATATTCATGACATAGTCAGAATTCCTAAATGAATAAAGAAGGAAAAAATGTTATTTGACCCATTATAGGAACTAGTCACGAATTGAGAGGTCTAAGAGGATAATGCCCAAAATAGACCAGCACATATTAATCAACAAATTGTCAAATGAGCAAAATGATTTGAGAGAGCCTTAGGTCTGATCTTTGCTCGGTGATAGCACCTGAAATGCAAAATTATAAAAGAACAAACAGGTTGTAAATTAGGGTATACACCTTAGGACCCATAGTAACTTTAACTGCTTCGGCAAGTTCCTCTACTCCCTTAAGCATGAGAGCTCGAGCCTCCACGCCAAATCTTATGTCTTTTGCTGCATAATTTCTACTCCAACCCAACCTACTAATAACCTAATGAACACAAACAACAAACCCGTAAAGATGAGGATGATTAGAGAGTAATAGACTTGGCTTAGAAGGGTTCAACTAGACGAGGCAGGAACGCTGATCTAATAACAATAAAATAAAACTCACTTGAGAGTTATTTCCCGCGATCCTGCAAGAACAAGACATCAAAAAGAATAAGAAACTAACCTTTCAAATAAACGTCTACACTTGGATACCAAAGATATGCAACGTTAATAATCAATCTGAGATTGCACACAAGAATTGCTTTTGCTCTCATTTCTTCACATATTTCAGAATCGGAAAGGAAAAACTGCGAAATGTTAAAAAATAAAAATAAAAACAAAAACAAAAAAGTAAAATGTACCGGGCTTTTGAAACAACACCAGAAGCGAAGCGATACATCGCGACGGCAACTGAGACAGCAGAATATGAGGGAGAAGGTGAGAATGAGAGCAGCAAACAGAGGAAATGGCAATGGAATGGGGGACTTGTAAGGTATTAAAAAGTTGAAGAGGAAGAGTCTAGAAGCAACTATTGCATTTGCTTGAACGACCTCCTAGGGTTTAGGGTTTTATGTTTTACACTTTACATGCTCTATTAGACTATTAGGATTTTCATTTATTTTTATTTTACTATTAACTTCAATTAATTTTACAATTTTTTTTATTAAAGTTAATTTATTTTTAATTTTATTTGAAAATATATATATTTACAACACTGCATTAATAAATATCATAAATTTGTCTTCAAATTAAATCTGAATTTCTAATTAAGGTGAATAATAGAATTAATTATCGCTTAATAAATAAATGTTAAATTACAAAATAAACCATAAATATTAAGGTCCGGTCAACTTAAATCGTGAACTTTATTTTTTAATAAAACAACTCTCAGACTAGGTGATTTTCGAACTTTTTCTTGATTGTGTCCAAATCGACAAAAATTTGCCCAGATTGAGCCTAAACCAACTACAACAACCAAAAATTGAGTCCAAAACGAGTCTGATTCGAAAAATTTAAAACTGAAACTAAATCGTACCAATCTGGGCAAAATCAAAGAAATCGATACGAGCCTTATTTTATTCATGGTGCAAAGTTGAAGTTAATTTTATTCAAAAATTTTGAGTTGAGCAAATACAAAGTTTGAGTGTAATTATATTCAAGTAGAAAATCAAAAGTGTAAGCATCACAAATTAAAGGTTTAATTTATACATTTAACCTATATAAAATACAAAGAGCAGTCTACTCGACTATTGCCGAAAAATGTGGCCTATCGTACAGCGTAGCACGTATAATTCTGCCTCGCTAACTCATTTATCTTCTCGTCTTCACTGGGTTTCTTCTTCAGACTTCTGAGATCAGAGAGATTCTGCAGGCAAAATCTAGAAGATGACGGAGGCAGCGATTAGGAAGAAGCCGGGTATGGTGAGCGTGAAGGACATGCCGATCCTTCAAGATGGGCCACCGCCTGGTGGGTTTGCTCCAGTGCGCTATGCTCGCCGGATTCCATCTAAAGGCCCTAGCGCGATTGCAATTTTTCTCACTGCTTTTGGGGCTTTCTCTTGGGGGATGTACGAAGTTGGAAAGGGAAACAAGATCAGGAGGTTACGCTTCTTCTCCTTTATAATTCCGCCTTGTTTTTGCCCTATGAATATGATGTGTTGTTTTTCTTGGTTTAAATTTTTGTCTGATTGGTGAAATGCGGTGTGTTTACATCTACACTATGAGGATAGTTTGGAAAATTGATATCTTTGTAGGGATTTTATTGCACTTTAGGAATAAATGTATCTGTTGTTTCTGAATCTATTTGGAAATTTTCTGTCAGCTAGCCACTTTTAACGATCATCTTTATTATACTGACGTATTTTTTGAGTAATTAGGAGTTGTATTATCAATTTTCTTCTCTGCGTGAGAGTAGTAAAGGGGTTCTGCATATGGGTGCCTTGTGTGACGTGGAGTCTCTCCCGATGCTCCCAGTATAATATTGTTTTTTTGGACCAAAGCCCGCACAGATTTATTTTTGAGATTAGCGCGTTGTATTAGGTAGGAAGAAAAACTCTACTTATAAACAGTTCAATATTCACTATCCCAAACGATGTGAGATTATGACACTCCATTGGTATGTGATAGACTCTCGTAAGCAACAGAATATTGAGTCGTCCTTGTGTTTACATGGCGGGTTGTCACATGTAATTTAGTGCATTTGGAATGCGCATAAGAGGATCATTTTTGTTAAGAATATGGATGCTAAACCTTGAAATTCTCTGTCATACTCTATTTCCTGGCGCAGAGGTTTAGGATATATGAAGGCTTTGAAGTAATGTCAATCAGAGTTAATAGCATTCTTTCTTAACTCTCCTTCATATTTTCTTATATTATTGCTCAATTTTTTATCAAGTTGATTTTTAGTGTGTAGTGGAATCATGGAATTTCATGAATTGAATTCATGCTGATTTGTATGTTGAATAACTCCACTGACAACCCATAAAAGTATAAAAATTAGCTGGGCATTACTATTAATGTACTGGATTCACCTAAACAATGATCTGTAGATTGGACTTGCAGTTCACAACTAAGCCTATGCTAATTGTTTTCAGCTGTTTTTTATGCCACGGCATCTTTCATTGTGGCAACAGAGGCAAAAGAAATATGACATAATTTAGAAAATACACTTTGTAAGATAGGATGATGGATGAGATTGTCTGCTGCACCTGAATAAATTTGCATTGACGATTGATAATGAATGGAAAATATTTTATAATGTGATAATCCTGTTTGATTGGGATGAAAGATTTTGTTTGTCCTTTGCAAGGTACTGAGCAGAGCTATGAGTTAATTTAATTTGTTGGAATAAGTTCTGTTGACTAAAGTTAGGAGGCCTAAGATCGTAGGAATTCAAGTCATTTAAACACTTTAGAGAAGTAATTTCTTTGATTAAATGATGGAAGAGTTGCTTGCTCAACCATTATAGAACAAATAGATAGAGGCCACAATTAGGTGGAAAAATGCATGTTGAATTATCTCTTTTTTTAGCTTTATATAGCTTTAGCACGCTTTTTGGTTTGTAGTGCTTCTCTCAATATTAAAATTGGTCAGCTTCTCTATACTGCATCTTATTTGGAGAATTGGTTTGACGAGTAAGTAATCACAGGATATCAACCAATACTTTTAGACAAGAAAAAACAAGTTATAACTTTTAGATCTTTCAATAATTTCGTTAATATTGATATTTTGACTTTATGATAACAGCTTTCTATAAGTAATAACAAATTTATATTAAGAGTGAAAAATCTTAATTATAAGTTAGTTTACAATAGTGTGGATATCCTTCTTATTATAACGGCTGTGTCTTCGCCCTCTTTCTTCCAGCGACCTCACCATTGTCTTTGGAATAAATTTGTGATTAATCCTTGTGATTCCACCATTGCCAACATTTTTGTTCTAATTTGGTTTGAATTGTGGAAAAAGAAGTAGCAATATTAATTAGTAGCATGAATAGAAATTGTTTGCCTAAAATTCTTGCAGGGCACTCAAGGAAGAAAAATATGCTGCCCGGAGAGCTATACTACCATTGCTTCAAGCAGAAGAAGATGAAAGGTAATCCACAAACTTTTGAAACACTTTATTTTGCCTTCTACTCTACAAAATAATACTCAACATATTCCTTTGCTACATGTCGTTTTTTGTCTTCAGATTTGTCAAAGAGTGGAAGAGCTATCTTGAATACGAGGCTGAAGTAATGAAGGACGTGCCGGGATGGAAAGTTGGAGAAAATGTCTACAATTCTGGGAGATGGATGCCCCCGGCTTCCGGTGAGCTTCGCCCTGATGTGTGGTAAGAAGTAAGTAGTTCAGGTGGAGTCAATTCCTTTCATGAGGTTGAGCTGTGTCAAAAGTTACCACCTTTTTTCTGGGTCATGACCCTCAAAATTTATGAACGATAATAAATCTGTATGTTGAAATTTTTTATAACTCTGGCAAATTTATCATATGAATCTGTCTTGATTGGCTTAACTTCATCCATGTCTTTATTGAAAAAAACTTGTAAACATAAATCCGAGTCATTGTTTACTTTATGAAAGTAGCGCCGCATGCAAGCGTCACAACAAGGATTGGGATTTCTACGTTGCTCGGGGGTGGCCCAAAGAATGACGATGCTAATCAGATGACGATGTAAGTCATCCTTTGAGATGGTCGTCTGAGAATTACAAAAGCATTGAACATGTTAAAGGTAGCAGGAAGAATCATAGACATTATGTCGGAACCAAAGACTTACCGAGGATCTTATAGTAAACGCTAGACTCTTGTTTTCCACTATAATCTTCCCGATGCTCGACAGGCAAAGCAGTCTCGATTACTCCACTTTACCTTTTGTACATTGTAATCAGGTTCCCCGTCTTCATATTGTCATGGTGGAGCCTTGAAAAGATAGGTTTGCACACTAGTGAACTAGCCGATTTGGAGTAAATAAAGGTAGTCGTTTCCATCCTGAGTCAGATGATTGATTGCCTAGAGCATCGGCGTTGGTAATTAATTGTCTGATCTTCTCCCTCGTATTTCCTCTATTCCCCAGATCCTCTCTGTTTTCTTCTTGCTCCCTCAAGTATGTTACTCTTATTTTCCTCCTTTTGTTTCTATTCTGTTACGGGTTTGTAATCATTCCAAGGTGATCCATTCGAAATTAGTCGAAGAGTCATTGTTGACTATCTTGTGTGTGTTTTTGTACTACCTCTGGTACACTTGTCAACGATAGACGTTAAAGCCAGCTCGATTTGCGAACAACAATGGATTGGGGTAAGGAACCAAGAGGACGACTTTAAGAAAGTAGAACTAAGAAGTTAAAGGAAGTGCATGTGATACTCACCTGCATATTTGCTCTTCAAGCATGTCCCTTGTAGCAAAATGAAAATGATACAAGACATGGAGAAGGAATGCGGAAGTCTGGTTTTAGCTGCAAATGTAATGGAAGCATCGGTGGGCGCCCAGGCTCAGTACATGATTTTGGTCTCGAACACTTGCCACAGATGCTCGTCGATGGAATGTGGAAGCCAAATCTCTAGTCATATGCAGAATGGAAGCAATTGATGACGCCCAATTCCGAAACATGTTTTGGATGAGGACATCTGTTGTGGACTCCCGGTGACATGTGCGGACATCTAGAGAATGGTGCGGAAGTTCACCGTATACTGAAGAATTCAAATTTGAACTTAGACGGAAGCTCGACCAAAAAATGTGGACGCCCAATGCGATAGCCCACAACTTAAATTGTGGAAGCTCATCGCATGTTTCATGAGTCTAACAGATATTCAACAGACACCTCGCGGACGCCCGATGCCAACAGAGAATGCCCGCAACTCGAAATTTTTTAAGTGAACTATAAATACATTATCATTCTACTATGCCACTTACCTAGAGTTATTCCTACTAAAATGCTACCAATTTTTCTGTGAAAACATTGTCCTTTCTTGAGTAATTAGCTCAATTCTCTCTCTTAAACTTGAGTTTGTTACTTGTGAGAATTTGGATATTTGTGTCATATCTCTCAAACATTTCTCTCGTGTTGGTGAAAATTTGAAATGGTGACGCCCTGAGAAAGAGTTAAGTGTAAGGCATCTGATTAGTTTAATCGATTATAACAAGAAGGTTGATAGTGGAAGCAAAATTCAAGGATAAGCTTTGAAGCGTAAATGTAGGCAAGACTGATCGAACTACGTTACCAAATTGTTTATGTTGAAAATCGAACGCGAAGTCGAAAAGAGAAAAGAGCAAAAACAGGGACACCGAGATTTACGTGGAAACTCCTTTTAAGAAAAATCACGGACATAGGAAAAATTCACTATATCGAAATCAAGGTTAAATAAGTTTTGCGATTCAAGCTGATATAGGAAAACCACAAAACCCTATTATTGAATATCGACTCGATCCAGTCTAACTAGAATTCATGTCACATCAAACTCTAACAGTCTGCTTTCTTCTCTTTCAGTCCTTTATTTTTTTTGTTCTTAATATTGCTTGCATATTAGAATTATCAAATTTAGTTAAGAGAATTTATAATATTTGAGCCGGCAACTAATTAAGTTTAAATCACACAAAATGACAATAATAATAGGTAAGAGAGTAAAAGAATATAAAATGTAGTTCGACCAATTTGTTTGTGTCCGCGCTTCAAAACTTTTTCTTTAAGATTTGTTCCATTATAACCTTTTTCGGTTGTGATTGATTGAACTATTGGTCGTCAATCAACCTTACATTGCCGCTTTTTGAGCATTATCCTTTAATCTTTCCACAAATAATAAGTGTAAGGTTTTTGGTACAAAATCTAACTCTCATAAAGATGAAATCTCAAATTTGGATATAAAAGAGTGAGGAAATCACTTGAGAACAGAGGTTATTAAATCTGAAGAAAATTGTGAAGCATTTCAGTGTGAGAGTCTCCAAGTAAGTTGTATAGTGGAGTGAGCTTATATTTATAGTTCTCATAAAATTTCGCAAGATGTGGGCATCATCTAATTATCATTGGGCATCTGTGATGTTTGTTAGAGACATCAGTGAACCGATGGGCATTGGCAACATGTATTGGGGGCTACTGTATCGGGGGTCTGCAAATCGTGATCAGGCGTATGTGGAAGCATTAATTTTGAAATCATTGTCTCTAAGTCGGACTTTGTGAGGCTCTCGGGGTGCCCAGTGCGGGTCGCATGTCTATGGGCTTGCACAATTTGATCTTTGAAAAATAGTGCCTCAAGACGGGCTTCCGCAACTTGCTTTGGGCATCCTCTACGAGTGGCTGCTACTGAGGTCTAGGTATCTGCACGCCTATAATCAAATAGTTTGACGCTCTGGAGTGGGCTTCCGTGGCCGGTGTCTGCAGCCAAAACAGCTCTCTGGACTAGCGTACGTGAGTCCTTCTATTTTGCACATGGCTTGGAATCAGACTCACATTTGATCTCAGGATGACCGCACAGTCTACACTTAGACTTTTCGAGACACTTTTGATTGCATCCTATATGTGAATTTCAAATATATTTGCATAAACAGTAAACATATTAGAAATTCCAAATATTTGTTTATAAGGATATTTTAGTAAGAGTATAAACATACATAACGATATCCATCAACACACAATTATCATTAACTAAAAATTATTATTTCATTGATTACGTCAATCATCAAAACAATACATGGTAAGCTAACATATTTTAAATGTTGATTTTTTGTATTAGTTAAAGTATAAATTAAATATTGAACATTGAAAATCTATTCAACTTAAACCTTCAACTTTGTTTTCAACAAAATGAACTTTCAAACTTTATACTGTGAACAAATTAGACTCTGCTCGATTTTACTATGGTTTTAACTATACCTAATCGACATTATAATATTTGAATATTTTTAAATTTTAATTTAAAAAACTACATAAAATGAACAAAACATACCAAAATAGGCTCCAACGGAGAGCCTAAACCGACATAAAATCGAGTCCAACCCGACGCAAAACGAGTGCAAACCAAAAACATTTAAATCCTAAACCGTAACGGAATCAAACTGAGAAAAATGAAAAAAAAAAAAAGTTCGACATTCATTTTACTTGTAGTGAAAAGTTCCAACATTTATTTTATTCACAGTGAAAAGTTCTACATTTATTTTTTGCATTGATAACAATCTTTTTTTTCATTTAAAATGAGTTTAAGATTTTGAAGTATTATATAGTTTGAATCGATAAAATTAAGTTTTTAAAGGTGACTAGCTAAATAGTCGAGGGTCTGGGGAAGAACCAAGGAGATTGGGATTTTACACATGGAAGTATTCTTTTCAGCCCCAAACGGTGCAGTGTCAACGCAGAGAGGAACTCCTCGTCTCTGCTCTCCGGCTCAGACAAACTCACCGTCAATTCAACTGGCGAGCTTATTACAGAGTTTGACCCAAATGAATCAAACTTTCCCGCAATTTTATTTCCATCAATTAAAATTTTAATGGAAAAATTACTATATAAATCTTATGATATGCAATAATCACAATTTATAGTTTCACTTATTTTTTTTTTACACGACAAACTTTTACTATCAATCGCAGCGATTTAAATCTTACCATTAGAATTCCAGTTAAAAGTCGCTGAAGCGATCCGCAGCAGTAGCCCGATTGACTCCGACCAAGAGAGAAGGAGAGGAAGCCGAGAGAGTAACAAAGAGTTTTTGATGTTAGATTCGTGTTCGGTGCTCCGATTTTCAACTTTTGTATTCTTCAAGCGTAAGTTGATTTCTAAACCCACTTTTGTTTGTTTTCAATTGTTTTTTTTTTTTTTTATTCAAGCTTGGAAACTCAAAATTTATAGTTTTTTACAAAATTTCGATCGAGCTATAGGTTGTGCAAATTTTTAAATCGATAAAAGTGAAAATTGGTAAAAATGAAAGTTTTTCAATGAAATTCATCTTCGGAATGTTGTTCCGGTCGTCTGTTGTTTGAGTCGAACGACCACGATGGACGTGGGTTCGGATGTGTAAGCCCAGTCATAAGTCATATGCAAAAGAGAAAAACTTGCGGATGTCTATTTCCAAGAGTTGTTTTGGCCGTGGACACCTGCAATGGAAGCCCAGTGGATTATGTAGAAACCTAGACCTAAGACAATGTTCTTAAAATTTAATTTTTGGACGTCTAGACCTGATGAGCGACTCCCGCATCAAATACCCATATTATTAAAGTGTTGAATATTACTTTGCCCGATCCCAAAACACTGTTTTTCAAAGTTTAAATTGCCAAGCTTGGAGAAACACGTGGATGTCAGACGTTCAAATAGTTTCTCAGAAGTCTGGACACTCGTTGAGGAAAAAAGTAACAGTAAGGTTTATACCAATAATGATTGACATGTTAAGATTTGGTTTGCAAAAAAAAAAAGATTAACGTCTAATATGCCACTCACCACAAAAAAAGATCAAATTTATTTCATAATTTTCCTAATTTTAATTGATTGAAGTAATGGAAAGATTAATTTGAAGACTTTTTACACAAAAAACCCTAAACTTTGGGATCATTAACGAATCAAACATTTAACTAATTTTATTAACAACTCAAACCTTAAACTATAAAAACTATGACAAAATAAACCTTAACGAGAGCCCGTTCTCAAGAATGAGCTACCGTTCTCGAGAATGAGCTACCGTTCTATTATTTAATTCAAAAAAATATGTTCTCGACAACGGGAGCCCTTTCTCGATGACGAGCTCCCGTTCCTGACAACCCTTTTTTAAAAATGTCGAGAACGGGAGCCCGGTCTCGAGAACAGGCTCCCCTTCTGCGCGGCTATAAATAAGAACAAGAGTTTATTTCTTCTCGTTTCCACAAAAAAACCTTAAATCCTCTTGACCTCTTGACGATTTCGCGATCACCCACCTCTCTGCTGTAGATTTCGCTCGCCCCAACTCTTATAAATCCCAATTTTTGCAAAACCTAACCCTCTCCTCCTCCGATTTTGCGATTTTACAAACCAAAAGGCTCTCCTCGGCAATTTCCCTATTTCGCGAACCCTAACGGCCACTCTCCGTCAATTTCGCTCAATTGGCTCCAAAGATCAATCTCCCTATAAAACGAAAGGGTGGTTATTTGAAAAGTGTTCCCTCACAAAGTGGTCCTCCGACATAACGACTTGGAGCACAATCAACTCTAGCACAAGTCCAGGAGAGAAATTTCGTATGTACCAAGAGTCGACTTAGGTATCTAGCAAATTTGTCGCTTCGGTCTATTATACTATAGGAGAGTAATATGGGTGACTTTTGATTCAATGAGAGTGAAGGAAATGTTTAGGCGTATTTGTTTGCTTGGAATTTGTGAACTGTGTAGCCATAGTTCTGAGAGGATAATGAGGATATTCTATGCCAATATAGAATTTACCACGCAACCTCTTACGGTGATTTCTCGCGTGTTTGGTAAAGAAATCAAGTTAACTCCGAGCATTGTTAATGAGTTTATCGATTTTGACATGGGAGAGCTTAGCGAAGAGTGTTATCATGCTTCATGGGATGCCGAATTTATCCAAAATGGGGGAGGCGTATTGATTTGCTGGATCTTACAAACCAAAGGACAAATATTTAAATGTGAAGGGTTGGGTTATCCACCATGTGATATTTCACATTATTCTACCACGTGATAAGCACAAAGATCTTGTAAGCTGCAAGGATCTGTACATAATGAAGAAGCTATATGTCACGACCCGAAACCCAACGGGCCGCGACTTACATAATTGTGTTCGTGTCCTTATACTTGACTAGTATTTTTTTTAAAACATAACGAGGAATATCATAAGACAACTGCTTGGAAGTAACTTTGCCAAAACTATTAAGAATCATGTTTAAAACTTATTGGAAAACTAATAAAATCATTTAAAACAATGATAGGAATTGAAGAAGAAATAAGGTAAAGGATATACTCGGTTTTAAAGGGAAATAGAAGGGGCAGAACGGTAAAAATAGAGTAGCCGATCGATCGCTCACCCTCTGACCGATCGATCGCCCCCACCAAAATAACACAGTCGATCGATCGCTCACCCTTGACCGATCGATCGCCCCACCAAAATTTCACAGCCGATCGATCACCACAACAGCCGATCGATCGGCTTCTACTCTGGACTCGAAATTTTCAAGGCATATGTTGCCGATCGATCGCCCCTTTTGCCGTTCGATCGGTAACCTCTCTGTCCACAGCACTCCGCCAAACAAACTAAGCCGATCGATCGCCCCTCTGGCCGATCGATCGGCTTCTCCTCTGGAACTTGCAAAAACTCTCTTCCTAGCCACTTGAACATGCAACAAAATATAATTCACAACTTCTCCTAAATCCTTTAACCAAAACTCAAATTTAACCATTCAAACGAGAAACTTTAAATCTCTAAACCATCCATCGTTGATAATCGTATAAGAACAAAACATTTAGACCGTAGCGGAAGACAAAACGGGTAAAAATCCCTTAGTCATAAATTTATCTTAAAATCATAAAAAGAAAACCGTCAACTTATCCTAGTATTTGTCATCACATGAAAATCCTATGAAAATCTTTTTCTACCTATTTTCCATAACATAAACTTTTACCAAAACTTGCTAGGAGTACCACCCTCGGGTCAAATCGCCGCCCAGCCACAAAACCCCGCTATGAGCACCTTCCAACAACTCGACTTAGACTTCATCGTTAGGTTTGAGGTCCTCACCTTCAAATTCGTCACCTACATCAAAAGGTTTATACTATAAGCCCAATGCTTAGTAAGGAATGTAAACATATATGTGAAGTGATCATGTATGCATGTATCGTAAA
The DNA here is from genome assembly GCA_022432975.1 of Begonia masoniana. Taxonomy (NCBI): domain Eukaryota; kingdom Viridiplantae; phylum Streptophyta; class Magnoliopsida; order Cucurbitales; family Begoniaceae; genus Begonia; species Begonia masoniana. The sequence continues at coordinate 18,236,776 of CM039505.1, read as the reverse complement.
AATCATGTTCGTAATTCTCATTTAATGTACCACTTGTCTTGGGTTAAGGGAGCACGAGGAAGTGGCAAGGGTATCGTGAACGTGGTCCTCTCGGACAATAACCGTAACGATCAGTCCGGCCCACACAGTAGTAGGATTCGCGAATTGATCGTACAGTGTCACCCAGCCCCCACCAGTGGGAGGATCCGCGAGTCTTCCAGCCAGTCCAGCCCCCATCAACGGGAGGATCCGCGAACCGTACACATAATGTCAAGAATAATCATGGCTAATTAACCCCGTCCCACGTCTAACCATTTACATACATTTCATAGTCTTATCATATTAACTCAAATCATATGCATAAAACATTTTCGTGTGCTTTTAGAGAAGACCATGATGCATGAACGTGAATGCACATAGGAACGTAAGAACACTATACAATAAGAAACAAACATTCAACATTCATCATATCATAATTCTGAATAGCCATATTCATCAAACAATCATAAATACCAAACTCCTAGTACCCTCGTGATGTAGGGCCCTAACGGCCGACATCCTAACACACTCACTTACCTGGGCTCCTTTAGCAACGTCGTGCCTTCACTTTATGCTCTCTTCACCTAGAATATTTCATATTCTAATGTTAAAAATCAATCCTAAATATTCTAAACTCAAAACCAGCAAAGTCCTAACTAAGGAAATTTCCTAGAAATCCAACTCAACTCATTCAGGCATTTTATCGAACACTTGGTGTGCATAAACAAAACTAACCTATCATTAATAATATTTACTCCTCCCGACCACCAAAATTCTATAACTCAACTAATAATTCATCCAAACTACCTCAATAGCAATAAATATATCATCAACGAGCATTAAAACGCAACACCATCGTTTTCCAACTCAAACCTAATAAATCTCAATCCTAAATCCAAAAACTCTAACGAAGTGTAACCCCCAAAAATCGAAACTATCGTAACAAAACATTTAAAGCTTACCTAAGGCCTTGAATGTTGAAGAGAATGGAGAAAATAATCGTGGCTTGGGGAAGAGATGCATAGGAGATTGATTGAAGGAGAAGAAATCATGAGAGAGAAGGAGAGGTGCCGCCAGGAGAGAGAGACCGTGAGAAAAATGAGAGGAAATTTGAGGGTTTTTAGGTTTTAATTAATTTGACCTACAAAATTACCTTATTGCCCTTCCCAATAATCCTTTACTTAATTCCATCAATTAACCTATGATTTGATTTTCTCCAAAATAAATCTTAACCCACAAAAATTTCCATAAATCCTTGTGGTTCCAATAAAACTTTCTATTCGCAAAACGAACCTAAATTACTAATTTACGAAATAAAACACTATACAGTGAAAAACCAGAGGTCTAGATAACCCAAAAATCCGGGTGTTACATCCTACCTTCCTTATTTAAAATTTTGTCCTCAAAATTCGCATACCTGAACAATTCCGAATACTTGTCTATCATGTCCTGTTGTCGCTCCCAAGTGGCTTCCTCGATGTCGTGATTCTTTCATAATACTTTTACTAGTGGGATCTCTTTGTTGCGTAGAACCTTAACTGTAGACTCCAAAATCCGCACCGACTTCTCCTCATATGTTAAGGTTGGTTAGATCACGACGTTCACAGGCTCAACCACATGTGTCGGATCACGTATGCACTTCCTCAACAATGATATGTGGAAAACATTTTGGACCCCGTCCATAGATGAAGGTAGCTGCAACCTGTAAACCGTACCTCAAATCCTTGCCAAAATAGGAAAAGGTCTGACGAACCGCAGATTAAGCTGTCCTTTCTTTCCAAACCGCATAATTCCTTTGAACGGTGAGATCTTTAGAAAAACTTCGTCTCCGATAGAGAACTCCAAATCCCTTCTTCTTCTGTATGCGTAGCTCTTTTGCCGACTTTGAGCGGTTTCCATCCTTTGTCTAATAATAGCAATCTTCTCAGACATTTGCTGTAGTAACTCAGGACCTACAAGCTTGGCTTCACCGACCTCGTCCCAGTACAAGGGTGATCTACACCTTCTGCCGTAAAGTGCCTCATACGGGGCCATACCAATGGTCGATTGGTAACTATTGTTATAGAAAAACTCTACTAATGATAAGTATCGGCTCCAAGTGTTAGCTAAAATGCGTTTAAGTAACTATTTTTGATGATTATGTTTTTGATGATTATGATTAATATGAAACGAGTAAACTATTAATTAAGTTTGATAAAAATATATAAACTGATGAGCATGAGTAATATGAAATTTACGAACTGAATAATTGATTTATTATGTTTATTGCATTTATCTGGAAATGCCCTTTGAAAAGGGTATTATGTTTTCTGATGAATTTTGGCTAAGTGTTAATAGTCGGTGGAAATCAATCGTCCACAGTCAAGACGAAATCAGTTGTCCAAAGTTAAAGTGTGAAAATCAGTCGTCCACGATCAAAGGAAAGACGCAGTCGTCCACGCTCAAAGGAAAGACGTTGTCGTCCACGCTTAAAAGAAAGACGTTGTCATCCACAGTTTAAAAGAGAAACGTTATCGTCCAAAGTACTTGTCCACAGCATCATTGTCCAAAGTACTTGTCCACAGCATCATTGTCCAAAGTACTTGTCCACAACTTCATCATCCAAAGTATTCAAACCGAAGCAAACCTCAATCGTCCAAAGTCTCAATGCCAGACTTTAAAGACCATGAGCGATAGTGACACCAGAATTCAAACGGCTATTTTTCTGCGTACGGACTACTCACAACGGTCATATTTTTGAAAGCAGATTACAGACGCGAAGCCGATTACAGACGAGAGTATAAAAGGAAGAACTTTTTGCCAAAATCCTCTTTGAACCATAAACTTTTTGCAAAAAGCTTTGTAATACTCTGCAATTTCCTACACATCTCTACTCTTAAACTTGAGATTCTGTTTTGAGAGAGTGTAGCTTTTATGCTCAACTATTCAAATCTGTAAAATCTTAAAAACAGTGGATTGACGCCCGTGAAGTTCAATCCAGAGTTGTAAGGCTATAGATCGACGCCCCTGAAGTTCGATCTTGAATTCTCGTTGAGGAGAAATTAAAGATCTTCAAGGGGGAAACCTTGAAGCGTGGACGTAGGCAGGTTTTGGCCGAACCACGTAAAAATACTGGTGTCAATCTCTCTCTCTTTCACTCTTACTTTTATTTGTTTAATATTGTTTTCTATCCTAGTACAATATCACAAAAGAAGTGAGAAGAAAAGATAAACCTAACTTGCATATCTAGAAGATTATATTAAGAAATTTCTAATTCACCCTCCTTCTTAGACAATCACGATCCTACACCAAGATGTCTGAAATTCGAGCACGCACACCCTCAACATGTCCTCGAGTATCTGAATAGTCCGCTTCGATTGTCCATCGGTCTGAGGGTGGAATGCCGTGCTAAAAGTTAACTTTGTACCCATCGAGCCTTGTAGATTTTTCCAAAATCTTGAGGTAAACCTGGGATCACGATCAGAGACAATCGATACAGGAATCCCGTGTAGCCGAATGATCTCCTAGACATACAAGTTTGCAAACTGGTCCATCGAATAGGTCATCTTTACTGGTAGGAAGTGAGCTGATTTCGTCAATCTGTCAACAATGACCCAAATACTATCATGGCCTTTAGTCATCTTTGGTAATCCCACCACTAAGTCCATGGCGATGTTTTCCCACTTCCATTCGGGAATCGGTAAAGGTTGAAGAGTACCTCCCGGTCGTTGATGTTCTGCCTTAACTTGTTGGCATACCATACATGACTCTACATACTTGGCAACATCCCTCTTCAGATTTGGCCACCAATAAAGCAACTTCAAGTCTCGGTACATCTTGGTATTGCCTGGATGCACTAAGAAGGAAGACGAGTGTGTTTCTGCCAAAACCAACTTTCGTAACTCCTCATCTTTCGAGACATACCATCAGTCTCTAAATTTCAGAATACCATCCACCGTAAGACTGAACTCAGAAGAATCATCCGTCATTTTCCACATGATGTCATCTTTTTCCTTTGAATCCTTATGTTGGGTCTCCTTGATTATATCCAAAATGGTTGGCCGAATGGTCAAATCCGAAAGTAAGGCTGAAAAGTCAGGAATTATCTCCAATTCAAACTTTTGAACTTCCACCTTCAAAGGTACAGACATAACTAACATCGTGGGCTGCATTATCGTCGACATCCTGCTTAATGCATCGGCAACCGTATTGGCTTTACCAGGGTGATACTTAATCTCAAAATCATAATCTTTAACGAACTCAAGCCAACGCCTTTGCCTCATGTTTAATTCCTTTTGATTAAAGAGATATTTCAGACTTTTGTGATTTGAAAACACTTCGCACTGTTGTCCGTAAAGATAGTGCCTCCAAATCTTCAGTGCAAAAACCACAGCGGCTACTTCCAAATTGTGAGTTGGGTAATTCTGCTCATAAATTTTTAGCTACCTGGAAGCATACGCTACGACCCTACCCTCTTGCATCAACACACACCAATCCAACCTTAGATGCGTCACAATAAACACTGAATTTTCCATCTTCTACTGGGAGTGTCAATAAAGGTGCTGTCGTTAACTTCAGTTTTAGCGTCTGGAAGCTCTTCTCACAAGCTTCTGACCACGAGTACTTAATGTCTTTCTTTGTTAAACCAGTTAGAGGCTTGGATATCAACGAAAATCCCTTGATAAATTTTCTGTAATAGCCTGTCAAACCAAGGAAACTACGAAATTCACTGGCATTCCTCGGTTGTGGCCAATCCTTCACCGCTTGAATTTTAATTGGATCAACAGAAATGCCTTCTGCAGAGATGACGTGACCCAAAAAGTTGACTCTATCAAGCTAAAACTCGCACTTAGAAAATTTGGCATATAACTGTTGCTGCTTTAGGGTTGCCAAAACAATCTTCAGGTGTTCTGCATGTTCGTCCTTAGTTTGAGAATAACTCAAAATGTCATCAATAAATACAATCACGAACTTGTCCAAATACTCCCGAAACACACAGTTCATCAAGTCCATGAAAGCTGCGGGTGCGTTCGTTAGTCCAAAGGACATCACAAGAAATTCGTAATGCCCGTACCGGGTTCTGAACGCTATCTTTAGCACATCTTCTGCTTTGACCTTTAGTTGGTAGTATCCTGAGCGTAGGTCAATCTTCGAAAATACTTTGGCCCCTTGAAGTTGGTCAAACAGATCGTCAATTCGGGGCAAGAGGTATTTATTCTTGATTGTCAGTTTGTTCAACTCCCTATAGTCTATGTACATTCTGAGAGACCCGTCCTTCTTTTTAACGAAAAGAACAGACGCACCCTAAGGAGAACAACTAGGGCGCATGAAACCCTTGTCTACCAACTTCTGTAAAAAATTCCTTCAGTTCAATGGGTGCCATACGATAGGGATTCTTAGACACTGGTGAGGCTTCAGGGTAAGTATCGATTACAAACTCAATTTCTCTATCAGGCGATAACCCTAGCAGTTCGACCAAAAATACTTCAGGAAACTCTCGAACCATAGGAATATTTTGGAGCTTTAGCTCGTCCTTCCCTTGTACATCTATTATGCTGCTAGAAAACCCATACATCCATTTCTTAACAACCGTTGGGCTACCATCGAAGATATAACCGACATCTTCCTTGCTTTTGGAATAGCTTGAAAGGAATACCGATCTCCATTTGGGGGTCAAAATTTCACTAGTCCAGACCTACAACTAATTGTGGCGTAGTGTTTGAATAGTCAATCCATCCCCAAAATAACTCTGTACCCTTTCATGTCGATTATGATCAATTCCACATATAACTTCATGTGTCCTACTGACACAATATCATCCTTTACTACATGTTCTGAATGTAAGGACTCTCCCGACGGTAACATGACGCTATATGGCTTATCAGCCGGCAAGAACGGACATGATTCCGCCTCCAAAGGGGTCGTGTTTCTACCCAAAACAACCGATTAGCAAAGAAACAGAAAAATAGAAAAACAGAAAAACTAGCAAATACGAATAGCAATTTCACCAAACAAACGATATCCAAATTCAACGAAATTTTAAGGGGTTCTTCGAATATGAGTTACAATTATGTCCTTAAATTTTCAGGTCCAGATGTTGAGTAAATCAAAAGTTACAAGAAGAACACCAGATGCTGTCCGATAAGCAATATTTTGTAAGTTTTCGGCATACACTCTTCCGTAGAAGAATGGCAGCAAATGCAAGGGGTTAATGGCCACCTTCTTCGTGTATCCTACTCTGAAATAAGAGGGAAGAAGCGTGGAACAATAGCTATTCAAGAAACCGTGGGCTTGAAAGCGTAAAAGAGAGAACTCCTCTGATCGAACCGAGCCTTACCGTTCACCGATCTTCAAGCTCCAAGCACTCAGCCTATTCTTATAGCATCAACAACCATTACAAGCACCAATAACCATGCATTTATAGACCTAAGGTGGGCTGGTTGTTGGGTTGGGCTTGCAAAAAGGGCCATTATGTGTTGCAAATGTTGGGCTTGTCTCCATTCTTTGGCTCAAGTTGGATTATCTCCATTTTCTTTGCTTCAACCAACTTCCAACTACCATCTAACTTAACATACATCTAATCTTAATGCCTAAGGATGCATGCTTTAATAATTCCTTACAATAAGGCCATTGTTTGCCAAATTAAACAACAAAAATAACTAATAGAACACTTATAATATTCTATTACAATGAGTTGAATTTAGGGAAGACAAATTCCTTCTTTATCTTCATGCTTCCAATCCAAGCCTTTACATATTCAACTCCTACAAAATGAGAGCAAATGCATTAATAAATTTGTCTTTGTTAATAAATGCACTTACCTTGATTGGTGACGGGGCCTTGGGCACATCATCCTCCCTGACTTCTTGAGGATTTGTCCTCAAATCCAAAGGGTGCGCTTTCATACTTCTTTTAGCTTTTCCCGGATAAAAAAGAAAGGTGATTACTAGGTGGTAGACTACATCATTGTGGCCTTCAAAAAAGATGATTACATTAGCAAGAAAATTTGGCCATGGGTTAGGTTGAGCTTGGTAGAGTATTTCTCTTGGCAATTCTCACATTAGTATAATGTTAAAGATGAAGGGTGCTTCCAATTCATTCAATTTTAACCTCCTTAAGATATTAAATTCTAAGTGAAAAACTAGAAACATGCTAATGGAATTATCAATAAGCTCAAAATTTAACAAGGTTAGCTTCCACAAGAACAAACGTTCTATCTTCAAAATAAGAGGTAAATTCATAGATATTCTATCATAATATTTCAAGAATTGATGTAACAAGTCATATAAAATAGTAGGTGATACATAAAATGGATCCTCTCTCAAATAATCTTTAAAAGAAATCAACAAGGAAGAATTATAAGCATCATATCGAAAAATCCTTTCAAGAAGACAATTAAAGTAATCTATTACCCAACCAATTTTAAATAACCGAGCAAGTAGATTATTAGGTGGCACATACCTTATATTAGATAAACAATTATTTTTCAACATATTGTAAATAATTTCAACTTGGTAGGGAAAAGAATCATAATAATTATTAAATTCAAAAGTAGTAACCCTAGTTAACGAATTAGAATCTAGAATCCGAAAAGTCAATGACTCTATACACATGCAAAACCAATGTGGAAATTTCATTTCTTCTTTTAAGTAAGGGCATATATAATATTCATTCATAATTTTACTCTTAATTTTCCTTCTTTCAAGATAAATGGTTTTGAAGCATACAATTCTAAGTTTAAGAACTAGATTCATATCATTCAAGAATACAATCAATTCTATGGATCTACTAATACAATATCATGTCATGATCATGTAATAAATTTCCATTGTTTCAAAGCTCAACAAAATAATAGGCATTAAAGATCTGTCATTAACCATAAATATTAACTTCATCATAGAAATATTGTTATATTCATCTTTCACATTTACAATGGAGCAAGTAGATAAAGTATATAAAAATGTGGTGGCATAATTTTCCTTAATAACATACTCAATAAGGTTATGCCAACATAAAGATTTAAAACAAAATAAAATATAATCTATATTCCATCCGATTCTAAAAAACCAAGTAATTAAATGATTTGGAGGAATAAATAAGGGTATTATGTCACTCAACATTTTGCTAGACCACTCATCCTTAAAGTTTGGCTCTATGATGCTAGGATGCCTTAAAGTCCTTGAAAGATCCTTTTCATCTTTTGCCAATGAGGCAAGAATAAAAACACTTTTTCTTTCCAATGCATAATGATCTTCTCTGTTTAGATTATAAAGGGGTCAAGGTAACTCTCATTGGAAAAAGATGAAAATGATCCACTATGCCTTAAGGTCCTTGAAAGATCCTTTTCCTCGGATTTGTACTCTACCTCTAGGGTTTGTAAAGCTTCTATAGTTTCCACTATGAGCTCGCTTTCATCCTCAAAAAGCTTAAGAATTCCAAAATGTTCAATGAAATCGATTGGTTGGGATTCTATTTCTAGGGTCTTAAAGGTTTCTATGACTTTTTCCATAAGCTCATATTTATCCTCTAGAAAGGATTCTTCAAATAAAGTCTTGATTCCAAATTCTTCTATGCACTCGGTTAGGGTAAGGGATCCTACAATGTTTTCTCCAAAATTTATCATTGGTTCATTGTCCCTTTCTTCATAAGAGTTATCATCTAGTCCAAGCAATGGTCCTTCCATGGGAGAGATGATTTCTTCTTCTGACCCTTCCTCTTCCTCCTCGCTTAAGGATTCTTCTTTATACATTAGTTCTCCTTCCTCCTCACTTATGATTTCAACTAACTCATCCTCCTTCTCACTTAAGGTTTCCTCCACAATTTTGGTTTGAGTTTTGACAAGGGAAGGGGGCCGTTCACACGATATTAAGGTAGGCCAAGTGTTGTACTCTTTTTGGTAGGGATTTGGGGAGTTTGGCTTATACCAAAGATCATAATTTTGCTCATGTGTACTTGGTGCAAATTTCTTTTTCATTAGAGCCTTTATTGCTCTCCAAGTACAAATTTCTTCCTCACCATTTCTCCTCCTTTTCGCTAGAAGATTATCCTACCAATAACTAGCATAATCGGTTAGTTTCTTATAGGCTAACTTAATCTTTCCTTTCTCCAAATAATCCTCAAAAGAAAAGTACTCTTCAACTGATTTAATGCAAGAGTAATACTCATTACTATCCAAGGTTCCTCTAAAATAAGGTATGTCAAAAGGTTTATCAACTTCATGGTGACCATTGGAAGTTCTAGGGTTTAACCTTCTTAGGGATTTAGTTTTTCTCATTGGTGTGGTTCTTGGTAATGGTTCCTTATGGTAGTTTGGGAGAATATTATCCATAACAAATCTTAGGCTTTGATTTAGGTCCTTAACTTGTTGGCCTAGGTCACTAAACTCTTTGGTTAAACCTCGGAGTTGTCCTTGCATATCATTGGTCGGATTAGTGGCTCTAATCTCTCGACTTGATTCAAGGCTTAAGTTTAGGTTTGGTTCATGGACAATTGGCTCTTGGTTTGTTTGGATTTTTGGGGCCTTGAGTGGGCCATAAGTGCTCATACTTCTAGTGGCCATCTGGTGAACTCAAGGTTAAAAAATCATAAAAAATACACAAATAAACTCCAAAAATCATGAAATTTTAACAGTAGTTAATTAACATAGTGAGTGACATACTGTTAAAATTTCAAGTGCAAATTCAGTGTGATCTTTAATTTGTGTAACAAACAAAATGGACACAAAGATAAAAAATAAAAATTTCTGCTCTTGGTTTTAATATTTCATGCAAGATTTTGATACTTAAGCCAACTTTCATGCTTCGGTATTCATCCAAGTATTAAACAATATTTTAGAAACAAAAACACTAATTTAAAAGGTAATATTCAGCATAAATTTCGTGGCTAGCATTCATTTTCAGCAAGGTGCATTGTGGTCCCAACAATCAACATCAACTTTACCAAATTTGTGCACACACAAAACTGTTTTTTCAAAAGTGTGTTTTGTTTTACCCAAAACAGCATATAATTTGAATTTAATGCCAAACACTCCACAATGAACACATGTCTCAGCTGAAGATTAAGTTAACTCAAGCCTAGATGATTAATATGCTCGGAATAATGCAGAAAAACGTGTCACAAAATAAAAACAGCAAGTGATAATCACTAAAATCAATTTTGATGCATTTTAGGCCTCGGTTTTGTGACAAGTTCATAACCAATTTGCATACATCTTTTACCAAACTTAATACTCATACTTTAGCAAGAAATAACAGCGATATTCAATAAAAGAAAGCTTGATTTAGCTCAATGCAAAGTTTGAATTAAGTGTCATGCTAATCGGCTAACAATAACAATAACAAACAACTTTTGTGCTTACTTGTACTCTCGGTTTTTAGCAAGCTTAATCCCCAAATTTTCATGTCATCTTAAACAGATCAAATATCAATATGTTAACATTCATTAGCAAGAGAATAACGTAAATAAAGCATAATAAAAAAGCGTTACAAATAGAGGCCAAATTTTGGACAAATCGAGTGTCCAAGTAGTGCATCAATCGGTCATGTCCATTAGCTACAAAATGAACACCAATCGTGAGCAACCAACTGAAACAGCAAACCAATCACAATATTTAGAGTTTATACTTTAAAACTTATAAAGCGAACATGCTATTTTGATGGCTGGAACATAAAAACTAGCAAATACGAACAACGATTTCACCAACCAAACGATATCCAAATTCAATGAAATTTTAAGGGGTTCTTTGAATATGAGTTACGATTATGTCCTTAAAATTTCAAGTCCAGATGTTGAGTAAATCAAAAGTTACAAGAAGAACAACAGATGTTGTCCGATAAGCAATATTTTGTAAGTTTTCGGCATACACTCTTCCGTAGAAGATTGGCAGCAAATGGAAGGGGTTAATGGCCACATTCTTCGTGTATCCTACTATGAAACAAGAGAGAAGAAGCGTAGAACAATAGCTATTCAAGCAACCGTGGGCTTGAAAGCGTAAAGGAGAGAACTCCTCTCGGTTCTTGATCGAACCGAGCCTTACCGTTCACCGGTTTTCAAGCTCCAAGCACTCAGCCAAAATTAGGCTATTATCATAGCATCAACAACCATTACAAGCACCAATAACCATGTATTTATAGACCTAAGGTGGACTGGTTGTTGGGTTGGGCTTGGGCTTGCAAAAAGGGGCCATTATATGTGGCCAATGTTGGGTTTGTCTCCATTCTTTGGCCCAAGTTGGATTCTCTCCATTTTCTTTACTTCAACCAACTTCCAACCACCATCTAACTTAACATACATCTAATCCTAATGCCTAAGGATACATGCTTTAATAATTCCTCACAATAAGGCCATTGTTTGCCAAATTAAACAACAAAAATAACTAATAGAACACTCATAATATTCTATTACAATGAGTTGAATTTAGGGAAGACAAATTCCCTCTTTATCTTCATGTTTCCAATCCAAGCCTTTACATATTCAACTCCTACAAAATGAGAGGCAAATGCATTAATAAATTCATCCTTGTTAATAAATGCACTTACCTTGATTAGTGACGGGGCCTTGGGCACATCAAGAACCATAGACTATGCTTACATACAAACGTAGTTGCTACAAAAGAATGAGTAGCTCCCGTGTCAATAAGTGTATACGCGGGTTCACCGCAGATCAAAATCGTACCTGTTATGATCGTGTGCTGCACTGCATCTTCATCTTCCATCAGGGTAAAGACTCTAGGCGCCACCCTCGCCCGGTTTGCATTCGGCGGCATAGGACAATCTTTAATCAAATGGCCAACCTTGTCACACCTGAAACATCGGCCTGTGTAAAGCTTGCATTCACCGTAGTGGTTCCTCTAGCAGGTGGAACACAGTTGAGCTTGAGGAGCCTGAGGAGCTCAAGAAGCCCCTTGAGGCCGCATCCCTTTTCCTCGGTCGTCATTGGGGTTATAGGGCCTTTTAACGCTTCTATGTTGTTGCTGCCAACCCTCTTTGTTCTGCTGTGGCTGTGGCCGCACATCGCTGACAAACTTCCTTAGCGGCTTGCGTTGTCCTTGCACAGCTATCTCTTCCTCTTGCAGTTCCAAGGCCTTAGCTGTCACTTCAGGATAAGGTATGTTATGGATCCTTGTGGTCTTCACTCCCCTGAAAAGGTTTGGCTTCAACCCTTGAACAAATTGGTGGATCTTGTCTTCTTCGTCATCCACCAGACGGGGCGCGAACTGAGACAATTCCTCAAACTTACAGATATAGTCCGCCACATAATCGGTTTGGCGCAGCTGCATAAATTCCATCTTTTTGCTAGCCCGAACCGCCCGGCTAAAGTATTTATCAAAGAAAGCCGTCTTGAACCATGCCTAAGTCATACTCTCCATGTTAGTAGTGCTCTGAATTGAGTCCCACCAATGCCTCGCATCCAGAGCAATGTAGAAAACAACACATGTGATCTTATCCTCTTCCTCAATCTTGGCGTACTTGAACATGTCCTCGATTGTCCGAATTCATTCCTCAGTATGAATAGGATCCGAAACTTGTCCATTAAATATCGGAGGTCGAAGTCGGCAAAATTGCTCGCCACTTTGGTCATGAAATGCACTTGAACTAGAGTTCCCTTGCTCCTCTCCAGCCACTAGCCGCTCAATCTGGCGGTGAACCAATTCCGTTAGTTGAGCAATTGTGTTACTTTCCTCATTGACTCCTTCACGTTGTCCCCTCACCATCTTGTCAATCCTAATCACATCATAAACACAACTTAACTTAAAATGACATTACTAAAATCGTAAACACTTACAGTTGTTGGAGAGTACTCATGCGGCAATTTGTGCTGGTAGGCAGTCTGCAGAACCGATTTTAGAACTCAGGTGCTCTGATACCACAATTGTCACGAGCCGAAACCCAACGGGGCGCAACTTACTTAATCGTGTTCGTGTCCTTATTCTTGACTAGTATTTTTTTAAAAAAACATAACGAGGAATATCATAAGAAAACTTCTTGGAAGTAACTTTGCCAAAACTATTGAGAATCTTGTTTAAAACTTATTGGAAAACTAATAAAATAATTTAAAACAATGATAGGAAATGAAGGAGAAATAAGGTAAAGGATATACTCGGTTTTAAAAGGAAAGAGAAGAGGCAGAACGGTAAAAATAGAGTAGCTGATCGATTGCCCCCACCAAAATAACACAGCCGATCAATCGCTCACCCTTGACCGATCGATCGCCCCACCAAAAGCCGATCGATCGGCTTTTTCTCTGGATTCTAAATTTTCAAGGCACATGTGTAGAATCGTTATTGTCTAAGAGGAGGGTGAATTAGACTTTTTAATTTTTATTAACTTAATCTAATCGCTTTCTCTCTTGTATGCAATTACTAAATTTACAGCAAACAAGCAGGCAAATATAAAGTAAGAGAAGAGAGAAAATTGACACCGTAGTTTTTAACGTGGTTCTGCCAAACTTGCCTACGTCCACGCTCCAAGGCTCCCCTTTGAAGATTCTTTCTTTCTCCTCAGAGAAAACTAGATCGCACTTCACGGGTGACAATCTACTACCTTTTACAAATCTGGATTGTTCTTCACGGGCGACAATCCACTGCTTTTACACTTTTACAGTATGATAAATTTAGCACAAAGCTACACTCTCTCTTAAGTAAAATCTCAAGTTTTGAATCAGAGAGAAGGAAAATCGTAGAGTATTGCTCAGTATTTGCTCGCAAGGATTCAAGGATAATTTCAGCAAAAAGTTCTTCCCTCGAGCTACTGTTCTTCGTTTTATACTCTCGGCTGCAATCTGAGTCTACTTCAAAAATATGATCGTTGGAGAGCTTTCCGTACTAAAAAAAATAGCCGTTTATGTCTGTTTTGGGGATAGCATTAAATACAGGTGGACGACTTTACTGTTTGCGGAAGATGTAAGTGAACTGCCATCGGTAGATGTATCTTTACAATGCTTGCGGTAGATGTAAGTGGTCAACGTCACTTTCTTCTGCAGGTAGATGTCATTCTTTGCTATGCCGGCGGAAGATGCTGTTCAGCAGTAGATGTTGCCTTTGAAGTACCAGTGGTGGATATGTTATTCTTTGCTATGCTGGCGGAAGACAATCAACTGATAAAAAATACTGTTCAGTGGCAGAAGTCTTCGGAAGATATCACTTAGTGGAAGACTCTGCCGCTTTGTCCAACATGGCAGATGATCACACTGATGAGCCATCGGTAGATGTAAACTTTGTCATTTTGCTAGCGGTGGATATCTTTTCTTCTACTTCGATAGATATGCAGTACTTTATCAGTTTCAGCCCTATTTTGCTATCAAATCCTGAACCCTTAACCAGATTTGTTAAACAACTAAAATACCCTTTTCAAAGGGCATTTCCACTTAAAAGCTAGAGAAATATATGATGAGGTGAATATTTAATTTATTAATCAACTTATTAATTTCATCAGCATAATTCATCAATCTCATATTTTTAACTTAATCACATTACACTTCTTAAAACACATTATCAAAAACATCGTTAGACTTAATTAATATTTAAGTTAACAATCTCTCCTTTTTTGATGATGACAAACTACAAGTGTAAATTGATTAAATATCTCTCCCCCACAACATGTGCATTCAATCCAATTTAATTTTCAAACACAGTTCACAGTATTGAGCTCAAACATGCATTCTATCAATGCCATATCAAATCTACTTTCTCGTACAAACACATTTGCTTTAATCAGTGCTATCCGACTTTCTCCCCCTTTGACATTATCAAAAAATACAGTAAAAAATAGTCAACTACACAACATTTGTATATTGATGAAATTGTAAAAGCAGAGTACCAAAAAAAACTTGGTCAACTATGGAATCTGTAAAATTGGTCACAAAAAAAAAACGCCTAGTTAATCTAAGTCCAAAAAATGCTTCCACAACTCCTTCCGAATTGAAGGAGGCACTGTATAGTTCATAGTGGCATTAGGAACTATCAGTGGTTCGAGATCAGAAGTAGAAGCATAAGGAGCAGAAGGCTGAAAAGGACTTCGATACACCACCAAGTCCATACAAGGTGGAGGCTCTACCGGTGGATCAGCCGAAAGTGCAGCCATTGATCGTGGTAGCTCAGATGGGGACTCAAAATGATCAATGAACCGAAGCTCAGCATCCTGAATATCCAAGGGCATGGAGTTCACTACCTCGTCAAACTCTGGTCTGATGATCGGAGGGAGTAAGTCTGCAGAACAAGCCTCTGAAAAACAAAGAGGGCTGAACTGTTCTGGTTGAAGAGCTTGAATGTCCGACTGCATAGACCGAAGGACCCTTGTGAAAGAGCCTTCAAGTCAATCCACCTTGTGAGCCAACCAATCATGAACTAAGTCAAGATCCTCGCTCAAGTCCACTCTGGTCTGATTTAAATCTGTCTTTAAATCTGTCTCCAGTTGATCAATTTTGGAAGACAATTTGGTAAAGGTGACCTCAAATGACACATGCAGCTGGTCCTTAACAGAACTGAGAGCAGTTCTTAAACTGGCTGTGCAGACCATCAACTCAGTTATCTGATCCTCACTAATGGAATGTCTCCTCTAATAAGTTTTTGGAGTGTGAGGAACATGTGATGGGTTGGGTGAGGAGGTTTGGATTTGAGGAGCAGGTTGTCGAACAGGTGAAGTATGTGTTGGAGCGGCCGGAGAAGAAGAAATAGGAATCTCTGGAAGTGGAAGAGGCACAAGTAAGTGAGCTGAAGGTGCCGCAAAGGTATGAGTTGGAAGGGATGGGGTAGGATGTCTTGGAACAAGAGGAGCAAGAGACACCTGAGAGGATAAAGGTGAATTAACGAAGGCAGGGATTTCAGATTCATCCACGCCTTCGTGAGTTGACTCCTCCTGCAGGAGAAGCTTCCTCTTCCCCAGCCGGGCAGGAGGTACCTTAGAAACCTTCTTGCGGGTCTCATCCAACACAAATTGCAACGACCCATTTTCCCAGCAAGATATTGTCCGCTCAGGGGATTGGGCCGTAACTCAATATCCTCCCCTCACGGCTTTGTTTGGCGAGAACTTCCCGAAAGGTCACCCAACCTGGAATTGCTCTCGCCGAAGCAATTTTAACTTCGGAGTTCTTATGGGATCCGTTGTCAATTGTGCTCCAAAACGCGTCTTACTATGTTGGGAGGGTCTTTTTACATATGTTTCATTTCCACATACTTCCCCAAGCGATGTGGGATTGTGACGACCCCCATTTTACGACCCGTCACCTTTCGGTTCGCCCGCGGGGACGTATCGCCATCTTGGATCCGGTTCGTGCAGCCATCGTACACATACTTACACATTCGGGTCATCACAATCACCTCCTATTGGGGGCCCAACGTCCTCGTTGGCCACATTTTTGGTTGGGTACAGGCATTGATACCATTTGTAACAACCCCTTTTCTTAGCAAGATATTGTCCACTCTGGGGATTGGGTCATAACCCAATATTCTCCCCTCACGGCTTTGTTTGGCGAGAACTTCCCAGAAGGTCACCCAATCTGGAATTGCTCTCGCCGAAACACTTTTAACTTCGGAGTTCTTATGGGATCCGTTGTCAATTGTGCTCCAAAACGCGTCTTACTATGTTGGAAGGGTCTCTTTACATATGTTTCATTTCCACATACTTTCCCAAGCGATGTGGGATTGTGACGACCCCCATTTTATGACTCGTCTCCTTCCGGTTAGCCCGCGCAGACATACCGCCATCCGGGATCTAGTTCGTGCAGCCATCGTACACATACTTACACATCCGGGTCATCACACAAATTCCCCTTTTCTGGTCCTTTTGATCCCCATTCTATTCAGAGTGGAGAGCGAGTAGTAGCTTGAAGGTTAAAGACGGAAGAGATCATCTTCCTCTGGATATTCCACTTCAAACTTCTCAAAGATTTTTATGAGAAGCAGATTGTATGGAAGCGATGTAGCCTTGGTTGAGACAATCTGAATCATCCTTCTCAAAACAATGAATCCCATGTTGAAGGGGGTCTGTCGGTAGAGTGTTAACAGAACAAACAATTCCATTCCACTCACATCATCATAATGACCACCCTTGGGAATAATGTTGTACCCAATCATTTGATGGAAGAGCCGAGCCTGGATGGTGAGGTGCTTGCTCTTTAAGTGATCAGAAATGTGATTTGGGTCTAGAGCTATTGACCTTAAAAACTGATGAACCTCAGGAGAGTTAAGGAGTGGGGGCTCATGCCCTGACTCATAGAATTTGACATGGTCATCTAAATGGGGACTCTCCAGTAGTTCATTGATGGTTTGGGATTGTAGAGAAGTCCGAAGAGAAGCCAAGATTGGCATAAAACATCTTAATCGCTACTAGGTAGTAGAAAGATTCTACGTCGAATAACCCCAATAGACCGAGACCCTTCAATGCTTCAACTATATCCAAGCAAACTAGATCCTCATAGACTATACCACGACTTGGAATCAAGGATTTATGCTTAAAATCATCATGATACCTTTCTTCGGCAGCATGACTGAGGAAGTAGAGAGACGGCCACTGAGTTGCATGAGGAAGCTCTCGTGACTGACGAATGGAAGTCTTGGCCTTCTTTTTGGCCGGTTCCTGAACAGCTCGAGATGAGGATGCCATTTAATTGTTTGAACAACTTTCGGAACGTGAAACTCGAAAGAGAGGAAGATTATGAAGTGGAGAACCGATGGATAGGGCAGGAGCTACTGAAAGGGCGCGAAAAGATGAAACGTCTTAAACAAATAAGTTTAAATGTTTTAGGGTTTCACCCGACTATAAGAATATAGACTGGTAAAATGGATCTGCCCGATGGGTGACAAATGACACGTGTCACCTGATAGATGCATATATCTTCTGACGCATAGTGGATGATACACATTTTCCGATGGTAAATGAAAGATGCATATCTTCCGATGCCAAAGGAAAGAGTGGTCGATATAAACACTCAAAACTTAGGTTTTTCAAAAACTTTCAATTCTAATTAGACCCAAATGAATTCTTATATCATTGAAAGTCTTCTCATCCAATGGTTTTGTAAAAATATCTGGTAATTGATCTGATGAGTTGACAAATTCCAAAGTGATATTCCCTTTTTGTACAGGGTCTCTAAGGAAATGACATCTAATCTCTATATGCTTGGTTCTAGAGTGTTGGATAGGATTCTTAGAAATATTTATGGCACTGGTGTTGTCACACCAAACAGGAATCCTATCATAGAAAAGATGATAATCTTCTAGGATTTGTTTAATCCAAAGCATTTGAGCACAACAACTACCAGCAGCAATATATTCACTCTCAGCAGTTGAAAGTGCTACATAATTCTGTTGCTTAGAATACCAAGACACAAGAGACTCACTCAAGAATTGGCACGTACCACTGGTGCTCTTTCTATCTATTAGACTCCCAGCATAATCAGAGTCAGAATAGCCAACAAGATCAATGATGTACCCTTCGGATACCACAAACCTAAGTCATGAGTTCCACTTAGATATCTGAATATTTTTTTGACTTGCATTTAAGTGGGATTCCTTAGGGGCAGCTTGGAAATGAGCACATAGACATTTTCCCTTTTGTACAGGGTCTCTAAGGAAATGACATCTAATCTCTATATGCTTGGTTCTAGAGTGTTGGATAGGATTCTTAGAAATATTTATGGCACTGGTGTTGTCACACCAAACAGGAATCCTATCATAGAAAAGATGATAATCTTCTAGGATTTGTTTAATCCAAAGCATTTGAGCACAACAACTACCAGCAGCAATATATTCACTCTCAGCAGTTGAAAGTGCTACATAATTCTGTTGCTTAGAATACCAAGACACAAGAGACTCACTCAAGAATTGGCACGTACCACTGGTGCTCTTTCTATCTATTAGACTCCCAGCATAATCAGAGTCAGAATAGCCAACAAGATCAAATGATGTACCCTTCGGATACCACAAACCTAAGTCATGAGTTCCACTTAGATATCTGAATATTTTTTTGACTGCATTTAAGTGGGATTCCTTAGGGGCAGCTTGGAAATGAGCACATAGACATACACTGAACAAGATGTCAGATCTGCTAGCTGTTAAGTATAGAAGAGAACCTATCATTCCATGATATTTCTTAATATCTATACTTAAACCTTTTTCATCCTTATCTAACTTAGTGGTTGTGCTCATAGGAGTTCTAAAAGGTTTGGATGATTCTCGACCAAATCTTTTCAGAAGATCTTTGATATATTTCTCTTGATTAAGAAATATGCCATTGGGAGTTTGCCTAATTTGAAGTCCTAAGAAAAAACTTAACTCCCCCATCATACTCATTTCAAATTCACTTTGCATAAGTGAAGCAAATTCTCTGCAAAGTGAGACATTTGTTGATCCAAAAATAATGTCATCAACATAGATTTGGACAATAAGAATGTCATTATCCGATTGCTTGGTAAATAGAGTTGAATCAGAATTACCTTTTTTAAATTTCTTTTCCACAAGAAAATTCTTCAACCTATCATACCAAACCCTAGGAGCTTATTTTAAACTATAAAGAGCCTTTCTAAGTTTGTATACATGATTGGGTTCATCAAAGGCTTTGATAAGTGTGTATTTTGCACCATTATTTGTGCTTTTCATTCTTGTTTCGATTAGTTTTTCCTTAAGTGTTTGAGTTTATTTGATGTTGTTAGTGAGATTGTGCAGATAAGTTGCGTTTTAACAGGTAAAGGCGGAATTGGTTCGAAATTAGGAAATAAAGAAGAAAAGGAAGCAAAGAAGAAAAAGAGTCGGATCACGATCGATCGTGATCATACTGCGATCGATCGTGATTCGAGAGAATTTCGTTCAAAATTTCCCGAGTCGACCCGATTGATTGGGCTCAGCACCTCGATCGATCGTGATCGAGAGAAGTTTCCCTCAGAAATTCCAGACCGTGCCCGATTGATCGGGCTTTGAACCTCGATCGATCGTGATCGAGGGAAGTTTCACTCAAAATTCCAAAGGCCGCCCGATCGATCGGGCTTTGCAATCACGATCGATCGTGATTAGCAGAGATATCGTGCTTAAGTGTCGCGCGATCACGACCGATCGTGATCACATTACGATCAATCGTGATTGCGGAAAATTATTAAAATATGATTTTTCAAATTATTGATCGGGTCGATCTCAGCTGTTGATTGATGGACCGCGGCCCTAAGTCGAGTAAAAATAAAAGTCTGAATGGGAGGCAAGGAGGGGACACATCGAAATAGAGAGAAAAACCTGACGAAGACATTGGAGGCCGGATCGAAGCGAGTGGCGAGGAACGGAGGCACTCGACAGAAATTCTGAGTTTTTGTTTCTTCTCTCCTCTTCTAGCATGAACTACTTTATTTTCTCTGTAGTTATTCCCTTCCGTGTTGAGTAATATATTCTGAACTTAATACTTAGGTTTGCTTGATCACCAAAACTAAGAATTTTAGGGTTAATTCGGAATGCGAGAGCGGAGAATTTAACTGTGCATTGAATATTTTGCCTCAAAAAGGATTCTAGACTAGAGATAGTTAGGGCGTTTGAGTGGTAATTCAATTTCTTGCTCTTAATGTATTCAATTGATTGTAGGGTTAGAAACCGAGAGGTAATAACACATCAATTGAGTAAGTTTGTTAATATTCGAGAGAGTTTAATAAATAATATAGTGAAATAACCATCAATACGAAGGAATAGGAATTAATTACTTGAATTAGGTTTGTTAAATAGGATTAGCTAAGTGAAATTGGAACCCTGGAAATTTTCTCATAATATAATCTTAACTTTTTACATTCGAATTTGTTATTTAAATTGTTTGATTTATTTTATTTGAATTATTTTAGTTTAAAATCATAAATCATCAACATATTGTTTCTTTTCAAATTAAGCTGAAATTTAGATATTCAATACTTAACATATTTATTCCTCGTGGGATCGATACTCGTGTTTACACACACTTTACTACTTTTGCGACACGTGCACTTGCGTGTAATTTTTCGCAACAGGCTTCAAATCCTAAGGGTTGCTCAACATAAACTTCTTCAGTGATGTAACCATTTAAGAATGCACTCTTTACATCTATTTGAAATAGAGTGAAGTTCTTGTAGTAAGCAAAGGCTAAGAGCATTCTAATTGACTCTAATCTAGCTACAGGGGCAAAAGATTTCTCAAAATCAATACCTTATTCTTGAGAGTATCCCTTAGCAACTAGTCTAGCCTTGTTTCTTACAACAATCTCATTTTCATCCATTTTATTCTTGGAAACCCATTTAGTTCTAATAATGGGATGATTCTCAGGCCGTGGAACAAGTTCCCATATCTTGCTCCTTTCAAATTGATTTAACTCCTCTTGCATAGCCAAAATCCAATTATCATCATTCTCGGCCTCTTCAAATTTCTTAGGCTCTACTTGAGAAATAAATGCTACATTAGCACATAGATTCCTAAGAGAGGCTCCAGTCTTCATACCTAAAGAAGGATCTCCTAAAACTTCATCTAAGGGATGATTTTTGACATATTTCCAATCTCTAGGAAGAGCAGAAATATCATCCTTGACTGGAACAATTTCTAGAGAATTTGAAGAAGGTTCTAGGGAGTTTTCTCCTTGAAGAGTATCTGAAGGCTTGTCTAGAGAATCCATATGCTTTTTCAAAGTAACATCCTCATCTACATTGATTGTGGGTTGAGGAGTCTCATCAAAGTTGGCATGGACAGATTCTTCTACAACTAGAGTTCTCCTATTGAACACTCTATAAGTCTTACTGGAGAGAGAATAGCCAAGAAAGATTCCAAGATCAGATTTGGAATCGAATTTTCCTAAGTTATCCTTAGTGTTAAGAATGAAGCATTTACAACCGAAGGCTCTAAAGTACTTAACAGAAGGGGATTTTTCATTCCAAAGTTCATATGGTGTTTTGTCACGAATAGGTCTTATAGAGACCCGATTAAGCACATAACAGGCTGTAGAGATAGCTTCAGCCCAGAGAAACTTTGGAAGAGAATTTTCATTAAGCATGGTCCTAGCAAGCTCTTGGAGGGACCTATTTTTTCTCTCAACAACACCATTTTGTTGAGGAGTTCTAGGGGAAGAGAAATTGTGCTCAATTCCATACTTGAGACACAAGAGTTCAAATTTCTCATTTTCAAATTCTCCACCTTGATCACTACGAATAGCAACTATGGTAAGCTCCTTTTCATTTTGAACTCTTTTCCTAAAACTAGAGAATGTATCAAAAGTTTCAACTTTGGACTTAAGAAAGAATACCCATGTGAACCTAAAGAAGTCATCTACAATAACAAAGACATAGAATTTACCTCCTAAGCTGGCTACATCAGAAGGGCCGAATAGATTCATGTGAAGAAGTTTGAGAGGCTTAGAAGTAAAGATTGCATTCTTTGATGCAAAGGAACTTTTGATCTGCTTGCCCATTTGACCAGCTTCACAGACATGATCCTTCTCAAAAGATATTTTAGGGAGTCCCCTAACTAGGTTATTTTTAGATATCTTAGCTAAGGTTTCTATTCCTACATGGCCTAGCCTTCTATGCCAAAGCCAATTGTCACAGGGGGATTTCACAGCAAAGCACTTCTCAATTGCATAATTAACATTATCTAAGTCAATTATGTAGATATTGTCTTTCCTGTATCCTATAAACAGAACTTTGCCATTTTCTTTATCTTTTATGATACAAGCATTAGACTTGAAAGTGATTTTATAGCCCTTATCACATAATTGACTAATCCTTAACTAGTTATGTTTTAATCCTTCTACTAACAAAACATTTTCAATAAGGGGGTTTTCAGGATTACCTATGTTGCCTATGCCGACAATTTTACCCTTTTGATTTCCACTAAAAGTGACATTTCCTTTCTTTTTTTTGACAGAGGCAAACATGGATGCATCTCCAGTCATGTGCCTTGAACAGCTACTGTCCAGGTACCACTGATTCCTTATTAGAGACGCATCATCCTGCAAAACAGAGATCAAGTGATCCTTTTAGGTACCCAAATCTTTTGGGTCCTTAGGTTAGGCCTGGTTCCTTTAGGAACCCCTTTAAGCTTACCATTTGATTTTGAGTTAGTGTATCTCAATGGACAGATAAATGCTTTGTGTCCTAGTTCATTACATGCATGACAAGTCGTTGGTTTAACAAAGAAGTTTTTATATGATTTCTTTTTGTTAAACTTTTCATATCCTAAACCTGCCTTATCAAAAGTAACCATTTGACTTCCTAATAAGATGTTTAAGTTCTTACTGCCATTAGTAAATTTAAGAACTGTATTATTCAAGTCATCATTTCTACTTTTAAGGTTACTAATAGTTTCTTCATGCAGGCTGATTTCTTTGGTGTGTTTTTTAAATAATTCATCCTTTTCTTTTATTACTAAATTATATTTAGTCTTTAACATGTTATATTGTTTGACTAAATCATTAAAAGTATCAATGAGCTCACCATCATCATTATCACTCTCACTATCATTCAAATTACTAGAAGAAGAAGAACTAACCTTATCTTCATGTGCCATGAAGCATAGGTTGGCAACCTCTTCCTCTTTTGATGAAGTGTCGCTTTCACTATCATCCCAAGTAGCCTTCATGGCTTTCTTTTTATACTTCTGGGGACCATTCTTTGCATGAGGACATTCCGCCTTGATATGTCCTGGCTTCCCACACTCAAAGCAGGTAATCTCCTTGTCTTTATGTGGCTTTTCATTCCTATGAAATCTTCTCCCTTGCAGCTTCTTCCTTCGGAGAAACTTACTGAATCTCTTAGTGATGAGAGCTATATCCTCATCATCTTCTTCTTCTTCTTATTCATCAGAGACTTCATGTTTACTTGAGGAGGCCTTCAGAGCAATATCCTTTCTCTTTGTGACCTCTTTCTCCTTGAGGTCCTCCTTTTCGTTTGCCCTCATTGTGATCTCATGCGTCATGAGAGATCCAATGAGCTCCTCAAGCTTTAGGACATTGAGATCCTTTGTTTCCTGAATGGCAGTCACCTTTGGCTACCAACTTCTTGGAAGACATCTGAGAATCTTCCTGACCTGTTCTTCACTAGAGTATGATTTGCCAAGAGCTTTTAAACCATTAGTTATGTTAGTAAATCTTGTAAACATAGAAGAAACATATTTATCCTTAGGCATAGAAAATAGCTCATACTCGTGTACGAGCATATTCAGTTTGCTTTCTTTCACCTGTTTTATGCCTTCGTGTGTGATCTCTAATAGGCGTCAAATCTCTTGAGCACTCTCACACCCTTGTACTCTATTAAATTCATCTCTATTCAGAGCACAGTACAGTGTGTTTATTGCCTTGGCATTTAGGCTCAGATTTCTTTTGTCAGAATCTGTTAGCTCAACTACTGATTTAGGAGTACTAACTCCATTCTCAACTTTTACAGCCTGGAAAGGGCCGTTTTCAATTATGCCACACATCTCATAGTCCATAGCTTGAACGAAAATTTTCATTCTAGCTTTCCAGTAAACATAGTCATTGCCATCGAAAAACGGTGGCCTGGAAATAGACTGACCCTCTATGTGCGAAGCGTTTGTGTTGAATGTCATTGTAAATATATATCTCAGAGTATTTCAAAAGAATAACAAACTTAGAAAATGTTTGACATTTCTCTGATACCAATTGTATGATCGTTATTGTCTAAGAGGGTGGTGAATTAGACTTTTTAAATTTTATTAACTTAATCTAATCGCTTTCTCTCTTGTATGCAATTACTAAATTTACAGCAAACAAGTAGGCAAATATAAAGTAAGAGAATAGACAAAATTGACACTGTAGTTTTTAACGTGGTTCGACCAAACTTGCCTACGTTCACGCTCCAAAGCTCCCCTTTGAAGATTCTTTCTTTCTCCTCAAAGAAAACTAGATCGCACTTCACGGGCGACGATCTACTGCCTTTTACAAATCTGGATTGTTCTTCACGGGCGACAATCCACTGCCTTTACACTTTTACAGTATGATAAATTTAGCACAAAGCTACACTCTCTCTTAAGTAAAATCTCAAGTTTTGAATCAGAGAGATGGAAAATTGCAGAGTATTGCTCAGTATTTGCTCGCAAGGATTCAAGGATAATTTCAGCAAAAAGTTCTTCCCTCGAGCTACTGTTCTTCGTTTTATACTATCGGCTGCAATCTGAGTCTACTTCAAAAATATGACCGTTGGAGAGCTTTCCGTACTAAAAAAAAAATAGCCGTTTATGCCTGTTTTGGGAATAACATTAAATACAGGTTGACGACTTTAGTGTTGGCGGAAGATGTAAGTGAACTGCCATCAGTAGATATATCTTTACAATGCTTGCGGTAGATGTAAATGGTCAACGTCACTTTCTTCTGCAGGTAGATGTCATTCTTTGCTATGCCGGCGGAAGATGCTGTTCAGCGGTAGATGTTGCCTTTGAAGTACCAACGGTGGATATGTTATTCTTTGCTATGCTGGCGAAAGACAATCAACTAATAAAAGATACTGTTCAGCGGTAGAAGTCTTCGGAAGATATCACTTAGTGGAAGACTCTGCCGCTTTGTCCAACATGGCGGATGATCACACTGATGAGCCATCGGTAGATGTAAACTTTATCATTTTGCTAGCGGTGGATATTTTTTCTTCTACTTCGGTAGATATGCAGTACTTTATCAGTTTCAGCCATGTTTTGCTATCAAACCCTGAACACTTGACCAAATTTGTTAAACAACTAAAATACCCTTTTCAAAGGGCATTTCCACTTAAAAGCTAGAGAAATATATGATGAGGTGAATATTTAATTTATTAATCAACTTATTAATCTCATCAGCATAATTCATCAATCTCATATATTTAACTTAATCACATTACACTTCTTAAAACACATCATCAAAAACATCGTTAGACTTAAATAATATTTAAGTCAACAACATGTTGCCGATCGATCGAGCCTTTTGCTGTTCGATCGGCAACCTCTGTAACACCCGACATTTTCAGTCAGGTAATTTTTTTCCTTAAAGAAATTGATTTAACTGTCACCTTTTATCGACCTTTTTTTTTAATTTTAAATTAGTGCCTGATTTATTGAATTCCAAGTGGTGTGAAACTAGGTTGGATGGTAAAATTGTAATTAAGATGAATTTTAATTAGTATAAATAGGAAATAGAAATCCTTAAACCTCATTAAAACCTCACTGTAGCCGACATTCCTCTCTCGGTGACCTCCTTTTCCCCAGAGCTCTCTCTCTTTGCCAGCGACTCCTCTATTGACGACCGATTCTTCAGTCTCTACCCCAACAATCCACGCTCTAGGTAAGGCTTAGATAATGTAGTTGTTGGTTAGTGACTTGGAGCTCTGTTTTCAGCTAGAACTTAAAGTTTCGGACTCTTCAATGGCAAAGTAATGGAAGTGACATTTGTAATATGTGGTTAGTTACTAGGTTGAATCTAGTTATTTTATGTTCTGGAAGTTTAATCTACACACACAAGGTGCTCGATTAAGAAGATTTAGAAATATATGCGTTAGATTCTAGGATGACTTTTGGTTAGAACTTTTAGGATTTTGTTTAACTCTGTAATGTGGAATGTTTTAGGTGAAGAAGGTCTGAAGAGAGTGCCCAAATTTGCTAAGGAAACCAGGTAAGTGAGTGAGTAGGGTTCCCGGCCATTAGGGCCCTACATCACAAGGGTACTAAGTTAAAGTTGATTATGATGTCTGAAAGCTATTTGTGTTATTGTCTGTATGGTTATGATATGTGAGTTAGCAACATGAATTATTGTTGAATGATTGATCTGTCCTTTTAGTCCGATGAAATAAGAGTACTCATACTCAAGCTTCACGATTGTTTCTTTTTCAAGCATATGAAAATGTTTTAAGCGCATGTTTTCCTTCACGATCAAGATATGAACATGAAACTTATGTAACAAAGATTAAGAGAGGGTTGGGGGCAGTTTGGCGTATGTCACTGTCCAAAAGAAGGACCATGAATACGACCCGCAAGGGACTATGTACACTTTCACTGTCAACCCCCTTTTTAGCATAAATCCTCCCTTAATCCACAAGATGTAAACAATGAACAAGAATATGAACAAGAATATGACGAGAAATGATTATGAAAATGTGTTCCTTTCAACTGTGCATTCATGCATACATGTTAGTATTGCACTCCTTACTAAGCATTAGGCTTATAGTTTAAACCTTATGATGTAGGTGACGAATTATCAGGTGAGGATTTCAAACCCAATGAAGATGTCTAGGACTGGTTGCTGGATGGTGCTCAGGGTGACAGTTTGTGACTGGAAGGCGAATTCGACCCGTGGTTACTGCTCTTGAGATGTTGTAAGAATTATGAATACTGAAGTCTAAGTAGGATGAGATTTTCTTAAAACATAGGAGTTTAAGACTTGTCTGAATGATTTTTTTTAGATTGTGGATAATTATGAGGTTATAGAATGTTCTGTTTTATATAAGTATTCCGCTACACGTATTCTGGATGAGTCTCTGGGTTGTAATTGTGCTTGTTTACTTCTATCAGATTGAAGTCTGTGAAAGTCAAGGTGTTCTCTGTAGGTAGGTGTTATGAGAGAATATCCATCGGTAGAAGTGAGTATTATGTCTTGTCGTTTTGTGATCGGCAGATGTTATTTATTACTATCGGTAGATGTTGAGGGTTCCCGTTCACCGATAGAAGTCTTCTATCGGGTGATGTTTAATGAGTCACGTGGGATGCACATGTCGATCGGAAGATGTAGATTTTTCACTATCGGTAGAAGTGAGTATTATGTCTTGTCGTTTTGTGATCGGCAGATGTTGTTTATTACTATCGGTAGATGTTGAGGGTTCCCGTTCACCGGTAGAAGTCTTCTATCGGGTGATGTTTAATGAGTCACGTGGGATACACATGTCAATCGGAAGATGTAGATTTTTCACTATCAATAGAAGTGAATATTATGTCTTGTCATCTTGTGATCGGTAGATGTTCTTTGAGTTTCAATTCCCTTAGCCAAATGTCTTAACGTTCTGTCTAATTATAAATGTTGTTTACTTATTGAGTTTTCCGCTGTATAGTCGAGGATTAAAGATAGAATTTTCATCATTGAGAGAAATTTTAAAATTCTCCGTAAATTCTCTTAGTTCAGTTCTATGTCATGGGTAGCAAACCGGGTTTGGAAGACTCAGGGTGTTACAACCTCTCTGCCCACATCACTCCGCTAAACAAACTAAGCCGATCGATCGCCCCTCTGGCCGATCGATCGGCTTCTCCTCTGGAACTTGCAAAAAATCTCTTCCTAGCCACTTGAACATGCAACAAAATATAATTCACAACTTCTCTTAAATCCTTCAACCAAAACTCAAATTTAACCATTCAAACGAGAAATTTTAAATCCCTAAACCATCCATCGTTGATAATCGTATAAGAACAAAACATTTAAACCGTAGCGGAAGACAAAACGGGTAAAAATCCCTTAGTCATAAATTTATCTTAAAATCATAAAAAGAAAACCGTCAACCATCTTAGTTGCAACGCCCCGAACCCGCCCCGGCTCGGTGCGCTACGTTTGCAAACAAAACCCGCGTTTAAAACATCGTTTAAAAGTAATTTAATAAAATTCCCGACTTGGTTTTCGAGTTTTCCGAACCCTCAATTTCCCTTGGAAAGCGTGTCTAAAATACTTTAAAATACGTTGGAAAAATGTCGGGTTAAAATGGTTTGGAAAATTGAAGATTAAAAAAATTTTTTTAAAAAAAACAAAGAGGGGCGGTGCTGGGCGCCGCGCGCGCCACACGCCCACGCGCCCCTGGCGTGCGCGCAGAGCGCGCCCACCTCGCGCCCAGCGCGCGCCCTTGCTCGCCCAGCGTGTGTCGGAGGCGATTATTCGCCTCCCGGTGGCGATTACTCGCCACCTCCTCTGCCGTTTCCGCCAAAAATCGCCCCAGAGGCGATTACTCGCCTTCCCACGGCGTCCACTCGCCACCTCCTCAGGTTTTTGACCCCAAAACGCCCAAAAACTTGACTTTTTCTTGACTTTTCGACTTACCTTCACTTCCTTCATTTTTCTACGACTAAAACACCTCCAAAAATTCCGAAAATTTAAACATACCTTCCCGACACCTAAACCTTCAAAGCTCATCAAAATTTTGAAAAACCGACTTCAAACGGAGAAATACAAAAATAGAAAACTTAACCCGACGTTAGTTATTTTAAAATCAAAACGGGCAGCATAACGCCTAAAATCATAAAAACACAAAATATATATTTTCAAGCTTCCAAATACAACAACCATCATCCAAAACTCCACCGACTCGAAAACGTTAATATTTAATACGAAAACATTTATAAAAACAACGTACCAACACGTATCAAATCTCCCAGTCACCAACTAGATACATCAAAAATACCAAAATAATAATCATCACTCACAACCCTCCGAAGACCATGATCGAGATGCCTCGACAACTGCCTGCACCGGCATGCCCTGTACATCACCAACTGCGCACCAAGCCTAGCTTTCCTTAGGTCCTCACCTGTACTCCCGTCTATACCTACACCACGGAACACAAAACATCAGCCTAATGCTTAGTAAGTAGGGAAATATGCATACAACAAACATAATGCAACACAACCCCTAACAGATGAGGTTTCTACTCGCTCAGTTGCTGTTCTTCGTTTGCGACTGGACAACTCCCCTGGAGTTTCCCGCAGGTGCTACCCTAACGCGACTAGGCGACTCAACAATAGTTCCTCGCAGGTACCACCTTAACGCGACTGGACAACTCCCCTGGAGTTTCCCGCAGGTGCTACCCTAACGCGACTAGGCGACTCAACAACAGTCCCTCGCAGGTACCACCTTAACGCGACTGGACAACTCCCCTGGAGTTTCCCGCAGGTGCTACCCTAACGCGACTAGGCGACTCAACAATAGTTCCTCGCAGGTACCACCTTAACGCGACTGGACAACTCCCCTGGAGTTTCCCGCAGGTGCTACCCTAACGCGACTAGGCGACTCAACAACAGTCCCTCGCAGGTACCACCTTAACGCGACTAGGCGACTCAACAATAGTTCCTCGCAGGTACCACCTTAACGCGACTGGACAACTCCCATGGAGTTTCCCGCAGGTGCTACCCTAACGCGACTAGGCGACTCAACAACAGTCCCTCGCAGGTACCACCTTAACGCGACTAGGCGACTCAACAATAGTTCCTCGCAGGTACCACCTTAACGCGACTGGACAACTCCCATGGAGTTTCCCGCAGGTGCTACCCTAACGCGACTAGGCGACTCAACAACAGTCCCTCGCAGGTGTCACTCACACAAAGTCCCCCGCAAGTGCCACCCTAACGCGACTAGGCGACTCAACAACAGTCCCTCGCAGGTGTCACTCACACAAAGTCCCCCGCAAGTGCCACCCTAACGCGACTAGGCGACTCAACAATAGTTCCTCGCAGGTACCACCTTAACGCGACTGGACAACTCCCCTGGAGTTTCCCGCAGGTGCTACCCTAACGCGACTAGGCGACTCAACAACAGTCCCTCGCAGGTGTCACTCACACAAAGTCCCCCGCAAGTGCCACCCTAACGCGACTAGGCGACTCAACAACAGTCCCTCGCAGGTACCACCTTAACGCGACTGGACAACTCCCCTGGAGTTTCCCGCAGGTGCTACCCTAACGCGACTAGGCGACTCAACAATAGTTCCTCGCAGGTACCACCTTAACGCGACTAGGCGACTCAACAACAGTCCCTCGCAGGTGTCACTCACACAAAGTCCCCCGCAAGTGCCACCCTAACGCGACTAGGCGACTCAACAACAGTCCCTCGCAGGTGTCACTCACACAAAGTCCCCCGCAAGTGCCACCCTAACGCGACTAGGCGACTCAACAACAGTCCCTCGCAGGTACCACCTTAACGCGACTAGGCGACTCAACAATAGTTCCTCGCAGGTACCACCTTAACGCGACTGGACAACTCCCCTGGAGTTTCCCGCAGGTGCTACCCTAACGCGCCTAGGCGACTCAACAACAGTCCCTCGCAGGTACCACCTTAACGCGACTGGACAACTCCCAAGGAGTTTCCTGTAGGTGCTACCCTAACGCGACTAGGCGACTCAACAATAGTCCCTCGCAGGTACCACCTTAACGCGACTGGACAACTCCCATGGAGTTTCCCGCAGGTGCTACCCTAACGCGACTAGGCGACTCACCAATAGTCCCTCGCAGGTACTGTAACGACCCCGGCCAGGAGCCGTCACGTGTTCATATTCTTTCATTAATCGTTTGCTTGACTTTTACTATTATTACATTCACTTACTATCTCTCAACAGACTTTCACATTTTACATATATTTTTTTTTTCTTTCTAAATTGGTAATAGAGACGCAGAACCATTAAGGAAGACGAACCCTCTCGTGCCTGACTTCCCACGTCTCGTCGGCTCAAACTTTCACAGAGTCGAGCGACTAGACTCGGTCATTGGTTTCTTGACAATTTCGGGAAAAGAGGAGATGCCCTCAATTCTCTTAACATAATACCACTCGGGTTTGCATGGGTTGCATGCGTTGACAACCCTCAGAAATTTAGTCGTCCGGTCATCACGTGCATTACGCGTGACTCGCTTAACATCGCCTAAAAGGAGACATCTTCCGGTGGGCACGTGGGTCTCGCGTGCTAAATTAAAACATCATCCTGTCGCTAATCCAAACACTTCCGGTCGCTAAACGACAAAACACATTTTACATCTTCCGGTCGCTAAACGACAAAACACATTTTACATCTTCCGGTCGCTAAACGACAAAACACATTTTACATCTTCCGGTCGCTAAACGACAAAACACATTTTACATCTTCCGGTCGCTAAACGACAAAACACATTTTACATCTTCCGGTCGCTAAACGACAAAACACATTTTACATCTTCCGGTCGCTAAACGACAAAACACATTTTACATCTTCCGGTCGCTAAACGACAAAACACATTTTACATCTTCCGGTCGCTAAACGACAAAACACATTTTACATCTTCCGGTCGCTAAACGACAAAACACATTTTACATCTTCCGGTCGCTAAACGACAAAACACATTTTACATCTTCCGGTCGCTAAACGACAAAACACATTTTACATCTTCCGGTCGCTAAACGACAAAACACATTTTACATCTTCCGGTCGCTAAACGACAAAACACATTTTACATCTTCCGGTCGCTAAACGACAAAACACATTTTACATCTTCCGGTCGCTAAACGACAAAACACATTTTACATCTTCCGGTCGCTAAACGACAAAACACATTTTACATCTTCCGGTCGCTAAACGACAAAACACATTTTACATCTTCCGGTCGCTAAACGACAAAACACATTTTACATCTTCCGGTCGCTAAACGACAAAACACATTTTACATCTTCCGGTCGCTAAACGACAAAACACATTTTACATCTTCCGGTCGCTAAACGACAAAACACATTTTACATCTTCCGGTCGCTAAACGACAAAACACATTTTACATCTTCCGGTCGCTAAACGACAAAACACATTTTACATCTTCCGGTCGCTAAACGACAAAACACATTTTACATCTTCCGGTCGCTAAACGACAAAACACATTTTACATCTTCCGGTCGCTAAACGACAAAACACATTTTACATCTTCCGGTCGCTAAACGACAAAACACATTTTACATCTTCCGGTCGCTAAACGACAACACATTTACATCTTCCGGTGGGCACGTGGGTCTCGCGTGCTAAATTAAAACATCATCCGGTCGCTAATCGACAAAACACATTTTACATCTTCCGGTCGCTAAACGACAAAACACATTTTACATCTTCCGGTCGCTAAACGACAAAACACATTTTACATCTTCCGGTCGCTAAACGACAAAACACATTTTACATCTTCCGGTCGCTAAACGACAAAACACATTTTACATCTTCCTGTGACGTCATCCGGAAGACTAAACCATCATACAACTATCCTTCGGCATCTGCCGATGACGTCAGCCGGAAGACTAAACCAACAAACAACTACCCTTCGGCATCTGCCGATGACGTCAGCCGGAAGATTGCCTCATCCAGCTTTCGTCTTACGGTAGAGAACACTAAATCATCAAAGGACTCCTTCCAACTGGAAGAAAACACAACTCATCCAAATGCATATAACGGAAGACTTAAGCAACAGATCATTTATAATCTATATAATCATTCCCTGACTCAGTGATCCACTAGACAGTTTCAAAGCTCAACGTTTTAAAATAATCTCATCCTACTTAAACTACCATATCCTTTAACATACTGTAACATAAGAGTCTTAACCAGGGGTCATAAATCGCCTCTCCAGTCCCGCACTGTCACCTTGAGCATCCTCCAGCAACCAGCCTTAAGCATCCTCCTTAAACATAACATCCTCACCTGAACCTTCTTCACCTACACCATAAGGTTTAACTATAAGCCTAATGCTTAGTAAGGAATGCTTGCTGACCGATATACATGAGTACACAATTTAAAGAGACATAAGTTCATAAACCATTCATCATTCGTGTTCATCTTTATCATTTACATAACATGTATTAAGGCAGGGAACGAGGGAGGAAGACAGGGGTACATAGTCATTTGCCTATCGCGGCAGTCATACATAATCATTTGCCTATCGCGGCAATCATAATACATCACTCGGCCTCCCCCAGTGGGAGAATTCGCGAGCCATACATATCATTAACTCGGCCTCCACCAGCGGAAGATTTCGCGAGCCATACATATCATTAACTCGGCCTCCACCAGTGGGAGATTTCGCGAGTCATACATAACATAGTCTTTTCCCCGTTCTGCACTTAATCATGGTTACATTTACTTTTCATGTTCTCTACTTAATCATAAACGTGGACATAATGCATAGACATTAGGTTCATAGAGAAAAGTCATACCATAAGGACAAGTAGAACATCCTGTAACTTTACATTTACTTACACAACTTCTTCATATCGTGGAAACAACAAATCATAGTCAACAAGCTAACGTCTCAGTGATTTCCTAGTACCCTTGCGGTGTAGGGCCCTAGTGGCCGGAAATCTTAACACATTCACTTACCTGGATTCCTTAGCAATCCGAACTTCCTCTCTTTAACTTCTTCACCTAAAACATGTACATTACAGTAGTTAAAACAAAGTCCTAGTAGTCCTAATCATAAACCACCCTAGGATCTAATAGCTAAAGTCATTCCGATTCCTCTGTTTGACACACTGCAGTCTGAAATCCGAAACTAGGTGGACAGGTTTTACCATTGATTAAATCCGAGTTGGTTACTTAAAATGCTCAGAATCGATTCGGGATGATATTTCTACTCCCAGATTTTAAAAAAAAAAGTCTTAAACTACTCGGCCACTGCTAAAAATCCGAACTCAGTGCCGAGCTGAAAACAGAGCTCTATTTACGAATGAATGACTACATTGTCCATTTCATACCTCGGGTGTGGATTTGCAGAGAAGAGCAAGCTCGAAACCAGCCGTCGGTAAAGGGAAGTTCTGGTAGCCGAGAGCAAGAACTTGGGAAAGAAGGAATCGCCGAGAGGGAATGTCGGCTACAGTGGTAATAAATGAGGTTTAAGGTTTCCATTTCCTATTTATACTAAATCCATCGATTTTAATTACAAAACTGCCACCCAACCTAGTTTCACACAACTTGTAATAAATTTGTCTTAACATTAAATTTTAAATCATAAAGGTTAAATAAGAGGGTGACAATGAAAATGGTCAGAAAATCACCTGGCCGAAATGTCGGGTGTTACAGGTACCACCTTAACGCGACTGGACAACTCCCATGGAGTTTCCCGCAGATGCTACCCTAACGCGACTAGGCGACTCCGACACAAACCACCTCACGATTCAACTCACACCATCCCTTACGGTTCAAGCTCACCATGCAAAACCATGCTTAAAACTCGTTTCTCGTAGTTTGAAAACCGTGATGCATGTCACACAATTACAATACTCAACACAAAACTAAACAAACAATCAAACAAAGCAAACAACCAATTCCCTACCGTTCCATGGTGTAGGCCCGAAGGCAAACCACACACATCCACTACTTACCTGGATTCCTTGTGCGTGCTCGCAATTATATGCCCGGTTAGCCAAATCGTTCACTCGTCAACCTAACATAATAAAAGAGAAATCACTTAGCAATGCACTAACCATAGGTTTTAGCCAATTTTTCAACCTCACATACAAAACCCAAAATTCCTAGATTTTCTATCGTCCAACCAAATCACTCGCTCGATTACCTAATATAACAAAAACTCAACTTAGAAATTTACTAATGAACTCAAAAGAAATTCTTAGCCTAAACTAACTAAAACTATCACAAACTTCCTTCCCCAAAACACAAAACCCGAATTATGCACCATTTTGACCGTCAAACTTCAAACGGTCGTAACTCCCTCATTTTTCAACGGATTTCGACGTGCCACCCCAATCTGTAAACCTCTACACGTCTACTATCCATTGAAACACTCAAATCAACCAAACAATACATTAGCCCAGCTGAAATCCAGAAAACAGAATCGGCCCCCTTTTTAGTAAAACCGGTTTTTCCCAAACTCAACTCCAATCTTCCATTTCTCTCCAAAAATCAACCTAAACTAATCCCTTCAATAACTAAATCATCAAATCTAGAAAGAAAACCAACATTTACTCTCTATTTTCGGACTTCACTATTTAGGGTTTTCAAACCCTATGCAATCTTCACCAAAATCCTCTAAAAACCCATAAAAACTAACCCTAATGTATAAAACTAAAAAACCCCACTAAAACTAACCTTAAAACCTTGAAGAACCTTGATTGAATGAATCTTGGAAAAGCTTCAATGGCTGCCGTCGATGGTGGGAGGAGAAGAAGAAGACAAGTGCTTCACTTTACCATTTTTCCTCTTTTTATAAAACCTTTTCTTTTTCTTTATTTAATTCATTTAATAACCTATTAAAATTACACAAGTGCCCTTCCATACACTTCAACGTGGCTACCATCTCTTCTCCCTCCATTTCCATTCAATTGCTTCATTTAATTTCCCTTTTAATTTTTAACAACTAATTTCTATTGGTCCATTTGTTGTTTGACTTTTCAAACCTAATTGGCTTTGAATTTTCAACCCCATCTCTTCTCTACTTTCCTTCAACGTGATTGGCATCTTCAAACACCACTTTTCATTAGCTTTTTACTACATTTGGATTGGTTAAAAGAGTTAGACTTTGCAAGCCAATTCTCTCCACCAATCACCATTGAGTTTGACTTGTCAAACTCTCCACTTCTCATTTCACTTCTAATACCCTTCAACAATAAATTCTCATACATTTCTAGCCTAGGCTAACTCATTCTACGTCGAACCTAGGCTACGCACGTAATAGAAATTCTCGGGTGTTACATTAGTACTTGTCATCACATGAAAATCCTATGAAAATCTCTTTCTACCTATTTTCCATAACATAAACTTTTACCAAAACTTGCTAGGAGCACCACCCTCGGGTCGAATCGCCGCCCAGCCACAAAACCCCGCCATGAGCACCTTCCAGCAACCCGACTTAGACTTCATCGTTAGGTTTGAAGGTCTCACCTTCAAATTTGTCACCTACATCAAAAAGTTTAAATTATAAGCCTAATGCTTAGTAAGGAATGTAAACATATATGTGAAGTTATCATGTATGCATGTATCGTAAAAATCATGTTCGTAATTCTCATTTTATGTACCACTTGTCTTGGGTTAAGGGAGCACGAGGAAGTGGCAAAGGCATCGTGATCGTGGTCCTCTCGGACAATAACCGTAACGATCAGTCCAGCCCACACAGTAGTAGAATTCACGAACTGACCGTGCAGTGTCAACCCGACCCCCACCAGCGGGAGGATCTGCGAGTCTTCCTGCCAGTCTGGCCCACACCAGTAGGAGGATCCGCGAACCGTACACATAATCTCAAGAATAAAATCATGGCCAATTAACCCCGTCCCACGCCTAACCATTTACATACATTTCATAGTCTTATCATATTAACTCAAATCATATGCATAAAACATTTTCGTGTGCTTTTAGAGAAGACCATGATGCATGAACGTGAATGCACATAGGAACGTAAGAACACTATACAATAAGAAACAAACATCCAACATTCATCATATCATAATTCCGACAAGCCTAATTCATCAAACAATCATAAATACCAAACTCCTAGTACCCTCGTGATGTAGGGCCCTAACGGCCGACATCCTAACACACTCACTTATCTGGGCTCTTTTAGCAACGTTGTGCCTTCCCTTTATGCCCTCTTCACCTAGAATATTTCATATTTCGATGTTAAAAATCAATCCTAAATATTCTAAACTCAAAACCAGCAAAGTCCTAGCTAAGGAAATTTCTTAGAAATCCAACTCAACTCATTTGGGCATTTTATCGAACACTTGGTGTGTATAAACAAAACTAACCTATCATTAAAAACATTTACTCCTCCCAACCACCAAAATTCAATAAATCAACCAACAATTCATCCAAACTACCTCAATAGCAATAAATATATCATCAACGAGCATTAAAACGCAACACCATCATTTTCCAACTTAAAACCAATAAATCTCAATCCTAAATCCAAAAACTCTAACGAAGTGTAACCCCTAAAATCGAAACTATCGTAACAAAGCATTTAAAGATTACCTAAGGCCTTGAATGTTGAAGAGAATGGAGAAAATAATCGTGGCTTGGAGAAGAGATGCGTAGGAGATTGATTGAAGGAGAAGAAATCGTGAGAGAGAGGGAGAGGTGCCTGCCAGGAGAGAGAGACCGTGAGAAAAATGCGAGGAAATTTGAGGTTTTTTAGGTTTTAATTAATTTGACCTACAAAATTACCTTATTGCCCTTCCCAATAATCCTTTACTTAATTCCATCAATTAACATATGATTTGATTTTCTCCAAAATAAATCTTAACCCACAAAAATTTCCATAAATCCTTGTGGTTCTAATAAAACTTCATATTCGCGAAACAGGCCTAAATTAATAATTTACGGAATAATACACTATACGGAGAAAAACCAGAGGTCTAGATAACCCAAAAATCTAGGTGTTACATCCTACCATCCTTATTTAAAATTTTGTCCTCAAAATTCGCATACCTGAACAATTCCGGATACTTGTCCATGATGTCCTGTTGTCGCTTCCAAGTGGCTTCCTCGATGTCGTGATTCTTCCATAATACTTTTACTAGTGGGATCTCTTTGTTGCGTAGAACTTTAACTGTAGACTCCAAAATCCGCACTGGCTTCTGCTCATATGTCAAGGTCGGTTAGATCACGACGTTCACCGGCTCAACCACATGTGTTGGATCACGTATGCACTTCCTCAACAACAATATGTTGAAAACATTTTGGACCCCGTCCATAGATGAAGGTAGCTGCAACCTGTAAGTCGTACCTCCAATCCTTGCCAGGTCCTTCTCCGGCTTCTGCGTCTGCTCAGCCAGCTCCTCCGGCCACTGCATCCAGTTATCTGACCATATCAAAGGAGAGGTGGAATAGTTTTATGTTGACTATTGAAGATACGAGCCAACAAATTCAGGATGTTGTGATGGCACAAGTGCTAATTGAGAAGCTTAAAGTTATTCATGATTTTTGCAAAAATTATGGTGAAGAAGAATAAGAAGAAGCACACTCGACCCCCATTGCTGCTTCACCAGCCCCCGTTGCTGCTCCTCCAGCTCCCGTTGCTGCTCTTCTGGCCCCTGATTTTTAGTTTTTTTTGTTTTTTTTTTCATTTCGTTGTAATTGTAAACTTTAGTTGACAGTTTTTTATGTTTGGATGTTTGGAGATTTTGATAGTTTTTTTTTGTTTGTTTCATTTTTTTTCTGGATATTTGGATGATAAATGTATGATATATTGTCCGTGTATGATCGACATATTCTTCCTACTAATTGATTGGCTTTGAGGCTCATCGATGTCTTTGACTATTTTTTTTC
The DNA here is from genome assembly GCA_022432975.1 of Begonia masoniana. Lineage (NCBI taxonomy): Eukaryota > Viridiplantae > Streptophyta > Magnoliopsida > Cucurbitales > Begoniaceae > Begonia > Begonia masoniana. The sequence continues at coordinate 18,197,860 of CM039505.1, read as the reverse complement.
TCGACCTACCTGGTTATCGCTTTGTTATCAGTGACTCAAATACTAAGCGGGTGAATAAAGTGAGAGTACACGTTGACGTATGTTTCATGGTGATAACATTGATGAACGTATTATTTACGAGACCATCTCAAATTCATACACAGGATTGCATTGACGCACAAAATTCCAGTGAGCTCCCACTTGTAATAAATGCATACACCTCTATTGAAATCGAGAACGTATTGTTCGTTGCCGTTATTAATCTCCAACCGATCACCTCCTGTAAAAGTTGGACTCAATTCGAGCCATGTGTTTTAGCTTCTCAAGCTTCTTTTTAATTTGGGGGCACAGTAATACTGTTGACGTAACCATCTTTTCATGTCTTTTGACAATTCGAGACATCATGATCTTTGTTATGATCTTGAACATGGCCAAAATATGTTTGTCTCTTGCAGGTAGAATAAGTACGTTGAATGACTCACTCAAATTGTTCAAGCCTAAGTCACACTTTGGGATCGAAGAATATGTGTACTGCCACCAAGAACTCAGATTAAAGCGTCGAAGAAATTCGTGTGCTACCTGGTTAATGGAAAATAAATTCTTCATTTCTTTCTTGAAGTACGCAAATGTAGTTGACCGAGCTGCATTCCACATTACGTTTCTATACAACTTTCCACAAAATTGTTTCTTGAAGTTTGCGTAAGGCAAAAACAATGGCCAGACAACTTTAACCACTCAGCCACACCTTGAATTTAGCGAATTCATAATAAAAAAATCATTGTGAAAAATGTAAACACGCATAAGAAACTCAAATGCACCATACCTTTTGTCGATTGGAAATAAATATCCATCATCGTCCTGTCTCCCTTTAATTGTTCTATAAACCACAACCATGAGTCTTTACATTATGCTTGAATAACTACGATAGCAATGAGATAAATGTCATCGTTACCATCAAGGTTGACGGTTGTAAGTAATTTCCCTGCACACGAGCCCTTCAGATAACAGCCATATAAAAATATGAAAGTTTTACCAAATTGAAGTAAACCTCTCTTGCATAGGGTCAGACACATGTGCATTTTTTTGAAAATGGAATTCGACGTAGAATCATTCGGTTCTAAGTGGACGACCTGTAACACCCGACATTTCGGCCAGGTGATTTTGTAACGACCCTAATACTGTACCCGTATTTCCGTACTATGTTTTTTTTTTTTTTGTTTTTTTTTTTTTTTGTTTTTTTTTTTTTTTTTTTGTTTTTTTTTTTTTTTTTGTTTTTTTTTTTTTTTGTTTTTTTTTTTTTTTTTTTTTTTTTTTTTTTTGTTTTTTTTTTTTTGTTTTTTTTTTTTTTGTTTTTTTTTTTTTTTTGTTTTTTTTTTTTTTTTTTTTTTGTTTTTTTTTTTTTTTTTTGTTTTTTTTTTTTTTTGTTTTTTTTTTTTTTTTTTTTTTTGTTTTTTTTTTTTTTTGTTTTTTTTTTTTTGTTTTTTTTTTTTTTTTTTTGTTTTTTTTTTTTTTTTTTTGTTTTTTTTTTTTTTTTTTTTTTTTTGTTTTTTTTTTTTTTGTTTTTTTTTTTTTGTTTTTTTTTTTTTTTTGTTTTTTTTTTTTTTTGTTTTTTTTTTTTTTTGTTTTTTTTTTTTTTTGTTTTTTTTTTTTTTTTTGTTTTTTTTTTTTTTTGTTTTTTTTTTTTTTTGTTTTTTTTTTTTTTTCGGCCAGGTGATTTTGTCACGACCCTAATACTGTACCCGTATTTCCGTACTATTTTTTTTTTTTTGTGTAACTTTAATTAAACTCTAGGCAGAATCTAAACCGAAATCGAAACTGGAATCGAAATCGAAATTAAAATCTAACTTAAAACTCATTTTAAAACAAACATAAAACAATTTAAATAAAACTATTAAACTATTAAATAAATTAATTAAAGCAAATAAAAGTTGGGAGGACAAACCGTCCAAAGCTGTGCCAAAGTCAGCGATCGATCTCTGCATTGCTGCAGAGATCGATCGCTGCATGCAATGAAGCGATCAGCGATCGATCTCTGCATTGCTGCAGAGATCGATCGCTGCATGCAGTGCAGCGATCGGCGATCGATCTCTGCATTGCTGCAGAGATCGATCGCTGCTCATGCAAGCAGCGATCGCCCAGCGATCCCTTGCCTTCCACTGATCGCCTCCCTTTCTTCTTCTCTGTTTTTGGTCTTTCTCATTTCTCGCTAAGTGCTCTCTGGAAATCCTTATTCCAGAGAGCGAAATACAATGAAAAGCATAACCCCTAATACATTTTAGAAAGGAAAAACACCAATGTGCTCTCTGGAAATCCGGTTTCCAGAGAGCAAATCTTCTCATACTCTCCAATTTTTACAATCTAATTATATCTTAAAACACTACTAACTTAGCACCGGACTTTACGAAGTCCAACTGCGTGGATAGCTCTAAAAACTGAGCTATCCGTAACAACCTAAAACATTTCAAAACGATCAAATAAAAGCTTTAATCCAAAACAGTTAAATACAGTTTAAAACCAAACAGTTCCAGAATCTCAAAACAAATTAAACATCCTATACACATTCATCGAAACATCCCGAAATATACTAAAAAGACCCTCAAAAGCTGTACATACGTCCCCACGGGTCAAATGAGCCTCGACTGCGCCAGCACACCACCGCAGCCATCCTCGATCAACCGAACTCATGCCTAAGGAGGAGGAATCCCATCCTCACCTGGATCCTCGGAGTCTATATCACCTACACCATACATAACACACTATGAGATAAAAATCTCAGTAAGCTCTAGTAAATGCAACTACATGCTATGCTATGCGTGTGAGTTGGAAATCATGCAGCATTTTCTTTTCTTATTAATTAGGTGTCACCGAGATCTAATCCTCCTAACCAGAGAGAGCACATCCAGCGGGCGGACTACTCTTTCCAGTTAGAAGAGGGGGGTACACGCTTACAACACGTACAGCCGTGCCTGAGCCCCACCTCGCATGACCATCGTATGAGTGCATAATAAATGTGGTACTGTGACCAGCCCGTAGTCGGCCTCCACAGTAGGTCCCGCCCCTCTCCAGGCCACATTGTGAGTACATAATAGATGTGGTACTGTGACCAGCCCGTAATCGGCCTCCACAGTAGGTCCTGCCCCTCTCCAGGCCACATCGCCAAGTTAAAAACATCGTGCGGAAATTCATTTTCATGCTTTTCTTTAAACCACGTGATGCATGAACATTTCTATATCATAAAATAAATACTAAGCATGCATACCATCAAGACTGTGGAACGTAAACCTACAAAGCAAAATAAACCTAACTACCCAAACCAAAGCAATATAAACTAGCGCGTCATCAAAATCCTCGAAACGACTTTGATGTAAGGTGTAGGCCTATCGGCCGGAAAGGTATCACGAGAACTTACCTCGTGCACGCTGCAATCCAAACTTCGTCCACGAGCACTGATTACCTAATCATTTTACGAAAATTGACGTTAAAACGAGTTTTAAACAATCAATCGTCCAAATTGTCAAAAACCTTAAATAAAGGAATTTCTTAAAGTTCTAATCCAATTTATCGAGCTATTTATTCAAGTAATTTTACGCTCGGCACCTAAGTTCTTGATTTACGAAATTCTCTGAAAACTCGAAAATTCTCGGTTTTTTTTAAACTTTTTCACAAATTGATTTAACTTCGTCCAATAACGTCCAATACGTTTAATATATACTTAATCAATGCTAACCTATTAATTACGAACCCTAATTCGCGTTTTTAATCGAAAACCTATCGAAAACCCTAAACGTAAAACTCCGTAAAACTCGAAATAAACGTTCTAAAACTGTAGAGACATACCTAGAACGTCGATTGGAGGAAGAAACGTGAAGGAAACGAAGCGAACGAGACGCGAATCGGAGGTCGGATCGCCGGATTTGTCGCCGCGGCCGTGAGTTTCTCCTTCTCTGGAGAAAATAAGGAATTTCAATCGCAGAATGTGTTCTGCGATTGAAATCAATTGGTTTAAATAAAAAATTAAATAATTAAATGCTAAAAGACAATTTTGCCCTTTTCAAGTTTTTATATTGATTTCGTCTTTCGGTTCGTTAATCGTCCAGCGAGTTGAATTCTCGAAAATTCCATAGTTTGCCAACAACTCCTATTCATTATTTGGGATTTAACAAAACTGTCCGTTTGCAATTTGGACATCGTTTACTATTTTTACTAAAACGTCATTTACTTTACGATAGACATAATTACTCGGAATATAGTGTTACTATTCCGAAAATTCCCATAATTTCCTTAAAATTTCTATTACTCGTTAGAATCGTAATGACGCTTTCTTTTTGTAAATCGGACCTGATTTGACATATTTACTAAAAATGCCACATATAATATAATATATCAATATCATATATTAAATTCAACGTCCGTACAAGCCGGGTATTACAGATTTTCTGACCATTTTCATTGTCACCCTCTTATTTAACCTTTATGATTTAAATTTAATGTTAAGACAAATTTATTACAAGTTGAGTAAAACTAGGTTGGGTGGCAGTTTTGTAATTAAAACTGATGGATTGAGTATAAATAGGAAATGGAAACCTTAAACCTCATTTATTACCACTGTAGCCGACATTCCCTCTCTGCGATTTCTTCCCTCCCAAGTTCTTGCTCTCGGCTACCAGAACTTTCCTTTACCGACGGCTAGTTTCAGCCTGCTTTTCTCTGCAAATCTGCACCCGAGGTATGAAATGGACAATGTAGTCATTTATTAGTGATTAAAGTTCTGCTTTCAGCTCGGCATTTGAGTTCGGAATTTTCTTAGCAGTGGCCGAGTAGTTTAAGACCCTTTTAAGTCTGAGAGTAGAAATGTCATCCCAAATCGATTCTGAACATTTCAAAGTAACCAACTCGGATTTAATCAATGGTAAAACCTGTCCACCTAGTTTCAGATTTCAGCCTGCAGTGTGTCAAACAGAGGATTCGGAGTAACCTTAGCTATTAGAGTCCTAGGACGATTTATGAATAGAACTATTAGGACCTTTGTTTTAACTACTGTAATGTACATGTTTTAGGTGAAGAAGCTTAAAGGGAAGAAGCTCGGATTGCTAAGGAATCCAGGTAAGTGAATGTATTAAGATTTCTGGCCACTAGGGCCCTACACTACAAGGGTATTAGGAAATCATTGAGATGTCGGTCTGTTGACTATGACTAGTTATTGCCATGACATGAAGAAATTGTGTAATAAGATATTAAGTTATAGGATGTTTTGCTTGTCCTTATGGTATGATTCCTCTCTGTGAACTTCATGTTTACAGTATTGAGTCACGTTATGACTGAGTTAAGAACATGAAAAGTAAATGTAATCATGATTAAGTGCAGGAACGGGGAAAAAGAACCATGACAAGTAAGCTCGCGAATTCTCCCCCTGTGGAGGGCCGAGCTGATGACAGTGTATGGCTCGCGATTCTCCCCCTGGTGGGGCCGAGTTGATGACGTTTATGGCTCGCGAAGTCTCCCACTGGTGGAGGGGCCGAGCTAGTCTCGTTACGATTGATGCCGCGATAGTCAGCATGACTATGAACCCCTGTCTTTCTCCCTCGGCTCCTGCCTTAATACATGCCATGAAGTAATGAAAATGAACAGAATGTCAGAAGCTAGTCTTCCGGCTGACGTCATCGGCAGATGCGAAGGATTGTAGTTGGATGGTTTAGTCTTCCGGCTGACGTCATCGGCAGATGCGAAGGATTGTAGTTGGATGGTTTAGTCTTCCGGCTGACGTCATCGGCAGATGCGAAGGATTGTAGTTGGATGGTTTAGTCTTCCGGCTGACGTCATCGGCAGATGCGAAGGATTGTAGTTGGATGGTTTAGTCTTCCGGCTGACGTCATCGGCAGATGCGAAGGATTGTAGTTGGATGGTTTAGTCTTCCGGCTGACGTCATCGGCAGATGCCGAAGGATAGTAGTTGGATGGTTTAGTCTTCCGGCTGACGTCATCGGCAGATGCGAAGGATTGTAGTTGGATGGTTTAGTCTTCCGGCTGACGTCATCGGCAGATGCGAAGGATTGTAGTTGGATGGTTTAGTCTTCCGGCTGACGTCATCGGCAGATGCGAAGGATTGTAGTTGGATGGTTTAGTCTTCCGGCTGACGTCATCGAATGCTGAGGATTACTAAAAGATTGTCGTCTAAGTCTTCCGCTTTGTGTATTTTGGATGAGATCTTGTTTTCTTACTCTTTGAGGTTTAATGGTTACTAGGTTATGATTCGGGTGAGTTATGGTAAGTTCTATTGGGTGAAGATGATAAAGGTTGTAGTATTTTCTGTCTTGTGATAGGAGCTGGTTAAGATAAACAGTTGGATGGTTTAGTCTTCCGGCTGACGTCATCGGCAGATGCCGAAGGATTGTAGTTGGATGGTTTAGTCTTCCGGCTGACGTCATCGGCAGATGCGAAGGATTGTAGTTGGATGGTTTAGTCTTCCGGCTGACGTCATCGGCAGATGCCGAAGGATTGTAGTTGGATGGTTTAGTCTTCCGGCTGACGTCATCGGCAGATGCGAAGGATTGTAGTTGGATGGTTTAGTCTTCCGGCTGACGTCATCGGCAGATGCGAAGGATTGTAGTTGGATGGTTTAGTCTTCCGGCTGACGTCATCGGCAGATGCGAAGGATTGTAGTTGGATGGTTTAGTCTTCCGGCTGACGTCATCGGCAGATGCGAAGGATTGTAGTTGGATGGTTTAGTCTTCCGGCTGACGTCATCGGCAGATGCCGAAGGATTGTAGTTGGATGGTTTAGTCTTCCGGCTGACGTCATCGGCAGATGCCGAAGGATTGTAGTTGGATGGTTTAGTCTTCCGGCTGACGTCATCGGCAGATGCGAAGGATTGTAGTTGGATGGTTTAGTCTTCCGGCTGACGTCATCGGCAGATGCCGAAGGATTGTAGTTGGATGGTTTAGTCTTCCGGCTGACGTCATCGGCAGATGCCGAAGGATTGTAGTTGGATGGTTTAGTCTTCCGGCTGACGTCATCGGCAGATGCCGAAGGATTGTAGTTGGATGGTTTAGTCTTCCGGCTGACGTCATCGGCAGATGCCGAAGGATTGTAGTTGGATGGTTTAGTCTTCCGGCTGACGTCATCGGCAGATGCGAAGGATTGTAGTTGGATGGTTTAGTCTTCCGGCTGACGTCATCGGCAGATGCGAAGGATTGTAGTTGGATGGTTTAGTCTTCCGGCTGACGTCATCGGCAGATGCGAAGGATTGTAGTTGGATGGTTTAGTCTTCCGGCTGACGTCATCGGCAGATGCGAAGGATTGTAGTTGGATGGTTTAGTCTTCCGGCTGACGTCATCGGCAGATGCGAAGGATTGTAGTTGGATGGTTTAGTCTTCCGGCTGACGTCATCGGCAGATGCCGAAGGATTGTAGTTGGATGGTTTAGTCTTCCGGCTGACGTCATCGGCAGATGCCGAAGGATTGTAGTTGGATGGTTTAGTCTTCGGCTGACGTCATCGGCAGATGCCGAAGGATTGTAGTTGGATGGTTTAGTCTTCCGGCTGACGTCATCGGCAGATGCCGAAGGATTGTAGTTGGATGGTTTAGTCTTCCGGCTGACGTCATCGGCAGATGCGAAGGATTGTAGTTGGATGGTTTAGTCTTCGGCTGACGTCATCGGCAGATGCGAAGGATTGTAGTTGGATGGTTTAGTCTTCGGCTGACGTCATCGGCAGATGCGAAGGATTGTAGTTGGATGGTTTAGTCTTCGGCTGACGTCATCGGCAGATGCGAAGGATTGTAGTTGGATGGTTTAGTCTTCGGCTGACGTCATCGGCAGATGCGAAGGATTGTAGTTGGATGGTTTAGTCTTCGGCTGACGTCATCGGCAGATGCCGAAGGATTGTAGTTGGATGGTTTAGTCTTCCGGCTGACGTCATCGGCAGATGCGAAGGATTGTAGTTGGATGGTTTAGTCTTCCGGCTGACGTCATCGGCAGATGCGAAGGATTGTAGTTGGATGGTTTAGTCTTCGGCTGACGTCATCGGCAGATGCGAAGGATTGTAGTTGGATGGTTTAGTCTTCGGCTGACGTCATCGGCAGATGCGAAGGATTGTAGTTGGATGGTTTAGTCTTCGGCTGACGTCATCGGCAGATGCGAAGGATTGTAGTTGGATGGTTTAGTCTTCGGCTGACGTCATCGGCAGATGCCGAAGGATTGTAGTTGGATGGTTTAGTCTTCGGCTGACGTCATCGGCAGATGCGAAGGATTGTAGTTGGATGGTTTAGTCTTCGGCTGACGTCATCGGCAGATGCGAAGGATTGTAGTTGGATGGTTTAGTCTTCGGCTGACGTCATCGGCAGATGCGAAGGATTGTAGTTGGATGGTTTAGTCTTCGGCTGACGTCATCGGCAGATGCCGAAGGATTGTAGTTGGATGGTTTAGTCTTCGGCTGACGTCATCGGCAGATGCGAAGGATTGTAGTTGGATGGTTTAGTCTTCCGGCTGACGTCATCGGCAGATGCCGAAGGATTGTAGTTGGATGGTTTAGTCTTCCGGCTGACGTCATCGGCAGATGCCGAAGGATTGTAGTTGGATGGTTTAGTCTTCGGCTGACGTCATCGGCAGATGCCGAAGGATTGTAGTTGGATGGTTTAGTCTTCTGGCTGACGTCATCGGCAGATGCCGAAGGATAGTAGTTGGATGGTTTAGTCTTCCGGCTGACGTCATCGGCAGATGCCGAAGGATTGTAGTTGGATGGTTTAGTCTTCCGGCTGACGTCATCGGCAGATGCCGAATGTTAGTAGATTGATGGTTTAGTCTTCCGGATGACGTCACCGGTAGAAGTTGTAAATGTTATCTTGTTGTTTAGTGACCGGTGGATGTCACCGGATGATACTTTTAATTGAGCACGCGAGGCCCACGTGCCCACCGGAAGATGTCTCCTTTAGGCGGTGTTAAGCGAGACACGCGTAATGCACGTGATGACCGGACGATGAAATTTCTGAGGGTTGCCAACACATGCAACCCATGCAAACCCGAGTAGAATTATGTTAAGAGGGTTGAGGGCATTTCTCCTTCGCCCTAATTTGTCAAGAAACCGATGACCGAGTCTAGTCGCTCGACTCTGTGAAAGTTTGAGCCGACGAGGCGTAGAAGGTCGAACACAAGAGGGTTCGTCTTCCTTGATGGGTCTACGTCTCTGTTTCCAGTTTAGGAAAGAAAATAAATCAACAAAATATAATATAATATGTAGTAAGTGAATGTAAAAGTAAAAGTCAAGCAAACGATTAATGAAAGATTATGAACACGTGACGGCTCCTAGCCGGGGGTCGTTACACGACCAATGTGCTCCCTGGATTTGGTTTACAAATTTCTTCTCCATACGACCATAATAGTTTGTACTGCTCGTCCCCATTTCCTTCGTATGGTCTTTGAGGTCATTCCTTGCCCTTCTTGCAAGACTTGGTATAATGTTCAAATTAAAAAAGTCTTTCCTGATTGTCTTCCAAGTTTTTCATGCATAATGACTTTTAAACATGCCCAAGTACTAAGTTGCTACCCATTTTGCCGAAATATGTCAACTTTCTATCTTTCGTGCACAGGCGTGTACATCATTGAAACTCTTTATTTGGAATGTTAATTCCGATTGCATTTTTAATGCATGCATTTGCCAGTTGCATCTTGCATCACACCGCCGTCAATCGATGAAATTCACTTTTAATGAATTTGATGTTGTACCCATTCTTCACGTAGTACTTCACTATTTCTTCTCTAACGGCTTTCAAAGAACTATATTTCTTTCCCAAAGATAGGTCAAATGAACACAGTTCTCGTACCTGTAAACTTTTACACTCGTCATCATCGGAAGGGAATAAAGAACGGAGCTCATAGTCTAGAGTTACTAAGGTCGAACGCACCTCTACTTCCTGATTAACACCTTCATCATCAAATGCACGAAGTTCACCATAGATAGGTTCGAAGTATGAATCTTCATCCATGTTGGAATTTGCATCTTCGTGATCACCTATTAACGACCTTGAATCCATCAACCCAAATCAAATAACGTTAGGCTTACCTTAGGATTCACAAAATCGAAGGCAAATCACTTGGAAATGGTCACAACGTGAATTCTGAGGAGAGAATGGTCGTCGATTTGGTACAAATCATTGGCAAGCAATCAGAGGACGAGAGGTTATAGGGTTTTCTACGAGAGTGGAAATGTAACGAATCTCTTCTTCCTTAGTAAGATATGCAGGACCGTTATTGTAATACCCAGCTTGTACGGATTTCAGATATAATATATTATATTGTTATTTTATTATATAATGGTATTTTTGGTAAATATGTCAAATCAGGTCCGTTTCACGAAAAGAAAGTGTCATTACGATCCTAATGATTAATAGGAATTTTAAGGAAATTATGGGAATTTTCGGAGATTAAACGATATATTCCGAGTAAATACACTTCTCGTAATGTAAAAGACGTTCTCGTAAAAATAGTAAACGAGATCCGAATTGCGAACGGACAGTTTTGTTAAATCTCAAATAATAAGTTGTACTTATTAGCGAAATGTGGAAAGTTGGAAAAGTCGAATCGTTGGACGATTAAAGAAACGAATGACGAAACAAATAGAAAATTTAGAGGAAGGGCAAAATCGTCATTTAGCATTTAATTAATTATTAATTACTTAAAGGCAAAATGCCTTAACGATTTTCATTTGAAAATCGTTCTCCAGAGAAGCAAACCCTCGCGATCCCCTCTCTGCCCGCGACTAATCTCTCCGATCCGGACTCCATTCGCTTCGTTTTTCTTCACGCTTTCTCCTCCAATCGACGTTCTAGGTATGAACCTACGATCTTAGAGCTTTTATTTTGATGATTTCGGAGTTTTAAACAATTAGGCTCGTTTAGGGCTTCGATTTAAAACGCGATTTAGGGTCCGAAATTAATAGATTTACTGTGATTAAGCATATATTGAACGCATTGGACGAATTTAGATGATTATTGGACGAAGTTATAGCAATTTGTGAAAATGTTAAAAATTAGGGATTTTCGAGATTTTAGGAAAAACTCGTAAATTGAGAATTTAGGTGCCGAGCGTAAATTGCTCGAATATATAGCCAATGAATTGGATTAGGACTTTAGGAAAGTTTCCTTAGTTAAGGTTTTGTGAATTTGGACGATCGATTGTTTAAACTCGTTTTAACATCGATATTGTGATTTGCTTCAGACAAACAACGCTCGTGGTCGGAGCTTGAGCTGCTTTGGACACGAGGTAAATTATCGTGATTCTTCTCTAGCCGATTGGCCTACACCGTACGTCGAATGTCGTCTCGAGGAGTTGGGTGACGCACTAGTTTATATTGCTTTGGTTGGGTAGCTAGGTTTATTTGTTTTTATAGATTAGGTTTTACAGTCTTTGATGGTATACATTATTGCTTGTTTATTGTATGATATTGAACTGTTCACGCATCACTTGTTATAAAGAAAAGCATGAAAATGAACTTCCGCACAGAGTTTTAAAGATAACGTAAAGCATAGCACTGGCCGAAAAGCGTATTGAGCATAGTATTGGCCGAAAGGCGTATTGGCCGAAAGGCGTAGCCGAAAGGCGTATTGGCCGAAAGGCGTATTGGCCGAAAGGCGTATTGGCCGAAAGGCGTATTGGCCGAAAGGCGTATTGGCCGAAAGGCGTATTGGCCGAAAGGCGTATTGGCCGAAAGGCGTATTGGCCGAAAGGCGTATTGGCCGAAAGGCGTATTGGCCGAAAGGCGTATTGGCCGAAAGGCGTATTGGCCGAAAGGCGTATTGGCCGAAAGGCGTATTGGCCGAAAGGCGTATTGGCCGAAAGGCGTATTGGCCGAAAGGCGTATTGGCCGAAAGGCGTATTGGCCGAAAGGCGTATTGGCCGAAAGGCGTATTGGCCGAAAGGCGTATTGGCCGAAAGGCGTATTGGCCGAAAGGCGTATTGGCCGAAAGGCGTATTGGCCGAAAGGCGTATTGGCCGAAAGGCGTATTGGCCGAAAGGCGTATTGGCCGAAAGGCGTATTGGCCGAAAGGCGTATTGGCCGAAAGGCGTATTGGCCGAAAGGCGTATTGGCCGAAAGGCGTATTGGCCGAAAGGCGTATTGGCCGAAAGGCGTATTGGCCGAAAGGCGTATTGGCCGAAAGGCGTATTGGCCGAAAGGCGTATTGGCCGAAAGGCGTATTGGCCGAAAGGCGTATTGGCCGAAAGGCGTATTGGCCGAAAGGCGTATTGGCCGAAAGGCGTATTGGCCGAAAGGCGTATTGGCCGAAAGGCGTATTGGCCGAAAGGCGTATTGGCCGAAAGGCGTATTGGCCGAAAGGCGTATTGGCCGAAAGGCGTATTGGCCGAAAGGCGTATTGGCCGAAAGGCGTATTGGCCGAAAGGCGTATTGGCCGAAAGGCGTATTGGCCGAAAGGCGTATTGGCCGAAAGGCGTATTGGCCGAAAGGCGTATTGGCCGAAAGGCGTATTGGCCGAAAGGCGTATTGGCCGAAAGGCGTATTGGCCGAAAGGCGTATTGGCCGAAAGGCGTATTGGCCGAAAGGCGTATTGGCCGAAAGGCGTATTGGCCGAAAGCTATTTGGTCACGCGAGGTGGGGCTCAGGCACGGCTGTACGTGTTGTAAGCGTGCACCCCCCGCCTCTAGCTGGAAAGAGTAGTCCACCCGCTGGATGAGCTCTCTCTGGTTAGAGGGATACGATCTCGGTGACACCTATTGAGCATTGCATAGTAAGATAAAATAAAGCATGGTTTATCGAACTCATACGCACAGCATGCATTGCATTTACGTAGAGCTTACTAGGATTTCATCTCATAGTGTATTGTATGGTGTAGGTGATCTAGATATCGAGGAACCAGGTGAGGATGAGATTCCTCTTCCTGAGGCATGATTCAGTTGACGGAGGATGGCTGCGGAGGTGTGCTGGCGCAGTCGAGGCTCACCTGACCCGTGGGGATAGTATGTATAGATTTTGGGATGTTTTGGCTGGATAATTGTGTAGACGTTATAGGATGTTTGGTTCTGGTAGTTGATAGGTTTACATTTGAATGTTTTGGGTAAACTGTTTATAGAAAATATTCTGGTTTAAAACAATATTTAAACGTTGTAGAAATGTTTTTGAAATGTTGTAGGTTGGATACGGATAAGCTCGATTTTTAGAGCTATCCATGCAGTTGGATTTCGTAAAGTCCGCTGCAAGTCGGTTGAGTTTAAGTACATTTTGGGTTGAGTGGAAGTGGTAAGTTATTGTGTTTATTGATGTGGGGGTGTTAAATGGGTGAAGTATTGCTCTCTGGAATCGGATTCCAGAGAGCGTGGATTAAGTGATTAAGTGGAAATACAGAGAGCATTTTATGCAGAGAGCAAAGCAACAGGGCTTGAGGCGTACAGCGATCGAGCGGTGCCAAGGGCAGCGATCGGGCGCTGCGATCGCTGCAGCACGCAGCGACTGATCGCTGCAGCACGCAGCGACTGATCGCTGCATATTGCAGCGATCAGGCGCTGTTGTCGCTGCAGCGCGCAGCGGCTGATCGCTGCACATTGCAGCGATCGAGCGCTGCGATCGCTGCAGCGCGCAGCGATCGAGCGCTGCGATCGCTGCATATCGCAGCGATCGGGCGCTACCCTCCTTCCATCGGCAGAATGACAGAACTGCCCTCCCATTTGTTTTAAATCGAAAATTGATTTTAATTTAAATAGTTTTAATATTTGTTTTAAATGGTTTTAAACTTAGATTTAAATTCCGATTTCGATTCTGGTTTCGATTTCGGTTTAGGTTCCGCCCAGTGTTTAATTAAGGATATTAGGTTAAAAAAAAATATGGTACGGAAAATACGGGTACAGAATTAGGGACGTTAAAATTATGGTATCAGAGCCCCCAGGTTTTAAAATCGATTCTGTAGACTGCTCGACTGCACAGCCACTACGCGGACATTCTTCATCAACTGTAAGTATGTTTATAGTTTTATTTGATTACTAGTTTCTTAGAATATTTGTTTTAACATTTTATAGGAGTTTATTTATAACAATGGTGCGTCCACGAAACGATCGAGATGACAGAGACGATACGATTGATACACTTAAGGACTTTATTGCCCAGCAGTCTCAGCATATGGAGAAACAAGCTCAACAGATGGAGAGGCAGTCTCAACAGTTGGGTACTATGATAGACCGTGAGGGCGTTAGAGCTCGAGAGACAGCGGTATCGGGCAACCGCGGGATGGAGAGATTTCAGAAGCTCCAGCCCCCTATCTTTAACGGACAGTCTACGGATCCCTCTTCAGCTGAGGAGTGGGTTCGCACTATGGAGGACATGCTGGCGTATGCTAGCATAGAGGATGGAGAGAAGGTTGCATTGGTGACCTACCACTTAGCTCTGGACGCCCGGTTTTGGTGGGATTCCATCAAGACGACCACCGATGTGACTATTATGGGCTGGGAGAGATTCAGGGAGCTGTTCTACGACAAGTATTTCAGCCATACCGTGCGAGAAGCGAAGATGGTTGAGTTTATGCAGTTACGGCAGATTGGTTCGATTGCCGAGTACGTGAGGAAGTTTGAGGCATTGTCCCGATTCACGCCACGTCAGGTCAGCGTTAACGAGGATAAGGTACGCCGATTCTTACAGGGACTTAGCCAGGAGTTCCGGATGCGCCTTACGATATCCGGGGTACGACATGTATCCTATGACGAGATTGTGGCCAGGACACTTGATATTGAGGCCGTTGAGCAGAGTTCTACCAGACCGAGGGAGCCATCTAAGGGCTTCTTCCGTGAGATTCGACCTCAGTCTCTGAACCGAGGTTGGCAGCCGAGAGCACAGCCCCAGCAGCAGCAGAGGGGTGTGAAGAGACCTCTTGAGGGAGGTAATGACCGGGGTAAGGGTAAGCAAGTACAGGTTGCTTCTCAGGTACCTGTTTGTCCTAAATGTCAGAAGGAACACTCTGGCCAGTGCAGGATGGGCACGAATGTATGTTATTGGTGCGGTGAGCCAGGCCATTTTGCTAAAGACTGCCCGAAGCGTGGTAGAGATCAGTTGGGTAGTGATCAGAGGAGAGTTATGCCCAGGATCTTCGCTTTTATCGAGCCTGGTGATGTTGATAACGAGGATCAGCCTGCTGTGATAGCAGGTACTATATTGCTTACTGGCGTTCCTATATTTTCTTTATTAGACACGGGGGCTACACATTCTTTTGTTTCCACCGCTTGTGTGTCGAGATTGAGACTTGCGCCTGAGTTAGCAGAATGCGAGTATAGCGTGATGCTACCTTCAGGAGAGCGTATGCAGTCAGGTCGTGTAGTCCAGGGCAGTATTATCTCGATTGGGGACCGTACTCTGTATGCTCGCCTCATTGTTATGGGCATAGAGCATTATGACCTTATTTTGGGGATGGACTGGCTGTCACAGCATTTCGCCACCATCGACTGTCGATCCGGGATTGTCACCTTTCGACCTCCAGGTAAATCTGAGTTTTCTTATCAGGCGATGAGCAGATTGAGTAGCTCGCCTATCTCTTATTCCATGATGGTCAACGAGCAGTTTAAAGGTGCGTGCTCTATTTATTTGGCCTCTGTCTTTGATTGTCAGTTACTCAGCGGATTGATGCCGAGCGACATTCCTATTGTCAGAGAGTTCTCTGATATTTTCCTTGATGATCTACCCAGATTACCGCCGGACCGAGAGATTGAGTTCACTATTGATGTGTATCCTAACTCCGCACCGAGGTTTAAGAACCCATATCGATTGGCACCAGCCGAGTTGAGAGAGTTGAGGACTCAGCTGGATGAGCTGTTAGAGAAGGGGTTTATTCGACCCACTGTTTTACCCTGGGGTGCGCCCGTTCTGTTTGTCAAGAAGAAAGACGGGACCCTCAGGATGTGCATTGATTACAGGGAGCTGAATAAGCTCACAGTGAAGAATAAGTATCCACTGCCTTGTATTGACGACTTATTTGATCAGCTACAGGGTGCCCGAGTATTTTCCAGGATTGATCTACGCTCGGGTTACAATCAGCTGAAGGTCCGGATGGATGATATACCGAAGACGGCATTCCGAACGAGGTATGGGCATTATGAGTTCCTTGTCATGTCTTTTGGACTTACTAATACCCCTGCAGCGTTTATGGACTTGATGAACCGTGTCTTCAAGGAGTATCTGGACAAGTTCGTGGTGGTTTTCATCGACGACATATTGATCTACTCTAAGACGAAGGAAGAACACTAGGAGCATCTGAGGATTGTTCTGAGGACCCTATGTCAGCATCAGCTGTATCCAAAGTTTTCGAAGTGCGAGTTCTGGCTTGACAGAGTGAGCTTCCTTGGCCATATTATATCACAGGACAGAGTTTCTGTGGATCCGAGCAAGATTCAGGTGGTCAGAGATTGGCCACAGCCGAAGAACGTACGTGAGGTGCGTGGATTTCTCGGATTGGCCGGTTATTATTGGAAGTTTATAGAGGGATTCTCGAAGATCGCACTTCCTCTTTCTCGTTTGACTCGGAAGAACGAGAGATTTGTATGGTCGTCTGCTTGTGATGATAGTTTTATGGAGTTAAAGCAGAGATTGACCACCGCTCCAGTACTGGCGCTACCTGTCGAAGGTGTCAGATTCAGTATTTATTGCGATGCATCGGGAGTGGGACTCGGTTGTGTATTGATGCAGGAGGGGAGAGTTATTTCTTATGCTTCTCGACAGTTGAAGCCGTATGAGCAGAATTACCCTACGCACGACCTCGAGTTAGCAGCTGTGGTCTTCACACTGAAGATATGGAGGCATTATTTATATGGGCAGCAGTGCGAGGTATTTTCTGACCACAAGAGCCTGAAGTATTTATTTACGCAGAAGGAGCTGAACATGCGACAGAGACGATGGCTTGAATTCGTCAAAGATTACGATTTTGATATCAAGTACCATCCAGGAAAGGCGAACAAGGTTGCTGATGCCTTGAGTAGAGTGCCTTCTGCGAGACAGCCTTCACTTGCAGCGATGTCGGTTACGCTGCGGTCCGAGATTGAGAGGTTTGACGTGGAGGTAGTGGCAGAGTTGTCCAGTATGCTCGCCAACATTTCTCTCAGGCCGACTATTCTGGATCGTATACGTGAGGCTCAGCAGAGCGATTCGGAGTGTGAAGAGCTTCAATCGAGCATGACATTGGGAGACTCGTCGGATTTTCATTTATCAGAGGACGGTATTCTGAAGTTCAGGCATAGGTGGTACGTGCCTAGCGACGAGGATCTGAAGAAGGAGATATTGGCCGAGGCACATTCTTCGGCATATTCTGTACACCCGGGAAGTACCAAGATGTACCGGGATTTGAAGCGACATTATTGGTGGCTGAACATGAAGAGAGAGGTTTCCAAGTACGTTGAGACCTGTTTAATATGTCAACAGGTGAAGGCAGAGCACCAGAGACCGGCCGGAACGTTATTGCCACTGCCGATTCCGGAGTGGAAGTGGGAGCAGATCTCTATGGACTTTATTGTGGGGCTCCCGAGGACGACGAAGGGCCATGACGGCATATGGGTGATCGTGGACCGATTGACAAAGTCGGCCCACTTCTTATCTGTGAGGATGGCATCGTCTATGGATCAGCTCGCAGAGCTCTATGTACAGGAGATTGTTAGACTTCACGGCGTGCCAGTTTCTATTGTCTCCGACAGAGATCCGAGATTCACGTCAAAGTTCTGGAAGAGTCTGCACAAGGCTATGGGGACTCAACTTAATTTCAGCACCGCATTTCATCCTCAGACTGACAGACAGACAGAGAGGACGAATCAGATTCTGGAGGATATGCTCAGAGCATGTGTGCTGGAGTTTCAGGGATCGTGGAGCAGGTATTTGCCACTGATCGAGTTCTCTTATAATAACAGCTTCCAGGCTACTATTGGCATGGCTCCATATGAGGCGCTGTATGGTCGAAAGTGTAGATCTCCGTTGTATTGGGACGAGGTTGGCGAGGCCAGCATCATTGGTCCTGAGATTCTACAGCAGACGGCAGAGAAGATTGCCATCATTCGACAGCGTATAGAGGTAGCACAGAGCAGGCAGAAGAGCTATGCTGACACCAGACGGAGAGAGCTGGAGTTCGAGGAAGGCGATGAGGTCTATTTGAAAGTTTCTCCGTTCAAAGGCGTAGCGAGATTTGGAAGGAGGGGTAAGTTGAACCCTCGTTATGTGGGACCCTTTCCTATTCTGAAGAGGATCGGGAAGTTGGCGTATAGGCTGCAGCTTCCGGCTTCTATGGAGGGTATCCACGACGTATTTCATGTATCTATGCTTCGGAAGTGCTTGCGCGACCCGTCGCATATCGTGGAGGCTACAGAGATTGAGGTACAGCCTACCTTTAGCTATGAGGTGAGACCGGTACGTATTTTGGAGACTTCCATCAAGATTGTGCGCAACAAGGAAATTCCGCTAGTTAATGTTCTATGGCGGAATCACGAGGTGGAAGAAGCGACGTGGGAACGACAGCAGGATATGATGACTAGATATCCTGATTTATTTGTATGATGTAATTTTGTAGACAAAATTCTGAATAAGGAGGGTGGAATGTAATACCCAGCTTGTACGGATTTCAGATATAATATATTATATTGTTATTTTATTATATAATGGCATTTTTAGTAAATATGTCAAATCAGGTCCGTTTCACGAAAAGAAAGCGTCATTACAATCCTAATGATTAATAGGAATTTTAAGGAAATTATGGGAATTTTTGGAGATTAAACGATATATTCCGAGTAAATACACTTCTCGTAATGTAAAAGACGTTCTCGTAAAAATAGTAAACGAGGTCCGAATTGCGAACGGACAGTTTTGTTAAATCTCAAATAATAAGTTGTACTTATTAGCGAAATGTGGAAAGTTGGAAAAGTCGAATCGTTGGACGATTAAAGAAACGAATGACGAAACAAATAGAAAATTTAGAGGAAGGGCAAAATCGTCATTTAGCATTTAATTAATTATTAATTACTTAGAGGCAAAATGCCTTAACGATTTTCATTTGAAAATCGTTCTCCAGAGAAGCAAACCCTCGCGATCCCCTCTCTGCCCGCGACTAATCTCTCCAATCCGGACTCCATTCGCTTCGTTTTTCTTCACGCTTTCTCCTCCAATCGACGTTCTAGGTATGAACCTACGATCTTAGAGCTTTTATTTCGATGATTTCGGAGTTTTAAACAATTAGGTTCGTTTAGGGCTTCGATTTAAAACGCGATTTAGGGTCCGAAATTAATAGATTTACTGTGATTAAGCATATATTGAACGCATTGGACGAATTTAGATGATTATTGGACGAAGTTATAGCAATTTGTGAAAATGTTAAAAATTAGGGATTTTCGAGATTTTAGGAAAAACTCGTAAATTGAGAATTTAGGTGCCGAGCGTAAATTGCTCGAATATATAGCCAATGAATTGGATTAGGACTTTAGGAAAGTTTCCTTAGTTAAGGTTTTGTGAATTTGGACGATCGATTGTTTAAACTCGTTTTAACATCGATATTGTGATTTGCTTCAGACAAACAACGCTCGTGGTCGGAGCTTGAGTTGCTTTGGACACGAGGTAAATTCTCGTGATTCTTCTCTGGCCGATTGGCCTACACCGTACGTCGAATGTCATCTCGAGGAGTTGGGTGACGCACTAGTTTATATTGCTTTGGTTGGGTAGCTAGGTTTATTTGTTTTTATAGATTAGGTTTTACAGTCTTTGATGGTATACATTATTGCTTGTTTATTGTATGATATTGAACTGTTCACGCATCACTTGTTTTAAAGAAAAGCATGAAAATGAACTTCCGCACAGAGTTTTAAAGATAACGTAAAGCATAGCACTGGCCGAAAGGCGTATTGAGCATAGTATTGGCCGAAAGGCGTATTGGCCGAAAGGCGTATTGGTGACGCGAGGTGGGGCTCAGGCACGGCTGTACGTGTTGTAAGCGTGCACCCCCCGCCTCTAGCTGGAAAGAGTAGTCCACCCGCTGGATGAGCTCTCTCTGGTTAGAGGGATAGGATCTCGGTGACACCTATTGAGCATTGCATAGTAAGATAAAATAAAGTATGGTTTATCGAACTCATACGCACAGCATGCATTGCATTTACGTAGAGCTTACTGGGATTTCATCTCATAGTGTATTGTTTGGTGTAGGTGATCTTGATATCGAGGAACCAGGTGAGGATGGGATTCCTCCTCCTGAGGCATGATTCAGTTGACGGAGGATGGCTGCGGAGGTGTGCTGGCGCAGTCGAGGCTCACCTGACCCGTGGGGATAGTATGTATAGATTTTGGGATGTTTTGGCTGGATAATTGTGTAGACGTTATAGGATGTTTGGTTCTGGTAGCTGATAGGTTTACATTTGAATGTTTTGGGTAAACTGTTTATAGAAAATATTCTGGTTTAAAACAATATTTAAACGTTGTAGAAATGTTTTTGAAATGTTGTAGGTTGGATACAGATAAGCTCGATTTTTAGAGCTATCCATGCAGTTGGATTTCGTAAAGTCCGCTGCAAGTCGGTTGAGTTTAAGTACATTTTGGGTTGAGTGGAAGTGGTAAGTTATTGTGTTTATTGATGTGGGGGTGTTAAATGGGTTAAGTATTGCTCTCTGGAATCGGATTCCAGAGAGCGTGGATTAAGTGATTAAGTGGAAATACAGAGAGCATTTTATACAGAGAGCAAAGCAACAGGGCGTGAGGCGTACAGCGATCGAGCGGTGCCAAGGGCAGTGATCGGGCGCTGCCAAGGGCAGCGATCAGCGCCTGATCGCTGCAATCGCTGCACATTACAGCGATCGAGCGCTGCGATCGCTGCAGCGCGCAGCGATCGAGCGCTGCGATCGCTGCATATCGCAGCGATCGGGCGCTACCCTCCTTCCATCGGCAGAATGACAGAACTGCCCTCCCATTTGTTTTAAATCGAAAATTGATTTTAATTTAAATAGTTTTAATATTTGTTTTAAATGGTTTTAAACTTAGATTTAAATTCCGATTTCGATTCTGGTTTCGATTTCGGTTTAGGTTCCGCCCAGTGTTTTATTAAGGATATTAGGTTAAAAAAAAATATGGTACGGAAAATACGGGTACAGAATTAGGGACGTTACAGTTATTGTCTAAGAGGGGGGTGAATTAGACTTTTCTCTCGTAATTTAGGTTACTTAATACAATATAAATTACTTTAATTATTGTTTACTTATTCAAAATAAACAGAGAGAGAGAAAAAAAAAATAACACCGTGATTTTTACGTGGTTCAGCTAACCTTGCCTACGTCCACGCTTCTAGGATTCCCCCTTGAAGATTCACTACTTCTCTTCCACGAGAAAACTTGATTAGACTTCACGGGCGCCAATCAACTGTCTTTTACAACTTCGATTAAACTTCACGGGCATCAATCGCTGCCTTTACACTTCGATTGATCTTCACGGGCGTCAATCGCTGCCTTTACACTTTTTACAAGATGGAAAAGTTTTTAGCACAAAGCTACACTCTCTCAAAAACTAAATCTCAAGTTATGATCTAGAGAGGTGTAAACAGAGATTATCGCATAAGCTTGTAGGAGTTCAGAGTGATTGTTCAAAAGATTAGCCAAAAAAAAGTTCTTCTCCTGAGCTTCATTCTTCTTTATATACTCTTGTCTATAATCTGCGTTTCATTAAAAAATATGACCATTGAAAAGCATCCATACGCAGAAAAAATAGCCGTTGAGATTTGGAGTCGCTATCACTCGCGGTCTTTAATTGGGCGTTGTTAAGACTCTGGACGTTCCCCCTTTGGACGAATGAGTTTGGACGAATGCTTCGCATCAATTCGTTGTTCTGTCTTTGAACACTTGCTCGTACATTTTGGACGCTTGCTCGTCGGACGAATAATTTGGACAATTACTACTCGAACGAGTACTTTGGACGATTGCTATTCGGACGAGTACTTTGAACGATTGCGTTTGTCTTTACTTTAGATGACTGTGTCTGTCTTTACTTTGGACGACTGCGTCTATCTTGACTTTGGACGATTGCGTTTGTCTTATAAGTTTGGACGATTACCTTGGACGACTGCGTCTATCTTATGAGTTTGGACGATTACTTTGGACGACTGCGTCTGAATTATAACTTCGGACGATTGCGTCTAACTTATAACTTCGGACGACTGCGTTTGACTTATAACTTCGGACGATTGAGTCTGACGAGTAACTTCGGACGAGTATGTTGTTCTACGTTTGGACGAATGCGTCTGTCTTTCAATGTGGACGAAAGACTTCGGACTACTAACACTTAACCAGAAACGTTAGAAACATAATACCCTTTTCAAAGGGCAGTTCCAGATAAATGCAATAAACACAATAATCCAATTATGCAGTTTATATATTTCATATTAATCACAATCATCAAAAAATATAGTTAGACTTAAACACTATTTAAGTCAACAATCTCCTCCTTTTTTATGATGACAAATATAAAATCTGTTTCAACATACTAATCTGCATTTCAGCTACATACTCCCTCATACTCTATGCAGTATTCCTTATCAATAAGTCGTAAATATGTATTCAATAATTTCTTAATTATGCATTTTGTAAATTCTATATCCTTCAGTAAATTCTAAATGCATCCTTCAGTAAATTCTAAATACTATATTCTTCTCCCCCTTTGACATTATCAAAAATAAACACGGAAAGGAGGAATGACATTCACCACAGCACTTTATAGACGTTATGAGAAAACATTCACAGGTTGGCAACATGTTAAGTGATCACAGTGTAAAAAAAAATATCATTTAGAGTAAAAGAAATCATTCACAGTGTAAAAAATATATAAAATAATAAAAAAAATATTCCTAGTTCTCAGGGGAGGAAGGATTCTCCCAGCGCATGATATTCTATAATTGATCAAGGAAATCATCCTTATCATGAGGGGATTCTGCCTGATGAGTAATTTTCTCAACCGGAGAAGAAGGAGAAACAGAGGGAATGCATTCTTCATTAATGGCATCCCCTGCATCTCATATAGGGGTATCCTCAATAGGTAGAGCAGCCACAGGCTCATCTGCACAAAGAGCAACCTCTTGAGCAACATCAGTCACAGCCGGGTTGAGATTCTCGTCACTTGAAGGAACAGCGGAAGTGGCTGGACGAGCTGCCTCAAGAGTCTCGTCACTTTCATCCAAATTCTCATCCGCATTAGAGGGCTCACCAGCACTTCTAGTCATAAGGGTGCTAAGGTCCCCAATATGAGTGATAACCCTGTCACACTCTCGCTGCAGTTGTGCTGCTAAATGACTGGAATGGAATCTAACGGAGGAGATGACATCATCAATAGCTTTACTTTGAGTTTATTCCGTTAGATCAATACAGTTGTGCAGTCCTTGAATGGCAGCTGCGAGATTGTCTAGTTGTGATAGGACAAAAACTTCAAACTGATCTAGGCGGGAAAGATACATAGACTGAAAGGATTTCTGACCAGTGCCAAGGCTGACTCGCCTGAAGCTCATGAAATTGTTCCTCATAAATTGAATTCCTCACTAGAGAAGTGGGAGGACCTTTAGTGCTAGGAGGAACACGAGCTGGCAATGAAGGGATCTGGGTATGAGAGGGAGCAAGAGTTGGACTGGTTGGGCGTGGAAGAGGTAGTAGGGGAATATCAGCTTGGACTAGTGGAAGACCATGATCACTCACAGGCTCCTGAGTGTGAATGATATGACTGACCTCTTCAGGAGCTTGAAGAAGGAGAACTGGAGGTGGCAGAGTGTAACACCCGGATTTACGGGTTTTTGTAAATAAATAATATAATGGCATTTTATTGCAATTATGTCAAATCAAGTCCATTTTACGAAAAGAAAGCATTATTATGATCCTAATGAATTATAAAGATTTTAAGAAAATTTCGGGAATTTTAGGAGTTTAATGCTAATTTTACGAGAATTACGTTTTTCGTAATATAAAGGATACCTTGGTAAAAATAGTAAACTGAGTCCGAATTGCAAACGGACAGTTTTAAAAGAACCCTGGAAGTAAGTTGAAGTTATTGGCGAAGTAAAGAAATTTGGAGAAACCGAATCGTTAATCAATTTACGAAACAAAGGACGAAATAAATAGAAAATCAAAGGAAGGGCAAAATGGTAATTTGCAGAGCTAAAATTTTAATTTAAAAACTTACTTCTTCTTCTTCTCCACGCCATCTTCTCTCCCCTGCGATTCTCCTCCCTCCTTCGGCGATTCAACGGCGATCACTCCTCTACGACGATCGTTCACCTCCGTTCTTCACATTTTCTTCCCCAAACGCAACCCTAGGTATGATTCTATGCTTTTGGAGTATTATAATTCAGTTTTCACGGAGTTTAAACGATTAGGGTTCATTTAGGGTTTTGCGAAAAACGCAAATTAGGGTTAGAAATCGGTAGGGTTACCGTATTGGTGAATCTATTGAACGAATTAAACGTTATTGGACGAAATCTAGAGTGTATTCGGTGTTTAGGTTGAAAAACTGGATTTTTAGGTTCGAGAATCTCCATTAATGGAGTTTTGGAAATTCACGAGCACGAATTGCTCGATAAAATGTCTCAAAGAGTTGAGTTAGAACTTTAGGAAAATTTCCTTAGTTAAGGTTTCGCTAAATTTGGACGTATAACTGTTTAAATCTCGTTTTAACGACAACTATTGTGTTTTGCCTCAGACAAACGACGCTCGTAGACTGAGCTCGAAATTCAGAGCGCACAAGGTAAGTTCTCGTGACTTACTTGGCCGAGTGGCCTACACCATATGTCGATGTCGCGTCGAGGATCTCTGGAGAGTTGTTTGTTTATATGCTTTGGTCGGGTAGATAGGGTTAGTTCTTTTATAGGTTATGCTTTTTATAGTCTTGATGGTATGTATGATGTTTGTTTATTTTATGTCTATAATTGTTCATGCATCACGTATTTTAAAATAGCATGAAAACGGATTTCTACACGTGTTTAAGAAAATGAAATGAATGAACGCAATGAATCAATGTAATCTGTATCTGGTTACGCAAGGTGGGGCTCAGGCACGGCTGTTACGGGTGCGAGCGTGTACCCCCCCCCCCCCCCGGCCCCCGGTTAGGTGAAGAGGGCAGTCCGACCGCGGGATGTGTCCTCTCCATCTAATAGGCTGAGACCTCGGTGACATTCTGTCTGCGACGTAATGATAAGAAAATGTTGCATGATCTCTGAAACTCATACGCACAGCATGCATTGCATTTACGGAACTTGCTGAGATTTTTATCTCATAGTGTGTCTGTATGGTGTAGGTGATTACGAGACAGGTGAGGACGATGTTCCTCCTCCTGAAGCCTGAGTTCAGTTGACGAAGAATGATCGTGGGAGTGTGCTGGTGCAGTCGAGGCGTTCACTACCCATGGGGACGTATGTAGGTATTTTGGGCTATTTTGGATAGAAACTTGTATAGTTAGAGACATTTTAGGATGTTTTGGTTCTGGATAGTGAATAGGTTATGTTTGAGTTTGTTTTTAAAATTTTTGGAAATGTATTTTGTAAATGTTTGGTATTAGGGAAATGTTCAGTTTTTAAACATATCCATGCAGTTTATTTTCATAAAGTTTTACCACGTTTTTAGAGTCGGTTCTGAGTGAGGTTATGAAGGTGTATAATTGTGTTAGAGAATTGGTTAAGTGGTATTTATAATTGTAGGGTTATGCAGGAAGAGAAAGAAAGAAGTAGAAGGAGAAGAAAGAAAGGGAAGAAGGAAAAAGAGAGGTGCGCTAGTCCTCTAGAAATCCAGAGGACATGGCGATCGATCGCCCAAGGGTGGGGATTGATCACCCATGGTCGCCACGCTCTGGAAAAATTCCAAAGCGTGTGGCGATCGATCACCCAAAACGGGCGATCGATCGCCTCTCGTGTTGGTCGCCGCGATCTGTGATCGCTTCACCCAGGCGATCGCTGGCAAAACCAGCGATCGCCCCTTCATTTTTAGGGCGATTGCCCATTTCTGCCCTGTTCTCTGCCGAATGCTTCCCCTCTGTTTTTAATTAATGTTTTAAAGTTTTCTTTTAATTGTTTTAGAGCTTTATTTTGTGGTTTTCAAAAATAGATTCAAATGTTTTATAAATTTTGGTTTCCGCTTTAAATTCCACCTAATGCAAATCAAAGTTATTAGGATAAAAAAAAATAATACGGGAAAATTGGGTACAGTAATAGGGTCGTTACACAGAGGATCAAGGACAGGAAGAAGAGTGTCATCTTGAGCACTTTGTTTCTCTTCTTTTTCATCAATTATCAAGTTCCTTGAAACACCTCCTCCACCGACTTTTTCAACCAGCACACCTTGAGCATTTCGAGTTAATCCCTTGAGCATTTTGAGTTATTCCCATTCTTGACAAGGTGGAGGATAAGAAGAAGTCAGATTTCTTCAGGGTTAAAAGCTTGTCAGAATCCGGAAATCTGACACCAAATCTTTGAAAAATCTTCGTAAGTAGAAGATTGTAAAGCGGAGACTTGGATACATTGCAGACAACTTGAAACATCCGATTTAAAACAATGTATCCAACATGAAATGTTTCACCTTTGAGTAGCTGTCCAAGCAATAATATATCCATTCCACTGACATGGTCTCTATGACCATTTACTGGCAAGATGTTGTAGTGGATCATCTGGTGGAAGACTCTATCCCTAAGGTTCAAATCCTTGCTTTTCAATTTCAGGGGAGAGTTGTGAGGATCCTTAACAATCAATTTGACTAACTCCTTGCCTGCTGGCTTCTTAAGAAAAGATAGATTCTTTGTTGTCTCAAAGAATCTCCGGGAACCATTCAGAAACTCACAATGAAGGACTTCATGGATAACTTCCTGGATCAGTTCAATATGTCCATAGACATAACTCCTAAGGACGAGAGGTCACGTAGAATGTTCCAGATTGGCATAAAACATTCTAATCAGAGTTTCACAATAATGAAACTCGAAATCAATTAGTCCCATTAATCCTATTTTAAGTAAAGGTTCTTCTAAATCCAAACCAGACAAGTTGCAAAAAACTACTTCTCTAGAACAAATAAGAGGTTTGATTTCAAAACCTTCATAGTACCTATTAAAAGCGGTCTGATTAAAGAACTCGTGATTTGGCCATTTAAGAGGAGGAGGAATTACGACAGACTGAGCATCAGCTGTATGAGAAGTTTTTTGCTTTTTCCTTGAGAAGACTTGGTCTGCGCGAGAAGAAGATGTCATTGATAAAGATATAGATTTCTGAACAGAAATGGAGTTTAGAGATGTTTTTGATCGGTACCGAAGATCAGAGAAGAATAGGAATCGCTGGACGAATGAGAGGAGTTAAGAGGTTTTAGATGAGTTTTTCAAAAGTTAGGGTTTCTGTAACATTTCGAAAGAATTTATCATCCATTCTTTTAAAGTCCATTGTGACAACTTCTATTGTCAACGTCCATTGCGACAATGTCCATTGTCAACGTCCATTGTGAACATCCATTGTCAACGTCTATTGTGACAGACGTCCATTCATTTCAGAGAGGAGTAAATCTTGGAGATCGTCCATTTCTTTATTGACCACACTGCATATTGACTAAAATTCTCCAATAGAAAAATGACCCTTAATTTTTCTCATTCCTAATGAGACCTAACTTTATTCTAATATCATTGAAAGTCTTCTCATCTAATGGCTTTGTAAAGATATCTGCCAATTGATCAACAGAGTTGACAAATTCTAAGGTGATATCCTCTTTCTGAACATGATCTCTAATGAAATGATATCTAACCTCGATGTGTTTGGTTCTAGAATGTTGGATAGAGTTTTTTGAAATGTTAATTGCACTAGTATTATCACATCTAATCGGTATCCTATCATAGAATAGATTGTAATCTTAGTTAAGGTATCCATACCTACGTTTCCTAGTCTTCTATGCCAAGTCCAACTATCACAAGAGGATTTCACAGCAAAACACTTCTCATTCACACAATCAAAATCATCTAAGTTAATAATATATACATTCTTTTTCCTATAACCTGTGAATAATATCTTGCAATTCAGACTATTTTTAATCACATAAGCATCAGATTTAAATATTATTTTATACCCATTATCACATAATTGACTAATACTTAGTAAATTGTATTTTAACCCTTCTACTAATAAAATATTTTCATTGATGGGGTTAGTAGGGTTAGCTATATTGCCGATGCCAACAATTTTGCCCTTTTGATTTTCACCAAATGTGACATTCCCTTTCTTCTTGTTGACAAAGACAATCTTTGTTGAGTCTCCCGTCATATGCCTCGAGCATACACTATCGAGGTACCATTAATTTTTCCCGATAGAGCAATCAACCTACAAAATAGTAATCAAGTTGTCTTCTTTGGTACCCAAACCTTTTGAGTCCTAACGTTAGGTTTGGTTCCCTTAGGAACCCATTTTAGTTTACCACCAGATTCAACATTGTTAGCTTTTAAAGGACATATAAAAGATTTATGGCCTACTTCATTACATGCATGGCAAGTAGTTGATTTGACAAAGAAATTCTTATATACTTTCTTTTTACTAAACTTTTCATATCTTAAACCTGCTTTATCAAAGGTTACCCTTTGGCTACCTAACAGCATGTTTAAATTTTCACTACTATTAGTGAACTTAAGCGCAATGTCATTTAAATTCTCATTTCTAATATTAAGATCACTAATTTCCGTTTTATGCAAGTTAGTCTCCTTAGCATGTTTTTCAATTAAATTTGCATTTTCTTTTTTCAACAGGTTGTATTTAGTCTTTAGCATGCCAAATTACTTTACTAAATCATTAAAAGCATCAATTAACTCACTATCATCAGTATCACTATCATTAGAAAAATCACTAACCTCATCTTCGTGTGCCATGAAGCAAAGGTTGACGACTTCCTCATCTTCTGAAGAAGTGTCGCTCTCACTGTCATCCCAAGTGGCCTTCATGGCTCTCTTCTTAAACTTCTTGGGACCTTTCTTAGCTTGTGGACAGTCGGCCTTCATGTGTCCAGGCTTCCCACACTCAAAACATGTGATCTCCTTTTCTTTTTGGGATTTCTCACCCTTTGAGAAACTCCTTCCTAGCATTCTTTTCCGTTGAAGATGCTGAATCTTCTAGTAATGAGGGCTATATCCCCTTCATCTTCTTCTTCCTCAGATTCTTCTTGCTTACTTGAGGAGGCTTTAATAGCTATGTCTTTCCTCTTAGAGGCTCCATTTTTGCTGAGGTCCTCCTTTTCATTTGCTCTCATTGTTATCTCATGCGTCATGAGAGAACCAATGAGTTCTTCAAGTTTGAGCGCCTTGAGATCTCTTGCTTCTTGAATGGCCGTTACTTTCGGTTGTCATCCTCTTGGTAGACACCTCAAGATCTTCCTTACTAGTTCTTCACTAGAATATATCTTACCAAACACTTTTAAACCATTAGTAATATTAGTAAAACGTGTAAACATAGAGTTAATGGTTTCATCTTTTTCCATAGAGAATAATTCATACTCATGAACTAACATACTCAACTTACTCTCTTTTACTTGATTAGTTCCTTCATGAGTTATCTCAAGTAATTTTCATATCTCGTATGCACTATCACAATCTTGTACCCAATTGAATTCATCTCTATTTAAGGCACAATACAAAGTGTTTATAGCTTTGGCATTTAAACTTAAATTACGTTTATCAGAATCATTTAATTCGTTTGCCAGCTTTGGTATACTTATACCATTTTCAGTTTTCATAGGTCTAAAAGGACCATTTTCAATGACACTCCAGAGTTCATAGTCCATTGCTTGAATAAAAATTCTCATCCTAGCTTTCCAATATACTAAGTCATTACCATCGAAAAATGGGGGTCTAGAAATAGATTGTCACTCTACGTGTGTGGTGTTTGTGTTGAATGCCATTTCTAGATATGCAACTATCTTTTTAATCACAATTAGACAAATATCAACCTCGCTTTGATACCAATTGTAGGACCGTTATTGTCTAAGAGGGGGTGAATTAGACTTTTCTCTCGTAATTTAGTTTACTTAATACAATATAAATTACTTTCATTATTGTTTACTGATTCAAAATAAACAGAGAGAGAGAAAAAAAAATAACACCGTGATTTTTACGTGGTTCGGCTAACCTTGCCTACGTCCACGCTTCAAGGATTCCCCCTTGTAAATTCACTACTTCTCTTCCACGAGAAAACTTGATTAGACTTCATGGGCCGCAATCAACTGCCTTTTACACTTCGATTGAACTTCACAGGCATCAATCGCTGCCTTTACACTTCGATTGATCTTCACGGGCGTCAATCGCTGCCTTTACACTTTTTACAAGATGGAAAAGTTTTTAGCACAAAGCTACACTCTCTCAAAAGCTAAATCTCAAGTTATGATCTAGAGAGGTGTAAACAGAGATTATCGCGTAAGTTTGTAGAAGTTCAGAGTGATTGTTCAAAAGATTGGCAAAAAAAAAGTTCTTCTCCCAAGTTTCATTCTTCTTTATATACTCTTGTCTATAATCTGCGTCTCATCAAAAATATGACCGTTGGAGAGCATCCGTATGCAGAAAAAATAGTCGTTGAGATCTGGAGTTGCTATCACTCGCGGTCTTTAATTCGGCGTTGTTAAGACTCTGGACGTTCCCCCTTTGGACGAATGCTTTGCATCAATTCGTTGTTCTGTCTTTGAACACTTGCTGGTACATTTTGGACGCTTGCTCGTCAGACGAATACTTTGGACGATTACTACTCGAACGAGTACTTTGGACGATTGCTATTCGGACGAGTACTTTGGACGATTGCTATTCGGACGAGTACTTTGGACGATTGCTATTCGGACGAGTACTTTGGACGATTACTACTCGAACGAGTACTTTGGACGATTACTACTCGAACGAGTACTTTGGACGATTGCTATTCGGACGAGTACTTTGGACGATTACTACTCGAACGAGTACTTTGGACGATTGCTATTCGGACGAGTACTTTGGACGATTACTACTCGAACGAGTACTTTGGACGATTACTACTCGAACGAGTACTTTGGACGATTGCTATTCGGACGAGTACTTTGGACGATTACTACTCGAACGAGTACTTTGGACGATTGCTATTCGGACGAGTACTTTGGACGATTGCTATTCGGACGAGTACTTTGGACGATTGCTATTCGGACGAGTACTTTGGACGATTGCTATTCGGACGAGTACTTTGGACGATTGCGTTTGTCTTTACTTTGGACGATTACTACTCGAACTGCTATTCGGACGAGTACTTTGGACGATTGCGTTTGTCTTTACTTTGGATGACTACGTCTGTCTTTACTTTGGACGACTGCGTCTGTCTTGACTTTGGACGATTGCGTCTGTCTTATAAGTTTGGACAATTATCTTAGACGACTGCGTCTACCTTATAAGTTTGGATGATTACTTTGGATGACTGCGTCTGACTTATAACTTCGGACGATTGCGTCTAACTTATAACTTCGAACGACTGCGTCTGACTTATACATTCGGACGATTGCGTCTGACGAGTAACTTTGGACGAGTACGCTGTTCTACTTTTAGACGAATGCGTCTGTCCTTCAATGTGGACAAAAGACTTCAGACTACTAACACTTAACCAAAAACGTTAGAAACATAATACCCTTTTCAAATGGCATTTCCAGATAAATGCAATAAACATAATAATCCAATTATGCAATTTATATATTTCATATTAATCACAATCATCAAAAAACATAGTTAGACTTAAACACTATTTAAGTCAACAAGATATTGTCCGCTTTGGGCAACCCTCAACCCTCATGGATTTGTTATCTATAAGGACTTCCCAGTCGGTCACCCAACTCTTAACTACGAAGTTCTTATGGGATTCGTTGTCAATTTTACTTCGAAAATACGTTTTACTATCTTGAGAGGGTTTCTTTACATATGTTTCATTCATATTTTTCCTCCAAGCGATGTGAGATTGCAGCTACAGCCATCACAATACACCCCCCCTCACGGGGCCCAACGTCCCCGTCGGTCACATGTTGGGCACAGGCTCTGATACCATTTGTAACGAACCCCTTCTTTCCCAGTAAGATATTGTTCGCTTTGGGCAACCCTCGGCCCTCACAGATTTATTTTCTACGAGAACTTCTCAGTCGGTTACCCAACCTGATACTGCTATCGCCGGAGCACTCTTAACTACGTAATTCTTATGAGATCCGTTGCCAATTTTGCTCTGAAAACGCGTCTTACTATCGTGGGAGAGTTTCTTTACATATGTTTCATCCATATATTTCCTCCAAGCAATGTGGGATTGCAGCCACAACCATCACATGAAGAAAATAAACTCTCGTTCTTATTTATAGTCACGCAGATTGGGAGCCCGTTTTCGAGAATGAGCCCCCGTTCCCGAGAGTCGCTTTTTAAAAATGTCGAGAACGGACTCCTACTGAGATTTATTTTGTCAGATTTTTTATAGTTTAAGCTTTGAGTTGTTAACAAAATTAGATAAAAGTTTGATTTGTTAAAGTCTCCAAAGATCAGGGTTTTCTGTCTAAAAAATTCTTAATTTTATTCTCAGATTTATTTGATACGAGGAGGTTATTCCATGGGTTAATGGTAAAATTACAATTTTTCCAATAGTTTATTTATAATTTGTAAGGTTGTAAACGGAAATAGGAATTAACATAAATGCGAGGAGGGAGAGAAAGAAAATTTCGGGGAGATCTGCCATTAGCATAACATTTTAGCTCAGATCTTCTCTCTTCCGATCAGAACGGAACTCTGTATAAAAAGGGTTTCTTTTTTTTTCTTTTTTATTTTTATTCTGTTCAATTCTTTCCGACCTTTATATTCCTTTTTTTTTTCGAAAATTCTGACCGTTAATCGATGTTCTCATTTTGTTTGTGAATCCAGTCCATGATTTGAATTGGACTTAGGGTTGTTTTGTTAGGAGTTTGATTAGGAGAATTTTTGTTATGAAAGTTCGATTGATCGACATTTGTGGGGTTTATTTGATTAAATCTGCGCAAATTGGGGTGCGATTGAATTTTCAGCGTCGATTGTGTAGACATTTCAAGGTTTGAACCTCGGTCTGAATGGCTTCAGCTCAGGTGTTGCCGAATTCGGCGTCCTCAACGCGTAAGCAAGAGCATTTGCAAGCAGGGAAGAAGCGGGTACTGCTTCGTTTTCCTATTATTTTTTTACTATTGATTTTTATGACATTGCAATAGGGATATGATGCATGCTGTTTTCACTTGTCGAATTTAATTTATAATTAAAGGTAGTTTATGCCGCCAGTAGATTTGCTAGATGTTTGTGCGCGCGCATTTTAAATAGGGCTACTAAAATACAAACATATAATTTCGACTTTAAATGTAAACCAGAAATTACGAATTAGTATGTAGATTACGTGAGAAAGAGTGCATTTTGCCAGTATTTTTAATAAAATATGGTAGAAAACCTACATTCCATGTGAAAAGCGAACATATGTTTTTATATTTTGTGGAGCCTTTTACATGTGCAAGAACTAGTATAATCTGAAAATTATTATAAGGTAATGTTATTATGAAAAACCCATGTAACTATCAGTGAGTTTTTGCCCAGAAGTAGAACTCGCATTTCTATGTTTCTGCATCTTTATGGTTGCACTTGCTTATTATTAGACAAATCTCAGTACATAAATCAAAGTTTTATTCTAGATCACTTTTTTTTTCAATGGAATTCAAGAATCTGGGGTGGGTCCGTTGCATTCCATTTGAAATGAAATTCAGGAAAAAATAGGAGGGAAAGTAGAATTAACATTCTATTTTTCTGAATCTGTATGGTTGCACTTCCATATCATCAAGCAAAAATTCTTGGTCAATAAATTAAAAGTTTTATTTTTGACAACTTGTTGTTATTTTTTTATTTTTTTATGGAATTCAAAAGAAACCTTTAAGGTGATAAATTTTGAGCATGAAATAAGAAGAATGAAGGTAAGAGTTTAGCTGGAAGGGACATCTTGGGAATATGTCTCAAGGTGACAAAGTTAGTTAGATATGTTAGTAGTAGAGTACTTTGTGGAGGGGGATATTAGAGAGAGGGTAAGGCATTGAATCTGGTCATACTGCATCTTTTTGAGGAAGTAGGTAGTGTATTTCTAGACTGTGGTATTTTTTTAGGCTTGTGGTTAGATTATTAGGAGGATGAAATTTGCAATATCACTATGCATCATTGGTATTAGAGCCAGTACAAACCAATTACCTTGGGAGATCGATTTGGAAATGCTGGAGAAGGGTTTACCGGCATGAAAGCAGAGTTGAATGATCAAATTGCCAACTCTCTTTCTTCGGCAACTAGGATTCGTTGTTGCCTGGGATGTCAAAATACTACAAAAACTAATGGAAGCATTGACATTTTTGTCACATAAGACTCGGGGAATACCAAAGAAACATTGTGATAGCCCGCCATGTGAAGGCTAGGATGACCCACTGTGAGAGCTCAACTCATACTAGTAGGAGTGCACAATCTCATATCGCTTGAGAGAGTGAAAAATGCATAGTTTATAAGTAGGATTCTCCTACCTACCCAGTACAACACATTTTGGGTTAATCCAAGAACAAATCCGTGCATACTCCGGCCCAAAACAAACAATTTTGTATTGAGAGCACTGAGAGACATTACAAATGGTATCGGAGCCACTGTCCAGCTAGAACTATAGTCGAAGAGGACGTTACAATTTTGGGAATAT
The DNA here is from genome assembly GCA_022432975.1 of Begonia masoniana. Lineage (NCBI taxonomy): Eukaryota > Viridiplantae > Streptophyta > Magnoliopsida > Cucurbitales > Begoniaceae > Begonia > Begonia masoniana. The sequence goes on along the minus strand of CM039505.1, from coordinate 18,163,206 downwards.
GCTCGTTGAGGTGGCAACGTTAGCTAGAATGTTAGTATTGGATTTTTTTGTGGAGGGGGATATATGATTGAAAGAAAGCTAGGGGCATAGGCATTGAACATTGCTGCATTGCATCTTTTAGAGAAGGTAAAAGTAGGGTATTTCGGTTGTGGTATTGTTTCAGGCTTGTGGTCAGATAATTAATAAAGTGAAGTTTGTAATAGACATCAATAACCAAGCCTTCTATTTGAAAAAAAATAGGATGTAAATTATCTTCTTAATGGGTTATCCAGGGATTGATTGGACGAATGAATCGACTAAAATCTAATATTATCACAAATAGCATTTTCTGATATGTGTCATATCAGGAGAATTTGTTAATGTTCTGGTTTGTGTCATATCATAAGAATTTGGTAATGTGCTAATTTTTGGTTGTTTCATTTCTTCTCTTTCCTTACCTTTCTCTTTCAGTTGGACGAGTTTCGGAAGAAAAAAGCAGCCGATAGAGCTAAGAGGTCTGCAAATGTCGGACAAATTAATTCATCTGACAGTGGTCTTCATGAGAAGGAACCTTCACAATTTGAAAGTGTTCAACGACTTAAAGATTCACATGGAGCTGCCATGTCAAATGGACCTTGGCAATCTTCGTCTGAATCATCTTCTATAGAAAATAACGACGGTGCAAATGCTGTAAATTTTGTTCTGACGACTGAAGAAGGTTTGTTGAGCGATAAGCACAGACATGGATCTTTCTCTGCGGATCTGATTCAGGCACAATCAAATGGTCTGGAAATAAAAAATTCTGAGAGTGAAACAAAGGTACATGGATCCACATCCGAGAACTCTGGTGCTCTTACTCTACCAAATACTGAATTGAATAATAGTTCTTGCCGTTCTGAATTCCTTGTGATGAATGAGCTTCCATTAAAAGGAGAGATCAGTTCTTCGCAAGCACACACTACTAAAAGTTCTGGCCTTATGCCTGCTCTAGCTACCGATGTCTCACCTCAGAGAACTACAACTGCCCAACTACAGACTGATCCCTACAGTTATAGTGTGATGGGAACAGGGAATTCATCCTTCCTGCCTGATGGTAATGTTGATTTTGAATTTATTTTTTAATATGGCATCCATTTATGTGTTCTTTTGTTACTTTAATGTTATGAAATTTTGGGGTCTAGTGACAAGAACGTGATTTTGTGTAGGCATCTTTAAACCAAAAACCAGCAATATGAGAGGACTTTCTTCTCTATATGATGAGGGAAATGTGCAAGGAACCTTTCAATCTAATCATTCAAGTTTAGATATCGGGGAAAGAAAGCCTCTTGGTTTTGCCACTATTCAATCATCAGAATTTGAACATTTCAATTCTGACTTGAAAAATTTTGCTAATCAGGAAACACCATATTCTGTGTCAACCGAAATCAACTATAGGAGATCGCGCCCATCATTCCTTGATTCTCTTAATATGCCTGTAGCCACTTCAGGGAGTGTTTTTCAACATGTTGAACATGAGAAAGGGTCTTTTATGCTCGGAAATGCAAAATCAAATGGCATAGATTCTACGGGACCATCCTCTTTTCAAAAACCATCCATGGAACTTAGACTTTTGCAGGCTCAATCAAATACTATTCCATTTGATAACCTGTTGACATCTTCAGTTTCTTCCAGTGAGAAGCCTGACTTATCAAGGATGGGGATCAATGAAAGTAGCACGGAGAGGAAAAATGACTTTTATTCATCTAAGCAAAATGAAGACTTCGCTGCTTTGGAGCAGGTACTGCTGTTTTGAGTTGGTATATGTTAAAAACTTTTCCCTTTTTCCCCTTTCCCTTTTTGGGAAATGTACTTTTTTTTGTTTGAAGCTTTTAGCCAGATGAAGGAAATTTTATATTATTTTATTTCAATGACAAAATTCGTTTTGCTCTTGGAAAAATGAGTTTCAAATTAATCAAAATTTTTGTATTTCTAAATTTAGCATGCAATCTTTGCATCTTTAGTTCTGATTTGTTATATTTTCATCTGGGCAAGACGTAGATGAACATGCTTTAATCTCTATGTTTAATCATTTCCCGACTAGGAATTATGTTAATATTTCTGGACTCATTTTGTTATTGATTGCCTTTCAAGTGGACTTGAGATCACATGAGTTCACGAATTAAGTATTTTAACTCAAATACATAAATTTGGAAACGTGGATTAGAATCTCTATCTTTAGAGAAGCTTCATGCGTGTTGAACCTTTTGATTTTTCTCGTTTGTGTTCTTTAATTGCAAGTTTCACTTGGAGACATCATCTCTTAGGTGGGCATCTATGAATCAAAGAGTCCTTTCATTTTTATTTTTATTTTTTGTATTTAGTCATTTTCTCTCATTTTTTAGTAGTTGGTCTTTTCTCTGAGCTTTTAATTCAAGATTTCATTTGTGGACACCTCCTAATGTGCAAATTTTCATCTGGATCTTGGTTATGAGTACGATTAATAATGGGGATGAATATTAGAAAAGTAATCTTTCTTTGGCTTTATTTACAGGTTTTTGCTTGTTTTATAAACTAGGTGATGAAGCATCTATGCATTTATTGCTTTGGTGTCACTTGAGTCGAGATATTTGGAATCTTCTGTTTAGGGAGTTGACATGATATTATCGGCTTTGACCAAGTATTTCTTTGCATGGATCATTAACACCACTTGCATTTTTTCTAGCTAGCTGAGGTGACATTGTAGCGTCATAGCATTGTGATTTCTTTTTCAAAACTTTTGCTGGAACGAAATTCTGGTCTTTTTTCCAAGATCTGCCTCATAGTTGCATTGTTGTTTGGGATAAAGTTAAGACTTTGATGAGGAAATTGTCTTATTCTTCTAAATTGTGTGGAAGAATGGGGTCTTATTTGTAGCGTAGATTATTGAATCTCAATTAGACATTTCTTCTGCTATACTATCTATTGAGATTTTTTCTAGTTGCAATTTTCTTGTTCTTCAGCATATTGAGGATTTGACCCAAGAAAAGTTTTCAATACAACGAGCTCTTGAAGCCTCTCAAACTCTGGCAGAGTCCTTAGCTGCTGAAAATTCATCTCTGACAGATAGTTATAACCAACAGGTGGGTAATCATATTTTAAAAATTTACGTAATAATAGTTGTGTTTGTTACAACTACTTTTTCAACTGTTTTTGAACTTTAGGAACTATATACTCACTGTCTTCTGGAAGTGTGTCGATAACATTTTTCTCCCCACAATGTCGTGTTTGTGCTGCTTCTTTTGTCTTATAATTTGTCCTGGCTCAAAACAACTTACGACTAATTTATCAACGAGCAACACAATTTTAAACTATTTCCATTCATTTTCATTTTCATTTTTCAAGCGTCTTTTAATGTCACGCAACTATGGTTGTTAGGGAATCTTATGATGTACTTCTGGCAGAAGGTCATGTCTTCTAGTTGATCTTTTTTATCTGTTCACCATCAATATTGTCTGTATGGCTCTTGCTATTCCAGTCTTCAATATGATAATATAACTTCTTCAGTATCTATCAGGATTGTAGTACAAAAAGTCTCATATTGCTTGTATTTCTCCTTGATATTATTTATAATATTTGTTCAGAGGAGTGTTGTCAATCAACTAAAATCAGACATGGAGTTATTACAGGAGGACGTGAAGGCCCGTTTGGTTAGTATCTCACTCACTTAGTTGCTTGTTTTATAATTTCATTTGGCTATATATATAATGTCTGTAAGATGAACTTGGGGATTTCTATACTAGTCTAGTTTCTTTGTTTTTAAAAGTTGAGGGGGATGCGACATCGTCCAAATATTCCTTCTTTTTTTTTTTATTAAATAAAGAAAATGGATTGCGTCACATATGCAAAAAATTTCTGTTAAGAAATATTAAATTTTATAGATATCTGGAAATGAAGCAAGGTGTGATGACTGAAATTAGTTGAATGAACACTTATTTGATATAATCAATTTATTGGAAGGGAAAATATGGAGTTTATGGGACCATCTGAAGAGAGCTTTTTTGCTAGGTTTTCACAAGTTTGGGCATCTTGATTTATCTTTTATAATAATTTGTATAGTAAATGCATCTCCAGGAGTATTAGATAGAATACCTGGGATATCAAATTGTTTTTTACAATGGACTTATGGAGTTGCTATTCCACATTATGTTTAATGATGTTACGTGATCTAACCATTGCTTAAACTCCCATTTCTTTGTTTTTTTTTCTTGGATTGTTATGTTGAAGTATAATTTATATGTATACTGGCTGTTTAGTTGTTTTTTACTTCTTTCTTTTACTCATATATATGATATATTTAATGTATGGATGTGCGCGAATGACTTTTTACATCTGCAGTTGGAACTTGAATCTGTCAAACTTGAATACGCCAATGTGCTGCTTGAGTGTAATGCAGCTGATGAACGTGCAAAATTGTTAGCCTCCGAGGTTATTGATTTAGAAGAGAAGGTAGCGATTTCTACTCATCTATTTAATATTCTTATTTCACACTTCTTGGATATCTGAATAAAATTGAATAAGAATAACAGAAAAATTTCCCCGCTGACATACAATGTTAAATAATGGTTAAACTAGTACAAATGAAATAATTTACTAGAGCGTCGTTTTTTGTTCAACACTTCAACTCTTGGCCAACTTATTTCTAGTGTATAGCATATTTAGTTAGGAAGAAGCCTTTTTGGGAGCTACATTTTTTTGACTACCAGTTCGTTATTTTGTTATATTCCATATTGCACATGGAAATTGCATATTTACCTCTAATTTTCTCCTTTGTGTTTTAGGCCCTGAAACTAAGGTCTAATGAGCTAAAGTTGGAGAGGCAACTGGAGAACTCAGAAGCTGAAATTTCTTCATTCAAGTAGGATTATTTACTACTTGGGAAATTGATGTTGTTATTGGGTTTTGATCTCTGTTGCTTTTTCTCTTTATGCTCATTTTAAACTGGTGATTGCTGTCTCTCGACATGGAGAGGCAATGTCTTACCTATGGTTGCTGTTATGAAAACCTGCGCAGTCATGAGCAAAAAAACTGGAGAGATACAGCTTGCTTCATTTCTTATTCTTTATTTTTTATGTGTAATATTTGCACATCCTAAATCAAAATGAGAAGGTTTGCACAGTGAGTTTTAATAATGTAGGTAACAAACTCTTGTTTAGCATTTGGAGAGGAGGGTTCTTAAGATTAAAACTATAATTAGAGGATTTTTCAATTCGGAAGTGTATCATCTTAGCCGACGATACCTCATGGGCTGTATTCCTCTTCACGTGAGGAGGAAAATGGCAGTTGTGAATACAGCTGTTACTGTAGTTGTTAATAAACAAAAAACCCTTGACATTTCTTGTGGTATACTATCTCGTTACTGTCCCTCATCTTTGTTCGAAACCAACATTGGCAGTTGTCTTTTTTTGACAGTTTCTTTCAAAACTGGCTCTTCTAGTTTTAATCCTTATTGAAATGTTTCAGGAAGAAAATGATTAGCCTGGAAAAGGATCGCCAAGATTTGCAGTCAACTATTAGTGCTCTTAAAGAAGGTGAGAAAGCTTATAAAAAATGATACAGCTCTGATAGATGAATTCGCATGTCTTATCCGATATATAGAATTGACAACTGTGAATATCCAGATAGATCTTGGCTTGATTTGAAAGTGCTCAGCTAGTTCTTGGGTTTTGGTAACTTTATGCGAATAATAACACGGAGAATAAGTGATTCTCGTGGAAATGGAAAAGTCGCATTTAGGAGTTGGATTGGATGAAATTTCTTTTGCAAACATACTAAAATGAGTTTTTTGGTGGATCTTTTTGGAATTTTTGCCCTATCTATCTGTATATGTGTTCATATATATACAAATGCACACTCATGCACATATATATAAATTAGTACATGTGTTTGAGTTGAAGAATTTAAAATTAGCACACATATGAATGAATTGAAGAATTTATGTCAAAAGTAATTGTGCCTAGTTATGCTGTCTCTTGCACTTTTTTGTGCTGTTATCAATTTGATCATGTCTTATTAAAAAACTTTTTTTTGGTAGTCATCGTCTGGGGTTAGATAATTTTACATAGCTATAACGAGGAAGGAGAAAAAAATACATTGGGATGATAGTGTCAAATTTGTCAAGAAACCATTTTTTTACCATTGGTGTTTGCTGAGAAATCTGTTAGTCAGGGTGCAAGAATTGACTGGCTTGCATTTTTTGTCTTCATTTACAGAGAAGAAGTTGTTGCAGTCCAAAGTACGAAAAGCTTCTGCAGGGGGGAATTCTTTTGATGCTAACAGAAGTCTTAACAAGAAAGAAACATCTACATCTACAGAGGATTTAGGTTATATTAATCTGTCCTTTTTTTCATTATTAATAGTTGGTTCTTAAAGAATTTAATGGCCATACCATTGTGATTTCTTTTACGCATGGCAAGATAGCAGTCATAAAAGACATAGCCTAATCCTTGTTACTTTTGCTTCCCCTATGCTGCGAATAAATTTTGTGAGTGTATTGGTAACTTGCTTATATTGAGTAAATATATTAAATTTTTGTTAAATGCTTTTGCATTGGCCTTCTAAAAATGGTTCACCTGCAAATTTTGTCCTTTTTTCTACTATGGCTATCCTGACTCTATTTCTCCTTGAAACTAAGAATTATTCTTCTGGTTATTTATAGAGAGGCAACTAACATTGTTATGCTTCCTTAATGAGCTCTTCTCGATGACTCTATCATATTCTGTAGATATATATAGGTGGTTGATTTCCTCTCCCCTTCATTTCTTCATTGAAAAGCTAGTTTAATGAAGTGTGTTAGGAAGGGTAATTTAGGAATTCTGTTATGGGTAGTTTCTATTTTGAATTAAGAGTTGTTTTTAGTTTGAATTAATTGATAAATAGTGGATAAGGGGGAAATGATTTTTAGATAGTTAGTATCTAAAGATTTTCAGTTTAGAAATGAGAGGGATTGTAGACCCTCGAATCTCTGCGGGGAGGGACGGCAGACCCCCGAAGTTCTGCTAGCTATTTGTATTTTCTGTTTTATTAATTTTTGAGTGTTGTGTGCAAGTGTTCAATCTATTATTATTGTAAATCTGATAATAAATTGTGGCAATTCCTAACAAAGTGTCAACAAAGCATCTTGGCTATTCAGTATTTACAATGCCTTTGGAATTCTACAGTGGAAGAAGAAAAAAAAAATTCCAAAGAGCAAAGGGAGTAGGGAGTAGGATTCTATCTCCTTTCCCATTAAATGTTGCTTCACTACCTTGGGAAATGGCATAAATTTGAAGTCGCCCTAAGAAATTTGTTGCTCTTTCCCCTCTTCTCTTATTCTTTCAATTCCACCCTCCCACTTTAGTAATTCTATTCTTTTTAATCCCTTCCTTTTAATGTTTTCTCTTTTTCCCATGTCCTCAATTCGTATTGACTATACAGATGTGACTGCTGGTTACTTTTGCACTGGCTCTTATTTTAAAGCTTTGCTAACGGTAACTAAATATTAGTATACCTTAATCGATGCAGAAAATACAGATACTGCACCAGCTACTGCTTATGAAGATATAATGGGTGCGTCATCTCTTGGAGTTGATATCCCTGCAGGACAAATGCTTCAGACTTCTGAAGTTTTATCTATTTATATACCTCCTGATCAGATGAGAATGATTGAAAATATCAACACTATTATATCTGAGGTAACATCAAAATTTCTTGTTTATTATCATTTTAGCATTGAAATTGTTATTTTTATTGTGTGTTGATTCTTTATCCATGGCTCGTCTTTATTGTGTCATCATTGGAATAGTGAATATTACTTTAATTTACTATCATTGATTGTTTCCTTGTACAGTTGGCATTAGAGAAGGAGGAGTTGACACAAGCTTTGCAATCCGAATTATCTCATACCTCAGGTCTAAAGGTAACTTGATAAGTATCAACTACGGCAGCTTTGAGTCTGCTATTCACTTCCTACTTTCCTTACTGAAATTATTGAAAGGTCCCCCCCTGATGATCGTAGCAGATCATATTATTATACTCTTCTCCAACAAACTCCTAACTTCTAGCTTATTGAAATTCTAACTAAAAGATAGATTACAAATTCAAATGCTACTATTTGTATCCCTTTCTTCGTTGCTGCCACGTGTAGCTCTCTTCCTCCTTTGATATGTCCATCTAATTGCTGGCTTATCATAATTTTAATATGATATGGTACCATTAGTATTTACTTGTGTATTCTATAATTGACTCTTCAGAAGATTAGGCTTTTTTGACTTCCATATTAGTTTTTTGTGCTTTGCACCTCTTTTTTTTGTTTTTAATTTCCGATCCTCTTATTCCTCTGCCTTGCATATTTATATACTCTGTTTGTAAATGAAGGAGTTGAACAAGGAGTTGTCAAGACAGCTAGAGATTCAAACTCAAAGATTAGAGCTTCTGACCTCACAAAGCATGGTGGGTGAGAACATTCTTGCCAGGCAACAACCTATTGCCCGCTCGTTGCATGATGATATCACTTATGCGGACGAGGGTGATGAGGTATAGTTCTGTTGATATTTAATGATTGGGACTATTTTCTAGTGTTTATCTAGTGGTTTGGTTTGGTTGTAAGCTGTTTTTCAAATCAAATTAAGTATATCGCATTGAAAATTCAGCTCAAACTAAATGATATGTTTAAACAAACCAGACCAAACCACACAAAAAAACCATTACTATCAGAGATTGATGAAAGAATCATACGCATAATCCAATTAAAAATCATACAAAACACTTTGCCGTATGAGGGATGGGGGAAGACTCAACCAACCGAACTGAACCAAACCAAACAAACAATTACAATACCAGGGGTGAGTGAGGGAGAAGAAAACAAACTCAAATCGGCCCTGGTTTTTTGAGATTTCATACTGAACCAGCTTGGTTCAATGCCAAACCACACAAAACACATTGTCTGGGTTCAGTTTGTAATGTTTATTCGTTTTAGGTGGTGGAAAGGGTCTTGGGGTGGATTATGAAGCTCTTTCCAGGTGGCCCATCAAGACGAAGAACCAGCAAGCTTCTTTGAAATTCGAGTTCAGATACTTTGTTGATGAAGCGATCTTCCTCTTCTTTATCCTCGGTCTACATCTCGAGCTTTCGCAAAACACAGGAGGCACAAGGTTGTAATCTGTAAATTTCGAGTCATTCTACATTGTTCAGTTCATTCTTTGAGGATCAAGAAAGATGCATTTTGTTCTATTGCCATCTTAGACTAGCATATTGACTTGTCATCTTTAAGAAAATACTGTTAACAGAGAGAAAAGAAGCTCTTTTATGGCATAGTTGCTTGATGTTGTACACAATTTTGATGGAATGATTACTGGGATGAGAAAGTAAAAGAACAGCTGACCCTGTAATGGACTGTGATCAGAAATTCTACTTGTTAATTATCTCTGCTTATTTTGCAGGTCTTCCTTTACATTCCACGCATCTTCTCTGAAAAGTATTCTCTTTTCTTATGATCTATTTTTGTTGTTCAAAGTTTGATGGGTTTGTTTTTCCTGGCATTGTTCATTGAGGTTGGTCAATCATTGCTTAATTTCTCCTTTTTGAGGCCTGCAAATTCATGGCATCACTGTTGGAAGGGGTAGCTTTGTTTGTATTATGCGAGTGTCTTTGCTTCTTAGTTCTGAAAGTGGTCTATCAATTGTCATGCTATTGCTAGATACTAATAAATTTTAGATTTTGATAAATTATTTTTATTTTGAAATATTAAATGTAACGTTAATCCAATGAAAATGATAATGAAACATTTATTTTTATTAAATAAAATTTGAATTTATTATTATTTTCTTAGTTGTGTAGTTGAGAGATATAACATGAGATAATAAATTTCAACAGTTGAGACTAGCTTAGCAAATTATGTAAATTTGCTTCATAAATCGAATACGAGTATCCTTAATTGGAAAGAAATAAAGGGTTAAGCAAAAGGAAATAATCGATTTTAGAAAATTTAAAACTTTAATAACAGTCTAAGTGATGCTTACTAAAATGATATTTTTGCTGAATGTTTTTTATAATTTTTAATTAATTTTGTTTCTTATTGGGAATTTGAATTTTTTTAAAAAGATTTATGAAAACTATATTAGTCCGGCAAAGAATTCATGAAATCGCTCACAAGAAGATTACATTAAAAAAAAAAAAAAAAAAAAAAAAAAAAAAAAACATGAATTTATATGTGTCTTCTATAAAAGTGAGAATGTTCTTAATTTCTCCTAACATTTAAATAAAATAAATAAATTAAAATGATGATGTGTGTTTTTTTAATTCTCTATTCTACCATCTCTTTTCATTATTTCATTATTCTGTAAAAGGTCCTCTTGCTTCCATAAGAACTCCACCGATGGCATAGTCTGAAGCATCAATATCTATCTTGAACGGATTAACACGACAGGTTGGCTTCGTCTTCTTAGGCCATCAGAGCTCTAGAAACATCGCCTTGATTTTAGATGGCGAAAACAGTCTATTTTGATGTTTTGCAAGAAATTAACTTCTTCATCTTCAGTGGTGCAGCAACATGAAGTCAATAGTTCCCAACAAATATGGTCAAAGGCTTGTGGGCCTACTAAACCAAATTTCTTAATTTGGTTGTCAATGACAATGTTCATTCCATTTTTATAGAGTTATCCACCTACTGTTTTTCTTTTTTCAGGAAAATGAAATAACAACCAACTTTGTTGCCGTGTTGGAAAGCAAAGAAAATCAGCGCCTTCCGTTTTGTGTTTGCCAAAAATGAGTTAGTTATCTATTTAGTCTTTTCAAGATTTCAAATGTCAGTCTTTTGAATGTAACTTTCCTTCGTTCGACTAGGTAATTACTCAATACAACAACCTGCATTCTTTAAAGAATCAAATACAAAAACTGAAATTTTTTTAGCCAATTGTTGTTTTTTTAAGCGAGTTGATTATGTAGCTGTTTCATCAGGGAAAGTGAATGAGTTAATTGAATGTGGTAACTATGGTAAAGAGGCTGATGACTTACAATTTGTAACACAACACTTCAGTGAAGTAGGCCGTGTAATAAGCTTTGTTCTTGGGTATAACAAAGGTTTGCCGGAGCACTTGAAATGTCATTCTTGAACGTTGATTGCACTTATTGAGTCTCTATGATTTTGTACAATATCATTCCTCCACTCTGCCTATTAGGTCATTCCTCCAGCAATTGGGAAGATTAATTGTTTTATTGACCTGCAATCTAAACCTCCATTAGTAGATTGATATAAATTCAGCATCGAGTTATAACTCTTGCACGAGTAATGTTATGTTCATCTTCTAATGTAGACTCTATTTTTAATTGATGACGCGAAACTCGTTGATTAATATAATTATTAAATTTAATTAACACATCAAGCACATGTATACTCCAGGTCATTGGATAAAAATAAAGTAAAAAATTAAAGAAGAGAGTAAAATATGACATTTTTATTACACAAGAGATATGGATGTTATTCCGAAAAAACAATGTTCTTCAACTATGTGTCTTGGGTAGCGTCTACAATGCTTTTACATTTATTTTTTACATACAAAACTATTTGAAACCATTCATGTTGTATTAAAATTGAAACCAAGACAAAAAATTGTACCCGACTGCTATTGGAATTTGTTGAAAATTGAAAAGAAAAAAAGGGTGTCCATTCTGCAGCTTTATCGTTCTTTCTATTTTGATGTCATCATCTATAATTGAATAAAACAAGAAGTCTTGTATTCTCTCTCTACATGCGCTGCAGGCAGCCGTCCACCTCCAAGTTCGAAGACAGATGCTAATCAATGGAAAATAATTGAACAAATGGTCGTTGATCTGCCATCACTTCTGTTGAAAATAAATTATTTTTTTCAATTTTTTTACAGAACGTACCGCTTGCTTTTGACAACTCCTACATCTCCCAATAATTGCTGCAGTATGTGTTACTTGTGTTATTGACTCCTGTAAAAATTAATATAAATTTCTTCCCTCTTGATGTGATTTTCTTCTTTATTTTCGTATGAGCTGTAAAATAAACTTGACTAAATGAAAAAAGAAATAGATATTAAAAAAAAAATAGTGGAATAAAGTGACCAAATACATATCTTCTTCCCTCTCTCTCTCATGTTTTGTACTGTATTTTTTTATTTCTTTTAATTTAATGTCTGGGCTTCCGTGTTTATCTTTTTCCTCTCCTTCACGTCTTATCAGATAGTTGTTGCGTCTCTTTCATGTTTGGGAGTCTGGCACGCTTAGGAAATTGAGTGTCATTGTAGACTTTTACCGTTATTTCTATGCTGATGTCATCATCTATAATTGAATTGAGTGTTCACTGTCATTAGAGACCGTTCTAATGGAGCGTTCACTGTCCGCGCGCAGAGCCTGTATATTCTATTAATTAATTTTAAAAAAATATTAAACGATATTTAATTTATTTAAAATTTTTAATAAATATTTATTACATAATGAAAAAATAATCAAGAAAGTTCTGTAATTTTTTAATACTTATACTATTTATTGTAATTTAAATTAATTATTTTTATAAAATAATTATAATAAATCATACAAATGTTAGAAAATCACGAATCAAATTATCTTCTCATGATATGATAAACATGTAGTAAACTGATTCTTTACTTAGTGAAGAATGAATGATGTCTGGGAGCGTGCTATACTATGATTTTTTGCTTTCTTCAATTTAATGTCTGTTCAATGGTTTTTGTCTATGATTATAAGTTGAAGAGTTTAAAAGTTGGTTAATTACATGTGACGATTTTTCTTTCTTTACATTTTCTTTTATTGAGTTTCAATTTCATTTTCATTGTGTCATCCTATCAATTCAATCACAAGTCACAATGTTGTTTTATTTTAGCTTTGCCTTCATATGCTATACTAGTGCACCTACTTAATATGCGTATTAAGTGTGACAAAGTAGACATGGACTAATTTCATAGGGGATCGACCAAGATAAAAATTAATATAAATTCTTTGACTTTTGATTTTTTTTTTTTGTACATCAATTTTTTGTAATGGGTTCCTTTTATTTTAATTGTCAAATTGCTTCAATATCTTTTATTTTCATTTTCGGGTTAATTTTTTGTCATCTATTTACTCTTGATCTATTGACGCAACTATTGACCGATAATGATGGTGTAATTACCATTTTGACCTCTAAATATAATTTTATTTTTATCCAATTTTGTTTTTATTGGATTTCTTAACATGGATTTATTTTATTTTTATTTTATAATTTATCCTTTTGACCTTCAATTATAGTTTAATTAAATTTTGTTTTTTTATGAAATTTTATTTTTTATTACATTTTCTTCTAACATTTTTATTTAATTTATCGTTCAAACTCTTTCATTTTCTCTCCGCTTGTAATTACAAAATTTTGATCACATTAAATTCTTTGATATTTTAATATACTAATATATATTTTGTAATGATGATTTTTTGTTTTTATAAAAAAATTTATTTTTTATTGTATTGATTTTTAGTTTTTGGCTTATTCCAACAACAACTATTGTATTGATATGCTCGCTTTCAAGACTCCTCCGTAATGGACTCTTCTTGTTCTCTCCTATAACATTTGTTTTTTTTACCTCGCAAAATGTTATCCCATGTTAAATTCTTAGCACCAGTTTTACACTATTATTGTCATTTTAGTGTTACATCTTCTATCATAATAATATCTATTATTCTATCTATTTATCATCTAACATTCTATAAATGTTAGTATAAAACTAATTTATCCTAACATTTTTTTTTTTTCAAATTTCATTCTATTTTTCTCACTCATAAATTATTTTTAGTATTTGTTTTAAACTTTCAAGGTGAATAATATTGTAACACCTGGTATTTTGCCTATGTAATTATTCCCCGAATATGTAAGTGGATGTACTCCGATATTAATGCAAATGACTATTTTTAGTGAAATTATCAAAGTGTTCAATTGGATGAGAGCGATTGTAAGACCGATTCAATATACTAAATAGAAATTTAGTTAAAAACCAATGGAAGGACAAATTAGGAAGGAATTAAGGTTAGTGGGAGGGAGCCAGTAGATGATTGACACTTGACAAAACTTGTTGAAGGAGCCAATGCCTTTTCTCTTCCATTCTTCCTCATTTCTCTTCACTCTACGTGAAGCACTCTTCTGTTTTCTCTCTTCCAGGCGCTTGTGACAAATTTTCAAACTTTATTTCTTCCTTTTCTTTTGGTTTCCTTCAGTAAAGGTAACCCTTTTTCACTAGTTAACAAATTTAGGTTAAACGTTAGTTCTTTTTTTTTGAAGTTTAGGTTAATGTTCGATTTTTGCGTACTCTAGGTTCGCGAACCACGGTTGTCGTGTGTGCAAAGCTTGCTACATTTCGGGCAATAGGTAAGTTCATGCATATAAGTTGGCCCTTAAATTCCTACAGCAAGGAGACACTAGGTTTTGGTTCGGGTAGTTAGGTCCTAGGTTATGCTTTAAGTTAAACGTGTTCTTTGTGTTCTGTTTCCCGTAGGTTTTCTCTTTGTGTTCTATTTCCCCGTAGTTTTTATTCTGTCACCTGTATATATTGAGTTTAAGCATCATACCTGTTCATGTATTTACGTTTTTTTGGAAAACCCTGTAAATGTTTTCAGCACCGGATTTGAAGTTAAGAAAGATAAAACCTGTAATAAAATGTATTTGAAAATGTTCATGCACAGCATATGCATCAATGCATTTCATGTTCTTACTGAGCTTTAGGCTCATAGTTGAACTTCCTGTTATAGGTATGGATCCTCCAGATGAGGACATTGTGCCTCAGGATGAGGAGTTGATGTAGTTGGCGGGATTGAGCTCATAGGGTTTGGTTGCTGCAGTCAGACGTATTTCTGTCCCGAGGTTTCAGTTTTAAAGTGAATTTCATGTATAGAAACCTTGTTGGGATTTTGGTGTTTTCGTTTTAAAACTCTGTTGGGAACTTTGTTGGGGTTATGTAATGTATAGGTTTTGGTGTTCAAGTTTTTAAATCTCTGTAATTGACAGTTGAATGCATATTTTGATTTATTCTGGAACTACTTGGAGTTCTCATCTTTTAGGTTGTGCATGGATTGTCTCGAGTTTTAGAGCTATCCATGCAGTCTGAATTCTTGCACTTCCATCATGTTTTCTAACTTCTGTCATGTTTTCATCCATGTTTTAAAACTGTGTTTTGGAATCAGGTTTTGGGGTTTTGAAGTTTTCATGCTTTCTGTTTTATGTCTCCTGGTAAAATAGTCGTCCATTCCGTCTTTAAATTTTATCGTCCATTTTGCCTCCAGTTTTTGGCTTTCAAGTTTCCCAGTATTTTGGCTAAGTGTTAGTCGTCCACGCTGCCCTTCAAAAACAGTTATCATTCTCTTCTGTAAAACAGTCGTCCACGTCCATTCTGCCTTCAAAATAATAGTCTATTTTGCTTTCGATTTCTGTTATTTTAATCGGCTAAGTGTCATCGTCCAAAGTTATCGTCTATGATAACGTCGCCGAGAGTCTGTCTGTTATTTTAAAAGTTCAAGGTCTGCCTGTTATTTTAAACGTCCACGTTGCCTTTGAAAATAGTCGTCCACGCCTTCTGTTTTTATGCCTTTCAGTTTCTGTCTTTCGAGTTTTTAAGTATTCGGCTATGTGTTATCGTCCAAAGTTATCGTCCACGATAACTTCGCCGAGAGTCTGCCTATTAGTTTAAAAGTCAAAAGTCTGTCTTGGATTTTAAACGTCCACAGACTCATGTGTCCACTGTTTTTGTCTTTTAGTGCAAATGTCTACGGACTCCTGCGTCCACTGTTTTAGTCTTTTATTATAAACGTCCACGGATTCCTGTGTCCACTGTTTTCCTCTGTTATTTTTCTAAAAGTCCACAGCCCCCGATCGTCCACGGCTACTGTAGCCTTCCACAGTATGTCTTCTAGTTTACGTTTTTCCCATTTTTATTCTGTTTATTTCCCCCAGTCGTCCATTTCTATTCCCTGTTTTTCCTAGTTCTTCTGTTATTCACTCCTGTAACCTAGTTTTAAATGAGTTCTCGTTCTCTCTCTGCAAAGTGTTTTTCTATGTTTCTTTATGTTGTCTTCTGTCGTATATTCTGTCTTTCGGTTATGTTTTCTATTAAAGTTTTAAAAGTAAAGTTAAAAAAAAAAAATGTGTCATGTTTTAAAATGTCCGGAGTGATGGCTTGGCTCTCGGATCCCGATCCGGACCGGGTTTCGGGCTGTCACAAATATAAAATAAAATAAGTGAAATATTGTAAGCCGTATCATTCTCTCTCTCCGCTTGTAATGGCAAAATTTCGGTCACATTACGTTCTTTCATATTTTAATGCACTAATATATGTTTTTTTAATGATGATCTCTTGTTTTCATAAAAAAATTTTATTTTTTATTACATAGTTATGTATTGATTTACCAAATATTATAATGAAATATCTTTGTATATTTTATTATTTTATTTTAGGTCATCATAATTTTTGTTTTATATATTGAAATCTCTATTCTTCTCTCTGCTTGTGATTACAAAATTTCGGTCATATTACAACTTTTTTTTATATTTTATTATACTAATATATTTTGTAAAGATGATATGTTTTTCATCTAGTTTTGTTTTTTATTACATAGTTATTTATTGATTTAATAAATATTATAATAAAATATTTTTATATAACTTATTATTTTATTTTAGTTTATCATGATTTTTGTTCTATTTTAAAATATAATATATTAATATATTTGTCTTGTTGTTTGTTTTTTTTTAATTATTTTTTTGTTAATATTTATCTACAAATAATTTAATGCATTACTCTATTAAAATTATCGATTAAGCATGCTAAGCTTATTAAAGAATATTAATTTATTTTAATGATACATGTCGTTTTAGTTGTTATTTCACATAATATTTTGTATATTTTATCAACATAGTTGGCGTGTTCAATACTATTCATATTCTTAGTGATATGTGACATTTATCTCAGCAACAACGATATATGTTATTTAACTTATTTTTTTAGTATTATTGTCATTTATCATCGATCATTTAACTTGTACTTGCTTCTTTTTAGATCAATATTTAAAATAGGGTAAAGTGTAATTTGGCCCCTACAACTAGGTGAAATGAGCAATTTACACCGTAAACTTGAATAATAGGCAAGAACAACCTTAATGTATTGATAATGGGTAATATGGTCCATACCGTCATATTTTCCATCAAAAAGTAACATTTTTTCACTTGTTCATTTTTTTTCTCGAAATGTCCCTCACTGGATCGAACCGGACCAGATCGGTTCGGCTAATTCCACTCTGATTTTTTCTTTTAAATCCTATTCCTTAGAAAAGAGAAACAGAGGAATATAATTAAAAATAAAATAAAAAACCAAAATACAATTAGCCGAACCGGTCCGGTCCGGTTCGGTCCAGTGAAGGGCATTTCGGGAAAAAAAAATGAACAAGTGAAAAAACGTTACTTTTTAACGAAAATTATGACGGTAGAGGCCATATTGCCTATTATCAATATATTAAGATTGTTCTTGCCTATTATCCAAGTTTACGGTGTAAATTGTCTATTTCACCTAGTTGTAGGGGCCAAATTGCACTTTACCCTTTAAAATATGATTGTTATAATGACTACGTGATGTGCACGTAATGACCACTAGTTTTAGAATAAATATTAATATAGACCTCGAGCCTAACACCTAACACCTTATATTATATTTTTTTGGCACATTTAACCTCAACGTTAGAAGCAGTAACAATAAACACCTTATAATTTATTTATTTTTATCTATTTAACATCAAAATTTGAGGGATTAGCAACAAACATTGTAACGACCCCGTTTCCCAGCAAGATATTGTCCGCTCTGGGGATTGGGCCGTAGCACAATATCCTCCCTTCACTAGGGGTGTTCAAAACCGGTTTCGGTTCGGTTTTGGGGAGTAACCAAACCGAACCGATCGGTTTCGGTTTTGGATTTGCCAAACCGAAACCGGTTTTGGGGCACAACAAAACCGAACCTAAACCGAACCAAAAATTTCGGTTCAGTTTCAGTTCGGTTTCGGTTTTACAACCTATTTTTAGGGAAATGAAGTATTAGGTCCCGAGGTTTGCCCCGCAACCCGAGATTTGCCCCGCAGTCATACACATACATTCACATTCGGGTCATCACAATCACCCCCCCCTCGGGGGCCCAACGTTCTCGTTGGCCACATTTCCGGTTGGGTACAGGCTCTGATACCATTTGTAACGACACCATTTCCCAGCAAGATATTGTCCGCTCTGGGGATTGGGCCGTAGCACAATATCCTCCCCTCACGGCTTTGTTTGGCGAGAACTTCCCGGAAGGTCACCCAACCTAGGATTGCTCTCGCTGAAGCACTTTTAACTTCGGAGTTCTTATGGGATCCGTTGCCAATCGTGCTCCAAAACGCGTCTTGCTATCTTGGGAGGGATCTTTTACATATGTTTCATTTCCATGTACTTCCCCAAGCGATGTGGGATTGTGACAACCCCCTCTTTACGACCCGGAATTCGCCTATACTCGAGTCCGGGATTCGCCTACACTCGACTTAGGTCCCGAGGTTTGCCCCGCAGTTGTACACATACATTCACATTCGGATCATCACAAACATCTTCTTCGTTTGAAGTGAGATCGGTTCTTGTTTTGTAGAAAAGTGAGAATCCATCTAATTTCTCCTAACCATTTAAATAAATAAAAAACAAATTAAAATAATGGTGTAATTTTTAACCTTTACATATAGTTTTATAATAATTTTGTTTTTTATTGGATTTTCTTTTAACATTAGATTTATTTTATTTTTACTTTGTAATTTACATCTTGACCTTCAATTATAGCTTAATTAAATTTTGTTTTTTTGTAAAATGTTGTTTTTTATGAAATTTTTTTATTACATTTTCTTCTAACTTTTTTAATAAATTTATTTTATAGAATGTTAGATAAATTTAATTATTCCTAACATTTTTTTAAAATTTTATTTCATTTTTCTCACGCATATAAATTATTTTTAGTATTTATTTTAAACTTTCAAGGTGAATAAGACAAAATAAAATAAGTGAAATATTTATTTATTTTTTTTGTAAAATTTTATTTTTTTATAAAATTTTGTTTTTTTATTACATTTTCTTCTAACTTCTTTATTTAATTTATTTTATAGAATTTTAGATAAATTTATTTATTCATAACATTTTTTTAATTTTATTACATTTTTCTCACTCATATAAATTATTTTTAGTACTTATTTTAAACTTTCAAAGCGAATAAAACAAAATAAAATAAGTAAAATATTGCAAGTTTTATAATTTTCTCTCCACTTGTAATTGCAAAATTTTTGTCAAATTACATTTTTTTTATATTTTAATATACTAATATATATTTTGTAATAATGATTTTTTTATCAAAAAAATTATTTTTTATTGTATTGATTTAAGAAATATTATAATTAAATATCTTTGTATAACTTATTATTATATTTTAGGCCATCATGATTTTTTTTATATATTGCAAGATCTATTCTTCTTTCTTCGCTTGTAATTGCAAAATTTCAGTTACGTTACAGATTCTTTAAATATACTAAATTATTTTGTAAATATGCTATTTTTATTTTTATCAAATTTTGTTTTTTTTTTACAAATATTTTTTTATTTGTCAAAGACTGTTCGTGTCAATTTTTTTGTTAGATCAATAGTTCTATAAAAATCAAGATAGAATACATAATATTTTAATTTTTTGTATTTAATTTTTTATTTGTCAAAGACTGTTCGTGTCAATTTTTTTGTTAGATCAATAGTTCTATAAAAATCAAGATAGAATACATAATATTTTAATTTTTTGTATTTTATTCACTATTTTATTTTGTTGTTTTATAATTTTTAATAATCCGACTATTCATATTCTAGTTTGTTCTTTTCTTATCCTACTATGTGGTCGCCCTCATTTATACGTGCGGTCGCCCATGAACGAAACGTGATCGCCCGTGAGCGACCTAATATAAATTCGAGGTCACCCACGGTTTAAACCAGCGCGACCTAGGTGTTTCTCCGGTGACTTTCTGCACGATTTCTTCAAATTTTTGCCTATGTAGTTCGTTCAATCGACGATCCCCGCATTTCTCTCTATCTGTTTGTCATTTTGTGCCCTAATTACATAATGGTAGGAGTTGGAGAAATGAGTGAGCATGGGATTGTTGAGAAAGAGCTTCGTGCATTAGAAGTGGATCCGATCATGGATTTTGTAGAGCAGGAGCTTCGTGCATTTGATCATGAAGATGTTTTGAAATATTGGTGCATTCGATCTCCGCGTCTCTGGAAGAGGAGCTTCGTTCATTATGTAATTCGGAAGATGATGAGGTCGAGAGTCGGTCTCCACTTCTCTAGACGAGGAACTTTGTTCATTATGCGATTCGAAAGATCATGTTCCAAAAATATGTATCTGGACAGGAAGTATAATTCTTTGAAAGAAATAAGAGAAGTGGTAGATTATGTAACGATCCTAGTTGGAGTCGCCACGTAATTCATGACCTTCTTAATCAGTTAGTTCTTACTTTCTGCACCTTGTTCATTATTAGTATTATTTTTTTTTAATACTTAGGACTTAAAACTTGACTCGCAGACCACAGATCATCTGACAAAACTAAACCATCCAAAACTCCATTCTTTCACTGATCTAATAACTCATTAGTTCACAGAATCGAGCGACTATGCTCGGTTATCAGATCCATGACATAATCGGGCAGAGAAGAAATGCCTCAGATCACTCGACGTGATTCTGCTCGGGCTGCATGGGTTTGCATGCAACGGCTGATAGGGTACACATCATCCAATCTATCACGTGCACTTCGCGTGACTTAATGGACATCGCCCGGTAGAGGTCATCTATCGGTGGACACGTGCATCTCTCGTGACTCATTAAACATCACACGACATTAGAAATACACTACATCGCCCGATCGCTAGACGCCAAAATAACGTTTACATCGTCCGGTGACTCAAATGCACTACATCTACCGGTCACTAGATGACAAAATAACGTTTACATCATCCGGTGACTCGAATACACTACATCTACCGGTCACTAGACGACAAAATAACATTTACATCGTCCGGTGACTCAAATACACTACATCATCCGATGAGTAAAATACTCGACATCATCCGGTGAGTAAAATACTCGACATCATCCGGTGACGTCAGCCGGGAGGTTCAATCGATCAACTTCTATCATCCAACTCTTGCCGATGACGTCAGCCGGATGATACACTCATCCAGCTCTTATCATTCATCAGTAAAACACAATAATCATCAAACAACTACAGCCAACAGGGGATGTCTCGACTCTCACAAATTTCAACTTGATAGACATAAACCTTAAACGAATAAATGTCATAGACTTGTTCAGGATACGTAAGCGGAAGACTCATATAAAACAGGATATCCTAGGTTCTTACAATCATCCTCAAACTCAGAAGTTGAATCAGACAATTTCATGTCCAAATTAAAATATGATCCTATCCTACTTGGGCATCAGTTTTCTCATAAGTCTTACTGACATAAAATGAACATAACCACGGGTCATAATCGCCACCCAGCCACAGGATTGCACCCTGAACATCTTTCAGCAACCAAACTCGACATCCTCATTAACTTTGGAATCCTCACCTGATATCTCGTCACCTACATCATAAGATTTAAACTATAAGCCTAATGCTTAGTAAGGAACGCAACTAACATGTATTAGTGAATGCACAGTTGAGAGAAAATCATAATCGTATTCTTTTCATGCTCTTTTCTTGTTCCTTATTCGTATTCTTGTTCATCACTTTCATCATATGGATTAAGGGAGGATTTGTGCCGTGAAAGGGGGATTGACAGTGATTTTGATCATATTCTCTTTCGGGTCGTTTTCATGGCCCCTCTTTGGACTGTGGCTTGCGTCAATCCGCCCCCAACCCTCGCTTAATTTGGTTGCATAAGTTTCATTTTCATTCTCATATCTTGTTCATGGGAAATACATGCTCATAAATCATTTTCATATGCTTGAGAAGTAAATCATGATGCATGACATGAATGTTCTTAAATCATCAGACTATGGAAATATCATACTGGACAGTTGACTTTATAGACTCTATCAGAACATCACATAATATGGTTCTCAAATATCCGTAAATCATCCAAGTACAAACCATCTTACTAACTTAAAACAAACATCAAACATATAACTAATTTAGTACCCTTAAGATGTAGGGCCCTAATGGCCGAAAATCTTAATACATTTACTTACATTGCTTCCTTAGCAAAGTCGTGCACTACACTTCAAACCTCTTCACCTGATATCATTTCACATCTCAGAGTCAATATAGATCCTAAATATTCAGAAATCAAAGCTAGAACAGTCCTAACTGTAGTTAAAGTCGTTCCCGAATCCCTTAGTCTAGTTCTCTGTGTGCAGTCTGAAATCCTAAAACCGACGCAGCTAGTGTGATGACCCGAATATGCACGTATGGGTACGATGGCTGCACGAACCGGAACCCGGATGGCGGTACGTCCGCGCGGGCGAACCGGAAGGTGACAGGTCATAAAAAAGGGGGTCGTCACAATCCCACATCGCTTGGGGAAGTATGTGGAAATGAAACATATGTAAAGAGGCCCTCCCAATATAGCAAGACGCGTTTTGAAGCACAATTGACAACGGATCCCACAAGAACTTCGAAGTTAAAAGTGCTTTGGCGAGAGCAATTCCAGATTGGGTGACCTTCCTTGAAGTTCTCGCCAAACAAAGCCGTGAGGGGAGGATATTGGGCTGCGGCCCAATCCCCAGAGCGGACAATATCTTGCTGGGAAAAGGGGTTGTTACAAATGGTATCAGAGCCTGTACCCAACCGGAAATGTGGTCAATGAGGACGTTGGGCCCCCGAGGGGGGGTGATTGTGATGACCCGAATATGCACGTATGGGTACGATGACTGCACGAACCGGAACCCGGATGGCGGTACGTCCGCGCGGGCGAACCGGAAGGTGATAGGTCGTAAAAAAGGGGGTTGTCACAATCTCACATCGCTTGGGGAAGTATGTGGAAATGAAACATATGTAAAGAGACCCTCCCAATATAGCAAGACGCATTTTGGAGCACAATTGACAACGGATCCCACAAGAACTTCGAAGTTAAAAGTTCTTTGGCGAGAGCAATTCCAGGTTGGGTGACCTTCCGGGAAGTTCTCGCCAAACAAAGCCGTGAGGGGAGGATATTGGGCTGCGGCCCAATCCCCAGAGCGGACAATATCTTGCTGGGAAAAGGGGTTGTTACAGCTAGGTTCAACTAACGATTAATCTGAGTCGGTGTGATAAATGTCTAGAATCGATTCGGAATGACATTGCTAAATCCAGAATATAAATGGTACTAATGTTACTCGGCCATTGGAGAACCAAACTCCAACACCAAGCTGGAAATAGAGCCTAACAAATAACTGACAACTACATCGTCTAACCCATACCTTGAGCGTAGAGTAGCTGAGCAAAGGCAAAGGAACCGGTCGTCGGAGGAAGGATGACTGGCAGGCAGAGAGCGAGAGCTAGGGAGAGAAAAATCGCTGAAGGGAGAATGTCGGCTACAATGAGGTTTAAGGTTTCCATTTCAAATTTATATCAACTAAGTTCCTCTTTAATTACCACACTGCCATCACACAAATAGAATCCAATAAGCTTTGGCATTAAAATTAACTAAATAAAAGGTCGAGTAAAGAGGTGAACGTTGATTCCATTAAGAAAATCACCTGGCTGAAAATGTCGGGTGTTACATCCACCCCTCCTTAAACAAAATTTTCGTCCCCGAAAATTGATCAAGCAAAGAGCTCCGGATATTTGTCCAACATATTCTTTCCGTCGTTCCCATGTGGCTTCTTCAATTCCATGATTTGTCCATAAGACCTTAACCAATGGAATTTCCTTATTCCTTAGAGTTTTTACAGCAGATTCCAAAATTTGCACTGGCTTCTCCTCATACATTAGTGTTGGCTCAATTTCGACATCCACTGACTTAACAACTTGTGTAGGGTCCCGTATGCATTTTCTCAACATTGACACATGAAAGACATTGTGAACTTTATCCAGTGATAGGGGCAATTTTAGTCTATAAGTTGTGCTGCCGATCCTCTCCAAGACAGGGAATGGTCCAACAAATCGCGGATTAAGCTTTCCTTTCTTACCAAATCTTAAAACTCCTTTAAATGGTGAAATCTTTAGAAAAACTTCATCTCCAATAGAGAACACTAGGTCTCTTTTCCTTTGGTCTGCATAACTTTTCTGTCGTCTTTGTGCAGTAATTGTAACGCCCGACATTTCGGCCAGGTGATTTTCTGACCATTCTCATTGTTACCCTTTATTTAACCTTTATGATTAAATTTAATGTTGAGGCAAATTCATTACAAGTTGAGTAAAACTAGGTTGAGTGGCAATTTTGTAATAAAGACTGAAGGATTAGGTATAAATAGAAAATGGAAACCTTAAATCTCATTTAAACCTCACTGCAGCCGACATTTCCTCTCGGCGACTCCCTTCTTCTCTGGAACTTTCTTCCTCCCCAGCAACTGGTTTTTCAGCCTCTACTCCGGTAACCCGCATTCTAGGTAAGATTTTGACAATGTAGATGCCGGGTAGTCATTTAGAACTCTGTTTTCAGTTGAACTTGTACTTTCGAGTTCTTCAATGGCTAAGTCAGTTGGTTATCGTTCCTTATCTTCATTTGGTAATGCCACCTTTAAATCGATTCTGGACCTTTTATATAACCGACCCCGTTTAATCGATAGCTATATCTAGCTGTTTCGGTTTTGGATTTCAGACTGCACAGAGAACCTTAGCTGCTAGATTCTAGGATGACTTTCGATTATAACTTTTAGGACTTGATTTTAACTACTATAATGTGGAATGTTTTAGGTGAAGAAGTTGAAGAGAAAGTGATTCAAGTTGCTAAGGATCCAGGTAAGTGAATGTACTAAGTTTCCGGCCAATAGGGCCCTACATCAAAGGACTATGTTAGATTTAGTGAACGTTGTCTTCTATATGTTTGATGAAATGTCGATGGATATGGTTATGTTATTCTGATGTTCTCCCCTGTCTTAGTTCGATGATTAAGTGCATTTATGTTATGCATCATGTTTTACTTCTCAAGCATATGAAAATGTTTTGAAATATGTTTTCTCATGAATAAAATAAGAAGATAAAACTTATGCAACGTGGTTAAGTGAGGGTCGGGGGTGGTTCGGCGTATGTCACAGTCCGCAGTAGGACATATGAATACGACCCGCAGTAGGGACCATGATCAAACTCACTGTCGAACCCCCTTTACAGGCACAAATCCTCCCTTAAACCACATAATGTAATGAAGAATATGAATGATGAAAGGAATGATGAATATGAGCATGTCTACGAATGATGATTATGAACAATGAATACGAGATACGATTATGAATGATGATTAAGAACAAGTACGTGAAAAGAAAAGACTTATGAGCATGTTTTTCTCCAAGTTATGCATTCATGAACTCATAATAGTTTGCATTCCTTACTAAGCCTTAGGCTTACAGTTACACCTTACGATGTAGGTGAAGAAATATCAGGTGAGGAATACAAAGTTGAGGATGAAGTTTAAGCTGGTTGCTGGAAGGTGCTCAGGGTGGAAAGTCTGTGGCTGGATGGCGATTATGACCCTCTGGTTTTACTCTTAAGGTTTTAATGATAACTATGAACATAAAAGTTTAAGTAGGATGATGTTACTTATGATTATGGAGCTTGAACTTGTCTAGCTTGAATACTGATTATGAGTATATTATAAGAATATAGAATGAGTGATTTTAACTAAGTCTTCCGCTGTATGAGTTTTAATGAATCTGTGGTTTATTCTGTTGGTGTCCCGGTATTAAGTTTGAAGTTATGATGTTTGTGCTGCCGGTAGACGAAATGTATTTGTCTATCGGAAGGTGTGAGTGTTATTATGGAGTTTAGAAATCGGTAGATGAAGTTTGCTTGTCTACCGGAAGAAGAAGATGTTAGGTTAATGTTTAGTAGTCGGTAGATGAAAGTACTTGTCTATCGGCAGGAGATGTGTTATTTTGAAGTGTAGAAATCGACAGGAGGATTGTGATGGGAGTCGGGTAAGTCTGTCTTCCGGAGGACGTCATCGGAAGAGGAAAAGTATTTGTCTTCTGGCTGACGTCATCAGCAGACGATATGCCTAGAGATCGGCATGTGTAGTAGGTCAAGATACCGGAAGATGGAAATGTCATTCCGCCTTACCAGAAGATGTAGTGCCACGTCATCGGCAGATGATGTGAGTTAATCTACCAGAAGATGTAGTGCCACGTCATCGGCAGATGATGTGAGTTAATCTATCGGAAGATGTAGTATAACTGCCATCGGCAGATGTTGTGTGTTGCCATCGGCAGATGGAGTGCCTTGTCATCGGTAGATAAGTCAGTCTTTTGTCGTTGTAATTGAGTGATGATTTAATTGGTCACGCGTGATGCACGTGACCATCGGCAGATGCAAATATGTGTGCCTGCCGATAGATGTCTAATGAATCATGTGAGATGCACGTGCAGGCCGGTAGAACAATTGGATGTTTGTCGTTTAGCGACCGGCAGGAGTGAAAGTTAAATGTGGTTGTTCAGCGAACTTAAGTTAAGTTAGAATGAGATTTGATATATATATAAAAAAAAATATATACACCGATTACAGAGGTATAAAAGTACGGATAAGTTTAAAGGAAAGTCATGACACGTGATGATCCTCCTCGGGTCGTTACAGTAATCATTCTTTTCCTAATAATGGCAATCTTGTCTGATATCTGTTGCAAGATCTCGGGACCAAGGAGTTTTGTTTCACCGACCTCATCCCAGTACAAAGGTGACTTGCACTTTCTGCCATAAAGTGCTTCATAAGGTGTCATTCCAATGGTGGACTGGTAACTATTGTTATAAGAAAACTCAATCAAGGGTAGGTATCGACTCCATGATGTCTGAAATTCTAACGCACAAGCTCTCAACATATCTTCAAGTATCTGAATAGTCCTCTCAGATTGACCATCGATTTGAGGGTGAAAAGCAGTGCTGAAGGATAACTTTGTTCCTAATGTGCCTTGCAAACTTTGCCAAAATCTTGAGGTGAATCGAGGATCACGATCGGAGACAATAGATAAGGGAATCCCATGGAATCTGATAATTTCTTGAAAGTATAGGTTAGCAAGCTGGTCCATTGAAAAGGTCGTTCTTACTGGTATAAAGTGTGCTGATTTTGTCATTCTGTCTACCACAACCCAAATACTATCATGTCATTTGATTGTCTTTGGTAATCCTACTAAAAAATCCATGGCAATGTTTTTTCATTTCCATTCAGGGATCGGTAAGGGTTGAAGAGTACCTCCTGGGCGTTGGTGTTCTGCTTTAACTTGCTGGCATACCATGCATGACTCAACAAACTTAGCCACATCTCTCTTTAAATTTGGCCACCAATAATGTAATTTCAAGTCTCGATACATCTTGGTGCTACCAGGATGTACAGAGAAGGGAGACGAGTGAGCCTCAGTCAAGATCAACTTACGTAATTCCTCTTCGCATGGAATATACCATCAATTCCTAAATTTCAAAATATCATCATTAGAGAGGCTAAAATCAGGAGAGGCGTCTTTTAACTTACTCATCGTACTATTATTCTCCTTCGAATCCTTTTGCTGTGCCTCCTTGATCCAGTCCAAAATAGTTGGTCGAATAGATAAATCGGCAAGTAAGGTTGACAACTCAGGAACTATTTCCAACTCGAACTTCTGAACTTCCTTCCATAATGGTACAGACATGGTTGTTACAGCGGGCTGTATCGTCTCAGACATTCTGCTTAATGTATCAGCCACAGCATTGGCCTTACCCGGGTGATATTTAATTTCGAAGTCATAATCCTTTACAAACTCCAACCAACGTCTTTGTCTCATGTTTAATTCCTTTTGGGTGAAAAGTTACTTCAGGCTTTTATGGTCAGAAAACACCTCACATTGTTAACCATATAAATAGTGTCTCAAAATCTTTAAATCAAAAACAACTGCGGCTAACTCTAAATCGTGAGTGGGGTAATTCTGTTCATAACTCTTTAGCTGTCTAGAAGCATATGCTACAACCTTGCCTTCCTGCATCAAGACACACCCCAGACCAACTTTAGAAGCGTCACAATAGACACTGTACTTTCCTTCCTCAACTGGGAGTGTCAAAAGGGAGGCTGTCGTTAACTTCAGCTTAAGTGTTTGGAAGCTTTCTTCACAAGCTTCAGTCCAAGAGTACTTGGTGTCCTTCTTAGTCAAACTTGTTAATGGCTTAGCTATCATAGAAAATCCTTTAATAAACTTCCTATAATAGCCTGCCAAACCAAGAAAACTATGGATTTCACTGACATTCCTTGGCCGTGGCCAGTCCTTAACAGCCTGAATCTTGGTTGGATCTACTGATATACCTTCAGCAGAGATGACATGGCCTAAGAAGTTAACCTTACCCAACCAGAACTCACACTTGGACAACTTGGCATAAAGTTGTTGCTGTTTCAGGGTTATCAAAACTACTCTTAAGTGTTCTTCATGGTCAGTTTCAGTCTGTGAGTATATAAGAATATCATCTATGAATACAATCACGAACTTATCCAAATATTCACGAAACACTCGGTTCATCAAATCCATAAAAGCTGCAGGTGCATTGATTATCCCAAACGATATTACAAGGCATTCATAATGTCCATAGCAGGTCCTGAAGGCTGTCTTTGGTATATCTTTCTCCTTAACCTTCAGTTGGTAGTACCCCGAACGCAAGTCAATCTTTGAAAACACTTTAGCTCCTTGTAATTGGTCAAAAAAGTCGTCAATTCGGGGCAAGGGTACTTGTTCTTAATTGTCAACTTATTCAGTTCTCTGTAGTCAATGCACATCCTTAAGGAACCATCTTTCTTCTTAACAAATAATACAAGTGCACCCCAGGGAGAACTACTAGAGCGTATAAATCCCTTGTCCACTAATTCCTGCAGTTGAACTTTTAATTCCTTCAGCTCAACAGGTGCCATACGGTAAGGATTCTTAGACACAGGTAATGCCTCGGGATAAGTATCAATCACAAACTCTATTTCCCTATCAGGTGGTAATCCTGGAAAATCATCCAAGAATACTTCAGGGAACTCTCGGACTATAGAAATATCTTGTAATTCTATCTTATTCCTCACCCGAGTATCCATTATACTGGCTAAGTAACTTTCACAGCCACCTCTCAACATCCATTGAGTCTCTAGTGAGGATATAATCGGTATCTTACTTATTTTTGGTATAGCTTGGAAGGTGTACTGATCTCCATTTGGGGGTCGAAACTCAACTAATCCTGACCTACAGCTTATCGTGGCATAATGTCTGGATAACCAATCCATTCGTAATATAACTTCATATCCCTTCATGTCAATTACAATTAGTTCCACATATAACTTCTTATCTCCTAAGGACACAATATCACCTTTCATTATCTGCTCAGAATACAAGGACTTTCCTGATGGTAACATCACACTATATGGCCTATCAATTGGTAAGTACTCTAGCTTATGCTTACGCGCAAATAAGGTTGCAATAAATGAGTGTGTGGCTCCCGTGTCTATAAGTGTATAAGCAGAAATACCACAGATCATAATTGTACCTGTTATGACCGTATGCTGCATGGCATCGTCATCTTCTATCATAGCAAAGACTCGGGGCATTACTCTTGCTCGATTTGGATCAGGTGGCATGGGGCAATCTCTGACTATATGTCCAACCTTGTCTGTAATACCCAGCTTGTACGGATTTCCGATATAATGTATTATATTGTTATGTTATTATATAATGGCATTTTTGGTAAATATGTCAAATCAAGTCCGTTTTACAAAATGAAAGCGTCACTACGATTCTAACGACTAATTGGAATTTTAGAGAAATTATGAGAATTTTCGGAGTTTGAACGCTATATTCCGAGGAATTACCTCAATCGTAATGTAATTGATGTTTTAGTAAAAATAGTAAACGAGGTCCGAATTGCAAACGGACAGTTTCAATAAATCCCAAATAATGAATAGGAGTTATTGGCAAAATATGGAGTTTTCGTGAATTCAACTCGTTGGACGATTAGCGAAACGAAGGATGAAATAAAAGGAATTAAGTGCTAAGGGCAAAATCGTCATTTAGTATTTAATTGTTTATTTCTTATTAAAGGCAAAAGCCTATAATCGATTTTCATTACTGAAAATCGATTCCAGAGAAGAAAAAAAAAACCCTTGGCCTCCTCCCCTGCCCGCGGCGACATCCGACCTTCGATCTCCGTTTTTCCTCCCGTTCGTTTTGTTTCCTTCACGTTTCTTCCTCCTCTCGCTATCCTAGGTATGTCTCTACAATTTTAGAACGTTAAATCTTTAGTTTCGTAGCGTTTTAAGTAATTAGGGTTTCGATTTATCTTTGTTAAAGAAGCGAATTAGGGTTCGTAATTAATAGGTTAGCCGTGATTAAGTGTATATTAAACGTATTTGACGTTATTGGACGAAGTTAAATCAATTTGTGGAAATGTTAAAATTAGGGATTTTCGAGATTTTAGGAATAACTCGTAAATTGGAATTTGCGGTGCCGAACGTGAGTTGCTCGAATAAATAGCCCAGTGAATGGGATTAGAACTTTAGAAAGTTTCCTTAGTTAAGGTTTTTGTAAATTTGGACGATCGATAACTTAAACTCGTTTTAACGTCGATATTGTGTTTTGCTTCAATCAAACAACGCTCGTAGACGGAGCTTGAGCTGCTTTGGACACGAGGTAAGTTCTCGTGATTCTTCTCTGGCCGATTGGCCTACACCGTACGTCGAATGTCGTCTCGAGGAGTTTTGGAGATGCGTTAGTTTAAATTGTACTTGGTTTGGGTAGTTAGGTTATAGGAGTTTATAGTTTACGCTTTACAGTCTTGATGGTACATGTTATTGTTTGTTTACTTTAAAATATTGAACTGTTCACGCATCACTTGCTTTAAAGAAAAGCATGAAAATGAACTTCCGCACAGAGTTTTAAAGATAACGTAAAGCATAGCATTGGCCTTCGGGCATACAGGCCT
The DNA here is from genome assembly GCA_022432975.1 of Begonia masoniana. Lineage (NCBI taxonomy): Eukaryota > Viridiplantae > Streptophyta > Magnoliopsida > Cucurbitales > Begoniaceae > Begonia > Begonia masoniana. The sequence goes on along the minus strand of CM039505.1, from coordinate 18,132,100 downwards.
TCGGGCATACAGGCCTTCGGGCATACAGTTTACAGGTCACGCGAGGTGGGGCTCAGGCACGGCTGTACGGGTTGTAAGCGTGTACCCCCCTCTTCTAGCTGGAAAGAGTAGTCCGCCCGCTAGATGAGCTCTCTCCGGTTAGAAGGTATAGGATCTCGGTGACACCTATAGTGCATGACATAGTAAGATAAAAATAAAGCATGGTTTAATGAACTCATAGCACAGCATGCATCGCATTTACGTAGAACTTACTGGGATTTTATCTTATAGTGTGTTGTATGGTGTAGGTGACATAGACTTCGAGGTACCAGGTGAGGACGATGTCCCTCCACCTGAGGCATGATTCAGTTGACGGAGGATGGCTGCGGTGGTGTGCTGGCGCAGTCGAGGCTCACCAGACCCGTGGGGATAGTATGTATAGACTTTGGGATGTTTTGGCTGGATAATTGTGTAGACGTTATAGGATGTTTGGTTCTGGTAGTCGATAGGTTTACATTTGAATGTTTTGGGTAAACTGTTTATAGAAAATATTCTGGTTTAAAACAGTATTTAAATGTCATAGAAATGTTTTGGAAATGTTGTAGGTTTGATACGGATTAGCTCGATTTTTAGAGCAATCCACGCCATTTGTTTTTGGGAAGTTTTGTCACGTATTGAAGTATGTCTGAATCGTATGTTTAGTGTTTTTAGAACGTGATGGAGAAAGAAGAATTTGCTCTCTGGAATCGGATTCCAGAGAGCCGATAGTTTGAAGTGTTTGCTCTCTGGAAATCCCAGAGAGCAAGTGGGTTCTGGTTGCTGATGTGCAGCGACTGGGCGCTGCAACATGCAGCGCCTGATCGCTGCACAAGTGCAGCGCCCGATCTCTGCATTGTGCAGCGATCGCACGCTGCACAATGCAGCGCCTGCGGCGACTGGGCGCTGCAAGTAGCAGCGACCAGTCGTTGCTCCTTTTCGAGGGCAGAATTCCAATTCTGCCCTCCCCTTATTTTAAATAAACTTTTAATTAATTTTTATAAATGTTTTAAAAGTTTTATTTAATTATTAATAGTTTGTAAATGGTTTAAAGATTTGATTTAACTTAGATTTCAATTCCGATTTCGATTCTGGTTTCGATTTCGGTTTAGGTTCCGCCTAGAGTTTAATTAAAGATATTAGGTTAAAAAAAATATGGTACGGAAAAAATACGGGTACAGTATTAGGGTCGCTACAGTTATGGTATCAGAGCCCCCGTGTTTTAAAATCGATTCTGTAGACTGCTCGACTGCACAGCCACTACGCGGACATTCTTCATCAACTGTAAGTATGTTTATAGCTTTATTCGATTTCTAGTTTCTTAGAATATTTGCTTTAACTTTTATATAGGAGTTTTTATAAATATGGTGCGTCCACGAAACGATCGAGATGACAGAGACGATACGATTGACACGCTCAAGGACTTTATTGCCCAGCAGTCTCAGCATATGGAGAGACAGGCTTAACAGATGGAGAGGCAATCTCAACAGCTGGGTACTATGATAGACCGTGAGGGCGTTAGAGCTCGAGAGACAGCGATATCGGGCAACCGCGGGATGAAGAGATTTCAGAAGCTTCAGCCCCTATATTTAGCGGACAGTCCACTGATCCCTCTTCAGCTGAGGAGTGGATTCGCACGATGGAGGACATGTTGGCGTATGCTAGCATAGAGGATGGAGAGAAGGTTGCATTGGTGACCTACCACTTAGCTCTGGACGCCCGATTTTGGTGGGATTCCATCAAGACGACCACCGATGTGACTATTATGGGCTGGGAGAGATTCAGGGAGCTGTTCTACGACAAGTATTTCAGCCATACCGTGCGAGAGGCGAAGATGGTTGAGTTTATGCAGTTGCGGCAGACTGCTTCTATTGCCGAGTACGTTAGGAGATTTGAGGCGCTGTCTCGATTTGCACCACGACAGGTCAGCGTCAATGAGGATAAGGTGCGTCGGTTTTTACAGGGACTTAGCCAGGAGTTCCGGATGCGCCTTACGATATCAGGGGTACGTGGTGTATCCTATGACGAGCTGGTGGCCAGAGCCCTCGACATTGAGGCTGTTGAGCAGAGTTCTACTAGACCGAGGGAGCCATCTAAGGGCTTCTTCAGAGAGATTCGACCTCAGTCACTGAACCGAGGTTGGCAGCCGAGAGCACAGCCCCAGCAGCAGCAGAGGGGTGTGAAGAGACCTCTTGAGGGAGGTAACGATCGAGGAAAGGGAAAACAAGTACAGGGTGCTTCTCAAGTAACTGTTTGCCCTAAGTGTCTGAGAGAGCACAGTGGCCAGTGTAGATTGGGCACAGGTGTGTGTTATAGATGTGGGGACCTGGGCCATTTCGCTAGAGATTGCCCAAAGCCCGGCCGAGATCAGCCAGGCAGTGATCAGAGGAAGGTTATGCCCAGGATCTTCGCTTTTATTGAGCCTGGCGATGTTGATGACGAGGCTCAGCCTGCTGTGATTGCAGGTACTATCTTGGTTACTGGCGTTCCTGTATTTTCTTTATTAGACACGGGGGCTACGCATTCTTTTATTTCCACCGCGTGTGTGTACAGATTGAGGCTTGCGCCTGAGTTAGCAGAATGCGAGTATAGTGTGATGCTACCTTCAGGAGAGCGTATGCAGTCTGGTCGTGTAGTCTAGGGCAACATTATCTCGATTGGGGACCGTACTCTCTATGCTCGCCTTATTGTTATGGGCATTGAGCATTATGATCTTATTTTAGGGATGGATTGGCTATCGCAGCACTTCGCCACCATCGACTGTCGATCCGGGATTTTCAGCTTTCGACCTCCGGGTAAAGCTGAGTTTTCTTATCAGGCGATGAGCAGATTGAGTAGCTCGCCTATCTCTTATTCCATGATGGTCAACGAGCAGTTTAAAGGTGCGTGCTCTATTTATTTGGCCTCTGTCTTTGATTGTCAGTTGCTCAGCGGATTGATGCCGAGCGACATTCCTATTGTCAGAGAGTTCTCTGGTATTTTCCTTGATGATCTTCCCGGATTGCCGCCGGACCGGGAGATTGAATTCACTATTGATGTGTATCCTAACTCCGCACCGAGGTTTAAGAACCCATATCGATTGGCACCAGCCGAGTTGAGAGAGTTGAGGACTCAGCTGGATGAGCTGTTAGAGAAGGGGTTTATTCGACCCAGTGTTTCACCTTGGGGTGCGCCCGTTCTGTTTGTCAAGAAGAAAGACGGGATCCTCAGGATGTGTATTGATTACAGGGAGCTGAATAAGCTCACAGTGAAGAATAAGTATCCACTGCCTCGTATTGACGACTTATTTGATCAGCTACAGGGTGCCCGAGTATTTTCCAGGATTGATCTACGCTCGGGTTACAATCAGCTGAAGGTCCGGATGGATGATATACCGAAGACGGCATTCCAAACGAGGTATGGGCATTATGAGTTCCTTGTCATGTCTTTTGCACTTACTAATGCCCCTGCAGCGTTTATGGACTTGATGAACTGTGTCTTTAAGGAGTATCTAGACAAGTTCGTGGTGGTTTTCATCGACAACATATTGATCTACTCTAAGACGAAGGAAGAACACGAGGAGCATCTGAGGATTGTTCTGAGGACCCTATGTCAGCATCAGCTGTATCCAAAGTTTTCGAAGTGCGAGTTCTGGCTTGACAGAGTGAGCTTCCTTGGCCATATTATATCACAGGACGGAGTTTCTGTGGATCCGAGCAAGATTCAGGTGGTCAGAGATTGGCCACAGCTGAAGAACGTACGTGAGGTGCGTGGATTTCTCGGATTGGCCGGTTATTATCGGAAGTTTATAGAGGGATTTTCAAAGATCGCACTTCCTCTCTCTCGGTTGACTCGGAAGAACGAGAGATTTATTTGGTCATCTGCTTGTGATGATAGTTTTATGGAGCTAAAGCAAAGGTTGACTACCGCTCCAGTACTGGCGCTACCTGTTGAAGGTGTCAGATTCAGTATTTATTGCGATGCATCGGGAGTGGGACTCGGTTGTGTATTGATGCAGGAGGGGAGAGTTATTTCTTATGCTTCTGGGCAGCTGAAGCCGTATGAGCAGAATTACCCTACGCACGACCTTGAGTTAGCAGCAGTGGTCTTCGCACTGAAGATATGGAGGCATTATTTATATGGGCAGCAGTGCGAGGTATTTTCTAACCACAAGAGCTGGAAGTACTTATTTACGCAGAAAGAGCTGAATATGCGACAGAGACGATGGCTTGAGTTTGTCAAAGATTACGATTTTGATATCAAGTACCATCCAGGAAAGGCGAACAAGGTTGCTGATGCCTTGAGTAGAGTGCCTTCTGCGAGTCAGCCTTCACTTGCAGCGATGTCAGTTACGCTGCGGTCTGAGATTGAGAGATTCGATGTGGAGATAGTGGCAGAGTTGTCCAGTATGCTCGCCAACATTTCTCTCAGGCCGGCTATTCTTGATCGTATACGTGAGGCTCAGCGGAGCGATTCGGAGTGTGAGGAGCTTCGATCGAGCATGACATTGGGAGACTCGTCGGATTTTCATTTATCAGAGGACGGTATTCTGAAGTTCAGGCATAGGTGGTACGTGCCTAGCGACGAGGATCTGAAGAAGGAGATATTGGCCGAGGCACATTCTTCGGCATATTCTGTACACCCGGGAAGTACCAAGATGTACCGGGATTTGAAACAACACTTCTGGTGGCCGAACATGAAGAGGGAGGTTGCCAAGTATGTTGAGACCTGCCTAGTATGTCAGCAGGTAAAGGCAGAGCACCAGAGACCGGCCGGAACGTTATTGCCACTGCCGATTCCGGAGTGGAAGTGGGAGCAGATCTCCATGGATTTCATTGTGGGGCTCCCGAGGACTACGAGAGGCCATGACGGCATTTGGGTTATTGTGGACCGATTGACAAAGTCGGCCCACTTCTTATCTATGAGGATGACATCGTCTATGGATCAGCTCGCCGAGCTTTATGTGCAGGAGATTGTCAGACTACATGGCGTGCCAGTTTCTATTGTCTCCGATAGAGATCTGAGATTCACGTCAAAGTTCTGGAAGAGTCTGCACAAAGCTATGGGGACTCAGCTTAATTTCAGCACTGCATTTCATCCTCAGACTGATGGACAGACAGAAAGGACGAATCAGATTCTGGAGGATATGCTCAGAGCATGTGTGCTGGAGTTTCAGGGATCGTGGAGCAGGTATTTGCCACTGATCGAGTTCTCTTATAATAACAGCTTCCAGGCTACTATTGGCATGGCTCCATATGAGGCGCTGTATGGTCGAAAGTGTAGATCTCCGTTGTATTGGGACGAGGTTGGCGAGGCCAGCATCATTGGTCCTGAGATTCTACAGCAGACGGCAGAGAAGATTGCCATCATTCGACAGCGTATAGAGGTAGCACAGAGCAGGCAGAAGAGCTATGTTGACACCAGACGGAGAGAGCTAGAGTTCGAGGAAGGCGATGAGGTCTATTTGAAAGTTTCTCCGTTCAAAGGCGTTGCGAGATTTGGAAGGAGGGGTAAGTTAAACCCTCGTTACGTGGGGCCCTTTCCTATTCTGAAGAGGATCGGGAAGTTGGCGTACAGATTACAACTTCCAGCTTCTATGGAGGGTATCCACGACGTATTTCATGTGTCTATGCTTCGGAAGTGCTTGCGCGATCCGTCGCATATCGTGGAGGCTACAGAGATTGAGGTACAGCCTACCTTGAGCTATGAGGTGAGACCGGTACGTATTTTGGAGACTTCCATCAAGATTTTGCGCAACAAGGCAATTCCGCTAGTTAAGGTTCTATGGCGGAATCACGAGGTGGAAGAAGCGACGTGGGAACGACAGCAGGATATGATGACTAGATATCCTGATTTATTTGTATGATGTAATTTTGTGGGCAAAATTCTGAATAAGAAGGGTGGAATGTAATACCCAGCTTGTACGGATTTCCGATATAATGTATTATATTGTTATGTTATTATATAATGGCATTTTTGGTAAATATGTCAAATCAGGTCCGTTTTACAAAATGAAAGCGTCACTACGATCCTAACGACTAATTGGAATTTTAGAGAAATTATGAGAATTTTCGGAGTTTGAACGCTATATTCCGAGGAATTACCTCAATCGTAATGTAATTGATGTTTTAGTAAAAATAGTAAACGAGGTCCGAATTGCAAACGGACAGTTTCAATAAATCTCAAATAATGAATAGGAGTTATTGGCAAAATATGGAGTTTTCGTGAATTCAACTCGTTGGACGATTAGCGAAACGAAGGATGAAATAAAAGGAATTAAGTGCTAAGGGCAAAATCGTCATTTAGTATTTAATTGTTTATTACTTATTAAAGGCAAAAGCCTTTAATCGATTTTCATTACTGAAAATCGATTCCAGAGAAGAAAAAAAAACCCTCGGCCTCCTCCCCTGCCCGCGGCGACATCCGACCTTCGATCTCCGTTTTTCCTCCCGTTCGTTTCGTTTCCTTCACGTTTCTTCCTCCTCTCGCTATCCTAGGTATGTCTCTACAATTTTAGAACGTTAAATCTTTAGTTTCGTAGCATTTTAAGTAATTAGGGTTTCGATTTATCTTTGTTAAAGACGCGAATTAGGGTTCGTAATTAATAGGTTAGCCGTGATTAAGTGTATATTAAACGTATTTGACGTTATTGGACGAAGTTAAATCAATTTGTGGAAATGTTAAAATTAGGGATTTTCGAGATTTTAGGAATAACTCGTAAATTGGAATTTGCGGTGCCGAACGTGAGTTGCTCGAATAAATAGCCTAGTGAATGGGATTAGAACTTTAGAAAGTTTTCTTAGTTAAGGTTTTTGTAAATTTGGACGATCGATAACTTAAACTCGTTTTAACGTCGATATTGTGTTTTGCTTCAGTCAAACAACGCTCGTGGACGGAGTTTGAGCTGCTTTGGACACGAGGTAAGTTCTCGTGATTCTTCTCTGGCCGATTGGCCTACACCGTACGTCGAATGTCGTCTCGAGGAGTTTTGGAGATGCGTTAGTTTAAATTGTACTTGGTTTGGGTAGTTAGGTTATAGGAGTTTATAGTTTACGCTTTACAGTCTTGATGGTACATGTTATTGTTTGTTTACTTTAAAATATTGAACTGTTCACGCATCACTTGTTTTAAAGAAAAACATGAAAATGAACTTCCGTACAGAGTTTTAAAGATAACGTAAAGCATAGCATTGGCCTTCGGGCATACAGGCATTCGGGCATACAGTTTACAGGTCACGCGAGGTGGGGCTCAGGCACGGCTGTACGGGTTGTAAGCGTGTACCCCCCTCTTCTAGCTGGAAAGAGTAGTCCGCCCGCTGGATGAGCTCTCTCCGGTTAGAAGGTATAGGATCTCGGTGACACCTATAGTGCATGGCATAGTAAGATAAAAATAAAGCATGGTTTAATGAACTCATAGCACAGCATGCATCGCATTTACGTAGAGCTTACTGGGATTTTATCTCATAGTGTGTTGTATGGTATAGGTGACATAGACTTCGAGGTACCAGGTGAGGACGATGTCCCTCCACCTGAGGCATGATTCAGTTGACGGAGGATGGCTGCGGTGGTGTGCTGGCGCAGTCGAGGCTCACCTGACCCGTGGGGATAGTATGTATAGACTTTGGGATGTTTTGGCTGGATAATTGTGTAGACGTTATAGGATGTTTGGTTCTGGTAGTCGATAGGTTTACATTTGAATGTTTTGGGTAAACTGTTTATAGAAAATATTCTGGTTTAAAACAGTATTTAAATGTCATAGAAATGTTTTGGAAATGTTGTAGGTTTGATACGGATTAGCTCGATTTTTAGAGCAATCCACGCCATTTGTTTTTGGGAAGTTTTGTCACGTATTGAAGTATGTCTGAATCGTATGTTTAGTGTTTTTAGAACGTGATGGAGAAAGAAGAATTTGCTCTCTGGAATCGGATTCCAGAGAGCCGATAGTTTGAAGTGTTTGCTCTCTGGAAATCCCAGAGAGCAAGTGGGTTCTGGTTGCTGATGTGTAGCGACTGGGCGCTGCAACATGCAGCGCCTGATCGCTGCACAAGTGCAGCGCCCGATCTCTGCATTGTGCAGCGATCGCACGCTGCACAATGCAGCGCCTGCGGCGACTGGGCGCTGCAAGTAGCAGCGACCAGTCGTTGCTCCTTTTCGAGGGCAGAATTCCAATTCTGCCCTCCCCTTATTTTAAATAAACTTTTAATTAATTTTTATAAATGTTTTAAAAGTTTTATTTAATTATTAATAGTTTGTAAATGGTTTAAAGATTTGATTTAACTTAGATTTCAATTCCGATTTCGATTCTGGTTTCGATTTCGGTTTAGGTTCCGCCTAGAGTTTAATTAAAGATATTAGGTTAAAAAAAATATGGTATGGAAAAAATACGGGTACAGTATTAGGGTCGCTACATTGTCACATCTGTAGCAATGGCCAGAGTGCAGCTTGCACTCGCCATGGTGGTTCTTCTGGCAGTTGGAGCATAGAGGGGCTAATGGTCGTTTTCCTTTTCCCTGATCATCATTTAGATTGAAGGGTCTCTTTATACCTTGCTGTTGTTGTTGTGGTCCCCTGTTCTGTTGCGGTTGCCATCCTTTGTTCTGACGTGGTGGCGGCTGAGCCTCTTTAGCAAACTTCCTTGATGATTCGCGCTGCGCATATGTCGATATCTCAGCCTCTTCCAGTTCTAGAGCCTTAGCTGTCACTTCAGCATAAGGTACGTTATGTATTCCAGCAGTCTTTACTCTCATATACAGACTTGGTTTCAGTCCTTGAACAAATTGGTGGATCTTATCCTCATCATCTTCTATCAGCCTGGGTGCAAACCGAGATAAAGCCTCAAACTTACATATGTAATCCGTCACAGAGCCAAACTGACTTAAACTCACGAACTCCTTCTTCTTGTTGGCCCGAATAGTCCTATTGAAATACTTGTCGAAGAAAGCAGTCTTAAACATTTCCCAGGTCATAGCTCCTGCATTAACGGTGCTCTGGATTGAATCCCACCAATGTCTTGCATCCAATTTCAGATGGAAAACGGCATATGTTACCCTGTCCCCTTCCTCAACCTTTGCATACTTGAACATGTCTTCCATCTTTCGAATCCATTCCACAGCATAAACAGGATCCGAAACTCGACCATTGAATGTCGGGGGTCGAAGTCAGTGAAAACGCTCACCACCATGATCATGAGTTGCATTAGTACTAGAATTCGCCTGTTCTTCTCTAGCAGTCATCAGCTGTTCGATCTGGCGAGATTGGCGCATAACTAACTCTGTCAACTGAGCAATGACATTGTTATCCTCATTAGCCTCTCTTTGCTGACCTCTTACCATTTTGAGATTCCTAAACAAATATTCATAAATGCATCTTAACATAATGACATTACCTAAAAACGTAAATACTTACAGTTGCTGGAGTGTACTCAGGTGGCAATCTGTGCTGGGAGGCAGTCTGCAGAATCGATTTTAGAACCCGGTTTTGCTTTGATACCATAATTGTAACTATCCCAGTTGGAGTCGCCACGTAATTCATGACCTTCTTAATCAGTTAGTTCTTACTTTCTGCACCTTGTTCATTATTAGTATTATTTTTTTTTAATACTTAGGACTTAAAACTTGACTCGCAGACCACAGATCATCTGACAAAACTAAACCATCAAAAACTCCACTCTTTCACTGATCTAATAACTCATTAGTTCACAGAATCGAGCGACTATGCTCGGTTATCAGATCCATGACATAATCGGGCAGAGAAGAAATGCCTCAGATCACTCGACGTGATTCTGCTCGGGCTGCATGGGTTTGCATGCAACGGCTGATAGGGTACACATCATCCGATCTATCACGTGCACTTTCGCGTGACTCAATGGACATCGCCCGGTAGAGGTCATCTACCGGTGGACACGTGCATCTCTCGTGACTCATTAAACATCACACGGCATTAGAAATACACTACATCGCCCGATCGCTAGACGCCAAAATAACGTTTACATCGTCCGGTGACTCAAATACACTACATCTACCGGTCACTAGACGACAAAATAACGTTTACATCATCCGGTGACTCGAATACACTACATCTACCGGTCACTAGACGACAAAATAACATTTACATCGTCCGGTGACTCAAATACACTACATCATCCGATGAGTAAAATACTCGACATCATCCGGTGAGTAAAATACTTGACATTATCCGGTGAGTAAAATACTCGACATCATCCGGTGACGTCAGCTGAGAGGTTTAATCGATCAACTTCTATCATCCAACTCTTGCTAATGACGTCAGCCGGATGATACACTCATCCAGCTTTTATCATTTATCAGTAAAACACAATAATCATCAAACAACTACAGCCAACAGGGGATGTCTCGACTCTCACAAATTTCAACTTGATAGACATAAACCTTAAACGAATAAATGTCATAGACTTGTTCAGGATACGTAAGCGGAAGACTCATATAAAACAGGATATCCTAGGTTCTTACAATCATCCTTAAACTCAGAAGTTGAATCAGACAATTTCAAGTCCAAATTAAAATATGATCCTATCCTACTTAGGCATTAGTTTTCTCATAAGTCTTACTGACATAAAATGAACATAACCACGGGTCATAATCGCCACCCAGCCACAGGATTGCACCCTGAATACCTTTCAGCAACCAAACTCAACATCCTCATTAACTTTGGAATCCTCACCTGATATCTCGTCACCTACATCATAAGATTTAAACTATAAGCCTAATGCTTAGTAAGGAACACAACTAACATGTATTCGTGAATGCACAGTTGAGAGAAAATCATAATCGTATTCTTTTCATGCTCTTTTCTTGTTCCTTATTCGTATTCTTGTTCATCACTTTCATCATATGGAATAATGGAGGATTTGTGCAGTGAAAGGGGGATTGACAGTGATTTTGATCATATTTCCTTTCGGGTCGTTTTCATGGTCCCTCTTTGGACTGTGGCTTGCGTCAATCCGCCCCCAACCCTCGCTTAATCCGGTTGCATAAGTTTCATTTTCATTCTCATATCTTGTTCATGGGAAATACATGCTCATAAATCATTTTCATATGCTTGAGAAGTAAATCATGATGCATGACATGAATGTTCTTAAATCATCTGACTATGGAAATATCATACTGGACAGTTGACTTTATAGACTCTATCAGAACATCACATAATATGGTTCTCAAACATCCGTAAATCATCCAAGTACAAACCATCTTACTAACTTAAAACAAACATCAAACATATAACTAATTTAGTACCCTTAAGATGTAGGGCTCTAATGGCCGGAAATCTTAATACATTCACTTACCTGGCTTCCTTAGCAAAGTCGTGCACTACACTTCAAACCTCTTCACCTGATATCATTTCACATCTCAGAGTCAATATAGATCCTAAATATTCTGAAATCAAATTTAGAACAGTCCTAACTAAATGTTATCCTAGAATCTGTAGTTAAAGTCATTCCCGAATCCCTTAGTCTAGTTCTCTGTGTGCAGTCTGAAATCCTAAAACCGACGCAGCTAGGTTCAACTAACGATTAATCTGAGTCGGTGTGATAAATGTCTAGAATCGATTCGGAATGACATTGCTAAATCCAGAATATAAATGGTACTAATGTTACTCGGCCATTGGAGAACCAAACTCCAACACCAAGCTGGAAACAGAGCCTAACAAATAACTGACAACTACATCGTCTAACCCATACCTTGAGCGTAGAGTAGCTGAGCAAAGGCAAAGGAACCGGTCGTTGGAGGAAGGATGACTGGCAGGCAGAGAGCGAGAGCTGAGGAGAGAAAAATCGCTGAAAGGAGAATGTCGGCTACAGTGAGGTTTAAGGTTTCCATTTCAAATTTATATCAACTAAGTTCCTCTTTAATTACCACACTGCCATCACACAAATAGAATCCAATAAGCTTTGGCATTAAAATTAACTAAATAAAAGGTCGAGTAAAGAGGTGACTGTTGATTCCGTTAAGAAAATCACATGGCTGAAAATGTCGGGTGTTACAGATTATGCCTTGAAAAATGGATATGAGATAAAGTTTTTGAAAAGTGAGCAGTATCGGTTGACTATTGCATGTTAGGAGGGATGCCCATGGCAACTCCACGCGTCAAACATACAAGGTGAACTTAGCTTCCAAATAAAGACTTCTAATGACTTTCATAATTGTTCACAAAAGATGGAAAGTCGACATGCCACTGCAAAATGGATTGCACATAAATACCTATAATGACTTTCAGTATTTGGACAGGTTCAAGAGTCAGTCTGCCTGAGATATTCTTTCTATTATTAAGACAGTCTGGAAGGACTTCAGTGTCAATATTACACTAAGCCTTGCCAAAAGGGCTGGGAAGGGATCTCGAACATAGAATGAAAGAAATAGTGATGAACAATATAAACTATTACGGTCGTACGAGGATGATATTCTTAGATCCAATCCTGGCATCACAGTCAGCATTAGCGTACATAGAAATGATTCTAGATCCAAACCCATTTTTGAGAGAATGTACATGGGCATTGTTACATGCAAGAAAGGTGTGACGACCCCTGACCCGATCGGGGTCGGCGAGCCTCACTTTGTACATTTAATACGTGAAGTATTTTTTTTAACTTTTAAAACTTTAACAGAAAAAAAAACTTCTCTGAATTGTAAACTGAAAGACATAGGAGGAATTTGAAAACAAAATAGAAAGATAGGTAATCAGAAGACATATTAAAAATTTTGACTACAGTAATAGAAGACTGAAGAAAACATGAAGAAACATAGAAAATCCTCTCTGGAATTGAAGACTGGAAGACATATTTAAAGGGGCATGGTAAATCGGATAACATATTTAAAACTGGAAGACAATTAAAATCGGACTACAGAAATAAATGACAGAAGAAAACAGGAAGACATGAACATTTGAAATTTGGACGAATGAGCTTTGGACGAGTACTCCGGACAAGATCAGGAAGATAGAGAGACATGAAAATAGGAAGACAGAAGTGGACGGCGGAAACAGAAGGCAGAAGTGGACGATGTTGCAATAGACAGGAATGGACGACATTTAACTTTTACTGAAATGGATGCAGAACTAGAAGGCAAAATGGACGACAGAAACAGAAGGCAGAACGGTCGAAAGAAACAGAAGGCAGAATGGATGATAGAAACAGTAGGCAGAACGGTCGATATAAACAGAAGGCAGAACGATCGATAGAAATAGAAGGCAGAATGGACGACAGGTTTGGACAACAGGTCTGGACGACAAAATCAGATGACGTGGCCTCTGCCAGAACACTTAGCTGAAAATTTATAAGAAGGATTCTAATGCGTCTGGACAACAGAAATGGACAACTGAGAAAAGTTGGAAGACTTGAAAAACTCAAAAGGCATATATACTCCGCCGATCGATCAGTTACCCCAGGCGATCGATCGGTTACCCCTCTGTTTGACGATTTACTTCTTTTGACACAGAAAGCTTTAAACTCCAAGAACCCGATTCAAAACATAATTTTTGACATGTTTGAAAACATGACAAAAGTTCAAGAAATCTAACTGAATAGATAGCTCTAAAACTCTAGACAATCCATGCACAACCTAAAGGAAATCTCAAACGATTTCAATACATTTCAGGATGCAACTGTTAGCACAGAGTTTTCAAAATATCGACACCATACCTATACATTATCCAGAATTCTCAAGAACTATACAAAACTTGACAAACACTTCCAAACTACTCCAACAGGATCAAAATATGTCTGGCTATCACAACCAACCCCCACAAGCTCATCCTGCCAACAACACCTACTCGTCGGCCTGAGGCACAAAGTTCTCATCTAGAGGATCCATACCTACAACAGAGAGTTCAACTATGAACCTAAAGCTCAGTAAGAACATACAATGCAGTGATGCATATGCTATGCATGAACTTTTGAAATATATGAACATTACTTTACATTACGTTCAAGTGGACAGGGATATAAGTGGGGCTTATAAGGGAACTGGCGCAACAGGGGTGCACTATAAGGCACATAACAGGGATACATAACAGGGTGCCAGTCCCCATCCCGCACTTACCGTACATTATATTCACATTTAATCTTTCTTAGCTTCAAATCTCGTGCACAAAACATTTATATGACTTTCAGGAAAATTTGTATGCATGAACATATACGGTGCTTAAACGTAACACAAACAGGCAACAGGATATTGGAACTAAACTTAAAACAACACACGTTTAACCTAGAACATAACTTACGACCAAACTACCCAACAACCAGAACCTAGTATCTCCGTGAAGTATGGCCTTAAGGGCCAACTTATACGCATGAACTTACCTGACATCCGTGAAGTTGCAAGTTTTGTTCGTGTTGCCACGGCGAGTCACGAACCTATAATATGCACGTTAAAAAAAATATAAACCAAGTTGCAAAAATGCTAACTAATAACTTAGTAGGATATGCTCCAAACTTCATTCAAACCTTTAGAAAACAAACTAACGTGTTTTCGTACAAAAATAACGAGTTTTCTCCAAAATATCTTAACCCTAAAACTTCAACAAAACTCACGGATATCTAGTCCAAAATCACTAACTAGATTAGAGGGTTACCTTAGATGGAGAAATAGGAAGAAACTGAGGAGATCAAAGGAGCTTCGATAATCGTTCGTCGTCTGGAAGAGAAAAGGCAAAGAATAGTGGAGAGAAACAGAGAAGAGGGAAAAATGGAAGAATGGCAGAGAAGGAGAAATAAAAGGGGAAGTGACTCACATAAGGAGAGGAAGCTTGGCTTCAACAAGAAGCTTGGACAAGTGTCCACCAACTATTGGTTTCTTCCCACCAACCTTAATTTTTTTCCCAAATTGCCCCTCCATTGGTTTCTAACCAATTAGTTCCTTAGTTCCTCAATTTGGGTTTCTCCGAAATTCTCTTTTCCCTTAGAATATCCCAACCATTCTATTAAAATAATCGTTATATTTATAACAATTAATTTCGCACGAAAATGCTGGGGATAATTTACATGGCAAAATGTCAGGTGTTACAAAAGGTCTTCTTGAGTGTGGTAGATCTGTCATTTGTTTGGATGACTGTCGTTTGAAGAGCTCATGTTCTAGCCAATTTCTTACAGTAGTTAGCATTGATGGCAATGATGAAATTTATTCAGTTGCTATAGCGGTGGTGGAAGCAGAATGTACAGACTCATGTTCATGGTTTTTACAATTATTGCTAATAGATATACAGAGTGAGGTGGAACGTGGGTGGACACTTGTGTCAGATCAACAAAAGATATTTTGTCTTTGATTTGAATGTTATGCATGTTATTTGAACAGTTAACTTATTGTGCATTGACTTTTTGTAAGGGTTGGTGACCGCTATGGACAAGCATGTAATGTCAATTTCAAAAAAAATATTTTGGGGTAAGAAATACAAAGACAGAATGTGGAATGTGGAATGTGGAATGTATCTAAGGCTACCACAACAGAGCACTTTGAGAATGAAATGAAAAAACTATATTTGGTTGATGAGGCAGCATACACACATCTAAGAGTCATCGATCCGAAAGTTGGGCGACACTATGTTTTTAGCTCGATTCCAAAGTGCGACATAAGCTTCAATAACTTGAGTGAGACATTCAACGCAGCATCCTACTAGCTAGCCACAAACTGATTCGGACTATGTTCAAGATGATTAGGTGGAGCATGATGTCCAGAATTGTCAAGAGATACGAAAAAATGGTTGACTCGACAGAGTTATTATGTCCTCACATCAAGAAGAAACTTTGTAAACTACATGTTATAGCTCAAAATTGGAGTCCAATAATGGCAGGAGGTGCTCGGTTTGATGTCAGCAACGACAATAAACAACACGTTATCGATGTGGATAATCATGTTTGCAATTGTTACAAGTAAGAGCTGACAAGCTTACTGTGCGTGCATGCAATTCCTTGTATACTTTTTTTGAGGACTTCAGTTGAAGATTATGTTCATCTCTACTTTCATCGGGAAATGTACTCGCATTTTATGCAACTTGTCGCTAGGCAAAACATGTGGCCTCAAATAGATACAAAGTTAGATGAAATTATGCCACCATCAATAAAACGTCAGGTGGGGAGATCGAAAAAAAAGTGAAGGATGTTGACGAGTCTCATAACTGATACGCTATGGAACACCATAGCTCGAAACCGACAAGAACCATGGTTGAATTTTATTTCTAACTTTTTTGTATTGACTTAAATAGTATTTAAGTCTGTTGATTTAAATAATGTTTAAGTCTAACGATATTTTTGATGATGTGTTTTAAGAAGTGTAATTTGATTAAGTTAAATATATGAGATTAATGAATTATGCTGATGAGATTAATAAATTAAATATTGACCTCATCATATATTTCTCTAGCTTTTAAGGGGAAATGCCCTTTGAAAAGGGTATTTTAGTTGCTTAACAAATTTAGTTAAGTGTTCAGGATTTGATAGCAAAACAGGGCTGAAACTGATAAAGTACTGTATATCTACCGAAGTAGAAGAAAAGATATCCACCGCTAGCAAAATGACAAAGTTTACATCTACCGATGGCTCATCAGTGTGATCATCCGCCTTGTTGGACTAAGGCAACATCTACCGTTGAACAGCATCTTCTGCCAGACTTGATATCCACCGCTGGTACTTCAAAGGCAACATCAATCGCTGAATAGCATCTTCCGCTAGCATAGCAAAGAATAACATCTACCTACAGAAGAAAGTGACGTTGACCACTTACATTTTCCGTCAACACTAAAGTCGTCCACCTATATTTAATGCTGTCCCAAAGCAGACACCAACAGATATATTTCGACACAACGGTCATTTGTAGAATTTATGGAAATAGGAAAACGACAAATCTGAAGAAAATGCCGTATCAAAATTGAAGCAGATCTCGGAGGCATAAATAGAAGAAAAGAATTCTGAGAGAGGACTTTTTGCAAAATTACTGAACGATCGAAGATCACTCTCTGCGGTTACTTTGCTGACAATTCTTCTATCATCTACAACTCTCCAGATCTGAACTTGAGAGAAATCATTGTGAGGTTGTAGACTTGTGTGAAAAACCTTTTCATATTCAAAAGTGTAAGGCAGTGGATTGACGTCCTCGAAGTTCAATCCAGACATGTAAAGGCTTTCGATCGACGCCCCTGAAGAGCGATCATTTCACTCGGAGAGAGTGGTAGTGAATCTTCAAGGAGGAGATCCTTGGAGCGTTGATGTAGGCAGTTAGGCCGAACCACATAAAATTCTTGGTGTTGTTTCTCTCTTCCTTTCTCCTTAATTTATTGGTTGCGCTTAGATTTAAGAAAGAAACTCGATATGCTAAATTAAATCAAAAAGAGACAGATTACACATAACTATCTAATTCACCCCCCTCTTAGACAGTTTCGGTCCTACAATTGGTATCAGAGCAAGGTCATATATTGTCTAGTGAGAATTTATAAAAGTGTATTGTACATTTACAAATGGCATTCAACACTTCGCACATAGAGGATCAGTCCATTTCCAGGCCACCGTTTTTCGATGGCAATGATTATGTTTACTGGAAAGCTAGAATGAAAATTTTCGTTCAAGCTATGGACTATGAGATGTGAGGCATAATTGAAAACGGCCCTTTCTAGGCTGTAAAAGTTGAAAATGGAGTTAGTACTCCTAAATCAGTAGTTGAGCTAACAGATTCTGACAAAAGAAATCTGAGCCTAAATACCAAGGCAATAAACACCTTGTACTGTACTCTAAATAGAGATGAATTTAATAGAGTACAAGGGTGTGAGAGTGCTCAAGAGATTTGGCGCCTATTAGAGATCACACACGAAGGCACAAATCAGGTAAAAGAGAGCAAATTGAATATGCTCGTACACGAGTATGAGCTATTTTCTATACCTAAGGATGAATCTGTTTATTCTATGTTTACAAGATTTACTAACATAACTAATGACTTAAAAGCTCTTGGTAAATCATACTCTAGTGAAGAACAGGTCAGGAAGATCCTCAGATGTCTTCCAAGAAGTTTGCAGCCGAAGGTGACTGCCATTCAGGAAGCAAAGGATCTTAAAGTCCTAAAGCTTGAGGAGATCATTGGATCTCTCATGATGCATGAGATCACAATGAGGGCAAACGAAAAGGAGGACCTCAAGGAGAAAGAGGTCACAAAGAGAAAGGATATTACTCTGAAAGCCTCCTCAAGTAAACATGAAGTCTCTGTGGAAGAAGAAGAAGAAGATGATGATGAGGATATAGCTCTCATCACTAGGAGATTCAGCAAGTTTCTCCGAAGGAAGAAGCTGCAAGGGAGAAGATTTCCTAGGAATGAAAAGCCACCTAAAGACAAGGAGATTACCTGCTTTGAGTGTGGGAAGCCGGGACATATCAAGGCGGAATGTCCTCAGGCAAAGAAGGGTCCCCAGAAGTATAAAAAGAAAGCCATGAAGGCTACTTGGGATGATAGTGAAAGTGACACTTCATCAGAAGAGGAAGAGGTTGCCAACCTATGCTTCATGGCACACGAAGATAAGGTTAGTTCTTCTTTTTCTTCTAGTAATTTGAGTGATAGTGAGAGTAATAATGATGATGGTGAGCTAATTGATGCTTTTAATGATTTAGTCGAACAGTATAACATGTTAAAGACTAAATATAATTTAGTAATAAAAGAAAAGAATGAATTAATTAAAAAACACACCAGAGAAATCAGCCTGCATGAAGAAACTATTAGTAACCTTAAACGTAGAAATGATGACTTGAATAATACTGTTCTTAAATTTACTAATGGCAATAAGAACTTGAACATGTTATTAGGAAGTCAAAGGATTACTTTTGATAAGGCAGGTTTAGGATATGAAAAGTTTAACAAAAAGAAATCATATAAAAACTTCTTTGTTAAACCAACGACTTGTCATGCATGTAATGAACTAGGACACAAAGCATTTATCTGTCCATTGAGATACACTAACTCAAAATCAAGTGGTAAGTTTAAATGGGTTCCTAAAGGAACCAGACCTAACCTAAGGACTCAAAAGATTTGGGTACCTAAAAGGATCACTTGATCTCTATTTTGCAGGATGATGCATCTCCAATAAGGAATCAGTGGTACCTGGACAATGGCTGTTCAAGGCACATGACTGGAGATGCATCCATGTTTGCCTCTATCAATAAAAAGAAAGGAAATGTCACTTTTGGTAGAAATCAAAAGGGTAAAATTGTCGACATAGACAACATAGGTAATCCTTAAAACCCCCTCATTGAAAATATTCTGTTAGTAGAAGGATTAAAATATAACCTGTTAAGCATTAGTCAATTATGTGATAAGGGCTATAAAATCACTTTCAAGTCTAATGCTTGTATCATAAAAGATAAACAAAATGGCAAACTTTTGTTTATAGGATACAAGAAAGACAATATCTACATAATTGACTTAGATAATGTAGATTATGCAATTGAGAAGTGCTTTGCTGTGAAATCTCCCAGTGACAATTGGCTTTGGCATAGGAGACTAGGCCATGTAGGAATGGATACCTTAGCTAAGATATCTAAAAATAACTTAGTTAGGGGACTCCCTAAAATATCTTTTGAGAAGGATCAAGTATGCGAAGCGTGCCAAATGAACAAACAATCCAAAAGCTCGTTTCCTTCTAAAAGCATAGTTTCAACAACTAAACCACTTCAACTACTTCATATGGATCTTTTCGGTCCATCTAATATTGCTAGCTTTGGTGGCAAGCACTATGCATTTGTCATTGTTGATAACTTTTCTAGGTTCACATGGGTGTTCTTCCTAAGGACAAAGGATGAAACATTCAACATCTTCTCTAGCTTTAGGAAGAGAGTACAAAACAAGAAGGAACTCACCATTGTTGCTATCCGTAGTGATGATGAGGGAGAGTTCAAAAATAAGAAGTTTGAACTATTGTGTCTCAAGCATGGGATTGAGCACAATTTCTCATCTCCTAGGACCCAACAAAATGTTTTTGTTAAGAGGAAGAATAGATCACTTCAAGAACTGGCTAGGACTATGCTCAACGAGCATTCTCTTCCTAAGTACTTTTGGGCTGAAGCTGTATCTACAGCATGTTATGTTTTAAACCGGGTTTCCATTAGATCTATCTTAGAGAAAACTCCATATGAGCTTTGGAGTGGGAAAACTCCAAGTGTCAAATATTTTAGACATTTCGGTTGCAAGTGTTATATCCTTAACACTATGGATAATCTTGCCAAGTTCAATTCCAAATCGGATGTTGGGATCTTCTTAGGATATTCCTCAACTAGCATGGCCTATAGAGTCTTCAATAGGAGAACCCTTATTGTAGAAGAATCAATGCATGTGAACTTTGATGAATCACCTCATCCCTCTACAAATGTGGATGAGGATGGTAATCTTGTAGAGAAAATGGATTCTTTCTCCATAAAAAAACCGAATGAGAATTATCCAGGGGAGTCTATCTTAGAACCTTCATCTAGTAATGTGGAGGATCTCTCAATTGAACATCAAATTGAAGAACTTCCAAAAAACTTGAAATACATCAGGAGTTATCCTACAAATGACATCCTAGGTGATCCTAACCTAGGTGTCAAAACTAGAACCTCTCTTAGGAATCTATGTGCTAATGTAGCATTCATTTCTCAAGTAGAGCCTAAGAAATTTGAAGAGGCCTAGAATGATGATAATTGGATTTTCACTATGCAAGAGTAGTTAAATCAATTTGAAAGGAGCAAGGTATGAGAACTTGTTCCACGGCCTGAGGATCATCCCATTATTGGAACTAAATGAGTTTTCAAGAATAAAATGGGATCGTTGTAAGAAACAAGGCTAGACTAGTGCTAAGGGATACTCTCAAGAAGAAGGTATTGATTTTGAGGAATCTTTTGCCCCTGTAGCTAGCTTAGAGTCAATTAGAATGCTCTTAGCCTTTGCTTGCTACAAGAAGTTCACACTCTTTCAAATGGATGTAAAGAGTGCATTCTTAAATGGTTATATCACTAAAGAAGTTTATGTTGAGCAACCCTTAGGATTTGAAGCCTTTAATAAACCCAATCATGTATACAAACTTAGAAAGACTCTTTATGGTTTAAAACAAGCTCCTAGGGCTTGGTATGATAGATTGAAAAATTTTCTTGTGGAAATGAAATTTAAAAAGGGTAATACCGATTCAACTCTATTTACCAAGCAATCGGATAATGACATACTTATTGTCCAAATCTATGTTGATGACATTATTTTTGGATCAACAAATGTCTCACTTTGCAGAGAATTTGCTTCACTTATGCAAAGTGAATTTGAAATGAGTATGATGGGGGAGTTAAGTTTTTTCTTAGGACTTCAAATTAGGCAAACTCCCAATGGTATATTTCTTAATCAAGAAAAATATATCAAAGATCTTCTGAAAAGATTTGGTCCAGAATCATCCAAACCTTTTAGAACTCCTATGAGCACAACCACTAAGTTAGATAAGGATGAAAAAGGTTTAAGTATACATATTAAGAAATATCGTGGAATGATAGGTTCTCTTCTATACTTAACAGCTAGCAGACCTGACATCTTGTTCAGTGTATGTCTGTGTGCTCATTTTCAGGCCTCACCTAAGGAGTCCCACTTAAATGCTGTTAAAAGGATTTTCAGATATCTAAGTGAAACTCATGACTTAGGTTTGTGGTACCTGAAGGGTACATCATTTGATCTTGTTGGCTATTCTGACTCTGATTATGCTGGGAGTCTGATAGATAGAAAGAGCACCAGTGGTACGTGCCAATTCTTGGGTGAGTCTCTTGTGTCTTGGTATTCCAAGAAACAGAATTCTGTTGCACTGTCAACTACCGAAAGTGAGTACATAGCTGCAGGTAGTTGTTGTGCACAAATACTCTAGATGAAATAAACTTTAGTAGACTTCAATCTTGCCTTTAATAGGATTCCTATAAGATGTGATAATACAAGTGCTATCAATATATCAAAAAATCCTATTCAACACTCTAGGACCAAGCATATAGAGATTAGATATCATTTCTTTAGAGACTATGTACAAAAAGAGGATATCACTTTGGAATTTGTCAACTCATCAGATCAATTAGTAGATATTTTTACAAACCATTGGATGAGAAGACATTCAATGATATAAGAATTCGTTTGGGTCTAATTAGAATTGAAAGTTTTTGAAAAACTTAAGTTTTGAGTGTTTACATCGACACTCTTTCCATTGGCATCGGAAGATATGCATCATCCACTTCCCGTCGGAAGATGTGTATCGTCCACTTACTATAGTGCATCGTCCACTATGCGTCGGAAGATATGTGCATCTATCAGGTGACACGTGTCATTTGTCACCCATTAGGCGATATCCGATTTACAAGTCTATATTCTTATAGTTGGGCGAAACCCTAAATCATTTTAAACTTATTTGTTTAAGACGTTTCATCTTTTCGCGCCCTTTCTATATCTCCTGCCCTATCTGTCGGTTCTCCACTCCATAATCTTCCTCTTTTTCGAGTTTTTTGTTTAGAAAGTTGTTCAACCTACTAAATGGCATCCTCATCTCGAGCTATTCAGGAACCGGCCAAGAAGAAGGCCAAGACTTCAATTCGTCAGCCACGAGAGCTTCCTCGTGCAACTCAGTGGCCGTCTCTCTACTTTCTCAGTCAAGATATCGAGGAAAGGTATCATGATGATTTTAAGCATAAATCCTTGATTCCAAGTCGTGGTATAGTCTATGAGGATTTAGTTGGCTTGGATATAATTGAACCCTTGAAGGGTCTCACATTATTGGGGTTATTCGACATAGAATCATTCTATTACCTGGTAGCGATTAAGATGTTTTATGCCAATCTTGGTTTCTCTTCGGACTTCTCTACAATCACGAGCTATGTGTATGGAAAACACATAGTTATAACACCCCAAACCATCAATGAACTTCTGGAGAGTCCTCATTTAGATGACCATGTCAATTTCTATGAGTCAGGGCATGAGCCCCCACTCCTTAACTCTCCTGAGGGTCATCAGTTTTTGAGGACAATAACTCTAGACCCGAATCACATCTCTGATCACTTAAAGAACAAGCACCTCACCATCCGGGCTTGGCTCTTCCATCAAATGATTGGGTACAACATCATTCCCAAGGGTGGTCATTATGATCAAGTGAGTGGAATGAAATTGTTTGTTCTGTTTGCACTCTACCGATAGACCCCCTTCAACATAGGATTTATTGTTGTGAGAAGGATGATTCAGATTGTCACAACCAAGTCTACATCGCTTCCATACAATCTGCTTCTCATGAAAATCTTCGAGAAGTTTGAAGTTGAATATCCAGAGGAGGATGATCCCTTCTATCTTCAACCTTCAAGCTAGTACTCGCTCTCCACTCTGAAGAGAATGGGGATCAAAAGGACAAGAAAAGGGAAATTTGTATTGGATGAGACCCGCAAGAAGGTTTCTAAGGCACCTTTTGCCCAGCTGGGGAAAAGGAAGTTCTCTTGCAGGAGGAGTCAACTCACGAAGGTGTGGATGAATCTGAAATCCCTACCTTCGTTAATTCACCTTCATCCTCTCAGGTGTCACGCTCTCAACTTGACATGCCAAGAGGCTCAATTAATTGAAAATCCGATAAAGGCCAAAACTTTATTTTTTTTTCTCCTTACTTATTACGTGCTCTCTTGTGTAGGTAACGAACTATTGAAGGACGGTACAAAGAAAGCTAGTTCAACGGATTTGGAGTTCACATGGAAACAAAGCTCAGAATGTAATGAAGAAAATCCTCGAGCACCAGCTGGACTAGCAGAAGCCAGAATTTGTCTTTCGGAGATCAAGTTTTGTAATTTTCTTTTATTTTATTTTTTTTATTTTTCTTTTGGCAAACTCTTAGCCATTAGTCATTTTCATGCTTTAGTATTTTACTTAGACTTAGTCACATATTGATGGTTTGGATGGGTTTTACCATTTGGCCCAAATTTTGGGATCCATTACTTGACCCATTATTTGGCCCATTACTTGGAGACATTTCTTGAGCCACATTGGAGACATCCTTGACACATTTGGAGGCGCACTTGGGGACATCACTTGGCACATTTGGAGGCACCACTTGGAGGCATCACATTCGGCCCACACTATGGAGTTCTATTTGGCCCATTCTTTTGGAGACACTTAGGGCCATAGTGTTTCAACTCAAGGGAGGCCCAAACTTGGATTTTTAATCTTACAAGGACAAGAGATAGTGGCCTCATGGATTGATGATGTGGCAAGATTCTCTCTATTGATCCATTTAGGCATGGCATTCATCTCCTCCCTAGAATGTGTGCTTGTTTGCCTTGATCTTGGCCATCAATCCTTTTTTCATCCAAGGACCACCATTCATTCATCCTTATGGAAACCCTAATCATCTACCCTAGGATTTTCTATTTAAGCATAGCATTGGTGTTTGTAAAAGAACTTTTACCCAATTTATAAAATAACCTATTTCCCTACACTTTGTGTTGATTTGCCTTTGGGTTTCCTCGGTTCTTGAATCGAGTGGAGTAGCCCTCCATTGTTAGCCTAGCCTTCAGGTTGCTAGGTTAACTCTTATCTCATTCCCTCGCCTTTCTCCATTGGGAGTTAGGAGTTGAGGACGAAAACCTAGGCCTACGGTGGTCGTTTTCCTTCGGGAAAACGTGCACCCGAGAGCTTAAAACGTAAGATAGCTCTTCGGGTCCGCCAAAGGTATCCATTTTATCTTTTCCATTCACACATTTCACACACATTACACCCTTTAAATTTCGGCCATCATCATCACACACCTCGCTTTTATTTTTCTTGCATTTTCTCTTCATCTCCTTCATTTCTCTCTACACGATTTTTCACACACTCCATCCACCTACTTCTTGTCATTTATCTATGCATTTTCTTCCATTTTGTTCTTTTAATATTCGGCCTCCATAATCACACACTATCACTTTCATTTATTTTCATTTTATTCTCCATTTTTCTTCTCTTTATTTTCAATTTTTTGCAACACATTTCACCCAAGCACTTTGAGACTATTTTGTGGGTTACACGGCCCCTTTTCTAAGGGCCACCGTGTCAAGACACCCTGCCCCATCCTTTCCAACTCATAACTTTGCGGCACCTTCAGCTCACTCACCTGTGCGCCTTCCACTTCCAGAGATTCCTACTTCTCCTTCACCTGTTCGACAACCTGCTCCTCAAATCCAAACCTCCTCACCAAACCCACCAACTGTTCCTCAAACTCCAAAAACTTATCTGAGGAGACCTTCCATAAGTGAAGATCAGATAACTGGGTTGATGGCCTGCATAGCAAGTTTAGGAACTGCTCTCAGTTCTGTTGAGGCTCAGATGCATGCGTCATTTGATGCCACCTTTGCTAAATTGTCTTCCAGAATTGATCAACTGGAGACAGATTTAAAGGCTCATCAAAGTGGAGCGAGGGATCAGCTGGTCATTGTACCTTCAGACATTCTTGGAGTCCAGCTAAATATGACCAGAGTGGACTTGAGCAAGGACCTTGACTCCGTTCAAGAACTGTTGGCTCACAAGGTGGATAGACTTCAAGGCTCTTTCACAAGGGTCCTTCGGTCTATGCAGTCGGATATCCAAGCTCTTCAACCAGAACAGTTTAGCCCTCTTTGTTTCTCAGAGGCTTGTTCTGCCGACTTCCTTCCTCCGATCTTCAGACCAGAGGTTGACGAGGAAGTGAACTCAATGCCCTTGGATATTCAGGATGCTGAGCTTCGGTTCATTGATCCTTTTGGTTCCCATGTCACCGAGTCCCCATTTGAGCTACCACGTTCAATGGCTGCACTTCCGGCTGATCCACCTGTAGAGCCTCCACCGTGTATGGACTTGGTGGTGTATCAAAGTTCATTTCCCGATTTTGAACCACTGATAGTTCCTAATGCCAATATGAACTATGCAGTGCCTCCTTCAATTAGGAAGGAGTTGTGGAAGCGCTTTTTGGACTTAGATTAACTAGGAGATTTTTTTTGGGTGACCAATTTTACAGATTCAATAGTTGCACAAGTTTTTTTTTGGTACTCTGATTTTATAATTTCATCAATATACCAATGTTGTGTAGTTGACTGCTTTTTACTGTATTTTTTTTTTGGATAATGTCAAAGAGGGAGAAAGTAGGACAGCACTGATTAAAGCAAATGTGTTTGCTTAGAGCTGATACGAGAAAGTAGATTTGATATGGCATTGATAGTATGCATGTTTGAGCTCAATACTGTGAACTGTGTTTGAAAATTAAATTAGATTGAATGCACATGTTGTGGGGGAGCTAGAATTATGGGGGAGAAATATTTAATCAATTTATACTTATAGTTTGTCATCATCAAAAATGGGGAGATTATTGACTTAAATAATGTTTAAGTCT
This sequence comes from Begonia masoniana, assembly GCA_022432975.1. NCBI lineage: Eukaryota > Viridiplantae > Streptophyta > Magnoliopsida > Cucurbitales > Begoniaceae > Begonia > Begonia masoniana. The sequence continues at coordinate 18,105,746 of CM039505.1, read as the reverse complement.
AACGATGTTTTTGATGATGTGTTTTAAGAAGTGTAATTTGATTAAGTTAAATATATGAGATTAATGAATTATGCTGATGAGATTAATAAGTTGATTAATAAATTAAATATTGACCTCATCATATATTTCTCTAGCTTTTAAGTGAAAATGCCCTTTGAAAAGGGTATTTTAGTTGCTTAACAAATCTGGTTAAGTGTTCATGGTTTGATAACAAAACAGGGCTGAAACTGATAAGGTATTGCATATCTACCGAAGTAGAAGAAAAGATATCCACCGCTAGCAAAATGACAAAGTTTACATCTACCAATAGCTCATCAATGTGATCATCCGCCTTGTTGGACTAAGACAACATCTACCGCTGAACAGCATCTTCCGCCAGCATAGCAAAGAATAACATCTAGCTGCAGAAGAAAGTGACGTTGACCACTTACATTTTCCGTCAACACTAAAGTCATCCACCTGTATTTAATGATGTCCCAAAGCAGACACCAACGGATATATTTCGACACAACGGTCATCTGCAGAATTTATGGAAATAGGAAAACGACAAATCTGAAGAAAATTCTGTATCAAAATTGAAGCAGATCTCAGAGGCATAAATAGAAGAAAAGAATTCTGAGAGAGGACTTTTTGCAAAATTACTGAACGATCGAAGATCACTCACTGCGCTTACTTTGCTGACAATTCTTCTATCATCTACAACTCTCCATATCTGAACTTGAGAGAAATCATTGTGAGGTTGTAGACTTGTGTGAAAAACCTTTTCATATTCAAAAGTGTAAGGAAGTGGATTGGTGCCCTCGAAGTTCAATCCAGACGTGTAAAGGCTTTCGATCGACGCCCGTGAAGAGCGATCATTTCACTCGGAGAGAGTGGTAGTGAATCTTCAAAGAGGAGATCCTTGGAGTGTGGACGTAGGCAGTTAGGCCGAACCACGTAAAATTCTTGGTGTTGTTTCTCTCTTCCTTTCTCCTTAATTTATTGGTTGCGCTTAGATTTAAGAGAGAAACTCGATAGGTTAAATTAAATCAAAAAGAGACATATTACACATAACTATCTAATTCACCCTTCTCTCTTAGACAGTTTCGGTCCTACAAAGTCTAATTATGTTTTTTGATAATTGTGATTAATATGAAATATATAAACTGAATAATTGGATTACTGTGTTTATTGCATTTATCTGGAAATGCCCTTTGAAAAGGATATTACGTTTCGGACGTTTTTGGTTAAGTGTTAATAGTTCGACGCAATCGTCCAAACGAAGAACAGCTTATTCGTCCAAAGTTATTAGTCCGACGCAGTCGTCCAAAGTACTCGTCCGACGCGTAATCGTCCAAAGTACTCGTCCGACGCGTAATCGTCCAAAATATTCGTCTAACGAGCAAGCGTTCAAAATGTACAATAGAATAACGAATTCATGCGAAGCATCATTCCGAAGAGCATTCGTCCAACATTAGACCAAACGAATTCGTCCAAAGGGGAACATGTAACACCCGGTTCTATCGAACCAGTTCTCTATTCTTTTTAAATTAATGGCACACTTTAAAAGACAATAATAAAAGTAGGGTTAATGGATGACTAGACAAGGGCATAAGGGTAATTAGAAATTTAAAAATGGATAATGTATTTAAGGAGAGAGGTTTGGGTTTAATGCACTGTAGCCGCCACTATTCTGTTTATCATTCCTCTTTCGGCCTCCAACTCTCCAGCAGAACCCTTTTGGCGATTTCCTTGCTCGATTCTCTCTCAACCTAGGAAAGTTTTCCTCATTTTTCTTGTATTTTAATAGTTAGGTAACTAAGGGAGTACAATGTGAGAAATTTTGAGGATGCTGTGATTGAGAGTAGGTTCGGGTTTTGGTGATAAATAGGAATGCACGGGTAGCAGGGTTTCAAACTGGTTTCCTCAAACTTCTGATTGATTATTGGTGAAGTTTAGTGAATGTTTGATTAATGTATTGTTATGACTTTAGGTGAGCGAGCTTCTAAATTATCTTACAGCCAAGCGATTTCCAGGAGAGCAGGTAAGTAAAGTATGCTTGTGCCTTCGGGCCTACATCACAAAACAGTAGGATTGTGTATGCTTGAATGTGTTTGTATGTCATGCATCATGTTTTGAAAGTATGCGAAAATGAATTTACATGAAATGACATGGTAAGGAATGAACAGACTGTAACAGTTGTTAAGGGAACTAATCCGTCCCTTAATCGAGAGAGAGGATGTATGACTTTGGGAGAAGTGATCCAAATCCCAATTTCACAGGGGGATCTGAACAGTTTGTTAAGGGAATTAATCTGCCTCTTAATCGAGAGAGAGGATGTATGACTTTGGGAGAAGTGATCCAACTCCCAATTTCACAGGGGGATCAAATCAGAAACGAATGCATATACAACTGAGATGAGAAAGTAGAAACTGCATGTTTAGGAATTTATGTTTCAGCATTTCATTTCATTACTGCTTTACTTACTTAGCATTAGGCTAATAGATGAGTTTTATGATGTAGGTGAAGAAGTGACTGCAGATGTGTTTTCTGAGCATATTGAGGAATAGGCTGGTTGGGGGAGCACATTCATGCCTCGACTTGGCGAGTTGATGGGGCGGTTTAACTGGTATCAGTAGATGAGAAGGTTTAGTGAACCATGATTCAATTTAAATAAATTGAAAGTTTTAGTGACAGTAGTAGTTTTGATGTTTTGAATGCAATTTGAGACTTTTCTGATGATAATACTCTGTTAGTTTTAATAGTGGTTTTTACCAAATTTTGAAGTAGTACATGAATTTAAGTAGTTTTGAACGGTTAGTAAAATGCTCAAGTTTTTTTGGTAGTCGGAATTTTCTTTGTTTATAGTGAAATTGTTACTATGCTGTTTTCGTTGAGTGTTTTGATCTATCGGTAGATGATGTCTATCGGCAGAAGTTGAGTATTTTTTATCTATCGGTAGATGATGTCTATCGGTAGAAGTCGAGAGTTTTGTCTATCGGTGGATATAGTCCATCGGTGGATGTGAGTATTAGAATTTTGTCGTTTTGTAATCGGAAGATGTCTTCAGAAGAAGCTATCGGAAGATGTCTTCAGTAGAAGCCATCGGTAGATGTCTTCAGTATAAGTCTTTAGTAGCTTTGTCGTTTTGGTAATCGAATGATGTAGGAAGAAATTTGTTGTTTTACGATCGGTATATGTGAATTGAGGATTTTTGTCGTCTAGCGATCAGAAGACGTAGTTTGTTCTATTGGTAGATACGAGCTGAGAATGTTTGTCGTTTGTGAGCGGTAGACGTCGTCTGCCGAATTATTTCAATCGCATGGATATCACATGGTCTGCGCGGTAGAGGTGTTTTGTTGTTTAGTGATCGGTCGATGTGTTCTGTTTTCTTTTCTCTTTCAACCAACTGTCTTGAATAATTTAACTATTTAATAAATATTGTTTCTTTTATACGATGATTTTTCCGCTGCAAGTTTTAATGTTTTAAGAGTCAAATCTTAATCATTGAATGAAATTTTAAAATTTTTTCTCAAAAGTCATAGTTCGGTTCAGTATTTTGTGTAGCGAACCGGGTTCAGATAACTCGGGGCGTTACAGAACATCCAAAGTCTTGACGACCAGACTATTAAATACCGCGAGTGATAGCGACTCCATATCTCAACGGCTATTTTTCTGCGTACGGATGCACTCCAACGATTATATTTTTGTATGGAAACAAGGAGCCTTCTGAATGAGATGCGTATTACAGACAAGAGTATATAAAGAAAAATGAAGCTTGGGAGAAGAACTTTTTGCCAATCTTTTGAACAGTCACTCTGAACTCCTACGGGCTTACACGATAATCTCTATTTACACCTCTCTAGATCATAACTTGAGATTTAGTTTTTGAGAGAGTGTAGCCTTAATTTGCATTGTTAAAAAGGATTAGGTTAAGAAATTTCTAATTCTCCCCCCCCCCCTTCTTAGACAATCACGATCCTTCAATTGGTATCAGAGAGAGGTTAATATTTGTCTGTGATTAAAAGTATAGTGATATATTTAGAAATGGCATTCAACACAAATACTACACTTGTAGAAAGACAATCTATCTCTAGGCCTCTATTTTTTGATGGGAATGATTATGTATATTGGAAGTCTATGATGAAAATTTTATTCAGGCTATGGATTATGATGTACGGAACATTATAGAAAATGGTCCATTTAAAGCTATGAAAACTGAAAATAAAGTTAGTATCTCAAAATTGGCTTGTGAACTAACTAACTCGCACAAGAGAAACTTAAGTTTAAATGCTAAAGCCATAAACACTCTATATTGTGCACGGAATAGAGATGAATTTAATAGGATACAAGGCTGTGAGAGTGCACAAGAAATATGACATTTACTTGAAATTACACACGAGGGAACAAATCAAGTAAAAGAAAATAAAATGAGTATGTTAGTACATGAGTATGAACTATTTACCATGACAAAGGATGAATCAATTAGTTCTATATTTACTCGTTTTACTAACATCACTAATGGTTTAAAAGTGCTTGGTAGAGTGTATCCAAATGAAGAACTTATCAGAAAAATTCTGAGATGCCTACCAAGAGCCTGGCAACAGAAAGTGACAGCTATACAAGAAGCTAGGGATCTCAAGGTTCTCAAGCTAGAAGAACTCATTGGCTCTCTAATGACTCATGAGATAACCATGAGAGCCAATGATAAGGAAGATCTCAAAGAGAAACATATTAACAAAAAGAAAGATATTGCACTCAAAGCCTCTTCAAGCAAACAAGAGGAATCCGAGGAAGAAGATGATGATGAGGATATCGCTTTCATCACGAGGAGGTTTAGCAAATTCCTCCAATGAAAAAGAATAAATGTAAGGAAATTCTCAAAGGGAGAAAAGCCTCAAAAGGATAAGAAGATTACCTGTTTTGAATGCGGAAAACCAGGACACATCAAGGCTGAATGTCGTCAAACCAAGAAAGGTCCCAAGCGATTCAAGAAGAGGGCCATGAAAGCTACATGGAATGACAGTGAGAGTGATACTTCTTCAGAAGATGAGGAAGTCGCCAATCTTTGCTTCATGGCTTACGAAAATGAGGTTAGTTCTTCTCTAGTGATAGTGAAACTGATGATAGTGGTTTAGTTGACGCATTCAATGACTTAGTTAAACAATATAACATGCTTAAATCTAAATACAACTCTTTGAAGAAGGAAAATGCAAACTTGGTTGAAAAGCATGCTAAAGAGTGTAATTTGCATGAAAAGGAGATAAATGATCTTAAGAGTAGAAATGAAAATTTGAATAACATTGTTCTTAAATTTACTAACGGTAGAAAAAACTTAAACATGCTGTAGGCAGTCAGAGAGTTACATTTGATAAGGCAGGAATCGGGTATGAAAGATCTAACAAAAAGAAAGTGTATAAAAACTTCTTTGTTAAATCATCCACATATCATTCATGTAACTTAATAGGACATAAATCTTTTGTATGTCCCCTAAAATTTAGCAAATCTAGAGTAGCTCCTCAATTGCAATGGGTTCCAAAGGGAACCAAACCTAACGTTAGGACGCAAAATGTTTGGGTACCAAAGAAGACAACTTGATCTTTTGTTTTGTAGGTTGAAGATTCTCCCATGAAAAACCAATGGTACCTAGATAGCGGGTGCTCAAGACACATGATAGGAGACTCCTCAAAGTTTGCCGTTGTCAACAAGAAGAAAGAGAATGTCACATTCGATGGAAATCAAAAGGACAAAATTATTGGCATCGGCAATATAGGTAACCCTTCTAACCCCATCATTGAAAATGTATTATTAGTTGAAGGGCTTGAAAACCAACTTGCTAAGCATCAATCAACTATGTGATAAGGGGTATAAAGTAATATTTAAATATGATGCTTATGTAATTAAAGATAATCTGAATAGCATGATATTATTCACAGGCTATAGAAAAGAGAATGTATATATTATTAACTTAGATGATTTTGATTGTGTGATTGAGAAGTGTTTTGCTGTGAAATCCTCTGGTGATAGTTGGTCTTGGCATAGAAGGTTAGGATATGTAGGAATGGATACCTTAGCTAAGATCTCCAAGAATAATCTAGTTAGAGGACTTCCAAAACTATCCTTTGACAAGGATAAAGTTTCTGATGCTTGTCAAATGGAAAAGCAAACAAAAAGCTCTTTTGCCTCAAAGAATACTGTCACATCGTCCAAACCTCTACAATTACTTCACATGGACCTTTTCGGTCCTTCAAATATTGCTAGTCTAGGAGGCAAACATTATGTCTTTGTCATTGTAGATGATTTCTCTAGATTCACTCGAGTATTCTTTCTAAAGTCAACGTATGAAACTTTTGATACCTTCTCTAGTTTTAGGAAGAGAGTTCAAAATGAAAAGGAGCTCACCATTGTTGTTATTCGTAGTAATCATGGTGGAGAATTTGAGAATGAAAAATTTTAACTCTTGTGTCTCAAACATGGAATTGAGCACAACTTCTCATCCCCTAAAACTCATCAACAGAATGGTGTTGTTGAGAGGAAAAATAGGTCTCTTCAAAAGCTTGCTTGGACTGTAATGACCCCATTAGGGCCGAGACTGATTCTTAATTTTCTTAAATCATTTACACTAAGTTTACTCTCTCTATATTTTTTTTTTAACAGTACTCAAAGACAATGCCATATCTGACAAAACTGAACCCTTCAAAAACTCGGCTCCCTCATAAGACTATCGACACAGTCAGTCACAGAGTCGAACGACATGACTCAGACATCGGTTCCATAACGTGTTCGGGCAGAAGGAGAGAGCCCTCCGACCACTCGTCTTCATCGTTCGCGGGCTGCATGGATTTGCAGACATCTACCGATAGGAACACATTCCCAAACGTCACGTGCACTCCGCATGACACAATAGATGTCGCCCAGTAGAAGACATCTACCGATGGACACAAGCGTTTCACGTGACTCATGGACATCGCCCATGTAACACCCGACAATATCGGCCAGATGATTTTCTCAACTGATTTAATTGCCACATTTTATCGAACTTTTTGCTTTTAAATTAATGCCTGATTTATTGAATTCTAAGTAGTGTGAAACTAGGTTGGGTGTCACAATTGTAATTAAGATGGATTTTAATTAGTATAAATAAGAAATGAAAAATCTTTAAACCTCATTAAACCCCATTGTAGCCGACATTTCCTCTCTCGGCGATTTCCCTCTTCTCCAGAGCTCTCCCTCTCTCTCGGCCAGCTAATCCTCCATCGATGATCGATTCTTCAGTCTCCACCCCGACAATCCACACTCCATGTAAGACTTAGACAATGTAGTTGTTAGTTAGTTACTTAGAGCCCTGTTTTCAGCTAAGACTCGTAGTTTCGGATTCATCATTGGCCGAGTAATAGTTGTGGCATTTGTAATCTATGGTTAGTTACTAGGTTGAATCTGGATATTTTAGGTTCGGGAAGTTTAATCTACGCACTCAAGGTGCTCGACTAAGAAGATTTAGAAACATAGATGTTAGATTCTAGGATGACTTTTGGTTAGAACTTTTAGGATTTTGTTTAACTCTGTAATGTGAAATGTTTTAGGTGAAGAAGTCTGAGGAGAAGTGCTCAAGTTTGCTAAGGAAACCAGGTAAGTGAGTGAGTAAGATTCTCGGCCATTAAGGCCCTACATCACAAGGGTATTAGGTAGATGTTGTCTATAATGTTTAAAGGTTATCTGTGCTATTACCTGTTTGGTTATGATACTTGAGTTGATAGTATGATCTTTTGATGAATGAATGAGCTGTTCTTTTTTTTTAATGAAATGAGGGTACTCATACTCATGCTTCACGATTATTTTCCTTTTCAAGCATATGAAAATGTTTTAAGTGCATGTTTTCCTCCATAATCAAGATATGAACATGAAACTTATGTAACAAGGATTAAGATATGGTTCGGGGCGGTTTGGCGTATGTCACTGTCCAAAAGGAAGACCATGAATACGGCCCGCAAGGGACTATGTATACTTTCACTGTCAACCCCCTTTTCGGCACAAATCCTCCCTTAATCCACATGATGTAAATGATGAACAAAAATGTGATGTAAATGATAAACAAGAACATGAACAAGAATGTAATGAGAAATGATTATGTAAATGTGTTCTTTTCAACTGTGCATTCATGCATACATGTTAGTGTTGCACTCCTTACTAAGTATTAGGCTTATAGTTTAAACCTTATGATGTAGGTGAAGAACTACCAAGTGAGGATTTCAAATTCAGTGAGGATGTCTAAGACTGGTTGCTGGATGGTGCTCATGGTGACAAATTGTGGCTGGAAAGGCGAGAATGACCCGTGGTTTCTGCTCCTAAGCTGTTAGTAAGAATAATGATTACTGATGCCTTAAGTAGGATAAGATTTTCTAATTATGATGGATTTTGGAATTGTTGAACTAGATTCCTAAGTTGAAGATGATTATTAGAATGGAGAATGACCTGTTTTATTTAAGTCTTCCGCTACACGTATTCTAGATGAGTCTATGATTTATACATGTACAAGTTTATTCTAGTCAAGTGAAGTCTGTGAAAGTCAGGATGTCTAGTTTTGTAGATGTTGTTATCGGCAGATGCTGATTATTACAATCGGCAGATGCTAGAAATTCTTTACTCACCGGTAAAGGTCTTTTATCGGAGAATGATTATATGTCACGTGTGATGCACATGTCAATCGACAGATGCTGATTATTACAATCGGCAGATGCTAGAAATTCCTTACTCACCGGTAGAGGTCTTCTATCGGATGATGATTATATGTCACATGAGATGCACATGTCAATCGGCAGATGCTGATTATTACAATCGGCAGATGCTAGAAATTCCTTACTCACCGGTAGAGGTCTTCTATCGGATGATGATTATTATGTCACGTGTGATTCACATGTCAACCAGTAGATGTAGATGTTTACGCTATCGGAAGAAGTGAGCCTTATGTCTTGTCATTTTGCGATCGGATGATGTAGATAATTATGCTTTGTCGTTTAGTAATCGGTAGAGGTCTTCTACCGGGCGATGTCCATGAGTCACGCATTGGATGATGTCTTCTATCGGGCGATGTCCATGAGTCATGTGAAACGCTCGTGTCCATCGGATGATGTCTTCTACTGGGCGACGTCTATTGAGTCACGCGGAGTGCATGTGACATTCAAGGAATGTGTTCCTATCGGTAGATGTCTGCAAATCCATGCAGCCTGCGAACGATGAAGTCGAGTGGTCTGAGGGCACTTTCCTTCTGCCCGAACACGTTATGGAACCGATGCCTGGGTCATGTCGATCGACTCTGTGACTGACTGTGTCGATAGTCTTATGAGGGAGCCGAGTTTTTGAAGGGTTCAGTTTTGTCAGATATGGCATTGTTCTTGAGTAATGGAAAAAAAAATATATAGGGGTAAACTTAGTGTAAATGATTTACGAAAATTAAGAATCAGTCTCGGCCCTAATGGGGTCGTTACAATTATGGTATCAGAGCAAAATCGGGTTCTAAAATCGATTCTGCAGACTGCCTTCCATCACAGATTGTCACATGAACACACTCCAACAACTGTAATTGTCTATGATTTTAGTAATGTCATTACGTTAAGATGTGTTTATGATTACTTGTTTAGGAATATAAAAATGGTAAGAGGTCAACAAAGAGAGAGCAATGAGGATGGTAACACCATCGCTCAGTTAACCGAGTTGGTTATTTGCCAGTCCCGCCAAATTGAGCAGTGGGTGGCTGCTAGGGATGAGCAAGGGAATTCAAGCTCAAATACGACTCACGACAACGGAAGGGAGCGTTTTCACCACCTTCGACCTCCAGTATTCAATGGTCAGGTTTCGGATCCTATTTATGCTGAAGAGTGGATTCGGACAATTGAGGACATGTTCAAGTATGCCAAGGTTGATGAAGGGGACAAGGTCACATGTGCTGTTTTTCATTTTGCATTGGGTGCAAGGCATTGGTGGGATTCAATTCAGAGCACTGCGAATGCAGAAACTATGACTTGGGCGTGGTTCAAGACGGCCTTTTATGACAAGTATTTTAGCCGAGCGGTTTGGGCCAGCAAAAAGATGGAGTTCATGCAGCTGCGCCAAACTGGTTCTGTGGCTGACTACATCTGTAAGTTTGAAGCATTGTCCAAGTTTGCACCCCGTTTGGTGGATGATGAGAAAGACAAAATTCACCAGTTTGTCCATGGACTGAAGCCGAGCCTCTTCCAGGGAGTGAAGACTGCAGGGATCCATAACATACCTTATTCCGAAGTGGCTGCTAAGGCTTTGGAATTGGAAGAAGTTGAGTTAACAGTACAAGGACAACGTGAACCACCAAGGAAGTTTATCAAGGAGACTCAGCCACCACCGCACCAGGGCAGAGGTTGGCAACCACAACCGAATAAAGGATCGCAGCAACAGCAGAAAGGTGTGAAGAGACCCTTCAATCCAAATGATGATCAAGGAAAAGGAAATCGACCTCTAGCTCCACTCTGTCCCACCTGCCAGAAGAATCACCATGGCGAGTGTAAATTATATTCTGGCCGTTGCTATAGATGTGACAAGGTTGGACACATAGTTAGAGATTGCCCCATGCCGCCAGACCCGAACCTGAGCAAAAGTAGTGTCAAGAGTCTATGCTTTAATGGAGGATGAGGATGTGGTACAACATACGGTCATAACAGGTACAATTATGATATGTGGTATTTCTGCTTATACACTTATAGATACGGGAGCCACACACTCGTTTGTATCAACCCTGTTTGTATGTAAGCATAGGTTAGAACTCTTGCCAGCCGAGAGGTCATATAGTGTTATGTCACCTTCAGGGAAGTCCTTACATTCAGAACAGATAGTTAAAGGTGATATTGTATCTTTAGGAGAAAAGAAGTTATATGTAGAGCTAATCGTAATTGATATGAAGGGATATGAAGTCATATTAGGAATGGATTGGCTATTCAGACATTATGCCACGATAAGTTGTAGGTCTGGATTGGTTGAGTTCCGACCCCCGAACGGAGATCGGTATTCCTTCCAAGCTATTCCAAAAATAAGTAAAATGCCAATTATATCCTCACTAGAGACTCAACGGTTACTGAAGGGTGGTTGTGAGAGTTTTCTAGCTAGCATAATTGATGTCCGGGAAAAGGATAAGGTAGAACTCCAAGATATTCCTATAGTCCGAGAGTTTCCAAAAGCATTTTTGGATGACTTGCTCGGGTTACCACCTGATAGAGAAATTCAATTTATGATCGATACATATCCCGAGGCATCACCTGTGTCTAAGAACCCTTACCGCATGACACCTGTTGAGCTGAAGGAGTTAAAAGTCCAACTCCAGGAACTTGTTGACAAGGGATTTATACGCCCTAGTTGTTCTCCCTGGGGTGCACTTGTCCTATTTGTTAAGAAGAAAGACGGTTCTCTTAGAATGTGCATAGATTACAGAGAACTGAACAAGTTAACAATCAAGAATAAATATCCCTTACTTTGAATTGACGACTTGTTTGACCAACTACAAGGAGCTAAGGTATTTTCAAAAATTGACTTACGTTCGGGTTATTACCAACTGAAGGTTAAGGAGAGTGATGTACCAAAGACAGCATTCAGAACCCGATATGGACACTATGAATTTCTTGTGATGTCGTTTGGTTTGACGAATGCACCTGCAGCTTTTATGGACTTCATGAACCGTGTGTTTCGTGAGTATTTGGACAAGTTTGTGATTGTGTTCATAGATGATATCCTAATTTATTCACGGACCAAAGCTGACCATGAAAAACACTTAAGAGTAGTTTTGACAACATTAGAACAGCAACAACTTTATGCCAAGTTGTCCAAATGTGAGTTCTGGTTGGATAAGGTCAACTTTCTAGGCCATGTCATTTCTGTTGAGGGCATATCTGTAGATCTAACCAAAATTCAGGCAGTAAAAGATTGGCCCCAACCGAGGAACGCCAGTGAAGTCCGTAGTTTCCTTGGTCTGGCAGGTTATTATAGAAAGTTTATTAAGGGATTTTCTATGATAGCTAAACCTTTAACTAGTTTAACAAAGAAGGACACCAAGTACTCTTGGACTGAAACTTGTGAAGATAGTTTTCAGACACTAAAATTGAAGTTGACGACAGCCCCTCTTTTGACACTCCCAACTGAAGAAGTGAAGTTCTGTGTTTATTGTAATGCATCCAGAGTTAGTCTGGGGTGTGTCTTGATGCAAGAAGGCAAGGTTGTGGCGTATGCCTCCAGGCAACTGAAGAGTTATGAACAGAATTACCCCACTCATGATTTGGAATTAGCCGCAGTTGTTTTTGCATTAAAGATTTGGAGACACTATTTGTATAGTCAGCAGTGTGAAGTGTTTTCTGACCATAAAAGTCTGAGGTACCTTTTTACTCAAAAGGAGTTGAACATGAGACAAAGACGTTGGTTGGAGTTCGTTAAGGATTACGATTTTGAAATTAAGTATCACCCGGGTAAGACTAATGTTGTAGCCGATGCATAAAGCAGGATGTCAACGACGATGCAACCTGCGGTGTCAACCATGTCTGTACCATTGAGGACAGAAGTTCAGAAATTTGAATTGGAAATAGTTTCTGAGCTGTAGAAACTACTTGCGGAAGTAACCATTCAACCAACTATCTTGGATAGGATCAAGGAGGCACAACAAAAGGAATCAAAGGAAAACAATAGCATGATGAGTAAGTTGAAGGACGCCTCTTCTGAGTTCAGCCTCTCCAAGGATGGTATTTTGAGATTTAGGGATCGATGGTATATTCCAAGTGATGAGGAATTACGTAAGTTGATCTTGGCCGAGGATGGTATTTTGAGATTTAGGGATCGATGGTATATTCCAAGTGATGAGGAATTACGTAAGTTGATCTTGGCCGAGGCACACTCGTCTCCCTTTTCTGTACATCCTGGCAGCACCAAGATGTATCGGGACTTGAAGTTACTTTACTGGTGGCCAAATTTGAAGAAGGATGTTGCCAAGTATGTAGAGTCGTGTTTGATATGCCAGCAAGTTAAGGCAGAGCATCAACGTCCAGGAGGTACCCTTCAACCCTTACCGATTCCCGAATGGAAGTGGGAAAACATTGCCATGGACTTTGTTGAGGGATTACCTAAGACAACTAAAGGTCATGATAGTATTTGGGTTGTAATTGACAGAATGACGAAATCAGCTCACTTCCTACCTGTAAAGACAACGTACACGATGGACCAGCTTGCTAATCTGTATGTTTAGGAAATTATCAGATTGCATGGAATTCCGATATCCATTGTCTCATATCGTGATCCCAGGTTCACCTCAAGGTTTTGGCAAAGTCTTCAAGGCACACTTGGTACAAAGTAATTCTTCAGCACTGCATTTCATCCTCAGACAGATGGCCAATCTGAACGGACAATTCAAACACTCGAGGACATGTTGAGGGCGTGTGTGCTAGATTTTCAGAAATCTTGGAGTCGATACCTGCCCTTGGTTGAATTCTCCTACAACAATAGTTACCAGTCCACCATTGGTATGGCAGCATACGAAGCACTGTATGGCAGAAAATGTAGATCACCCTTATATTGGGACGAAGTTGGCGAAGAAAAACTTCTAGGCCTTGATATTTTGCAACATATGTCAGACAAAATTACCATTATTAGGAAAAGAATGATGACTGCACAAAGCCGACAGAAGAGCCACGCATACCAAAGAAGGAGGGATCTTGAGTTTGCTGTTGGAGATGAGGTCTTCTTAAAGGTTTCACCATTTAAGGGAGTTTTAAGATTTGGCAAGAAGGGAAAGCTTAATCCACGATTCATTGGATCATTCCCTGTCTTGGCAAGGATCGGTAATACAGCTTATAAATTGCAATTGCCTCCATCAGTGGAAAAGGTTCACAATGTTTTTCACGTGTCTATTCTAAGGAAATGCATACGTGATCCGACACATGTTGTTAAGCCAAAAGAAATCGAAATTGAACCAACATTAATGTATGAAGAGAAACCTGTTCGAATTATGGAATCTACAGTTAAGACTCTACGAAATAAAAAAATCCCATTAGTGAAGGTTTTGTGGGCGAATCATGGCATTGAAGAAGCCACATGGGAGCGACAAAAGGACATGATGGTCAAATATCCTGAGCTCTTTGCTTGATCAATTTTCGAGGACGAAAATTTTGTTTAAGGAGGGGCGGATGTAACACCCGACAATTTCGGCCAGGTCATTTTCTCAACTGATTTAACTGCCACCTTTTATCGAACTTTTTGCTTTTAAATTAATGCCTGATTTATTGAATTCTAAGTAGTGTGAAACTAGGTTGGGTGGCACAATTGTAATTAAGATGGATTTTAATTAGTATAAATAAGAAATAGAAAATCCTTAAACCTCATTAAACCTCACTGTAGTCGACATTTCCTCTCTCGGCGATTTCCCTCTTCTCCAGAGCTCTCCCTCTCTCCCTCTCTCTCGGCCAGCTAATCCTCCATCGACGATTGATTCTTCAGTCTCCACCCCGACAATCCACGCTCCAGGTAAGACTTAGACAATGTAGTTGTTAGTTAGTTACTTAAAGCCCTGTTTTCAGCTAAGACTCGTAGTTTCAGATTCTTCATTGGTCGAGTAATAGTTGTGGCATTTGTAATCTGTGGTTAGTTACTAGGTTGAATCTGGATATTTTAGGTTCGGAAAGTTTAATCTACGCACTCAAGGTGCTCGACTAAGAAGATTTAGAAACATACATAATAGATTCTAGGATGACTTTTGGTTAGAACTTTTAGGATTTTGTTTAACTCTGTAATGTGAAATATTTTAGGTGAAGAAGTCTGAGGAGAAGTGCTCGAGTTTGCTAAGGAAACTAGGTAATTGATTGAGTAAGATTCCCGGCCATTAAGGCCCTACATCACAAGGGTACTAGGTAGATGTTGTCTATAATGTTTAAAGGTTATCTGTGCTATTGCCTGTTTGGTTATGATACTCGAGTTGATAGTATGATCTTTTGTTGAATGATTGATCTGTCCTTCTAGTCCGATGAAATAAGTGTATTCATATTCATGCTTCACAATTGCTTCCTTTTCAAGCATATGAAAATGTTTTAAGTGCATGTTTTTCCTTCACGATCAAGATATGAACATGAAATTTATGTAACAAGGACTAAGAGAGGGTTGGGGGCGGTTTGGTGTATGTCACTGTCCAAAAGGAGGACCATGAATACGGCTCGCAAGGGACTATATACACTTTCACTGTCAACCCCCTTTTCACCACAAATCCTCCCTTAATCCATATGATGTAAATGATGAACAAGAATGTGATGTAAATGATGAACAAGAATGTGATGTAAATGATGAACAAGAATGTAATGAGAAATGATTATGTAAATGTGTTCTTTTCAACTGTGCATTCATGCATACATGTTAGTGTTGCACTCTTTACTAAGCATTAAGTTTATAGTTTAAACCTTATGATGTAGGTGAATAACTACAAGGTGAGGATTTCAAATTAAGTGAGGATGTCTAAGATTGGTTGCTGGATGGTGGTCAGGGTGACAGATTGTGGCTGGAAAGGCGAGAATGACCCGTGGTTTCTGCTCCTAAGCTGATAGTAAGAATAATGATTATTGATGCCTTAAGTAGGATGAGATTTTCTGATTATGATGGATTTTGGAATTGTTGAACTAGATTCCTAAGTTGAAAATGATTATTAGAATGGAGAATGACCTGTTTTATTTAAGTCTTCCGCTATACGTATTGTGGATGAGTCTATGATTTATACCTGTACAAGTTTATTCTAGTCAAGTGAAGTCTGTGAAAGTCAGGATGTCTAGTTTTGTTGATGTTGTTATCGGAAGATGCTAATTATTACAATCGGCAAATGCTAGAAATTCCTTACTCACAGGTAGAGGTCTTTTATCGGAGGATGATTATATGTCACGTGTGATGCACATGTCAATCGACAGATGCTGATTATTACAATCGGCATATGCTAGAAATTCCTTACTCATCGGTAGAGGTCTTCTATCGGATAATGATTATTTGTCACGTGAGATGCACATGTCAATCGACAGATGCTAATTATTACAATCGGCAGATGCTAGAAATTCCTTACTCACCGGTAGAGGTCTTTTATCGGATGATGATTATTATGTCATGTGTGATTCACATGTCAACCGGTAGATGTAGATGTTTACGCTATCGGAAGAAGTGAGCATTACATCTTGTCGTTTTGCGATCGGATGATGTAGGTAATTATGCTTTGGCGTTTAGTAATCGGTAGAGGTCTTCTACCGGGAGATGTCCATGAGTCATGCATCGGATGATGTCTTCTATCGGGCGATGTCCATGAGTCACGTGAAACGCTCGTGTCCATCGGATGATGTCTTCTACTGGGCGACGTCTATTGAGTCATGCGGAGTGCACGTGACATTCGAGGAATGTGTTCATATCGGTAGATGTCTGCAAATCCATGCAGCCCGTGAACGATGAAGTCGAGTGGTCTGAGGGCACTTTCCTTTTGTCCGAACACGTTATGGAACCGATGCCTGAGTCATGTCGATCGACTCTGTGACTGACTGTGTCGATAGTCTTATGAGGGAGCCGAGTTTTTGAAGAGTTCAGTTTTGTCAGATATGGCATTGTTCTTGAGTAATGGAAAAAAAAAATATATAGAGGGTAAACTTAGTGTAAATGATTTACGTAAATTAAGAATCAGTCTCGGCCCTAATGGGGTCGTTACAGCCCGGTAGAAGACCTCTACCGATTACTAAACGACGAAGCATATTCGCCAACATCATCCGATCACAAGGCGATAAGACTTAATACTTATTTCTTCCGATAGCGAAAACATCTACATCTACCGGTTGACATGTGAATCACACGTGACATATTAAGCATCATCCGATCACAAAACGACAAGACTTAATGCTCACTTCTTCCGATAGCGAAAACATCTACATCTACCGATTGACATGTGAATCACACGTGACATATTAAGCATCATCCGATAAAAAACTTCTATCGGTGAATAAGGAGTTCCTAGCATCTGCCGATAGTAATAATCAGCATCTACCGATTGACATGTGCATCACACGCGACATATAATCATCATCCGATAGAAGACCTCTACCGATGAGTAAGAAATTTGTAGCATCTGCCAATTGTAATAATCAACATCTACCGATTTAAAACATCTACGATACAAAGCATCCTGACTTTCACAGTCTTCGACTTGACTAGAATAAACTTGTACAGGTATACATCATAGACTCATCCAGAATACGTGTAGCAGAAGACTTAAATAAAACAGGTCATTCTTCATTCTAATAATCATCTTCAACTTAGGAATTTAGTTCGACAATCCCAAAATCTATCATAATCAGAAAATCTCATCCTACTTAAGGCATCAGTAATCATTATTGTTACTAACAACTTAGGAGCAGAAACCACAGGTCATTCTCGCTTTTCCAGCCACAATCTGTCGCCCTGAACACCATCTAGCAACAAGTCCTAGACATCTTCATTGGGTTTGAAATCCTCACTTGGTAACTCGTCACCTACATCATAAGGTTTAAACTATAAGCCTAATGTTTAGTAAGGAGTGCAATGCTGACATGTATGTATGAATGCACAGTTGAAAAGAACACATTATCATATTCATTTCTCACCACATCCTAGTTCATATTCTTGGTCATGTTCTTGTTCATGTTCTTATTCATCATTTACATCATGTGGATTAAGGGAGAATTTGTGCCGAAAAGGGGGTTGACAGTGAAAGTGTACATAGTCCCTTGTGGGCCGTATTCATGGTCCTCCTTTTGGACAGTGACATACGCCAAACTGCCCCCAACCCTCTCTTAATCCTTGTTACATAAGTTTCATGTTCATATCTTGATCGTGAAGGAAAAACATGCACTTAAAACATTTTCATATGCTTGAAAAGGAAGCAATCATGAAGCATGAGTATGAATACACTTATTTTATCGGACTAGAAGGACAGATCAATCATTCAACAATAAATCATGTTGCTAACTCACATATCATAACCATACAGACAGTATCACAAACAACTTTCGGACATCATAATCAACTTTAACTTAGTACCCTCGTGATGTAGGGCCCTAAAGGCTGGGAATCCTACTCACTCACTTACCTGGTTTCCTTAGCAAAGTTAAGCACTTCTCTTCAAACTTCTTCGCCTAAAACATTTCACATTACAGAGTTAAACAAAATCCTAAAAGTTCTAACCAAAAGTCATCATAGAATCTAACATCTATGTTTCTAAATCTTCTTAGTTGAGCACCTTGAGTGCGTAGATTAAACTTCCTGAACCTAAAATAACCAAATTCAACCTAGTAACTAACCACAGATTACAAATGCTACTACTATTACTCGGCCAATGACGAATCCAAAACTACGAGTCTTAGTTGAAACCAGAGCTCTAAGTAACTAACCAGCAACTACATTGTCTAAGTCTTACCTAGAGCGTGGATTGTCGGGGTGGAGACTAAAGAATCGATCGTCGATGGAGGAGTAGCTGGCCGAGAGAGGGAGAGAGAGGAAGAACTCTGGAGAAGAGGGAAATCGCCGAGAGAGGAAATGTCGGCTACAGTGGGGTTGTAACGAGGTTTAAGGATTTCTATTTCCTATTTATCCTAATTAAAAATCTATCTTAATTACAATTGTGTCACCCAACCTAGTTTCACACTACTTGGAATTCAATAAATCAGGCGTTAATTTAAAAGCAAAAAGGTCGATAAAATGTGGCAGTTAAATCAGTTAAGAAAATCACCTGGCCGAAATTATCAGGTGTTACATGGATCATGCTCATTGAAAACTTCATTCCAAAATATTTCTGGGCAGAAGTTGTTTCCACAGCTTGCTATGTACTAATCGTGTCTCTAAAAGATCGATTTTAGAGAAAATCCCTTATGAGCTTTGGAATGGAAAAATCCCTTCTGTTAAGTATTTTAGAGCCTTTGGTTGTAAATGTTTAATTCTTAACACCAAGGATAATTTGGAAAAATTCGATTTCAAGACGGATCTTGGAATATTCCTTAGATATTCATTAACCAGTAAAGCTTATAGGGTGTTCAATAAAAGAACACTAGTTGTAAAAGAATCCATGCATGTCAATTTTGATGAGACCTCTCAACCAACAATCAATGTGGATGAGGATGATATTTTAGAAAAACATTCGGATTCTCTCTCCTTAGACAAATTCTGTGAAACCATTCAAGGAGAAAATTCTCTAGATTCTTCTTCAAAATCCCTAGAAATAGTCTCTGCCAATGATGAAAATGATACTCTACCTAGAGACTGGAAATTTGTCAAAAATCATCCTTTAGATGAAGTTCTAAATGATCCTTCTTTAGGATTTAAAACTAGGGTCTCCTTTAGAAATCTTTGCGCTAATGTTGCTTTCATATCACAAATAGAGCCTAAGAAGTTTGAAGAAGCCGAATTGGATGAGAATTAGATAGTTGCTATGCAAGATGAATTAAACCAATTCGAAAGGAACAACATTTGAGAACTTGTTCCAAAACCCGATAATCATCCCATTATTGGTACCAAATGGGTTTTTAAGAATAAGATGGATGAAAATGAGATTGTAGTCAAGAAAAAAGCTAGGTTAGTTGCCAAAGGGTATAATAAAAAAGAATGAATTGACTTTGAGGAAACCTTTTCTCTTGTAGCTTGTTTAACGTTAATTAGGATGCTCTTAGCATTTGCTTGTCACAAAGACTTCACACTTTTTCAAATGGATGTAAAAAGTGCTTTTCTTAATGGATATTTTCGAGAAGAAGTCTATGTGGAACAACCTCAAGCTTTCAAAGCTTTTGATAGACCTGATCAAGTGTACAAGCTTAGGAAAGCCTTATATGGATTTAAGCAAGCTCCTAGAGCTTGGTATGATAGGTTGAAGAATTTTCTTGAGAAAAGGAAGTTTAAAAAGAGTAATACCGATTCAACCCTTTTTACCATGCAAAAGGATAAATACATTCTAATAGTTCAAATTTATGTTGATGACATCATATTCGGTTCTACGAATGTATCACTTTGTGATGAGTTTGCCACTCTTATGCATTGTGAGTTTAAAATGAGTATGATGGAAAAACTAAAATTCTTCCTAGGATTTCAAATTTGTCAAAAACCAGATGGAATTTTCTTCTGTCAAGAAAAATACATCAAAGACCTCCTAAAACGATTTGGATTAGAGTCTTCTAAGTCCTCTAGAACTCCCATGAGCACAACTACTAAATTGGTCAAAGATGAAAATGAGATAAGTGTAGATATTAAAAAGTGTAGAGGTATGATTGGTTCTCTATTATACCTAATGGCTAGCCGGTTAGATATCCTATTTAGTATGTGCTTGTGTTCTAGGTTTCAAGCCTCCCCTAAGAAATCTCACTTAACAGCTGTTAAAAGAATTTTCAAATATCTCAGTGGGACATATGATTTAGGTTTATGGTACCCGAAGGGTACATCCTTTGATCTCATTGGATATTTCGACTCTAATTATGTTGGAAGCCTTGTAGATAGAAAAAGTACTAGTGAAACATGTCAATTTCTAGGTGAATCTCTTGTTTCCTGGTACTCCAAGAAAAAAAATTCGGTTGCACTTTCAACAGCTGAAAGCGAATTTATTGCTGCTGGCAGTTGTTGTGCATAAATGCTTTGGATGAAGCAAACCTTGGAAGATTACAATCTATTCTATGATAGGATTCCAATTAGATGTGACAACACTAGTGGAATTAACATTTCTAAGAATCCTTTCCAACACTCTAGGACTAAGCATATTGATATCCGATATCATTTCATTAGAGATCATGTTCAGAAAGGTAATATCACCTTAGAATTTGTCAACTCTACTGATCAATTGGCAGATATCTTTACAAAGCCATTAGATGAAAAGACCTTCAATAATATTATAATAAGGTTAGGTCTCATTAGGAATAAGAAAAATTAAGGGTCATTTTTTTGTTGGAGAATATTGGCCAATAAGCAATGTGGTCAGTAAAGAAATAGACGATCTCCAAGATTTATTTCTCTCTGAAATGAATGGACGTTGTCACAATGGACGTTGACAATGGACGTTGCCACAATGGACGATAACAATGGACGTTGTCACAATAGACGATAACAATGGATGCTGTCACAATGGACGTTTACAATGGACGTTAAAAAATGGATGATAAAATCTTTCGAAATGTTTCAAAAAACCCTAACTTTTAAAAACTCTTCTAAAATCTCTCGATTCCTTTCGTTCGTCCAGCGATTCTTCTCTGATCTTCGGCACCGATCAAAAACCTCTATAAACTCCGTCTCTGTTCAGAAATCTAAATCATTATCAATGGCATCTTTCTCTCGCACTGACCAGGTCTTCTAAAAGAAAAAGCAAAAGACTTCTCATCCAACAGATACACAGTCCGTCGTAGTTCCTCCGTCTCTTAAATGGCCAAATCACGAGTTCATCAATCAAGCCGCTTTTAATAGGTACTATGAAAGTTTTGAAACCAAACCTCTTATTCGATCTAGAGGAGTATTTTTTTCGCGACTTTTCTGGTTTAGATTTAGAAGAACCATTACTTACGTTGGGATTAATGAGGCTGTTTGATTTAGAGTCTCATTATTGTGAAACTCCGATTAAGATGTTTTATGCCAATCTGGAACATTCTACACGACCTCACGCCCTTAGGAGTTATGTCTATAGAAGACATATTGAACTGACACAGGAAGCTATCTATGAAATCCTTCACTATGAGTTTCTGAATGGTTCACGGAGATTCTTTGAGGCAGCAAAGAATCCGTCTTTTCTTGAGAAGCTAACAGGAAAGGAATTAGTAAAATTGATTGCCAAGGATCCTAACCACTCTCCCCTGAATTTGAAGAGAAAGGATTTGAACTTTAGGGCAAAAGTCTTCCATCAGATGATTAGCTATTCAAAGGTGAACCATTTCATATTGACTACATTGTTTTAAATCAGATGCTTCAAGTTGTCTGCAATGTATCCAAGTCTCTGCCATACAATCTTCTACTCATGAAGATTTTTCAAAGGTTTGGTGTCAGATTACAGGATTCTGACACGCTCTTAGTCCTGAAGAAATCCGACTTCTTCTCGTCCTCCACCTTGTCAAAAATGGGAATCACTAGAAATGCTCAAGGTGTGCTGGTTGAAAAAGTTGGTCGAGGAGGTGTTTCAAGGCGCTTAATCATTGACGAAGAAGAAGAGGAAGAAAGTGCTCAAGATGACACTCTTCTTCCTATCCTTGTTCCTCTACCACCTCAAGTTCTCCTTATTCAAGCTCCTGAAGAGGTTAGTCATGTTCAAATTCACACTCAAGAGCCTGTAAGTGATCATGAACTTCCTCCAGTCCAAGCTGATATTCCCCTACAACCTCTTCCACGCCCAACCAGTCCAATTCCTGCTCCCTCTCCAACTCAGATCCCATCATTGCCAGCTCGTGTTCCTCCTAGAACTAAAGGCCTCCCACTTCTCCAGTGCGGAATTCTATTTCTGAGGAACAATATCATGAGTTTCGGGCAATCATCGAAAGCCTTGACACTAGTCTGGAATCCTTTCAGTCCATGTATCTTTCCCGCCAAGATCAGTTTAAAACTTTTGTCCTATCTCAACTAGAACATCTCGCCACTTCTATTCAAAGTCTGCACAATCGTATTGATCTTACGGAATCCAATCAAACGTAAAGCTATTGATGATGCCATCTCCTCCGTTAGATTCCATTCAAGTCATTTAGCAGCGCAATTGTTGCGATATTGTGACAGAGTTATCACTCATATTGGAGACCTTAGCACCCTTATGACTAGAAGTACTGGTGAGCCTCTAATGCGGTTGAGAATTTGGATGAAAGTGACGAGAATCTTGAGGCAGCTCGTCCAGCTACTTCAGTTGTTCTTTCAAGTGTTAGGCCAGTGCCTGCTCCAACTATTGTTGATCAGCCAGCGACTTGTAATCCAGATATTGCTGTTGTTGGTGCTGTTCCTGCTAATCTTGTAGTAGCTTACCCTGTCGATATGCCTATGGAAGATGCAGGGGATGCAATTAATGATATCAGTGTTCCTCCTTTCTCTTATGTTGAGGAAATTAATCCTCAGGTGGAATCCTCTCCTGATAAGGATAATTTCCTTGATCAATTATGGAATATCATGCATTGGGAGAATCCCTCCTCCACTGAGAACTAGGAATATTTTTTTATTTTTTATTTTTTTAACACTGTGACTACTTACCATATTTTTTTCCCAAACAGTGAATGTTTTATCGCTGTCGTCTCTAAAGTGCTGATGCATGACATTCCTCCTATAAGTGATTATTTTTGATAATGTCAAAGGGGGAGAAGGATATAGAATTTACCGAATGCATAATTAAGAATTTACTGAAGAATATAGAATTTACTGAATGCATACTTATGATTTATTGATAAAGAATACTGTATAGAGTATGGGGGAGTATGTAAGTTTTAAGTTGAAATGCAGATTAGTATGCTGAATCAGATCATATATTTTTCATCATCAAAAAGGGGGAGATTGTTGACTTAAATAGTGTTTAAGTCTAATTATGTTTTTTAATGATTGTGATTAATATGAAATATATAAACTGAATAATTGGATTGCTGTATTTATTGCATTTATCTGGAAATGCCCTTTGAAAAGGGTATTACATTTCTGACGTTTTTGGTTAAGTGTTAATAGTCCGACGCAATCATCCAAACGAAGAACAACTTATTTGTCCAAAGTTATTAGGCCAACGCATTCGTCCAAAGTAAAGACTAGACGCATTCGTCCAAAGTATTCGTCCGACGCGTAATCGTCCAAAGTACTCGTCCGACGCGTAATCGTCCAAAGTATTCGTCCGACGCTTAATCGTCCAAACTACTCAGTCCGACGCGTAATCGTCCAAAGTATTCGTCCAATAAGCAAGCGTCCAAAATGTACGACAGAACAACGAATTCATGCAAAACATTAGTTCGAAGAGCATTCGTCCAACATTAGACCAAACAAATTCATCCAAACTCATTCGTCCAAAGGGGAACGTCCAGAGTCTTGATGACTAGACTATTAAAGACCACGAATGATAGCGATTTCAGATCTCAACGGCTATTTTTCTGCGTATGGATGCTCCACAACGGTCATATTTTTGTACGGAAACAAGGAGCCTTCTGAATGAGACGCGGATTACAGATAAGAGTATATAAAGAAGAATGAAGCTCGGGAGAAGAACTTTTTGTCAATCTTTTGAACAGGCACTCTGAACTTCTACGAACTTACGCGATAATCTCTGTTTACACCTCTCTGGATCATAACTTGAGATTTAGTTTTTGAGAGAGTGTAGCCTTGTGCTCAATATCTTCATCGTGTAAAAACTGTAAGGTAGTGGATTGTCGCCCGTAAAGTTCAATCCAGAAGTGTAAAGGCAGTAGATCGACACCTGTGAAGTTCGATCTAGATTTCTCGTGAGGAGAAGGAAAGAATCTTCAAGGGGGAGCCTTGGAGCGTGGAAGTAGGCAGGATTGGGCGAACCATGTCAAAAACTTCGGTGTCAATTTCTTTCTCTCTCTACTCTAACTTGCTTGCTTGTCTGCTATAATTTTAGTAATTGCATACAAAGAGAGTAAATAAAATAAACCTAATTTGCATTGTTAAAAAGGATTAGGTTAAGAAATTTCTAATTCACCCCTTTTTAGACAATCACGATCCTTCATTTTGTTCATTTTGTAGGAAGACAGGTTGATGTCCACACAAAAGTAAAACACATCCATCAAGGCTACTTCGAGACTAGCAAGCTTTTGGATTTGAGGACAAATCCTCAACTACTTGGAGAGGATGATATGCCGCGGGCCCTGATTAGACGATCACAAATCAAGGTACATAAATTAACCAATTTCTCATCTAACCGGTCTTTCAATTTTTCAAGTAAAGGACATTTTATAGCATGAATTAGGAGCAACGATGCATGGCTTGAAGGAAGGACGTGCATGACAAAGGAATGGCGCGTCGACTTGAAGGAGAGAGGGGCGCATAGAAGAGACATTATATCGAGCACCTGGCGCGCACGAAGGAAGGCACAACAGCAAGGCACGACCATGGGCACGCATGAATCAGGGATTGGCGCGCAGCAATGCAGCCGAACAGTAGTAGGTGTGTGAACGCATGGAAGAATAATGACATGCAACCGAGCTGGCTCTCCAGCAGGAGCGCGCATCAACGAGGAGGAGTGCGCACACATGGGCCTCTCCAACGGTCATATTATCGCCAACGACTATTTTTTGTTAATTTAGTTTTTCCATTTTTGTTTCTTCAAAAGGCTCTCGATCATTCAGAGGACTATATATCATTGTTATGAATACTTTGTAATGATTTTTGAATCAATGAAATTATAGTGAAGTTTTATCTTCATTTTTAGACGTGTTCATCAGAACCTTCTCTGTTTGGTGCGTAATATTCAAACTATTGGTATTTTCCCTTCGGTGTGTCATATCCGATTGGATTTACCGTCGTCAGAGCCGAGTTCAATGCATAATATCTGAACTATGTTCCTCCGGTGCTTCATATATGAAGATTTATCACTTTCATTCCAATCGGTGCGTAATATCCGATCAGATCCATCGTGCTTTTATCTTCAACCTATTCATTCCATCGGCGTCTTTTGGGTAAGTTTCGTTAGGTATCTCGCTCTCCCACCTCCATTCCATTATTCGTCCCATTTTTGTTTTATTCTCTATTTTTGGGTTGTTTTCGGTTAAACCTGAGAACAATGAGTTTGCTGATCTTTTATGGCTTCCACTTGTATTGGTTCATGCTTCTGGCAAGAGATCTGCAGGGCCAAAGCGTATCATCTGGTATTAGAGCGTTGTTCGTTCACTGGTAGCCGGAGTTGCTCTCTGGTTTGTTGTTTCGTGTTTTCTGTCATTGTCACTGTTTTCGTTTGTGTCTATTTTCTTTTGTTTGATTGTTCATTTGTATTAACTAACTGGAATAACCCATTTGCTTGAACTTTAATTCTGTTTATTTGACAACAGATCGCATTGTTTGGTTAAAAGATTAGTTTTTCTTGATTTTTTTTTTTTGTGTTTTACTCACTGTTTCGTTGTTTCTGTCTCTTGTTTAAAGTCCATCTAGTCAATTATAAATCAGAATATTGTGTCTGACGCCATGTTAATGTTTCTTTTTTTTACTAAAACTATAGTACCCAAAGCTTGCATGAAAATTATTGTTCTGAGTTCTTGCATAACAGAAGGAAATTATCATGCATATTCATCAAGAAATATGTTTAGTCTACAAGTTTGTCGTTCGCTGGTAGCCGAAGTGCTCCTGCCATCATTTTTTTGTTTCTTGTTTTGAGTTTTTCTATCTGTATTATAGCTTTTTGACATGAACTTGTGTAACACCTAAAAATTTTATGATCTCCTTAAAAATATTTATGTGCTTACTTTATTAAATTTGATTATCCTTTTTGGTGATATTAAGAGGTTGTGATTTTATGATAAAAGAGATGGTAAAAATTAAAAGGAAATGTGAAATGTATGTTTTTGATTTTTTAAGAGGAGTTGAAATGGGTGGGTTAAAATGAGTTAAGTTTTTGGATTAAAATCAAAAACAAAAACGAGAACAAAAACACACACACACACACACTCTCTCTCTCTGCCCAAGCTGAGCCCTCGTTTCTTCCCTCTCCCCGTGACGATTTTCTCCTCTCCTCTCGTAGTTTCAGCTTGTAGGTAACAATTGGTTTAAGTTTTCATGGATTATATGGGTTTAAGCATGGGTATCGAGAGTTTCTAATTTCAGGTTTGAGAACTGAGAACCCTAAGCACAAAAATTGAGTTTTCTTCTCTCATTCTTGGCTTATTTGATGTTGAATTGGATTATGTTGCTTGCTTATGGATTGAAATGGTTGAAAACATTATTTTAGTTTGAAAATGTTCAAAAATCAGAATCGATTTTATACAGGGCAATTTCAGTTTTTGATAAATGGATTTCACCATCTTAAACTAGACTCTTTAAGGATTTCATAGCATTTTGAATCGTTGGATTTGGTTGAGTATATAATTAGTTATGGGTTTTCAAAGTTTAAGTAGAAAATTGACAATGTGTTTACAGGGCAGTTCCGATTTCCAAATTTCTGCCATTTATGAGTTTGGTTTTCAATAAATGGATTTCACCATGTTAAATTAGACTTCTTATGAATTTCATAGCATTTTAAATCGTTGGATTCTATTAAGAATTGAGCGAGTCATGGATAATTGAAGTTTAGCCAATTTTAGGTGAATTCTGAGATTTTAGTGTTTGAATAGATGAATTTTGATTGGTTAATGCATTTGTGATGTATTAATGGTTTTAATGCACATGTATTAGGTTTGAAATCACCAAGAAAAAGTGATCAAGGTTTGCTCGAATTGCTAAGGACTTCAGGTAAGTAATATTTGCATGTGTTTTGCCCCTTTCAGGCCTACATCACGAGGTGCTAGGATATTATGGTTCATGGTGCTTTAAATTGAAGGTGCTTTAAATTGGAGTTGTAGTTGTTGTTCATATTTAGGTTGTGTTGTTGATGATTGTTAATATAACATTGAGGATGTGATTATATGATTTGAGGATATGCCATGTTTAGATTTATGTTGTTTGGATGTGTTATAGATTTACTTGTTTGCTATGGGTTGTTATGAAAATTAGACTTTGTTATTGAGAATATTGTATTGAGGATATGAATATTGATATGCTTATGATGATACAGTTTATGCATGCTTCACGCATTCATGCATCATGTTTTAAGAAAAGAACGAAAATGGTTTTAATGCATATGTTTTCACGAAAGTAAGGCTTGGTGGGATTGATTGCCCTCCAAGTAGCTCCGGTGGATTGATTGCCCCTAGTATGGCCTTGGTGGGATTGATTGTCCCAGAATGATTCCAGTGAGATTGATTGTCTCTAGTATGGCCTTGGTGGGATTGATTACCCCCAAAGTAGTTTCAGTGGGATTGATTGCCCCAATGATATGAAACCTAAATATCATGATCTAATAATAATAAAAAGAAAAGACTGAAACAAAACGACATGGTTTTATAAACTGCGTGAGCATTTATTATACATTACTTGCTGAGCGTTAGACTATTAGATGAACCATGTGATGTAGGTGACAGAAGTACAGGTGAGGACCTTACGCACTGTCAGAACAAAGTAGGAGGTTGATGGAGCACGTCCATGGCAAGCGATTGTTGTTGTTAGAGCGATTTTGACCCATGGGAGAACTCCAAGTGTTTTGATATAAGTTTTCATGATTTAAAATCTATGTATAGAAGGATTTATGTTTTAAAAATACTAGACTTGCTTGGGGTTTGATTTCGATTTATAGAAAATGTTTTGATAATGGGGTCTGCTGTGTATTTTGGTTCATTTTTAATGAGCTATGAAATGTTTGAAAATCAGGAATTTTTGATGATTTTTAAAGGTTATGAAATGTTTGAAAATCAGGAATTTTGGATGATGTTTACAGGTGTTTTTATGAAGTGTTATTAGGTGTAAAATGAATTATTCTAAACTTATTTTATAAATGTTTACTTACTTTAAAAGGATTTAAAGGAGTTTAAAGTTCAAGTTCGACTATTTTAAGTTTCGAAAAATTTTATGTGAAAGTTTAAATATATGTCAAGTAATGTCGTGATGAACGGGTCGTGACAACTTGCATTTTATAATCTCATAGTATTCTGTTTGAATATTAAGGATAAACTCATACATGATATCGTGATATTTCAGTTAGCTATCTAGGACGTGTTTTCTTTGATATTTCTATCTTGTCTTACCATGAACATGCACCTGTTTTAATTGTCTTGTTGTTTCAGTAGAATAATTAGGTTGTTTCACTTATATTTTAGTTTTTGTCTTAAAGCATGAACGTCTATCATTGAAAATCTATTACATGCTGTTGTTTCAGTATGATTTGTTTCGAATTGTGTCTTGTTTTAAGCCGATAGTGTCCAACATGTTGTGTTTTAATTTCCTATTTTCTTTGCTTCATTTTAGTGTCCAAATTGTCTAGCATATTTCTGTTTGGAGGTCCCACCGAGATTGATAAACCATTGTGGACTTGTGTTTTGAAGTTATTTTTACTAGATTAATTTGTTGCAAATCTTTGCCGGTTAATGACCAAGTATGCTAGGCTAGTGATTATAATCTTCTGGGTTATTAATTTAGCATGATTCCTGTTCACTTATAGCGCAAATTTATTAGTTAAATTGTGATTATCCTATACATTGTTGTTTTTTTTCTTGCGCAATTATACTTTAATTTTCTGTTTTGCTAAATGAATTATTGCTGAACTTTCTTTTAGTCTAGAGTGCTGAAATGACTAGGAGAAACCAAACCACCTATTACCAAGACCCTTATGATCATGATCAAAATCGAAACTCAACCTACCAAGATAACTATGATTATGAGTATCACCCAGGACATATGAATTCTACTTTTACCAAGAAAAGTTTTGAAGAGCTTTGCATTCCTATCTTTAGAGGCTTAGATGAAAGGAAAGAATTTAGTTATTGGTTGAAAGAGGCTGAATTGTATTTTGCTTATAGTGGGTATTCGGAAAGGACTAAGGTCGAACTAGCCACTAAGAAATTCAGAGATTATGGTAGTTATTGGTGGGAAAACTTTTTAGAAAGAAGGAAGAGGAATTGGAAGGACGATATTACTACTTGGAGGATATTGGTCCAAATAACTACCCCTAGAACCAAGTCCTTGAATTGCCTCATGGAGACCACACCCACCCAAACCACCTAAGGAGACTTGCTACAATTGCTATTCCAAACGGTATGAGTCATATGACCAAGATGATTTTTTCATACCTTATTTTAGTGGTTCCATTTATAAGGACAAGTATTATTCCTGGTAGAAGACTATTTCTATTTCAGTTATGAGAGTTATTTGGAAAAGAAAAAGATTAGCATAGTCTCTAAGAAATTAACCAGTTACGCTAAGGAATGGTGGAATGATCATTTAGAAGGAGTGGAAGTTAGTACTTGGAAAAGAATGAAAAATTTAATGATATGAGAGTTGCTGCCAAGAATGCAAGAGCAATATCATGATACTAGGTTTTGGACAAAACCCTTAAAGCTAATCGAGTTTCCTCTATTACAAGCGCCTACTTCACAAAATCTTTCAAAATTCCTAACCACAACCGAGCCAATTCAAGATGAGCTTGTGGAAGAGATTCCTTTAAAAGAAGTTGCAAAGGAAAATCTTGGTAGATGACACCTCAAGACCTAGAGCCAGGGACATCAAGTGTCTTTAATGCTTTGGATTTAGACACCTAGCCTCTATATGTCCTAGCAAGCCCACAATGAATGTAAGAGAACACAAAGACATTAAATGGTTTCATTGTTTAGAGTTCGGTCTTGTAACATCTTTATGCCCTTTCAAACCCTCTAAGAAATTAGTAAAGAATCCTAAGGAGGTTGATATTGTTAAAAACTTAGAAGAGCCAACCAACGAAGATGATCATTCTCCCAAAGAAATCTTTTATGGTCAAGAATCCCAACTACCTGAGGAAGAAATCCAATTGTTGGGGGAACAAAATACTTGTCTAGAAGGACTAGAAGCCTACGAGGAAGAAGTTGATGTGCTAGAAGCACTTGTTGATAACTCTTCCCTAACCGAGAGAGAATTATGAATAAAGAACTATCTTCTTTTCCTTGATGAGTTCCGGGATCTATTTCCCAATAAATATAAGGAGTACGCACGTGAAATGAAAGTTATAAAATTTGATTCTTGTGATCACAATGAAGAGAGTAGTGTTGTGTTACTTGAAGATATTTTTGATGAATCCCCACTACCAAATCTATTTTGTGATGACTTGATTGACTTAGATTGTGTGGATGAATGGTCTCTTGTTAACAATAATCTAGTTATGTTTGAGCTACTTGGAGGATCCTTTCAAAAAGATGAAGGTAAAGATGTTTCTTTGGCCGAAAATTTGAAGGAAGAGAAGGTTGACGAAATCTTTTCAGCCCATAGAGGTAATGCAAGAGCATTAACATGTCACTTAACCAATTCTACCTACAATGTTATACCAAGGTTTGCTTTGTTAAATACGTTGATTAGTTGGTGTTTTAGGATTGGATGGACTTTAAACTTGCATGATACTAGTGTAAAAATTAAAAATAATTATGTTTCATTGCATCTCTTAGTTTGATTTCATGATTCACTTTTAAAAGCCAACGAAAATAAATTATCTAATCTTATGGATGATTATTCTTTAGTTATGAAACCGCCTAGTAAATTTACCTATCAAAGCAAGATTGAACATAAGTTAGTGATAGTTGAACAATGTTATTATGATTCATTTTTGTGCCTAACTAAAGATGACTATAATATTATGAAAAGGGAATATTTTTCTATTTTAATTTTGTGGAGTAATCAAAAGCGTAGCCCCTTGGGAACCTCGTGGTTTCCCAATCTTTTGATCACAATTGGAAATCATGGAACCAATGAGTTGATTAGTGCAATAGCAACCAGATATGTAACATCTAACCATTTAGTTGATTGGTTATTTAGAATTGGTTGGTTAGTGAATTATTTTATTATTGAACTTGAAATTTGTTATGTTAAGTTCAATTCTATTTTGGAACCTATGCTGGAGCCTACCTTTTATAAGCTGAAAATTAAAAAGGATTTTACAGAATACGATAATTATTTTGTGAAAAGAAAAGTGTTTTGGAATAAGAAAGAAATTGGGTTATTAATCGTTGGGCCAAGTATTTATGAACTCTTTTTGAACCTAACCCTAATTAATTCTTATGTTTTTAAAAAAGAATGTTTTTCCTTTATATCGTCAATGATTAAGGATGGGAAGAGGACCTTTAGAACATCATGACTAAGCAACAACATTGAAGTAACAAAGGAAGTAATTGGTACTTCAACAACAAGTCAAAAAAGGGAAACAAACTATCAACATAGGCCGAATCCGTGGCCTGAACCGTTAGCTAATATGTGCATCTATGTTGAAAGGCTCAATGATCAAGCTCATCAGATGAAGATAACATTTTCCTTTGATCCGAGAAAGGAAGAAATAATGCAAGGGGCGCCCTCCCAGATTTGAGATCAAATCTCCAATCACCCCGGGAGGATGATACGCTATGGAACACCATAGCTCGAAAATGGCCAGAACCATGGCCGAATTTTATTTCTAACTTGTTTGTTCATTTTGTAGGAAGATAGGTTGGTGTCCACACAAGAGTAACGCTCATCCATCAAGACTACTTCAAAACTAGCGAGCTTCTGGATTTGAGGATAAATCTTCAACCACTTGGAGAGGATGATATGCCACAGGCCCCGATTAGTGATCACAAATCAAGGTACGTAAATTAACCAATTTCTCATCTAACTGGTCTGTCAATTTTTTAGGTAAAGGCCATCTTAAAGCATGGATTATGTCACGACCCAAAAGGGGGCCAGACAGAAATGCCAGGCTAAACGATCAACCTCGAAGTAAAGTGAGGATCACGATCAGACACAATGCTCAAAGGTACCCCATGAAGACGAACAATGTGCTGCACATATAATCGGCTGAGCTTGGCAACTGAGAAATTCATTCGAACGGGAATGAAATGTGCCGACTTCGTCAACCGATCCACAATAACCCAAATAGCTTCTAGATTGCTGAGGAGTCATCGGAAGACGAGTAACGAAGTCCATGGTGACTCCCTCCCACTTCCACTCTGGAATAGGCAATGGCTGGAGCAACCCTGCTGGCCGCTGGTGTTCAGCTTTGACTCGCTAGCATGTCATACACCGAGCCATAAACTCGGCTACCTCTCTCTTCATGCCAACCCACCAATACTAGCGCTTCAGATTATGATACATCTTTGTACTGCCTGGATGAATAGCAAAACTAGACCTGTGAGCCTCATCCAGGATGGCTTGTCTCAAATTGACGAGGTTGGAAACTGCTACCTTACCATGGTAGAACAGATCACCATCGGCGTCCACTGACCAACTCTCAAGTTGTTCCCCATTCTGAAGCTGTCCCACTTTCGCTACAAGTTCCTCATCTTACCGCTGTAGTTGCTTCACCCTAATAAGCATCGAAAGTGTAGCCACTACATGGTATATATAAGTCGTAGTCCCAGAATCATGATAATGAAACTCGAAATCTCCGATGGTCACTGAACTCTTCCACTTATCTCGAATCAAACAGGCTATGGAAACACGAGGATATCGGCTCAATGCATCAGAAACAACATTAGCCTTGCCGGGATGATACTCCAGACTAAAATCATAATCCTCCAAATACTCCATCCACCTGCGCTGCCTTAAGTTGAGCTCTTTATGAGTGAATAAGTACTTCAGACTCTTATGATCGGAGAAAACCTGGAAGCTGACTCCATATAAATAACTCCTCCACATTTTCAAAGCGAAGACAATGGAGGCAAGCTCTAAGTCGTGGGTAGGATAGTTCCACTCATGGGGCTTCAACTATCAGGAAGCATACGCCACTACTTTGCCTTCCTGCATAAGAATAAAACCCAGGCCAACACCTGAAGCATCCGTATAGACTGCATATGGAACGTCCCCATCGGGAACTGTCAAAATCGGAGCACTGGTCAATCTTCGCATCAACTCCTCAAATGCATTCTAATAATCACCATCCCAAACAAACCGCACATCCTTGCGAGTGAGTTTGGTAAGAGGCGCTGCAATAGAAGAGAAATTCTTCACAAAACGCCGATAATATCCCGCCAAGCCAAGGAAGCTGCGAATCTCGGAAATGTTCTTGGGTGGTTGCCAATCGACTACGGTCTCAATCTTTGCAGGGTCCACTGAAATACCCTCTCGCGAAACCACATGACCAAGAATTTTACCTCAGTCTGCCAAAAATCACACTTACTTCGCTTGGCATACAACTGGTGCTCCCTCAGAGTCTGCAGGACAATACGGAGGTGCTCACTATGTTCACAGCGGTTCTTCGAATAAATCAGGACGTCATCGATAAAGACTACCACGAACCGGTCTAAATATGGTCGGAAGATCCAGTTCATAAGATCCACAAACACAGCTGGGGCATTAGTCAGTCCGAACGGTAGAACTAAAAATTCAAAGTGCCCATATCTAGTTCGGAAAGAAGTTTTGGGTATATCTGTCTCACAAATCTTCACCGATAATATCCTGTCCTCAAATCAATCTTCGAGAAATACTGTGAACCTATAAGTTGATCGAAGAGATCATCAATACGTGGCAGCGGATACTTATTCTTCATAGTAACCATGTTCAGCCTCCGATAATTGACACACAATCTCAACGATCCATCTGCCTTCTTGGCAAATAAGACGGGAGAGCCCCATGCAACATACACTCTCTAATAAACCCTCTGCTCTGCAAATTATCTAACTGCTTATGCAGTTCAACTAACTCATCAGGTGTCATCCTATACGCGGGGATAGAAACTGAAGTGGCTCGTGGAACGAGATTGATGCAAAACTCGATCTCCCGATCTGGAGGTAAACCTGGTAGATTCTCGTGAAAGATGTCATCATACTCCCTAACGACGAAAATGTCCCTCTCAGGCACTGTGGTCTCAATGTCGAGGTCCATCGACCAAAGTCCTCCATATCGTTCCAGTCCACTCCTGCCTCCAAAGCGTACTCTAAAGAGTGAGTTCACAATTCCTGCACAGGGACCTCTTTTATAAGCAACCACTATGCCAGTCTTTGAGGTAAGAGTGACCCGCCTCACATGAAAATCAATCAGAGCCTTATACTTCATCAGCCAATCGCAACCCAGAATGACGTCGAACTGACTCATGGGCAAGTTAATGAGATCGGCTGAAAATCTGCAGTCGTTGATAACCACACAAAATGCTCGACATATATCAGTAACTCCGCTTCTGTCACCCAGCGGAGTGTTCAAAAAGAAAGGAACCTCCATCTTCTCGATGGGTAACCTCAATGCTTTAACAAAGACAGTAGAAATAAAAGAGTGTGACGCCCTAGTGTCAAACAACACCCGAGCAAAAGTGTGAAAAATAAGAACCGTATCGTCAACAACTGCCGGCTGATCAGGCACTGGAGAATAATCAGCATGGTCCATTGCATAAGATTGGCCAGCAACTCCTTTGCTCATATAATCGCGACCACGACCGCCGCCCCTGGAAGTAGATCCTCGAAATCCAACTTTCTTCTGCTGCTGCTGAGGAGGTGGACTCATAACAAAGGGCTGCCCGGTGGGTCGAGGAGTAACACCGAAAGGTCTATCCTATGCTCGGCGCTGAGGAGTCTGAAATTGTGTCTGCTGGGAAGATGGTTGAGGTTGTCCCCTGACCTGGCAGAGAAAATGACCCAGAAGATGCAGGAGGAAAGAATGAAGGTCATGGCTGCTGCCCCTGTGGCTGGCTAAGCGGGCAGTTCCTCATGGCATGACCGGCTGGCCACAGGTGTAGCAATTGTAAGGAAAGTATCTATTACCCCCAGATGAGCCCCCACTAGAAACAGAAGAACGGCTCGTACTGAAACTCTGGTCTGACCCCTACCGCTGGTTCCTCTTAGTCATCTTCCTCCAGGAAGGTCGGTTGTCTGACCCATACTGGAAGGTACCACTGCCTGAGTTAAACATCCTCTCTATACGCAAAGCGGCCTCATACGCTCCAAGCAAAGAATCATACGGGTTGACCGCCACAATCCGCCTTATGTTGAAATTCAACCCCTGAACGAAATTAATAGCATGTGCCTCCAAATCAACTACACCAGAAAAAGGCACCAGCTGGATAAAATGGTTGTAATAATTAGTCACTGACATTGAACAAGCTCATTGTATGCCCTGGTCATGATATCCATGTACTCTCTGCTACTAAACTGACCTCGGAACAGAGAAATAAACTCGCTCCACCTCATAGTGTCGACGTTATGCTGACTGCGGATCGCATTCCACCAACGCCTAGCTACCTCCCTCAGAAAATAAGCAGCTAGCATAACCCTGGACTCCGCTGGTGTCTAGAGAGTCTTGAAGTTGAGTTCCATCACCTCGAGCCAGTTCTCTGCCTCTGCCGTATCAGTACCGCCAACAAAAATAGAAAGGTTGAGTTGATTAAACCCCCGAAAATGAACCCCCTGGAGGTCGTCTGAGTAAGAGTTGGATTAGGGGTGCTCACCGGAACCTGATCAGTGGTAGTAGCCGGAGTCGGAGGTGGATTCGGGACCGTAGGTTGATTCGGGGTGCGACTGACCAAGTTTCGAACAGCCTCCACTAGAGCGGCAATCGAGTTAGGGTAAAGCTCTGGGTTCGAAGGAACTCTCTTCCGTGGCGGCATCTTGACACTTCACTGAACACACAAGATTGCACTACATTAGCATTTTACTTGGGCTTTATTATTCCACATATTCTACCAACTGCTCATAATTGTTCTCAAACATTTGTCACTAAGAGGATTTAGAAACCTTGTGCTCTGATACCAATAAATTTCTGTCACGACCCAAAAGAGGGCCCGGACAGAAACGCCAGGCTAAAAGATCAACCTCAGAGAGGTCCACCGTCTAGCCTAAGGCTGAGTGCGGAAGTTTTTGCAATGATCCAAGACTCCTCAATGTAACAAATATGAGAAACGAGAAATAATGGAAAAACTGGAATTAATAAAGATAGTACAAACCCAAATATGTAGCAATATCCAGAATATGTTCTTACATTTCACGAAATGCCAAAAAATAGAAATAAACACTACTCCTTATCGATTGGTGCCGATCCAGCTCACTTCTGCTTCCTTCTTCCTTTACCTGTGGAGGAGGGGAAGGTCGTTGGGGTGAGTGACAAACTCAGTATGGGATGTTATACCTACCACTCATGTTATAATGCATGCCAGTTATAATAGCAATGAATGAGTATCAACTCTCAAAACCAATTCTATGTTATTAAATCTCTTCTCATTTTTAGATAGATCAATCGGGCTAACTTTTAAAGTAAAGTGTATACTAACTACGCCTTCACTATCCATACCATACTACATAGTCAAGTGCACCGTGAAAAAGAAGACTACACAAGGACCCTCTGAAACACACCACACAAAAAGGCAACAATAACATTAGACAAAACCTCATAAGGAGAATAGATATAGTTAACCACCAGGAAAATCACGGTCGGCATACCCTGGGCCTCGTGGATCACATGGTAGGTCACCAGGAGGGAATCAACGATCACTCTCGATCGGTCGGCATACCCTAGGCCTCGTAGATCACACCGTAGCTCACCAAGAGGGAATCAACGATCACTCTACCCTGAGCCCTCGGGAACACCGCACAAGGGACTTATCATACCGGGGTAACAACGAACAAACACTGATTAGGTTAGGTAACAGGGCTAGCATAGCTCAAAACCCAGGACTAGCCAAAGCTCCAAGCCCACAACCACATGCAAGGAGTTTAACAAGAGGGAACTCAACCCGGAGGGAATCAACAACCACTCATCACGGAGCCCTATCCAAACGATTGTGGGGAGTACCACGGCAACCCTCAAACACGGGTGCATCTGGGCAAAATCCCTTGATACTCTTAGTTGGGCCCCGCTAAGAGTGTCAAACGATTACCTCCAGAATTAACTCCAAATGGCAATATAGAAAACTATGCAATGCATCAGAAAACCAATCTACAATAAAACACAACAGCATAGTATGATGATCAATCTCAACTCAAACTCGTCGGCAAGACAAGCAAACATGGCAGTAGGCAGTCAAATCAAGTCAAAAGTATACATGCCTATTTAATGCAATATGCTCATGTTTTTAAAACAACCGACATCAATATCAGAAATAATCCACCACAATAATACATATATGCATGTTATGTAGGTATATCGCAATAAATATAATAACCCATACCACCGAGGCGAGTCCTCCTAACTTCAGTGGTCCATGTCTCCTCGGGAATCGTCTCGAGGTTTGCAAAGTCCTCTGAATCTGGGAATTAACACAAGAAAAGAACCCCGTTAAAATCTAATTAGGGTTATAAATGATTATAAACTACGAACCGGGGCAAAAAGGGCCCAAATGGCTAGAGTTGACTTTTAGTCAAAAGTCAAGATTTGGTCAAAGTCAACAGTCGATCAAAGTCAACGTTCAAAGTCAGCTGTTGACTTTGACTGTCAACAGTCAAAGGGGTCGGACCGGTTCGGGTCGGACCTGGTTCGGGTCAAACCGGTCGGTCTGGTTTGGGTTAGGGTTGGATCTAATTCGAGTCGGACCAGTCGGGTTTGGTTTGGATAAACCCAACCCAGCTGGGCTCGGGTTGAACCCAGCAGATTTGGACTGGGTCCGGGTCGAATTCGGCCTGACCCAATCCAAGCCCGACTCGGCCTTAGACCCGAGTCGACTCGGCCCAAAGCACGAGTCGACTCAACCCAGTGCCGAGTCGACTCAGCCCAGTGCCGAGTTGACTCGGCTATTGGTCGAGTTAACTCGGCCATCGACAGTCGATTGCCTCAAGGTTGGAAATCACGTTTTTCTGACCTAAATTTCGTCGAATCTTGTTTCCTACACGTTCCTTATCTCTTTTTCGTCCAATCATGTTAAAAACACCAAAGAATCGACCCCAAATCTCAGATCGACGAAACCTAAGAAATCTCAAAACTTTCTCGAGTCAGCAACCTTGATCCACTCTCCGAGACGAAGTTTTTGACACCAAGATCGCGCCGGACGGTCGTCATTCCGACGTCGGCGATTTCGCTCTTCGCGACCGTCTCCCTCTCTCTCTCTCTTTTTTGCTTCGGCTGAATGAAAATCGGTTTCTTAACCTATTTTCTTCTTTTATTTTATTTCTTCTATTTTAATTTCTTTAAATTCTATTTTAATTTTTTTTAATTCTATTTTGATTTTTTTAAATTCTATTTTGATTTTTTAAAATTTTATATCGAACCTATTAAACTAATTTAATAGATTTTCGGTTTCCAAATTAAAACTCTCGAATAACTTTGCTCGACAATATCGAATGTTCAACCCTCGTGATTTTAATCCACTTATATTGCGTGAAAAATTTATTCAAAAATTTTCATTCACTAAAATTTGGCCGATTTTACAAATTAGGAGCAACGACACATGGCTTGAAGGAAGGACGCACATGACAAAGGAATGGCGCGACGACTTGAAGGAGAGAGAGGCACACATAAGAGACATTATGTCGAGCACTTAGCGTGCACGAAGGAAGGCACAGTAGCAAGGCACGGCCATGGGCCCGTGTTAGTGATTTTATACACCCTAATGCAAGTACACATGTCGCTAATGAAGTAATAGAGAAAATAAAAGTCGATCCCACGAGGATATGCTTAATCAAATTAAATTGCTATAAAATTTTATAAAAATAAAAATGAGAATAATGAAAATAGATAAGTGGCAAGGAATGATAAAATAAAATTACTCAGAATTAATAAAGACTCAAATTGAAATGAATTAAGAAGATAAATATGGTAAAAGCCTTGGTTAGGGTTGATTTCCTCATTACATGCATTTTACTACTGATGCTACAACATTGATTCACAAAACAGCAAGAATTCATAACGTTTCTAGGATTCTATCGAATTGCCTAGATAAATCTGTTTTAGAATTTTCTTTTCGACTTTGAAAAGACAAAAACTTAATCCGAATTTCTTTGTACTTCCATTCTTAACGCCAAATAAATTAATGTTAGCGACTTTGCAATAATTTTAATTTATTTAATTACTCATGCATCTTACAGTTTTTATTTACCTATCGATACAATAGGAACATGTGACATCAAATTTGTCTATCGACACAATTCAATTATGCAATCAAATTCATGAGAAATTGTTCAATGAAAAATACGTAGCATTCATAGATCAAAATAAAAACATGTAATGAGTACTTTCTTACCTAACCAAGATAAAAAGTCTAGCCAAAAATCATGGTAATAAAATCAACAACCATAATAATATTCATAAGAAAAACAATAAAAAGTAAGAGAAGAAGAAAAATCGTTGATGTCTCTACCACAACCCAGCAAAAACTCCTCTGATCTCCCAATTGCCTCCCTCTCGTTTTGCATGTCGTCCCTATTCTTTTTCCAGATCTCTTTCTATTTCTTTCTTTTCCTTGATTTTAGCCTCCTTTATCTCTCTTCCGATTTTGCATTATTTTTCAGCCAAGATTTCTTCCTTTTCTCCTTTTTCTGTCCTTCATTTTTTTGTAACAATAATCTCATTGATTTATTTTCTCTCTCTTCATAATCTTTATCCTTTTAATTCAATATTTCCGCTAATAACTCTGCATTCAAATAAAAAATATAAAATTTGAGTCAGGTGATAAAATTCTGCTTATTTTTGTGAGAATTTGTACTAAATACATTAAATTCAGTCAATGTCCTCATGCTGCACAATCCTGCAGCATTTCAATAAATTTCACTAATTTTTTTTTCACATTTACCTCTGGTTACTCAGTAGTATCACTTAAAGATATATACTCATACAAAATAATAGAGGAGTATAGTTAATAATTATGCAATAGAGTTCCTCC
The DNA here is from genome assembly GCA_022432975.1 of Begonia masoniana. NCBI lineage: Eukaryota > Viridiplantae > Streptophyta > Magnoliopsida > Cucurbitales > Begoniaceae > Begonia > Begonia masoniana. Next base: position 18,065,272 of record CM039505.1, on the reverse strand, counting down.
CAAAGTTCCTCTAATTTATTTATACCCATCAAGTATCCAAAAGGTTCAGTCGAAATTGAAAGTAGGTTAGGAAATCGTACTTTTTTTTCTTCATCAAACACTGAATTGTTGTCATATATCTATAATTGTAAGGTCTAGTAAAGATGATATTCCTAAGCAACTAAAAGGAGTTTGTGTCTTAAAAAAAATATAAGCTCATGGGAATAAATCTTAATTAATTTCTAATAATGTGTGGCAGTGACATTATTCAATAAACTTACTCAATTAGGAAACACTTGAAAATTGCATTATTATTCATTTGATTTTTGTCACAGCCAACAACTAACTTTTCTACCCATCCTATTTCCTTACCCCCAAACTTAAAAGTGACAGTATCCCCACTATCAAACAAAATAAAATGCAAACAAAAAGATGGGGCAAGAACTTCCCTGGATTGTTAGTCTTCATTGTCTGGATCGGACTCAGAGTCGTGGAGCAATATGGTTGGAAAATATAGGAAGGTTGGTCGGGGCTTAGCAAAAGATCTGGTCAAACTCTCAGCCAATGCTCTGTCGCGAAGTTTGCTGTAGCGCCATAATACTCAGCTCTTTCGTTTCATTCTTTGGAGCCTTGCATCTATGTGAAATTGCTAGATCTCTTGTTGGCTCAGGCGCTGTTCTATCATGAGTAGAGTTTCTTGTTGCTTGACCAATGTTTCATCCAGAAGCTTCAAGCCATCCATAATTTGTTGCTAGTAGACAGTGCTTTCTGCTGATGCTGTAGCTCCGCTTGCAGCATGTGGAGCATGTGTGTTTCGCTTTCTAGGTGGTGCCTCCTCAGTAGGTTCTTCCTCCAAATTGGTCAATGCAATCCTTTTTATTGCTGTAGGAGTAATGTCTGATGCTGGTGTCAATTTTTCTTCTTGGTCTTCATAAATCAATCCAGCATGTTCGCATAATCCTGTTATGAGAGCAGGAAAGAAAAATTGCCCCTTGGGTCGTAATGCATTAGCACATAAGTGTTGGTATAAAATCAAACCCACATTAATGTGTTTTCCAGTCAGAAGGCAGTATAACAGAATAGCTCTATCTTTGGTAACATTCTGGCCATGAGAAGAGGGTAATAAATGACTTTTAATAAAATGATACCAGACTTTTGCTTTCGATAGTAGCTTAATGCGAGGAAGAGAGAAGGATCCGGTTTTTCCTTCAGTACAACTTTCAGGACTGGCAGGTAATGATTATCCGCGTGCATATAATATTCATCTTCCACTTCCTCTAAATTATAAAAGGAGTTTATCGTGGCCGGCGTAATCTTTACCTTTCGTTTCCTGACCCGTACTATCTGAGGTAGCTCGCCTTCAAAGTTGACGTAGAATTCGTGAACCAAAGGCGTTATGACCTCTTCCAGAAGAGCACAAAATTTCGTCTAGTGGCGCTCTTGGATTATTGAAGTGATGTAGGCCGGGTACCCAGTGTAGGTGCCTTCTGAAAGAACAAATCCTTTTTCTAGAGCAAAAATTTTTTTTGTCATACCTTGTTCATACCGAAGTTTTGTTGTGTCAGAGATAAATTCTGGCTTATGCAAGTCTTTAGCAGATTTTCTTCCACAGCTCTTAGATCTCATGATGGTATTTTGTATTCTGAAAGGGGAGGGAAAATGTTGAGAGAGACAGAATTCTAAAGGATTGCTGCAGCGGCGCTAGGGCTTCAGAAGAGGAAAGTAGAAATCTGAAAATTCGAAAGAGAGGGAATTTTTATGAAGGCGGTCAATTAACATTAAATAATTAGAAAAATATCTAATTATTTAATATCAATTATTTCACCCTTTATTCCTTCTTTCCGTTTTATTTATTAATTTATATATATATATATATATATATATATATATATATATATATATATATATATATATCTAGGCGGTAAGGTAAACACTTTAAAATTCTAAATAGTAAAATAAAAGCAATTAACTAGATTAACAATTAAACCTGCACATTTAATTTTATTTCAATTATCTGTGATGCTACAACAAATGTTGTAGCATCACCATTATTTTAGGCGAAAACTAAAGGATGAAAAGAATACTAGACATTGGATTGCCTCCCAATAAGTGCTTAATTTTAAGTCATCAGCTTGACTTTTCTATTTTTCACTTTTCTTTTCTGTCCTCAAGATAAATTGACGCAATTTCTGTCAATATTTTTCCATGATAATGCTTTACTCTTTGGCCATTGTCCTTGAAATTCCTGCCACTCTTTTCATCCCGTAATTCAAGTGTGCCATCTGTGATTTCGAATGATCCAGACCATTTAGATTTCAGCTTTCCTGGAAACAATTTCATTCTGGAATTAAAGAGCAATACATTTTGTCCCTTCTCAAAAATCCTATGCTGAATTTTTCTGTCATGCCATTTTTTTATTTTTTCTTTATAAATCTTTGCATTTTTGTAGGCTCTCATTCGCAATTCCTCTAATTCTTGCAACTGTAAAAATCTACTCCTTCATGCTTGCTGCAAATCCAAGTTCAATGCTTTTATTGCCCAGAAAGCTTTGTGTTCTAACTCTACAGGAAGATGACAAGCTTTTCCATAAATCATGTTATAAGGAATAGTGCCTAGAGGAGTCTTATAAGCTGTTCTATACGTCCATAATGTGTCGTCTAACTTCTGTGACCAGTCTTTTCTATTCGGATTCACTACCTTCTCCAGAATTCGTTTTATTTCCCTGTTAGATACTTCTGCTTGGCCATTGCTTTGTGGGTGGTATGCTGTTGTCACTTTGTGTCTAACTCCATACTTACTCAATAACCTAGTGAAGGATCTGTTGCAGAAATGGGATCCTCCGTCACTGATAATCGCTCTGGGAGTTCCAAATCTTGTGAAGATATTTTTCTGCAAAAATTTTAACATACTCTTCCCTTCATTGTTTGGCAATATTACAGCTTCTACCTATTTGAAAACATAATTGACTGCCAAGAGGATATATTGGTTCCCATGAGATGCTGGAAAGGGTCCCACGAAGTCGATCCCCCAGACATCAAAACTTCAATCTCTATGATGTTCGTCAGCGGCAACTCATGTTTTCTTGATATGTTTCCTACTCTTTGGCACTTGTCACAGCTTTTCACAAAATTATTAGCATCTTTAAAAAGGGTAGGCCAGTACAAACCTGATTGCACACACTGATTCAATGTCCTGATGCTGCAGCATCCTGCAGCATTTTCAATAAATTCTAATAAATTTTTTTTTTTATATATACTCAGATCATACAAGTTATATCAATTAAAAAGAGTATAAAATAACTCTAATTTAAGAGTTATCAGTGTGCGTGCATCAGGGATTGGCGCGTAGTAGCGCAGCCGAACAGTAGCAGGAGCGTGCACACGAGGAAGAAGAATGACATGCAACCTAGCTGGCCCTCCAGCTGGAGCGCGCATCATCAAGTGCAAGGAGGAGCGCGCATCAGTGAATCAGTGTGTGCACACATGGGCCTATCCAGCGGTCATATTGTCGCCAACGGCTATTTTTCAATAATTTAGATTTTCCATTTCTGTTTCTTCCAAAGGTTCTCGATCATTCAGAGGACTATATATCATTGTTTTGAATACTTTGTAATGATCTTTGGATCAATGAAATTATAGTGAAGTTTTATCTTCGTTTTCAGAAGTGTTCATCAGAACCTTCTCTGTTCGATGTGTAATATCTGAACTATCGGTATTTTCCCTTCAGTGCATCATATCCGATTGGGTTTACTGTGATGACACGAATGTGTAAGTATGTGTACGATGGCTGCACGAACCGGAACCCAGATGGCGGTACGTCCGCGCGGGCGAACCGGAAGGTGACGGGTCATAAAAAGGGGGTCGTCACAATCTCACATCGCTTGGGGAAGTATGTGGAAATGAAACATACGTAAAGAGACCCTCCCAAGATAGCAAGATGCGTTTTGGAGCACAATTGGCAACGGATCCCATAAGAACTCTGAAGTTAAAAGTGCTTCAGCGAGAATAGTACCAGGTTGGGTGACCGACTGGGAAGTCCTCGCCAAAACAAAGCCATGAGGGGAGGATATTGGACCACGACCCAATCCCCAGAGCGGACAATATCTTGCTGGAAAAATGGGTCGTTACATTTACCGTCGTCGGAGCCGAGTTCAGTGCGTAATATCTAAACTAGTGCTTTATATCTAAAGGTTTATCACTTTCGTTCCAATCGGTGCGTAATATCCAATCGGATCCGTCGTGGTTTATCTTCATCCTATTCATTCCATCGGCGTCTTCTGGGTAAGTTTCGCTAGGTATCTCGCTCGCCCCCAATCCATTATTCGTCCCACTTTCGTTTTATTCTCTATTTTTGGGTTGTTTTCGGTTAAACCCTAAAACAACGAGTTTGCTGATATTTTCTGGCTTCTGCTTGTATTGGTTCATGCTTCTAGCAAGAAATCTACAGGGCCAAAGCGTATCAATAACTCAGCAATAAGAAAGAAAACTGTTGTCATAACATGTAGTAGATGTCGACAAGTGAGTCACAACACCCAAACTTGTCAAGTAATTGGATCTTTAGCTGCTTCATCTAGTGACAGAGGAAGAAGTAGAAGAGATAGCTCACATGACACGTTTATGGGCTTTACTTCTCCAGTTGGAACACAAGTATGTCTATGTTTAAATATTATTAGATCTTTTAACCTTATGTTCATCCTTGCTCTGCAGGAGTCTTCTGTGTCCGATGTAGATTGTTGTTGATGTAATGCAAAAGTTTGTTATGTCGGCTTCTTTGAAAGATCTATTTGTTTTGATGTGATGCATAAGTTTTGTATGCCGGATTCATTTTGAACATGTTTGTCAATGTGAAGTTTGTTTCAATTTCTTAAAAAAAATTGGACCGAATTTTCCATTTTTTCTCTCTATCCCTCAAAATTAGACAGTGCGAAATAACAACAATGCAGTCCAATTATCCATATAACCGAGTAGAAATAACAACAACCAAGTGCAGATATCCAGATAACTAAATTCATATGACAATCACTAGCAAATAATAAAGAACAGTTCAAATCCCTCTAATAAGTAAAAGAAAATACATATCCGACTGAATTACATTATTACAACATAAACTGAAAATAAAAGTGAAAATACTAAGCAGCTAAGGATGGTTCGACATCTGAGGATGGAGCTGCAGCTGATGCATTCAATGACTCTTCAATTGTAGCCACTTTAGCAAGGATCACGGCTTGAGTTGAGGCAATATCCTCAAGTCTCACAAACAATCCTTCAATAGCTGAAGCAAGGCTATATATACTAGCATGAAGAGAATGTTAGTCCTTCTCAAGTATGAATATACGACTTGAGGGAGCTAGAGGAGGCACATCCTCTATAGGAGTATCCTGCGTGGTAGACGCTGGAGGAGGAGCTGCAGAAGTAGATGCATCATGTGTAGTCTTGAAAACTCATTCCTTGTTCACTTTCACTATACCCATCTGAGCTAGGGTACAGTGATCGTACATGTCCATGCTCTTTTCCTTTCTCACAGGCTCGCCCGAGGGTATTGCAACCTCAAAATACTGGAAGACTTTTTGAATCAAAGTGTTGTATAGTAGATTTTTGCCAGCATTTGTGACTATATCAACCATTTGACTTAGAATCACTTATCCAGGGTTCAACCACTTGCCACTGTAGATTTTCTCCATGAGATAGAGATCCATGTAGCTTACATGGTATTGGTGTCCATCACGTGGTAAAATGGTGTGGGAGATCAAGTGATGAATGAATCGTGCTTTGACATTTGGTCCTTCACTTTGGGTTTGTAAAAACCCACAATATTAGGATTTCTATGGACTTTCTTCATAAAGTCAAGTCCCATCCCTTGCTTGATAAAGTATGGATCTCAAGAAGTATGAAAATACTCTTCGCTCGACTCGTTCATCGAAAAATCAATTACCTCATTAATAGTATTTGTGGTCAACTTAATTTCTCATCCGAGAATGTATGTCTTCACCGTTAATGGTTGTGTCGTACAAGTCATGTTTGCGTAAAATAGACGAATAAGTTTCTCATGAGTATCACCGCTAATTTCACACAAACTAACTATTACAACTTCCTCAAATAATTCTCAAACTCCCAATGAAATAAAGCGTCCAAATTATACTCTCGTAGAGCAAATAATGGAGCAATGCTTGATATCATACTCAAATTGCACTCTATTTACATCTAACCTAAATTCAGATGAAAAATACATTTGTTGAGGAGGTCGAATCTGAGACGTTTCACTCGACGTTGTAGTGTATTTTCGTTTCAGGGTAAGTTTGGGAACCCTTGATGCTATTACAAACAATGTGGCTGAGAATATGAAGAGAATCGACGGTGGACAAAAAAGGCCGAGGTTAGGGGAAAACAACAAAGAACTTCGAGCGGCAGTAGACAAAATCATTCGAAATTAAGGCGAAATGACAAAGAAATGTTGTGGGAGATCAAAACCACGAGCAAAGTTGATGGAGGACTACGTATTGGATGTCGAAATCGACTGGAAGAGAGCAGAAAATTGTCGGAGAAAAACCTAGGTCACTCATAGCCTTCGGCGAGGGCGACCTCGAATTTATATTAGATCGCTTGCGGGCGACCGCATTTCTCTCCCAGGACACTGCATATAAATGAAGGCGACCTCACTTAAAACTTGGGCTACCGCGGATGTCATCCTCGTGCAAATTGTGATGGCCCACAGTTAAACTGTGAGCGACCGTGAATGTATTTAACCGCATTTAATTATGAGAACTGAATTTTTTGACAGGGGATAATTTAAGATTTTAGATCTTTCAAAATAGTGTAGAGTATGGTTTTGAGATTAATATTGGACTTTTCCTTTTAAACAAATTAACAACGAGTCGCTGAAAAGATGTTGGGTACAAAATCTGATCTTTTTTGATACGCGTGGCACCTCTGCCTCTCCCTCTCTCTCTCTCTCTCTCCCCGATTTTTCAACCATGGCTTCCCTGTTTGCCAACCCATGTTCCCCTCGGCTCTGTCTCACTATCGTTTCTTCTTCTTCTTCGAATGGTGAAGTCCAGGACGTTTTCTGTTTCACCGCTTTTTCGTGAGCACGCTTTTGTGACTGAACCTTTACTCTTTTCCCTGGCTGAAACAGATGGGAATTCGAGCTCAAAGCAAGTGAAGCTGAGAGAGGATTGGAGGCAGCGTTCCAGACCTATTCCTCCAGGAGGCACCTACCCGGCGAAAGACCATTGCAGGTTTCTGGATTTTCAGTATTGTTTTATGAAAATGTCATTCTCTCACTCTATCTTATTCGTCATTTTCTTGGGCAGTCGGTGTGGGTTATGTGATACATACTATATAGCCCATGTAAAGGATGCGTGTGCTTTTCTAGGAGATGGTATGTCCAGAATCGAAGTAAGCTCCCTCTCCCTCTCAACTTGTGTATTGATTTGACATTCTTCTCGCAGAAGTAGAATTTGTCAGGTTATGATTTTGGGACGACAATGATGCATCTCTTGGTATTAGATGAGATGAACGCTTATTATACTTTCTCTCAACGAGTAAAGTAACTATAACAAAAAGTTATGAATGTGATTGTTGATGTTTAATTGTTATGTACTTTGGAAAAATGATAGATAAAGTTTTAACGAAGTAACCACACCCTTAGTCTTATGTAGACACCCATCTTTATTAGTCAGAAGGTGGCACATAATGTTATTGTTTTAGAACTTCACTCGTGTTTCAAGATGGACTGAACATGTAATCATCACATGCGAATACATTAAAGAAAAACAAAGAATTAACACCAAGATTTGATGGGAGGGTAAAAAACCACGCGTAAAAGAGAGAAATTGACCATGTCAAAATCAAATACAGAAGACACTTTGTATCTGTGGCAAAATATAAAAAACTTCTAAAAATCCTTGTCAAAAGATTTGAAATAAATAAGGTGCATACCGGAGGAGATATGCCCCGCACCACAAGAATCATAATGTGTGACCAGTGTTATCGGGCCGATTCTTTTGCTACTATCATAGACTCCTGGAAATAAATTTGTTGCATCACTTTTGTCGCACCATAAGCTTTTGATCCAAACAGAATTCGGGTCATCGAACTCTGATAAAATAAATTCTTTGCTAAACTATGAATCAGTTATATAAGTTTCCACTTTTTCTTACTCAAACTGATTACACTTTTTTTTAATCAGGATTTGGAACCTTCAGTTCATGGTAGAGGGAGAATTGCAACTAACTCAAATGAGATTTACTTTGGAGTTCACGAGGAGCTATTATATGCCCGTAAAATTAAGCCCGTGGAGGGTAATTAAATTACTTTAATTTGAATATTTTCCCATTTTATAGTCGCTGCAATTTGCATTATATCTTCTTGTTTTTATGGTCTATCGACTTTGTGTTTTGATACTGCTTGACTGTGTTAGAACTCACATTATCGAATGTGTCAATTTGAAAAGTTGTTATTTTTGCTTCTTTATCTCATTAAAGAAAGGAAGCTTGATTAGTTCACTCTGATTTATTGAAAGTTGAAGATGCTTGCTGGTATATATTTATTCAGTGAAAAGATAAAAGTATATTGTCATGGAAGTGAACATATTGACGATTGCATTTTTTTTTCTATTGACTTCAAGGATTATATTGACTACAGATTAAAATTATTGTTCTGATAGTGATAAAAAAAAGTATCAAAAACAAAAAAAAAAATGTCTAAAAAAAATTTATGGAAATTCCTTAGTAATCAATTATCTTTTCATTTTCTTTATTATAGGTGCTCAATGGACTGGGATTGTAACAACTATAGCAATTGAAATGCTAAAATCAGGAATGGTTGAAGCTGTTGTTTGTGTACAAAGGTTGTGCCATGAATGTTTATCCTTGTACATTTTTGGTGTCTGCCAAGGCTATATCTACAGTTAATTAATGTTAACTTTCCACTCTGTTGTTGTTTGAACATCTCAGCGATCCAGAGGACAGGTTGAGTCCAAGGCCTATTTTGGCAAGGTTTTCTCTTAGCAGCAACAATTTTTTCTATCATGAAATTCTTTTTGGGTTTATTAATAATCATCTTCTTTCTTCCATGATTTTCTATTACTTTATTGCCTGCAAGAGTAGGACTCCAGAGGAAGTTCTAGCTGCCCGAGGAGTCAAGCCGACATTATCTCCTAATCTAAATACCCTTGCCCTCATTGAGGTGCCAGTTTTTTATTTTTATTTTTATAAGAAACAATGGTATTGAATTGTTTAAACTGCACGTAAGAAAAAGAGGATGAAAAAAGTTCTCCGAATAAATATAAAACAATGATATGTCTGGGATTTGCTATGTCATCCAATTGAAAATGAAAAACAAAAAAGGAAATAGCCATTCATAAAATGCTTCTAGCATATGCCCACTTTATATGTGAAATTTAATATTATCTAACAACGTTTTAACATTTAGCATCATGTCCTTGGAGAAGATAACAAACATTGGAATCAGATAACTCCAAATAAGTTATTCCCCTCTTCATCAACACTTGTTTAAGGTTAGATTAAGACTTGATAATAAACCAAAGATTTTTACACCAACCGACTTTGAAACTTAATTTCATTGTTGGCACAAAATCATAAGTAAATCGTAAATAAGACACATTTATATCATCACAAACAACTTTAAATCCCTCAATTAAGTTGCGTCTCTTGGCATTTTCCTACATCTTGCCAAGAGCATCCTCAATGAGTTTACACAGAAATAGTCGAAACTTCTCACTTACTATCCCATAGATGAGAACGAAGAATTGCAATGTGCGGAATAAACAAAATCCATTCGTCTATCTTCTGTCATACCCTTTCATATTAAGCCAAAAATCCAGAAAGTCAGAGTGAACATGACCATAAGCTTTCTCAAAAACAGTTTTTGTGACTAACCTTTTCTTCCTTTTCAGTCTGTAATCTACTACAATTTCATTGATACTGGTGGATAGTTTTCAGATTTGTAGTTGAGCTAACACTATATCCGTTATCACACAAGACGTAAGGGTTCATGCACACTCACAAATAGCTCATTGTGTAATTTTAATAGCACATTATGCATAATTTTAATAGCACATTATGCATAATTTTAATAGCACATTATGCATTCCAATTGTATGTTATGTAGTGTTTTTTGAAAAGAAATTTTAATATGTACCTTGCAACAGGCTGCTGGTGTCAAGCGCCTTCTTTTCTGTGGTGTTGGCTGTCAAGTGCAAGGTATAATTTGATCTTTTGATACATTTCCTTTGGAAAGAAGACGTGATATTTTTTTACTAAAACAAGTGTGCAAAGTTGCATGATGGTGGTTGGATTGCCTTTTCCTTTAAGGGAGATCATCTAATTCATGAATATTGCAATTTTATCTTAGTTTCCAATGGCTTCAACCAGAAAAAATCCAATGGGGTTAGATTTAAGTTTTCTGAACGTGTCTTTAACATGCTGGCATATTTTCAGTGTAATTTGTTAGACTCATTTTATAAAGCATTTATGTTTAGCATGAGTTGGACAGTGACGATGGACTTAGTTTCTTAGACAAAAGTGTTTATTCTTTTCCCTTTTTTTCCAAAAGCTTGTTGGAAGGACCTCTCAGTCGTCATTTATTTTCGCCATTGTGACTTCTACAATTGTAATGCAGAATAATGTCTTAAACTGCAGCATTAAGATCTGTGGAGCACCATCTGAATTTGGAGAAGCTCTACGTCTTAGGCACTAATTGCGGTATGCAAATATTAAATTTAACTTCCTTTTATTTACTTTATGAAGTTCATCGTAATAGATTTTGAGTTGCATATTGGATATTTTTGTAACTCATGATCGTGTCTAGTTCATTTTCACACCAGATGCTGTGTGTCCAATTTTATAACATTTTAAGATAAGAGCCTGCAAGTGGATTAGGTGATTTGTTGCACATCACTTTGTCTATGAATTATTATGTGGTGAAGAGATCTGGTCATTTTATACCTTAACTGTGATGGAGAAGAACATTTTCCTCCATCAAACATTCTAATTCATAGTAAGAAACTTGTCGGTTTGGTTGATTTATACTTAATATAAAAAAATGTATATAACTGTTGATGTTTAAATTGGTAAAAAAAGTTGGTTCTATTGGTCAACAGTGGACAATGGAACTCGAGAAGGCCTAGATAAGTTTCTGAAGGCAGCCAGTAGCGATCCAGACACAGTTCTTCATTACGAGTTCATGCAAGATTACAAGGTATGCAATGAGTTATTCGCAATGTTGAAAATGCATGATTCGTGCTATTCACTAAGCTCGATTCTTTTTTCTATGTATTTGATCACAGGTTCACTTGAAGCATTTAGATGGGCATATAGAAGAGGTAAATTCAGAACAGATTTGGAAAAATGTATTATTATGGTACAGCCTCAGCCTCATCCAATTACAATGTTAACAAAAGCAGGTTCCTTATTTCTGCCTACCAGCAAATGAGTTAGTCGATGTCATTGCTCCGTCTTGCTATAGGTAATTTTCTCATTCTTGACTCGTATAGAGTTTGACTACTTGTTTCCCTGACTGGAAATGAACTTGAGGTTCTAAATGGTATGAAAAAGTTCATTAATTCAAATTATTCGAAAGAAAAATATGAGCGGATATATTAATTGGCTCGGTGTTTATCTAATGTCTTCTTGCTTTGTGTTGTTTCTTCAATATTTACATATATGTATGACATTATTACTTTTGGGTATGAAAATATTATATTGTGACTAATTTAAAATCACTTGATATATCATTATGTTGCGATTAGTTATGCATGTAACGTGAGCTGTAAGGACTTGGAACTAAGAGTTTCTTTTGCTTTTTGTGCAGCTGTTTCGATTACACAAATGCTTTAGCTGTGAGTTTTCTACTGAACAAGCTTATGGACTCACCTAATTCATAGTTGGCTTGTATATAGTTTGCTTATTTTTATCTTCTCCCGTAAGAAATAAAATAATTTACAACATTAACATTAGTAATTAGTTGGATTTGTTTTATTAAATGATTTCAATCTTCGATTTGACGTTTGTCTTCTTCATTAACTTACTAATTAGATTCTTTCATTAATGCCTTCTACGGGTCGTCATTTTTGCTCTGAGGGAGAGAGATAGAGACAAGGGAGTGAAATTAGAAAAATGGTTGCTAAGTTTTTGACGAAAACATCGAAGTTGCTAGACTTTTCGATTTGTACATGCTTTATTACTTTATTTTGCAAATCAGCTGTATAATCCTTTGATATTTTGCAAATTTCAGGATTTAGTAGTGGGATACATGGGAGTGCCGAAATATCCTGGTATCAGCATGACCCAACATCCACAGTATGTCACTGTCAGGTGAAATCAACACTATTTGCTATTTTCTTTTCTCGTCTATTTGGTTACCACATTTCTCGCTCTCTCCCGAAAACAAATTTGTTTTTCGGCTAATCCTTAAAACTGTAGAAATGCACGAGGAAGAGAAATGCTCAGCCTCGTAGAACAGTATTTGGAAATCACTCCCACAACAAACAACGTAATATCCTCAAATTGCTCCCATTTGACTTTCCCTGGACATAAACCTGCAATCTCAATAATATTTGTCTTTCAGGGTAACCGACGACCGTTCGTTATGGAGACTGTTAAGGCGGATGATGCGGCTAAGTTGGGTACGTATGACTTCTTTTCTGCAATCTATTGACATGGGAGTTAGACATCAATCTTCAACTTCCTTACCCGGGTGCTGATAAATTCATAATTGTGTGAAACACTACTACGTAGTAATATTATATAAGTATCTAGAACTAGGAGAAAGCTTAGGTAGTGAGAATATGTTTACAGATGCAACCTTCTGGTCTGATTTGTAAAGTTTAACAAGTGTGTTTTGATGGTAAAATGCCTCTCCCAAATATAAATTGGTTTAGTGCTGCTTCTGTTTTTCCCTCAGGAACCGGTCCTACACAACCAGCACCAAAGTTCATTGGGAATTTCATAGCTTTTCTTCTAAACTTGGTAAGTATTTTTCTCCGCGATTTTTTCTGCCGTGGAAGAACACGATCCTCTAACTTTCTCATCTCAAACTTAGATCGGACCGAAAGGACTGGAATTTGCTCGGTACTCGCTCGATTACCACACCATCCGTAATTATTTGCACGTCAATCGAACGTGGGGAAAACAAAGGTAAATTGCTGCGTCTAATAATCGTTTTTTTTTTTTTTTTTATCGTTAACTAATCGTTGAAACTTGGTCGGAGTGCAGAGCCGAAAGACACATCCCGACGTACTCGAAAAAACTGGTGGATATGTATAACCAGAATGGTGAAATTGATGGGATTCTTTGCAAGAAATGAGACTACCCTCCGTCGGTTGTTGTCCATTTCTAACATGCCTTTCAAGCATTTAAAAGATGCAGTAGGTTTAGCCTACTTTCTTCTTCTTTTTTGGACTTTTGACACCGTATTTAATAGCATTCATTTTCCAAAAACCAGACAAGAGAACACATTTGAAAACAACCTTTGTAAAAATATCTTAAATAGTAGTTGCTAATGATCTTATACTCTCCTTGTTTCAAACTGTTCGATTTGCAAGTGTCGTCCGACTCGTGTTACGCCTCTCCAACACGATCGCTCTTGCGAGAACAGAGGCCGAATCTGACCGCCCAATCCGACCTTTAGTAATATAAGTTTTCACAAAGTCGATAGATATAGCTTTCAGAAGACTCCCTCGCGACAATGATTATAGTTTGGCGTACCTGAATAATCAGTCATCACTAAATTAGTAATGCATCTCGAAAGAAAAAACCATCACCAAGAACACAAAATTGAGACAACATTTGAAGATGCTTGATCGTATGAGATTCTTTACGAGAACAATTGTCCTTGTCAGTACTATTTATATCAGTATTTTGCCGGCGACACATGTACGACACATCAATCTAGGGACTATATGTATAAATATATATATTTATTAGGGGCTATATAATATATTCATGTATATGTCTTGTGAGTATGTGCACTTGCATGAATGTCATTTTCAGAAGGGGGAATCCAAAGTGATAGCAGTAATTAATATTCTTGTAGGCATCTGTAGATGTCATGTGGCATGTGGGCATGTATGCAAACAAAAAGATTTGACACGAGAAATTCACTCTATCTAATGTTATCCTTTCGTCTCTCTTCGTTTTTTCATGTAGTGGGAAGAATGTTGTCCTATCTCGTTTTTTGTAATTTTAAAATTAGACGTTAAACTCGACCAGTTTAAGACTCGAGTTTGTAATTATTGATCTAAAAAGTATGTGACATATGTCCAGATTACTTAAACTAATGTATGATAAAAATTGGTAGCATATGCTGATCTTTAAAAAATGCAAACATTTAATGGGACGAAGGGTATGATTGTGAGGTAACATCATGGGAAAATACAAAAAGTTAGCTACAATTGGTTTAGCCCATGATGTTCTTCTCTCTCTCCTCTCTTTTTCTCTCTCATCATCTCTTGGTAGATTATGGAACTACAACATAAGAGAGTAGATTAATCCTCGTTATAACAAAGATTATCCCTCAAATTCTGGGCTATAAATTATGATTTTTGGGTTGTTTTTATGTTGATTTTTTTTTTAATTTTTAAAAGTAAAAACATTCCATTTGGAACTTTACTTAACTACATTTGTCAGAGAAAGCCATATTTTTTATTGCAGAAATATGGGCTGTATCAGTATGTCCCACATGTAACTCTTCTTTAGTGGAGGATCACCTCTGCAACGAATTTATTTCAAGAACATCTCTTCTGCTTTTCCATTCCATAAGACAAAATACCATTATGGAGAGAGAGAGAGAAAGAATTACTCTTCCATTCTTCAAGACCAATTACCCGTTATAAATTAGAGAGAGAGAGTTGCAGTGGTAGTGAATACTCTTCCATTCTATAAGGCCATAAATCCGTTAGAGAGAGAGAGAGAGAGAGAGAATGGGCTGCAATGGAAGCAAAGGCAGGGTTAATATCAGCAACAAGGAATATGTAATGGAGTTGAAAGAGAAGGTGAGGATTCTGAGGGAGGAAATCAGTGGGGTGGTGGAAGATAGAAAGAAAGAGACGAAGACATATGAAAGAGACGCCATGTTTTTTGCACTGAAGGAAGCAGAGTGGAAGGAGGAGAGAAGAATGCTGAGAGAGGAAGTAAAGATGCTGAGAAAAATGGTGGAAGAGAGAGAAGAGAAGCTTCGAGACATGGTAGAAGAAGTAGTGGAGGTTAGCAAAGACGAAAAGGAGAGAGAGTTAATAAGAACAAGCTTCTTGGTTGGTCAAATGAGGGAAGAGAGATCTCGCCGAGACGAAGCTGTCGAGAAATGGAAGCAGCTCTATCTCGCCATTAAAGTCGAGCTCGACGATCTCATTCAGAGAACCCTCGACGATAATGGTCCAAACTCTCTCGCTCTCTCTCTCTCTCTCTCTCTAGATTTCCTTGAAGAAACGTGAAAAGTTTCAAGTGGGTAATTTGACTGAGTACTTTTTGAACGTGTTTCTGCAGGAGATGCGCCTATTTGCAGAGGAGAAGAAGAAGAAGAGATAAGAGAACTGAAAATGAAGCTGAAAACTAAGGAAGAGACGATCAAAACCTTGACCCTGAAGCTGTCTTCAATGGCGATTGAAAAATGTAAGAAAGATAGAGACCTTGACATTTTGAGGCAAAGCCTGAGAATCACAAGCAGCAGTAGGAAGGGATGACAGATCGTTGCCCACCAGAGTCTTCTTCCCAATCACGTTGTCAAATTAAATTTCTAATTTTGTAATTAAATTCTTCTTCTTCTTCTACAACTACTCGGCTAGGAATTTTAATATTAAAG
This sequence comes from Begonia masoniana, assembly GCA_022432975.1. Classification (NCBI taxonomy): domain Eukaryota; kingdom Viridiplantae; phylum Streptophyta; class Magnoliopsida; order Cucurbitales; family Begoniaceae; genus Begonia; species Begonia masoniana. The sequence goes on along the minus strand of CM039505.1, from coordinate 18,049,475 downwards.
GTATATAAAATTACAGAATTTAAATATTATTAACTGTAAAGAATTACGTTTAAAGCAGAAAGATATAAATAAAGAGATTTTCAGAAAATATTTTCCCAAAATTTCCCTCTGTTGGGAAAATAAAAGAGTTATATTTTACTCCATTAAAAATTTTATTTATAAATAATTAATTTATTATATTAATTACATCAATTATACGTCGATGATTATTTTAAAAAAATAGTGTATGACAGTTATAAATATTGGAAAGCTAAATTTATAGATAAATTACTTCTTTTAAAAGAGTTAAACAAAAATTGTTAGATTTAAATTCTGGACGATCAATATCTTGGACTACATGTACTTATGGACACCTTATAAGTGTCTGTGTACAAAAAGGTTTATCTCTTTGTAACGATATGAAGTTACAATATCAATTAAAAAAATAAAATTTAACAGAAAAGATATAAATAAAGAGATTTTCAAAAAATATTTTCCCAAAATTTCCCTCGGTTGATAAAATAAAAGAGTTATATTTTACTCCATTAAAAATTTTATTTATAAATAATTAATTTATTATATTAATTACATCAATTACATGACGATGATTACTTTAAAAAAATAGTATATGTCAATTCTAAATATTGGAAAACTAAATTTATAGATGAATTACTTCCTTTAAAAAAGTTAAACAAAAATTGTTAGATTTAAATTCTGGACGATCAATATCTTGGACTACGTGTATTTATGGACACCTTATAAGTGTCTGTGTCGGTGTACAAAAAGGTTTATCTCTTTGTAACTATGTGAAGTTATAATATCAATTAAAAAAATAAAATTTAACAGAAAAGAAAGGAATAGAAGAATTTTGTGAACAATTTACTTATTTATTCTCGGCTCAAATAATGGTTTGACCACTCACATTTATAGCTGAGAACCGCTTGTTTGGTTGGTGAGATTAAGCAAGAATAAAATTTTTGAATTTTTTTTGTTTTTAATTTCTCATAGAATTTTGCATATTTAACTTAAAAAAATCTAGCTTTCAAAGTGATTTTAGAAAAAAATAATTTAATATTTTGAATTGTTTTTAATCTTTGAATAGATAATTTATTAATTTTAATAATTCAATAATAAATTGGATGAAAGACACGTAAATGACAAATTATGTATTTATTTTTTAAAATAATGTAAAAATAGGCCCAGCCCATCTTCCCTCTTTTAATTTTCATCACCACGCTCACTAATGGAGCGTAACTTTCACGACTCTGATAAATATATAATGTTGGAAGGAAAATCTTAATCTCCTCTTCTCGCTGGTATTTACGTTGGTTTCCTTTCCCCTATTTTCTGGCTAAATAGCTCGAACAGGATACCCTTTTCATTCCAAATTCTCAACCTGAATTTAGTTTGTGCCTGTTTTTTCTTATTTTAATCGTTTTTTATCCGCGTTGATTCGAGGCCATGGCTAAGTTTAGTTTCGATCTGAATTGAGGAAAAATGGGACGTGATTCATTGGATTTTTCCGTTACCATATTGCGAAATTCTGTAGCATGAGGCCCAATTGGATAAACAATGAGGGCTTCGTTCTCGGTAGGTAATGATGCCAATCCTCCATCGACCTCGACTCCACAGCAGCCATCGAATATTCTGCATCCGGGTCCGGGGCAGTGCAAGAGCAAGCGAAGGTGGAATTCATTTGAGTTTTTGTTTTGTGCCTTTTTCTTTTTAGTGGATTTACGATGTGATTTTTATTTCATTGTTAATCCTAGTGTAAGATTGATCTGAAAGTTTTTGTTTTGGAACTCAATTTGTTTCATTGCCTGGAACATGGAGCGAGAAGAGACGAGTTTGGGCTAATTATTTTCCAATTTGGGACGAACTTTATTCTATACTACTTTTTTAATCATATGAAGTGATCTTGCTTCTGAACAGAAAATGCAGATGAAGTTACAACTGCTACTAATTGACTGTGCTAGAGTGTTAGGATTCTAAACCTTTTGACTTACGTATGACAGAATGAAAGTGAATTTTATTGTTTTTGAGACGTTTTGAAATATTTTTTCTCGCTTCTGGAAGGAAACATTTTTTGTTATTTCGCCCCCGTAAGTCATCTCCAATTTGTTTAGAAGTTTTCATGCTAGAGAAGAGCCTATTCAAGGGATATTAATACATTTTCTCATTTGAGGAAGACCAAATGACTTTTAACTCATTACTTATAAGATTATGCAAGAAAGACGTGTTGGGGTTTTGTTTGCATTTTTATGGAAGTGTCTGCATTTATTTGTTATAGATATGACCTTAAATTATTTACTATGTGTTCCTCACCATAAACTGATTTCATATATTAAGTTGTTCTTCAATCTGACTCTGTTCTCGAGATCATTTTGTTAGAGTTGGCAATATTTTTCAACTCCTAGCAAGGAGAGAGGTTTCTCCTTGGACAAAACATTCAAAGAGGTTGTCTGAAGATGCAACTGCTGTTCAACTGGATTTTAGTGGTCCAAAATGTGAAGCTACTAGAGATGCTAGAACTGGTCTTATCTCCTGGTAACAAATTTATTTGTTAATTTTCCTTTGGAATTCCTCATTAACTCAAAGAATACCGAGGCTCTCTCTCTCTCTCTTGTTGTTGTCAGATTCATTCTTGGAGCCTTGTCCTAAGATTTTTTTTTTTTTTGGCTCATGTTTTCATACTTTGGATATTCTCAGGGTAGAAGTGGAGTCATTGCAGCATTTGTCAGCCAAATATTGCCCACTGTTACCTCCTCCGCGATCAACTATTGCAGCAGCATTCAGTCCTGATGGGAAGACACTGGCTTCTACTCAGTAAGTTATTGACTCAGGTTCTGGTCAATCAGGGGGATGGGATGACAATTCTTGGTCATATCTCAGTTATGTCGATAAGATACACTCCTATGATTTTTTCATATATGTTGTTTTTCATGTATGCAGTGGAGATCATACTGTAAAGATTATTGATTGCTGTACTGGTAGCTGCTTAAAGGTTCTTAGTGGACATCGAAGAACTCCATGGGTGGTAAGTATTGAGGCATTCTCCCTCTTATCAATTATTTAATATTTTCCTCCTCATGGTATCAATTTTCACAATAAGACTTTAAGAAGAAAACCTGCACATGAGTGAAAGATGGCGTTTATGTACCCGAGCACTAATGGATCATCAAACTACTCAATTCAATAGGACTGACTATATTATTCACTGTTAGAACATGAATGCATGACTTGAATTTGAGCTTTGTTCCCTGAGTTAGGTGCTCGTATGGTTCTTCTTGTATTATTCCCTCTATTTTATTTGAGAATCAACAGGATTGGCCATTAATGTTGCTTAATTAGTTGGGGAGATTCTGATGAGAATGCTTGTTTTGCAGATTATGATGGATCATTCTTCATCTCTCTTGTAGTAAACATGATCGTTTTACTTTTTTTATTTACTTTTTTTATTTACTTTATCAGCATTATATCTTACTCAAACTTGTCTATAGCGCTACGTATTTTTTATAAGAGATCATACTATCATAAGTACCCTAGAGTTTTCCAATCGCGTGTGTTCATTTTTGTTCTGGTTATCCTTTTTCAGGTTAGATTTCATCCATTTCATTCGTTCATACTTGCAAGTGGAAGCTTGGATCATGAAGTTCGTTTATGGAATGCAAACACTGCAGAATGCATTGCATCACGCGATTTTTGTATTCACATCACTTATTATATATTTGATAATGATTTTCCAAGATCAATATTTTTTCTTAAAATTTTGTTGCTTAATTTTTGTTCCCCTCCGTGCAGATCGTCCTATTGCTTCTATAGCTTTCCATGCCCAAGGAGACCTTCTAGCCGTAGCTTCAGGTCACAAGGTGAGGATTGCAGGAAACTTAAAACTCATATATGTCATTCTGGTTGTTATATTATGCAAACTCATGGATGTCATTTTGGTTGTTATATTATGACTGGATCTTAAATTTTTTTAGCTGTACATATGGCACTATAATAAGAGAAGAGAGACAACATCACCATCCATTGTACTAAAGACAAGGCGATCACTTCGGGCTGTGCATTTTCACCCACATGCAGCTCCCTTCCTTTTAACTGCTGAGGTAAGTTTCAACAGCTCATCTATTTTTTCCCCTATATAATTTAGCTTGTTCTAAACCTTGTTTTTTAACATTTATTTCAGGTCAATGATCTTGACTCATCTGATTCTACCATAACTCTCGCAACTTCTCCTGGATACTTGCGATATCCACCTCCTACTGTATATTTTGCTGCTGTTCATTCTGTTGATCGTTCCAATTCGACAGACGGTGCACCTGTCATGTCTATACCTTTTTTGCTATGGCCTTCGTTTTCCAGAGAAAATGTGAGAACTCCAGGGCTGCATATTGACGAGGATTTTGTTTCAAATAGTACGGAAAGGGCAGAACCATCTCCTTCAATGCGGCTTTTGACCTATTCAACTCCATCAGGACAGTATGAACTTCTGTTATCCCCTATCGAACCTAATTCTTATTCACCAATGCCAGAAGAAACAAGTAATCCTCCATCTAACGAAATGGAAACTGAAGTTTCGGTTACTGCAACGGAAACTTTGGCGAACATGGCACCACACGAAGAGAGAGCGAGTCGGATCAATCCTTTTGGTGACCATTGGGAATTACCTTTTTTGCAAGGATGGTTAATTGGTCAGACGAGTCAACGCGTTACACAATCACGTGATGGAGTTTCTCGTGAAATTTCATCTGTTCCAGATGTACGGGGTTCTGCTCCTGGCCCTTCATCAATGGTATCTTCTAGTATTTTTCAACATAGGACTAATCGAAGATCTGGTCCAAGACGCCAATCTCTGCATGCTAACATTCCAGCAAGTACTTTAAACGAAGGTGCTGATTTAGTTAACACCATGCATGATGCAAGTGATCCTCAACCTGTTGTTAGTAGTGTTCAATCTGAGCTTGCCACCTCTTTGGCTGCAGTGGCAGCTGCTGAGTTACCTTGCACTGTGAAGCTAAGAATATGGCTTCATGATGTAAAAAATCCATGTGTTCCCCTTGACGCTGAAAGATGTCGGCTAACAATTCCACATGCTGTACTTTGTAGGTATGTTCTCTCTTTTCATCTTTGTCAACTCGGAAATTTACTCTTCATTAGTTTGTGCGAGTAAAGTTTAGAGAATGACCGATTAAAAATCGGTGGTTTGACATTTGTAATTTTTGTACAAGAATGATTATTTTAGCTGTCATTAAAATACTGAACATGGGTGACTACGGCTGATTGCTTTTATTATGTGGTTTCCATAGTACATAAAAAGATGGTGTCATGGTAGCTGTTTTGTGATTAAAAAAAAAAAAAAAAACTGCTGCAGTGAAATGGGTGCACATTTTTCACCCTGTGGGAGATTTTTAGCTGCTTGTGTTGCATGTATGTTGCCTCATTTGGAAGCTGATCCTGGATTTCAAGGCCAAGTCAATCATGATTTGAGTGGGGCAGGGACATCTCCAACTCGACATCCAATCTCAGCTCACCAGGTCGTGTATGAGCTTCGGATATATTCCCTGGAGGAGGCAACGTAATTTCTTAAAACATTTTTTTTTGAGCTGGTCACTTTTTCACCATTTTCAATACCTAATTATCTTTTGGATAACTAGGTTTGGTGCAGTGCTTGTCTCACGGGCGGTTAGAGCAGCACATTGTTTGACATCTATTCAGGTTAGTAGCACGCTTCACCGTTTTCTATCTCAAGATGTACTTTCTCTTGAAGTCTCCTTGTTTTTAATTTTATATTTTTGTGATTGTAATTGCGTTTTTTTCCTTGTTTTTTGGGAAACTATAATGTCCAGTTCTTCACGGTTTACTTACAAGTTCAAGTGTTTGTGCTCATATGTTTGATTTTATTGCTTAAAATTTATTGTAACTTTTTTGTTTGGTTAACATCACCAATTTCTTGATTTTAGATAAAGAGAACAATTTTGTTTCTAGATTCAAAATAAAGAGAAACATAATGATGTAGAATTTTAACTATGGCTCAAATATACTTCTTCATTAGAATACTTTTATTAAAAAAATTTAAGTTATTAAGGATAACTATTCAATTCAGCTAAATATGTCTTTTATGCTTAATTATTTGGAATAAAGTGTTTTCATTTTTTTTTTTAATTTTACTTCAGCGTTGTCCATCAAAATAAATAAATGAATCAAGTTATATAAAGCGAAGGAAGAAATTCAATAATAATCTTTTTGACTCCTATAATTTGCAGTTCTCTCCCACGTCAGAACATTTATTGCTTGCTTATGGCCGTCGTCATCATTCACTTCTTAAGAGTATTGTCATTGACGGAGAGACAACGATGCCCATATACACCATTCTCGAGGTCGTATCTTAAAATTTTATTTGTGGTAGACAACTGAAATTGAAAGCGGCTTATGCATGTTAATATTTGAACAACTTGATAATAATGATCTTTCTAAAAGTTCATATCACGTCTTTTCATATAATATTCTACCAATAACGTTGAATTTCATACTTTAGGTCTATAGAGTTTCTGATATGGAACTTGTAAGAGTACTACCTAGTGCTGAAGATGAAGTCAATGTTGCTTGCTTTCATCCTTCAGTGGGAGGTGGACTCGTATATGGAACCAAGGTTGGTATTAAGGTTATTTATTTATTTATTTATTTGCATTTGTATTTTTTTATTGTTTATTATGTTGTGATATTTATATGAACTGTCAACTTTTAATTGCAATTACAGGAAGGAAAGTTAAGAATCTTCCATTACTATCGTTCACATGCCATGAATCATTCAACATGTGGATTTCTTGATGAAAGCATGCTTGAGGTAAAACAAGGCTAATTTGTGGCGGTTTCTTTCATTTTCTTCTGCATTGTTTAGCATCACTTATTTATACTTTCTTTTTTACATTAGACTACGTCTCCATTCTCCCAAACGGTCCTTCTTCCTTCCAAAGTTTCTTCATTAGTGTGGTCTTTTGAGTCTCCAAGATTATGTTTGTGCCTCTTGGTGGAGTCTTCAAAATCGGAGGCCTAACATATTGTTGAATCATAATTTATTATAGGAAAATGAAATCTCATATTGTAATATTTTGATAGTTGATTTATTGAATTAGAACCAAACTAATAATTTTAAATGATCTCTCAAAATATACAGTTATCTAATTACTTTCGCTTCTCTCTCTCTCTCTATTGCTGTGACGCATGCTCAGCCACCTCCCTCCTGCTCCTGGTTGGATTTGAATGCCCTAATTGTACTTTGTTTTCAACAACATAGAAATTTAACTCTTCTGAATCCAACCATCACTTCTCGAATCAAACTAGCAAATGTTTTTCCTTACACATTCCTACAAACCTCTAGCCTTTTCTCTTTCCTTTGTTTACTGACCACGGCAAATGTTGCTACGTGCTCACTCTTTTTATGAGTTTTCATTATATATAGATAAATGCAAAACAATTTGGCCCCTTGAGAGATGTTAATTTGATTAACAGTTGCTTTCCCAGAGTCCTTGATCGTAATCCTTTTTTTATCCACGTGAAATGAACTTGCTTCTGGTTCATAGAAATCAAACTAATCAGCTTATTGTGCTGTTGTTACCTAATTGTTTTTGGTTCGAGGGATTTGATTTTACATGCCAAATGAATATGAATGTTTTGAGCTAATTTGTAAAGAAAAAAAAATAGTTTACCTAAGATTCAGGCATTATCGCGTAGAAAGATGATGATAAAACATTGTGATGCCTTCCTTTTTATGTTAGTTTGTTTACTTACTGATATTGCTGCTGCCAATTGCCACACTGTAGGTTCCAACTCAGGCTTTGGAATGCTAGCGCTGTTTTCAATAACATCGTTTTGTGAGCTCTACAGGTTAGGTGCTATTTCTCTATAATACACTGTTGGAGGTGTTAGTACTCTTAATCTGTAGCCCTTTTACTACACTTGTCAAATTGAATCTATAAACAAGAATGGATCGTAAAGGAGATAAAGCGTACACCATCATTTACATTCAAAGGATGGTTAAACCATTTATGGCTTGTCTTACTTTCATGGTCATTTGTCAACTCACTTCTCTCGTCTTAAAGTTGTTATAAATTTACTGTACACTCGTTGCTTCGTTAGGAATTAAAGATAGTGACAGATAGTTGTCACTGGTCTTAAAAATCTTAATAAACCCAACATTTGTTTCAAAATTTGGAGATGTAGTAAAGTTTTGGGATTTCAACACGATTCACCTTGATTATAATATTGCAATTACATCCTCAAACCCGATTTTGGCTGCAAGATAATATTTGGACTTTGTAGTAATACTTTGGCAATGTGTGCTTCAGGATAATAATGCAGTTTATACCACTTGCATGTTAATTGTCGCTGAGCTGCGGAGAATTTACTGTAATTACATGAACTTGTATCAAGGCTTGCAAGTTTGATTCAGAGCGCTTCTGTTTTGCGTCGGGTTTTGGAAGTTCAAGGAAGATGGACTTGTGTCCATGGGCTCCAATGGAGGGTGTTGCAAATTGTTCTAGATTTGTTGTAATTTTTATTTATATATTTGGTTTTAAGCTTGGTCTCCATGGAAGATAATCACATTACACAACTGACGGAAGATTCTCAGTAAATTTAGAATGAACAAACCTAAAAACACTAAAAAAACAAACAACATAGATGAGTTTCAAAACGGATTGGGAAATACAAAAATAGGTGGTGAAGAGACTGAGTGGACAGAATGGCTTTATGCATCCATCTTTCATGTTGTAGAAACCTATGAAATCAATTATTATTTCAAGTTACAAATGAATTTGATTATTATACCTAACATTGAAGAACACAATGATCAAAATTACATGACTGTTTGAGGAACTTAATTTACTATAGTAGCAGATGGTTGTAAGAAATTAAATGTGATCATTATTATTATCGTCGACAAACAAATCTTCAATAAGTTTGATATTCAATCTCATCGTTGTTACTAAGTAGAAAAATTGATTTTTTGGATACAATTCTAAAAACACAAAAAATAAACTAATCATCCTTATAATACAGAAAAAATAACAAAATATTAATTCAAGAATTTTGTAAATATTCAAATAAACAAAAACTGTAGAACAAGCAGCAGAAGGGTTTGATTTTAACGAAAGCCAAATATTGAGGTGGTACCCAGAGGAAGGCAGCGGAATAACAGTAAGTAGCCTATTCGTCACTTTTGGTCTTGGATTTATGAGTTTGAATTTCGTATCCACCTTTCAAAAATAAGTTTTTATTTTTTAGGTTAAAACTAATTTGAACTTCAAAGGATGAAGTTAATTTGAAAAATCTCTTAAACTAAAAACTCTAACCACTAAAACCTTAAATTATTCAAAATGTAACAAATCAAACCCTAACGGAGGCCGATCACCCCCGTACTGAATTTACGCCGAGAATTGGGAGTCCTCTCCCCAGAACGGTCCATCGTTTCCTGTCTCTCCCATTTCAGGGGGTTCTCGGGAACAGGAGGTCCTCGTCCCGGAATGACCTCCCGTTTTCTGCCTCCCCATTTTAGAGGGTGGTCGAGAACGGGGGCTCTCCATCTCGGATCGGGACCTCGTTTTCAAGCATAATGTTTTAAGAACGAGAGTCGTTTGGGAGCGGGGACCGGTCGTTCTGTGCCCTAATTTTTGGAGGGTGAGAACGGGGGTCCCCACCTCGAAATGACACTCGTTCGTAATATTATGCTTGAGAATGGGGTTCAGATCCGGGACAGTGACCCTATGTTCTCAGCCCTAATTTTAAGAACGGGAAGTCGTTATCCCGGAAGGGGAGGCCGATCCTCGACAATATATAAATTCAGAACAGGGGGTGATCGCTCCCCGTCAGAGTTTGATTTGTTACATTTTGGATAGTTTAAAGTTTTAGTTGTTAGAATTTTTAGTTTAAGAGGTGTTTCAAATTAACTTTATCTTTTGTGGTTCAAATTGGTAATTACCTTATTTTTTAATTTCTTATTCTATTCCTATTTCACGCAGGTTTCGGAAACCTCTCTAACCTTCAACAATCACTAGTAATGACTGATTACCAATCTACGCCTCCTCCTGTCAAAAAACAGAAACTTTCCGTCCAACCTTTGTCGGACTGGTTCGACCTTTATCCTGAACTGCCATAATCCTTTTACGAAAGCTACATTTTGTCGACATCTATCGCTCTAAAGCAATTTGCTCTTTGTGGTGCTCCTCCGCGAAATCTTACATAATTTCTTCGTCTTTTAGTTCCCACGTTGATCACACTCCATGGCTGGTGCTTCCTAAGGCGAAAGACGTCGACGACGAAGAATCCGATGCAAACTACAGCTGCTTCTATAACTTATCAGAGAAAAAGGTTTATACAATAAACAATCTTGACGACATTCACGGCGGGTGGTGTTGGGAATAATAATCGGTGGGAACAAAAATAATGTCGCCACTGTAAAACATGGAGAGTACTAATCAGGATAATTCCCAGGAAATACTGCTCTTGACAGTTTCCTTAGACAGAATTATCTTTCCAAGTATGTTCCCAGGAAAGGCTGGAGGGGTCACAGACGGTTCCCACTTAAAATTCATTCTCCTAGACAGAATTCACTTACACAGTACAATTACACAACTAAATAAGCGGTATGAAAAATGATAGCAGATAGAATCCAAAAAATACCAGGAATTTTTTCCACACTGTTAAATATAACTGCCAAAAAGTGAAAAATAATAATAGAAATAAACACCGAGAATTTTACATGAAAACTCTAATAAAAAAATCACGCGTACCGAGTCCAAAAAGATATCACACTATGAAAAATAGAATTTTACATAATTCTTCTAGAAACCAAACATTCTAGAAAATATTCACTAAGAGAAATTGACCACTCTGAGAAATCACAATGTGCACAAAAGCACTCCATCTATTTTTAACTTACACTCTTTCTTTTCTCTCCCTTGAAATAATCCTCACTCTACTATTCTCTCTTTTTTCACTGAAGAATTGCTTCCACCTTTTTAGAATAATAGAATACTCTCTTCAAGCTTCTATTTATAGAAGCTTGAAAGAGACATTCCTCATTTTGAGGAATGAAAGTTGCAAGAAGAAGGAAAAAACTTCTTTTTGCAGCAAATGGAGACTTTAAAAGTCTCCTATTCACACACAAGGGTCCCTCATCATTTAAGGAGGGACCTTACAAATCTCTCCCTCCCGACTATGATGAGGTATCTCCAATCCTGCTGAGCCTCTACAGAATTCGTGTTTATTACTTTGCAAAGTCTTTGTTATCATGTCTGAGTTATTGTCATCCGTGTGAATCTTCTCAAGATACACTTGCTTGTTGTCCAACACATCTCGTATCCAATGATACTTGATATCTTTAGGTTTTGACTTCGAATGAAAGCTTGGGTTCTTGCTCAAATGAATAGCATTTTAACTGTCACAATACAAGATATACTTATCTTGTTGATGACCCAATTCTGTCAGAAATTTTTGCATTCACAAAATTTCTTTACAGACTTCTGTAGCCGTAATAAACTCAACTTCTGTTGTAGACAATGCAACTGATTTTTGCCGCTTAGATGCCATGAAATTGCTCCCCCTCCAAATATAACAAATACCCTAATGTTGATCTTCTGGAGTCAATGTCTCTAGTCATGTCTGCATCAGTATAGCCTACTATCATATGATCTTTACTTCTAAAACACAAATTGAATTCATAAGTACCTTTAAGATACTTAAGAATCCACTTTACTGCATTACAGTGCTCTCTAGCTGGATGTAAAAGAAATTGGTTGACTACTCTAACAGAATGTGAAATATCAGGTCTTGTATAAACCATGACATACATCAAGCTGCCAACTACTGAAGCATATGGAATTCTTTGCATTTCTGCTTTTCCTTCTTCAGTGGAAGAACTTTATTCAAAGTAAGTTTGAAATGTTTAGCAAGTGGAGTAGTGACCGGCTTCGCCTTATCCATATAGAATCAACTAAGAACTTTATTGATATATTTCTCCTGTGATAGCCATAATTTTTCATTCTTCCTATCACGAGTAATACTCATCCCAAGCATTGTTTTGCCGGTCCTAAGTCTTTCATGGCAAAAGACTTGTTAAGCTCATTCTTTAACTTAACAATCTTTTCTTTGTCTAGGCCCACAATCAACATATCGTTGAGATAAAGTAGGAGGATTATAAATGTACCATTCGTAAACTTTTTTACGAACACACAATGGTCTAAGGAAGTTTTCATATATCCTTGATTTCCCATAAAGAAATCGAACTTTTTGTATCATTGTCTTAGGGCTTACTTTAATCTATATAGACTCTTCCTCAATCTACATAGCAGATTTTTTTTCCCTTGACAACGAATCCTTCTTGCTGATCCATGTAAATCTCTTTTTCTAATTCACCAGCAAGAAGGCTGTCCTTACATCGAGTTGCTTGATTTCCAAACTGAGACTTGAGACTAATCCAAGTACCACTCGTATGGATGACATTTTCACGACAGTTGAAATTTTTTTCTCAAAGTCAACCTATTTCTTCTAACTAAAGCCTTTCACGACCAATCGTGTGTTATACTTTGGTAGCAAATTTTCTTCTTTGAGTTTATATACCCATTTTTTCTTCAGTGCCTTTCTTCCATTTGGAAGTTGAACCAACTCATAAATATGGTTCTCATGCAATGATGTCATCTCATCTTGCATCGCATCTAACCAGTTCTTCTTTTGTTGATACTCCATAGATTCTTCATAACACTCCGGTTCATCGCCATCAGTGATCATCACATACTCGTTCACAAAGTATCTTCTCGATGGTCGACGATCTCTTGTTGACCTCCTTAAATCTGGTTCTGTAACTAATTCAAGAAAAATCTCTATTTCTCTTTGGTTAACATCATCAACTACTTGATCACTTGATTCTCCAGTATCTTTTCCGTTAAAGGTTGATTTCACCAGACTAACCTTTACTGTATGCTTATCAGTGATCTTCACATCTTTCTTCTTGTCTTCAAAGGTCTGATATTCAAAGAAGACAACATCTGGGCTTCTGACAATTTTCTTGTCAACCGGATCCCAAAGCCCATATCCGAATGCGTCACTTTTGTATCCGAGGAATATGCATTCCTTATCTTTGTTGTCTAGCTTGGACCTCTCATCTTTGGGAATATGGACGAACGCTCTGCATTCAAACACCTTTAAATATTTATAAGAGACATTTTTTCCAATCCATAGTCTGTTTGGCACTTATCCATTTAGAGTTGCTGATGGAGATAAATTAATGATGTTTACGGCAGTCTTCATTGTTTATCTCTAAAATATTTTGAGAAGTTTTGAATGTGATACCGTGCACCTTATCTTCTCCACGATCGTCCTTTTCATTCTTTCTGCAACACCATTTTGTTGAGAAGTCTTTGGAATTGATCTTTCGTGTCTGATCTCGTGCATCTTGTAGTATTCATTGAATGATCCCATATATTTGCCACCATTATCTGTGCGAATGCATTTTAACTTTTTTCCAGTTTCCCCCTCTGTTAAAGCATGAAACTGCTTGAAAACGTTAAACACCTCATCTTTTGATTTGAGTGTATAAACCCAAACTTTTCTAGAGTGATCATCAATGAATGTCACCATATATTGGGCACCGCCTAACATTTTCGTTGATATGGAACCACAATGTTACACCCGATGTTTAACGGGATTTTGTAAATAGATAATATAATGGCATTTTTGTAGTTATGTCAAATCAAGTTCATTTTGTGAAAAGAAAGCGTTATTACAATCCTAATAATTAATAAGGATTTTAAGAAAATTTCGGGAATTTTAGGAGTTGTAACGCTAATTTTACGAAAATTACGTTTATCGTAATTTAAAGGACGTTTTAGTAAAAATAGTAAACAAGGTCCGTTTTGCGTACGGACAGTTTTAATAAAGCCCTGATAATAAGTGAAATTCATTGGCGAAATAAGAAAATTTGGAGAAAACGAATCGTCGGTTAATTAACGAAACAAAGGACGAATCAAATAGAAAATCAAAGGAAGGGCAAAAAGGTAGTTTTCCAAAGTAAATTTTATTAAAATCACATATCTCTTTCTTCCTCCCTCACTTTCTCTCTGCTCTTCACGAAAACACCAGAGGCGATTTTTCTTCTCTCCCTCGCGTTCTCCACTCCGATCAATCTCCGCTCTTCACGATTTCCTCTCCTTTCGCAACCCTCGGTATGAATCTATGGTTTTAGAGCGTTATATTTCAGTTTTCGCGAAGTTTCACGGTTAGGGTTTTGTTTAGGTTTTGTTAAAAACGTGATTTAGGGTTCAAAATCGATAGCTTTACCGTATTTGTGAATATAATGGACGTATTGGGCGTTATTGGACGAAGTTGATTGATTCATTGAGAAACATTAGGGTTTGAGAATTTTTGAGGTTTTGGAAAACTCCGTTAATGGAGGTTTTGAGGTGTCGAACGTGAAAGACTCAACGAAATGCCTCAATGTAGTATTCTAGAGTTTAGGAGAATTTCTTTAGTTAAGAGTTTTGTAAGTTTGGACGTTTAATAGTTTAAACGCGTTTTAACGGCGATTATTGTGAATTTGCCTTAGGTAAACAACGCTCGTGGACGGAGCTTGAAGTTCAACGCGCACGAGGTAAGTTCTCGTGACTTACTCTGGCCGATTGGCCTACACCGTACGTCGATGTCGTCTCGAGGAACCTTGATGATTGGTTTGTTTAAATTGCTTTGGTTAGGTAGTTAAGATTAGTTCTTTTATAGGTTATATTTTTATAGTCTTGCTGGTACACATGATGGTTGTTTATTTTATGTTATGAACTGTTCATGCATCACGGTTTTTCAAATAAGCATAAGAAAATGAATTTCCACACTATGTTTTAAAGAAAATGGCGATGTGGCCTGAAAGGGGGCTATTGATCTATTGTGTGGATCGATTAAGGGTCTGTCACAATACCACATCTAATATGAACTGACGTGTGTTTATGGTCATGCGAGGTGGGGCTCAGGCATGGCTGTGCGTGTTGCAAGTATGTACCCCCCTCCTCTAGGTGGAAAGGGTTGTCCAACCGCAGGATGTGCCCTCTCCATTTAGGGGGTTGAGATCTCGGTGACAACCTATGTAAAGATAAGAAAATGTTGCATGATTTCTGAATCTCATTGGCACAGCATGCATTTACATTTACGAAACTTGCTGAGCTTTAGCTCATAGATTGTCTGTATGGTGTAGGTGATTTTGAGATAGGTGAGGACGACGTTCCTCCTCCTGAAGAATGAGTCCAGTTGATGAAGAATGAATGCGGGAGTGTGCTGGCGCAGTCGAGGCGTTTCATGACTCGTGGGGACGTATGTAGGTATTTGGGTTATTTTGGTTAGAAAATGTTTTGGTAAAATATTTGTACAGATAGAACATTATAGGATGTTTGGAATTTGGATAGTTGATAGGTTTATGTTTTGATATTTTTAAATGTTTTGGAAACTATTTTATAAACCGCTTGGTGATTTTAAACAGGGGGAAACGTTTAGTTTTAAACGGATCCACGCAGTTTGTTTTTATAAATTTTCGCTACGTTTTCGGCTAAGTTTTTGGTAAGTTTCGTGATTTATGAAATAGAGGAAGGTATAAGAAAGGGTAGGAGGTTTTGAATGAAATGGTGATGAAGTGTTTAGTTTAGTGTGTGTTATGTGTATATTCAGGGGAAGAAAGAAAGAAGAGGGAGAGATGAGATGCAAGTTCTCTGGAAATAAATTTTCAGAGGACTTGGCGATCGATCTCCTGAAGTGGGGATCGATCGCCAAGCTTGTTCGCCACGCTCTGGAAAAATCTAGAGCGTGTGGCGATCGATCGCCCAAGGGGGGGCGATCGATCGCTTGGCGAATGATCGCAGAGCGATCGTTCGTCGCTTTGAGGGGCGAACGTTCGCCTCTCAGTTTTCTTCACAGGCGATCGATCGCCTGTTTTGGACGATCGATCGCCCCTTTACATTTCAGAACAGTGTCCCTTTTTGCCCTCCGCCGTTGATTAAATGTTTTTAATTGTTTTAAATATTTGTTTTAATTGTTTTAAGAAATTGTTTTAAGTTTTATTTAAATTGTTTTTAAGCAAATAGTTTTCGAACGGTTTTAACAATTTAGTCTACGAGTTAAATGCCGCATAAATACTACAAAGTTTAAGGATAAAAGATAAAATGAAAAATTTTATACGGTAAAATTAGGATACGGGTAAGGGTCGCTACAAACAAACATCTGAATAGATGACTTCTAACAATTCTGGTTTCCTTGATGCAAAATTCTTTTGAAAGAAAACTCTGTGTTGTTTTCCAGTCAAACAATGAATACAATTTGGCAAAGATTCATGTCTGAGATGTGGTAGACATTCTCTCTTGCCAAGCAGTTGAAGTCCTCTTTTGTTCATGTGACTAAGTCATTTGTGTCATAACTTAATGATGAGTTATCTTGCGCAGCATTTACAGATGTTTCGTTCACAGTCAGTTGAGTCACATACAAACTAGATTCGTTGATTCCTTTCGCTATGATTAGTGAGCCTTTGCTGAGCTTCCATTTTCCGCCAGCAAATTTTCTCTTGTAACCAGCCTCATCAAGAGCACCGACTGATATTAGATTTAGTCTAATATCTTGAACATGTGTGACATCTTTAAGCACCAACTCAAATCCTATGTCGGTCTGGATACAAATGTCCATTTTTTCAATTATTCTGAAAACGTGACTGTTCCCCACTTTAACAAAGCCAAAATCACTGCCAGTGTAAGATGTAAAATATTTTACTTTTGAAGTAACATGAAAAGATGCTCCAAAGTCACACACCTAACATGTTTCATTTATCATGAGGTTGACAACATCTTCGCATATAATGACATCTTCACCCTCAGAGACAGTTGCAGCCGTACTCTTCGTTCTTCTTTTGCACCTTCTGTGTTTTGTTCTTTCTTCAATTTCCAGCAACCCTTTTTTATGTGGCCCATCTTGCCATAATGATAACACTTAACACCCTTTTTACTTTTTGACTTTAACCTGCCTGACGTGCTAGCTCCACAGAACCCACATTCCTTTAATCTTCCTCTTGTTGTTGATAAGGCCTCCACGGAAGAGTGTTCCTTGTTCTTCCGTCTACTTTCTTCTTCAAGAACCGCAGCTATAATATCATTGAATATCAACTTTGTCTTTGCAGCACCGTTGGCCAAATTTATAATGAGGTAAACGTACGAATCAGGCAAACTTTGAAGTAAAAATTTGGCTTGTTCATTCTCGTCAATTTTGTGCTCCAATGCTGTAAGTTGAGAAAATAATGTGTTTAGAGTATTGATGTGGTCAGTCACCATTGTCGACTCTGACATTCGATTTTATTATGCAACAACTTTGCCTCATATAGTTCTGTCAACGTATCTCAGATCTGCTTGATAGTTGTACTTTTTGAGATATTTGACATAATTTCATCTGCTAGAGCAAGATGCAAAATGACGATAGCATCCACATCTACTTTGTTCTATTTTTCATCTTCAACGTTCGTCGGTCTGTCTTCGATAGCCATAACACAACCATTTCTTTACAATAATGTCTTCATTTTAAATTTTAACAGTGATAAATTATTTTCATTGAATTTTCAATTTCAATCTTTTCCACCATAATAATGAGACTCTCATACCACTTGTTGGGAATAATAATCGGTGGGAACAATAATAATGTCACTGCTGTAAAACGTGGAGAGTACTGATCAGGATAATTCCTAAGAAAGACTGCTCTTGACAGTCTTTTTAGACAGAATTACCTTTCAAAGTATGTTCTTAGAAAAGGTTGGAGGTGTCACGACCTGTAACGACCCCTCTTTTCCCAGCAAGATATTGTCCGCTCTGGGGATTGGGCCGTAGCCCAATATCCTTCCCTCACGGCTTTGTTTGGCGAGGACTTCCCAGTCGGTCACCCAACCTGGTACTACTCTTGCCGAAGCACTTTTAACTTCGAAGTTCTTATAGGATCCGTTGCCAATTGTGCTCCAACGCGTCTTGCTATTTTGGAAGGATCTCCTTACATATGTTTCATTTCCACAAACTTCCCCAAGCGATGTGGGATTGTGACGACCTCCCTTTTTACGACTGAACCCTCCGGCCCAAGTCCAACCCGGGATCCGCGGAGTTTTAACCCAGCATGTCACCCTCCGGCCCAAGTCCCACTCGAGATTCGCGGAGCACTGGGTGGTTCCACCTCATACGTGTCTATTCAGGTCATCACAATCACCCCCCTTGGGGGCCCAACGTCCTCGTTGGCCACATTTCTGGTTGGGTACAGGCTCTGATACCATTTGTAACGAACCATTTTCCCAGCAAGATATTGTCTGCTCTGGGGATTGGGCCATAGCCCAATATCCTTCCCTCAAAGCTTTGTTTGGCGAGGACTTCTCAGTCGGTCACCCAACCTGGTACTACTCTTGCCGAAGCACTTTTAACTTTGGAGTTCTTATGGGATCCGTTGCCAATTGTGCTCTAAAACACATCTTGCTATTTTTGGGAGGATCTCCTTACATATGTTTTATTTCCACATACTTCCCCAAGCGATGTGGGATTGTGACGACCCCCCTTTCTATGATCGAACTCTCCGGCCCAAGTCCAACCCAGGATCCGCGGAGTTTTAACCCAGCACGTCACCCTCCGGCCCAAGTCCCACTCGAGATTTCGCGAAGCACTGGGTGGTTCCACCTCATACGTGTCCATTCGAGTCATCACACGACCCCAGTGGGTCGAGGCAGGTTCTCAACATAACTTAGTCATTTAAATCTTAGAACAACTACTGGTAATTGTTTTAAAAAAAAATAAAATTCGTGGACGTTTAACTCAGACAACAACTGAACGTTCTGAGGAGGTTGATATCTCAAACTCCCATAATTTAAATCATTCTCAGAGTTGGACGACGCACATCGGGTAACAATCTTGTCCACAAGATCGATCAACATAATTGTCTATAGACTACTTTGACATTTTCGTCCACTGACTGTTAAACTTTATTGCTCTCTGTTCAAGTGACTTCATCGTCCACAGACGAACGTCCATGGACTTGCTTAAATATATCGTCCACGGTCCACGTGACTTTATCGTCCACGGTCCACGTGACTTTATCGTCCACGGTCCACGTGACTTCATTACACTCGGGTTACATAAACTCATCGTCCACAGACTAACGTCCATAGACTTACTTAAGTTTGTCATCCACAGACCACGTGATTTCGTCGTCCACAATCACGTGGCTACTTACTTTGGACGACGTATTCGTCCAAGTAACTCTGGACAACGATTTACATTTTTACTTACAACTCTGGATGACTGTTTTTACTTACAACTCTGGACGACTGTTTTTACTTACGACTCTGGACGACTATTTTTACTTACAAAACAGAACACATACACAACCGTTCGATCGCCTCCCCTGGCGAACGTTCGGCTAGCTCTCTGGAACTGACTATATAAGTAATCTCACATCTCAATTCACAGAAATCATTCTTACTCATAAAACTTAAACATGCGTAGCAGAAGACTTAAAGAAAAACAGATGAACCTTTAGTCTTAAAATCCTCTTTAAAACATGAAATTGTACCAGACAATCCCAACATTCATTATTATTGTTGACTTAAATAATGTTTAAGTCTTAATTTGTTTTTTATGATGAATTTGTCTGTTTAATATTGTAATTTGATTATGTCTATTAATTGAATTTAATGAAATGCATTGGAGTTAGATTTGTTGGAGATACCCTTAAAAAGGGTATTTTAGTTTTTAATGCATATGATTAAGTGTACAGGGCTGAAATGTGTTAAGCAAAAGAATCAGTCCACCGGTCACAAAACGACAAGAGCGGAGTCGTTTAAAAGGGTCAGTCCACCGGTCACTAAACGACAAGGCGGATGACTAAATGGAATTAGTCCACCGCTCACTAAAAGACAAGGCGGATGAGCTAAAAGAAAATACCCCACCGCTCGCTAAACGACAAAGGCGGATGTTCAAAAAGAATCAGTCCACTGCTCGGTAGACGACAAAGGCGGATGAGTAAACCAAAATGCTCTTCCGGTCACAAAACGACAAAGGCGGAAGACTTCAACAAAATGCTCTTCCGGCCACAAAACGACAAAGGCGGAAGACTTCAACAAAATGCTCTTCCGGCCACAAAACGACAAAGGCGGAAGACTTCAACAAAATGCTCTTCCAGCCACAAAAATTACTCTTCCGGTCACTAAACGACAGAGGAGGAAGACAACTACAAATCAATCATCCGACGCCGGTTCAAGCGTTTTAAGCTTCATCATCCGACGCCGGTTCAAGGGTTTAAAGCTTCATCTTCTGTTGGCGGTTCAAGACTATAAGTCAGCTTTGTCTTCCGCCAGAATTCAAATTAGCCGCGAAGCTACAGTGACGTCGTTTTCAGCCATAACTCCAGAACATTAATGGCGACGACGATTTGCAACTACAAACGGCAACGGCTACCTGATCTTGTACGGAAGCTGCTCCAACGGTAACTAAACTTCTATTATTGGATAAGGAGCATTGAAGCCAAGCTTTAATGAAGACAGAGTATATAAGCTGAGCTTAGAGCACGAAGTCCTAACTTTTGCCATTTTGAATTCTGAGCCCTAGCTGCGAAAATTATTACTCTGAATTCTCAATCTACACCTCTCTACTTCAAAACTTGAGATTCTGTTTTGAGAGCTTGTAGATCATTGTATTCTGTATTTCAAACTTGAATATCCTGTAAGGCAGTGGATTGACGCCCGCTAAGTTCAATCCAAGATTGTGAAAGGCTGTGGATCGAAGCCCGTAAGGTCGATCAGATTTTCTCGTTGAGGAGAAGTAAGAGATCTTCAAGGGAGAGCCTTGGAGCGTGGACGTAGGCAGTTTGGCCGAACCACGTAAAAACTCTGGTGTCTAATTTCTCTTTCTCTCTCTTTACATTATTTGATTACTAGTGCTGTAACTAAGTTTAATCAAGAAGAGAAATTAGATTAAATTGAAATTAAAATTAAAAAGTCTAATTCACCCCCCTCTTAGACAATTCCGATCCTACAATTATAAGAAAACCTTATCTAGACTCTCTGTTCATCCTAGTAGTACAAAAATGTACAGAGACCTTAGACAATATTATTGGTGGTCAAATATGAAAAGAAGTGTGGCAGAGTATGTAGGATCGTGTCTAGCTTGCCAACGGATTAAAGCTGAACATCAGAGACCTGCAAGAACATTGCAACCATTACCAGTTCCTGAATGGAAATGGGAACAAATAATGATGGATTTTGTTGTGGGATTGCCTAGAACAGTAAGAGGACATTATGCAATTTGGGTGATAGTAAATTGTCTAACCAAATCTGCCCATTTCCTGCCAATAAAGATGACATACTCGATGGATCAACTTGCTGAGTTGTATGTGCATAAGATTGTTAGACTGCATGGAGTTCCAAGCACTATAGTTTCAGACCGAGATTCTAGATTTACATCTAAGTTTTGGAAAAGTCTATATAAGTCTATGGGTACACAGCTCAACTTTAGCACAGCCTTTCACCCTCAAACAGATGGACAGTCTGAGAGAACTATTCAGACATTAGAAGATATGCTTCGTGCGTGCATATTAGATTTTCAGGGTTCTTGGAATAAATACTTATCATTGGTGGAATTTTCTTATGATAACAGTTATCAGACAACAATAGAAATGGCACCGTATGAAGCATTGTATGGACGAAAATGCAGATCTCCTTTGTATTGGGATGAAATTGGTGAAGCACGTTTACTTGGTCCTGATATTGTGCAGCAAACAGTGGAGAAGATTGCCCTCATCCGACAGAGAATCGTAACAGTTCAAAGCCGACAGAAAAGCTATGCCGATAGGAGGCGTAGAGAATTAGAGTTTGATGTTGGTGATGAAGTCTTTCTTAAGGTTTCACCGTTCAAAGGAGTTGTGAGATTTGGAAAGAGGGGCAAGTTAAACCCCAGATATATTGGACCATTCTTAATCTTGAAAAGGATTGGGAAGACAGCTTATCAGTTACAATTGTCAGCCTCTATGGAAGGAATTCACAATGTGTTCCATATTTCTATGCTAAAGAAGTGTATGCGAGATCCAACTCAGGTTGTGGAACAGCAGAACATTGAAATTCATCCTACCCTTACCTATGAAGAGAAACCAGTGGAAATTTTGGACTATGCAACAAAAGTACTGCGCAACAAGGAGGTTCAGCTAGTGAAAGTCTTATGGCATAATCAGAATATTGAGGAGGCAACTTGGGAAAGCCAGCAGGACATGATGAGCCGTTATCCTGAGCTGTTTAAGCACTGAATTTTGAGGACAAAATTCTTTTAAGGAGAGTAGATTGTAGCAACCGGTATTGTCCACCTTATTTAATTAATAACGTCATTTTGTAACTTTTATTTTTATGGAATTTAGTGAATTTGATTGGTTGGTTAAATAGGTTAAAGTTGGTTAGCCAAGGGAATTTGAGTTATTGTGAAGCAGTGTTATAAATGGAGGGTTTAATAAAGGTTTAGCCGCCACTGTTTCTCATTTTCCTTTCTCGGCATTCAGCTCAGCTAAGCAGAGTTTCTCTCGGCGATTTTCTCTCCCATTTTCTCCAAGCTAGGTGAGTTCTACTTCGATTTCTTACTACATTGTAACTATCGATGTTAGAGGGGATTTTAAATGTGAGTTTGTGATGTAGGCCCGAAGGCTCATGCATACTCCACTTACCTGGCGTCCTGGAAATGCTCGGTTTCAAACTACTTCGGAAGTCTTGCTCACCTAAGTCATAAACAGAATATCAATTAGATTTTTACTAAACCTCATGTTCAGAAATCTAAGGAATCTAGTTTGGGAGTTCTATACAAAGGGCATTCCTGATTCATCACAAAACCGAAACTAACTTCCACCTACGGCATTCACCAAAACTCACATCTATGCTCCTCTCTACCATCATTAGTTACAATGTAGCACGAAATCGAAGTTGTAACACCCGACTTTTTCGGGTTTCCGCTCCAAGGGTATTTTCATAAATAAGAAATATGGGTCCGTTTTGTGAGCGGGAAGTTTTATTAAGGCCCTAGAAATTTATGGGATTTTTAGAAGAATAAGTAAAATTTTTAGAATCCAAATCGATAGTGTAACGCCGAGTGACGATTTTCTGCTTATAATGTTTTAACACGTAAAAATAGTAAATTAAGTCCCTTTTACAAACGGAGAGCTTCTTTAGAGACCTAGGAATAAGTTGGAATATTTGGATAAATAAGGAAATTTTGGAGTAGCCAAATTGATAGACGAAATAATAAATTAAGCGAGAAATTGAGGAAGGGCATTTATGTAATTTTGCAAAGCCAAATTTTTAATAAAAAAATCAAACACCCTCCTCCTCTCCACGCATTTTCACTCTGGAGAATCACCAGAGAAAGGGTTTCTCTCCCTCCCCCTTGGCGATTTCTCCTCCCTATCTACGGCAATTTCCGACGTTTGATTTCCGGCGTTTTCTCCTTCTATTCTTCTTCCCCGTTCGATACTTCAGGTAAAACCCTATTATCCTAGGTGTTTAGTTTTGATTTAGGGTTGGTTTCCGAATGGGTTTTATCGTGTTAGGGTTAGAGAAATTTCTGGATTTCGTTAGAAATAGATAGGATTACTAGATTAATGCCCATTGACGATGGGTTTACAATTATTGGTGTTTGTTAAGTGAAATTTATAGTTATTGATGAATTGTTAGGTTAATTTTTGGATTGTTGGAGTTGAAGGAAAAGCTATTAATGGAGTTTGGTTGATGGTGAGCACAACATGTTCGATGAAATGCCCGAATGGAGAAAATTGAAGTTTTAAGGAAAATAGTCTTAGCTAAGAGCTTAGTTTAAGTTTGGAATTTGTTGATTTAGGATCGATTTTAATGCTCCTATTTATGAAATACTCCAGGTGGAGACGACTTTTTGGACGGTGCGCGGCTTGCTACGGACGCTAGGTAAGTGGATGCTAGGTTTCCGGCCCTTAAGGCCCTACATCGTGTCAACGTTAGGCTTTTGATATTTTTGATGATGATTTTCTGATTGTGGGGTTTAATGAGTCGGGTAGCCTAGGATGTTAGTTATTAGTTGTTTGTGAAGTTCGCTAAGAGTAGTGTATGTCCATGTACGTTGTGAATCGTTTGATGATATGTTTTGATGATATTTTGTACGTGGGTTCCTCATGCATCATGTTTTCTCAATGACATATGAAATGTTTTACATGCATGAAATAGAAATGTATGAAATGATTAAGTAAGATGGGGGGTATGGCCATGAACAACAAAATCGTCCAACTCGAGGGACCATGAATAACTGTCCATATTGGACCATGAATACGGCCGAAAGGACTATGTACACGCACCGCCTACCTCCCTAACACGATTCATGTTATGAAAAAGAATAAGAACAAGTAAAAGAATAAGTTTTATGAATTCATGCATTCATGTACATGTAAAGTATAGTGCATCCCCTTACTAAGCATTAGGCTTAATGTTTATGTTGTGTGATGTAGGTGACAGGTGTAAAGGTGAGAGTTTCTCTCGATGACAAAGAATAGGTGGTCGACGGATGGTGGTCGTGGCGACGGGGCGTGTTCTGGCTTGGTATGATGATTCGAGCGTGGGCTCCGCATTTTTTTGGGGTAATGTGATGTATAGAGGTGAATGAGTAGGAAAAATGATAGACTTTAGGTTGTTTAGATGAGTTACACATTTTGGGAATTAATGTAGTGAATGTAGACTTGGAGTTGATTTACTGGGTGACTTGGTACGTATTGGTTTGATGAAGTTTTAGGAATTTCCATATCTATGATTAATTGTTGGAATTGTGGTTTTATTGATGTATTCTATGTTTTAGGTGTTTTGAACTGTGAGGATTGGCTCGGTTTTAGAGCGATCCACACGGTTTATTTTCTTGAGTTTTCCGAAATTGTAGGTTATATTAGTGTCGTGTTTTGGATAATCGATGAATGAGTGTTTTGTTTTTAGTATAAGAAAATTTATATTGTGAAGTATAGAAATTATGTTGAAGAAACAGGAAGGAAAAAGATAAGAAAAGGGAGAGAAGAAACATTGCTCTGGAATGAAATTCCAGAGCCATGGGCGATCGATCGCCCTGGGAAGGGGATCGATCGCCATAAGGCAAGCGCTCTGGAAGTAAATTTCCAGAGCGGTTGCCGAGCGATCGCCTAACAGGCGATCGCTGGGCGATCATATGAGGCGAACGATCGCCCCAAATTGGGCGATTGATCGCCCCTCATTTTTTCTTCTCTGGCGACTGATTGCCAGTAAGGAAGGGCGATCAGTCGCCCCTCCTATGCTTGGCACTTTGACGATTTGCCCTTTTAATTGTTTCTTAGTTTAATTTATTGATTATTTGAATGATTTTAAAGGATTTCAACAATCCGAGACTTCGATTTAGTGGTTTAGAAGTCGAAACATTTACGAGTGATATAAAAAGAAAAATTTTACGTGATTACGAGGGCTTATAGTTAAGGTTACGTCATGGTTAGTCCGTGGCGGCCCTGATCGGGTTGGGGTCGCTACAGAAATAGACTCACCTAGTTTGGAGAAAATCGGAAAGGGAATCGCCTGGAGAGCTCTGATGGGCTTGAGCTGAACAAAGAGAGAGTATGGAAGAATAGTGGCGGCTACAGTGCATTAATCACAAAACCTCTTTCCTTAAATAGGTTATCACTATAATTCTCTATTTACCATTATGTCATTACTTAGTCATTTATTAACCTAGTCACTAATCCTCCTAATTTATCCATAAAACGTACACTACAAGTTGGTTAAGTAAATTGGTTCAATGAAACTGGGTGTTACACAAGTGAATTTTGCGATACCTTAAAGGTACTCCATCTCTAGGCATCTCCTTCTCGCCTTTCGCTTGTTTTAATTTGACATGTTATACGGATGCGGGCTGAGCCTCCTGGCTAGATGATCGTAAGAGCACCAATGACTTCTGTATTTTTCTAGGCACAAACCTTATATCCTGGTCCTCCACTGAGTAAAAAGTTGTTTCACGCTTCAGCACTGAATCGAAATTATCGCAGCGTAGCAAATAACGCAGCTGAAGTTCTATGATTACAGTCATTGCTACATGAATTGGGTATTATCTATACCACGGTACCTCTAATTCTCTGTGATAACTTAAGTGCTACTTACCATGCCACCAATCCAGTTTTACAGTCCAAATCCAAACATGTGGAGACCGATGTTCACTTCGTTCGAGAAAAAGTACTTAAAAAGAGGTTGTTGGTCAAATTTACCCCTTCAGAAAACCAAATTGTTGATGCACTCACTAAACCCCTTCCACCGACGATGTTCTCTCTTTTCTTATACAAGATCTTCGGCTTACGACCTTGATCTTAAAAGGGGATATTAACATTGTTCATGTAATACCCGGCTTGTATGGATTACGTGTAACACCCGAGTTAACGGCCAGGTGATTTTCTTAACTGTATTAACGGTCATAAATATTTAATCTTCGTAGTTTAGGATTTATGCCAAGCTTAATTAATTACATGTGGATCTAAACTAGGTTGAGTGGCAAAGTTGTAATAATGGAGGATTGAGGCTAGTATTTAAAGAAAAAGGAAAAGATTCAAACTTCATTTAAACCACTGTAGCGGACACCACCCTTTCCGGCGATTTCTTCTCTCGCAAGTCCTCACTCCCTGCTATCAGCAAACTCTCCTCGACGGCCGGTTTACTCCGCCACCACTCGACTACTCTGCGCCTGAGGTATGCATTAGACAATGTGACTATCTGTTAGTTTATTAGCTCTGTTTTCAGCTCTGTATTGAAGTTTTGGATTCTTCAATGGCCGAGTATTGAGAGGAACATTTTTGAAACCCGAGATTGGTAATGTCATTCCGAATCGATTCTGGACATTTAAAATAACCAACCCTGAGTTATCATTATCGAATTCGTCTGTTTTGATTTTGGGATTTCGGGTTACATTGAGTATTAAACTAAGAACTCGGGAAGGACTCTTAGCTATTAGATCTTAGGATAACTCGAGATTAGAACTATTAGGATTTTGTTTTAACTACTGCAATGTAAATGTTTAGGTGAAGAAGTTTGAAGAGAAAAGAGCTCAAGTGCTAAGGAGACCAGGTAAGTGAATGTATTAAGATTTCTGGCTACTAGAGCCCTACATCGTGGGAGTACTAGGTTGAGATGTCTAATGTTTACCTTATGATTATGAGCTTGTCTGCACTTGAAGGATTTATGTATGTTGCGAGTTATACCATGTGGTGACCTGTTAGTGAATGTGAAGTTGTCTGCTCTGGTATGATCCTTGTCATAGTTTGATGAGTTAAAAGCTCTCATGTTCATGCATCATGAATGTTTCTCAAGCATAAGAAAACGTTTTTTTACGCATGTTTTCCATGAACAAGATACGCATGTATATATGTATATGTATAAGATTTGTGCAACGTGGATTAAGTGAAGGTTGGGGGCGGTTCGGCGTATGTCACAGTCCAAAGAAGGACATATGAATACGACCTGCAGTAGGGAACAAGATCAAACTCACTGTCGAACCCCCTTTACCGGCACAAATCCTCTCTTGATCCACACAACTTAAACAAAGACTATGAATGATGAATATGATCAAAGACTATGAATGATGAATATGATCAATGACTATGAATGATGAATATGATCAAAGACTATGAATGATGAATATGATCAATGACTATGAATGATGAATATGATCAATGATTATGAATGATGATTATGATCCATGACTATGAATTATGATTACGAGCAAAGACATGAACAAGAAAAGACTTATGAGCATGTAATTTTCCCAAATTATGCATTCATGCATCCATGTTAGTGTTGCATTCCTTACTAAGCATTAGGCTTATAGTTTAAACCTTATGATGTAGGTGACGAGTTTTCAGGTGAGGAACTCAAGGTCAATGAAGATGTCTAAGCTTGGTTGCTGGAGGATGCTCAGTGTGACAGTGAAGGCTGGATAGGCGATCAAGTTCCTTGGTTATACCCATAGTAAGTCAGAGAAGTTTATGATAAACAGATGACTAAGTAGAATAGAGTTTTCTTATAACAATGAGATTCGGATTTTGAATGGTTTGACTTCAGAATCTGTTAACGATTTTAAGGATTATGAATGGTATGTTTTGCTTAAGCCTTCCGCTATGTGTATCTTGTATGGGATATGGTTTTCACTCATTAGGGTTTATAATTCCCAGGTTAAGATTTGGGTGAGTTGTAGTATTTTCTGTTGGATGAGGTTGTTTGATGATCATAGTGTTTTACTGCCATAAGATAGAAGCTGGATGAGGCACTCATCCGGCTGACGCGATCGGCAGATGTAGAGTGTTTAGCCATCGGATGATGAAAGTGCTATTTTGTCGTCTAGCGATCGGCAGATATAGAGTGTTAGCCATCGGATGATGAAAGTGCCATTTTGTCGTCTAGCGATCGGCAGATATAGAGTGTTTAGTCATCGGACGATGTGAGGGTTTCCTTGTCATTTAGTGACCGGATCATGTTTTAATTATGCACGTGGGGAGCACATGTCCATCGGATGATGTTTCTCTATTTCATAGGAAGATGAAGTATATTCCCTCGCCGGATGATGTAAATAATAACTTGTCGTTTAGTGATCGAATGATATAGAGCTTGTAAGCTATCGGAAGATGTCATAGATGAACACGTGAATTTCAC
This sequence comes from Begonia masoniana, assembly GCA_022432975.1. Lineage (NCBI taxonomy): Eukaryota > Viridiplantae > Streptophyta > Magnoliopsida > Cucurbitales > Begoniaceae > Begonia > Begonia masoniana. Next base: position 18,020,764 of record CM039505.1, on the reverse strand, counting down.
ATGTCTATCGGTGGATGTTTTTAAATTGGTAACACGAGATGCACGTGACCGTCGGTCGATGCAAGTATTCGCATCTGCCGGTAGGTTTTTAAATGAGTCATCTGGGGTGCACGTGCCATCCGGAAGATGCAATGTCTATCGGTTGATGCATGCAGACCCATGCAACTTGTACGTCGATTGGAAGCATGTATGAGGGACTAACTTTCCATCCATTAAGTTGAAGTCTTTAAGCCTGTTAGGTATACTGTTATTAAAGAAAAAAAAAAGGAGAAGGAGAAAAGAGTTCAAATATGAGTTAAAGTTTTATGTAAAGTCAAGAATTTCGTGGCGATCCTCCCCGGGTTGTTACAATTATGGTATCAAAGCAAAACCGGGTTCTAAAACCGATTCTGCAGACTGTCTTCCAGCACTGACTGTCACGTGAGCACACTCCAACAACTGTAAGTATTTATGATTTCAGTATGTGTCATTAAGTTAAGATATATCTGTAATGATTTGTCTAGGAATCCCAAAATGGTTAGAGGTCAGCAGAGAGAGACCAATGAGGATAGCAATGTTATTGCTCAGTTGACCGAGTTAGTCATGCGCCAATCTCACCAGATAGAACGACTGATGACAGCTAGAGAGGAACAAGGCAACTCCAGTACTAATGCAACTCATGATCATGGGGGTGAGCGTTTCCACCGGCTTCGACCCACGGTGTTTAATGGACATGTTTCAGATCCTATCTATGATGAGGAGTGGATTCGGAAGATAGAAGACATGTTTAAGTATGCAAAGGTCGAAGAAGGGGATAAGGTCACCTATGCTGTCTTTCATTTGGAGTTAAGTGCAAGGCATTGGTGGGACTCGATCCAGAACACCGCTAATGCCGAAGCTATGACCTGGGAGATGTTCAAGACTGCTTTCTTTGACAAGTACTTCAATACGACTGTTCGGGCCAACAAGAAGAAGGAGTTCATGAATCTGCGACAAACTGGCTCTGTGACGGATTACATATGCAAATTTGATGCTTTATCACGGTTTGCTCCCCGTATGATTGAGGATGACGAGGACAGGATTTACCAATTTGTTCAAGGGCTGAAGCCGAGTCTGTATGTGAAGGTGAAGACTGCTGGGATACACAATGTACCTTATGGTGAAGTGACGGCTAAGGCCTTGGAGCTGGAAGAGGCAGAAATGACAGCATATGCACAGCGTGAGCAGCCAAGAAAACTCACAAAGGACACTCAGCCGCCACCACGTCAGAACAAAGGTTGGCAGCCACAACAGAACAGGGGACCACAGCAACAACAACAAGGAATAAAGAGACCCCTCAACCAGAATGATGACCAAGGGAAAGGAAAGAGGCCCCTGGCACCCTTATGCCCCACCTGCCAGAAGAACCACCCCGGTGAATGCAAGTTGCGTTCCGGCCGCTGTTTCAGATGTGATAAGGTTGGACATATAGTCAGAGACTGCCCCATGCCGTCAGATCTGAACCGTGCAAGGGTAGCACCAAGAGTCTATGCAATGATGGAGGATGAGGAAGCCGTGCAGCATACAGTGATAACAGGTACCATTACGATCTGTGGTTTTGCTGCTTACACACTTATAGATACAGGAGCCACGCACTCATTTATATCAACCTTGTTTGTGTGCCAACACAACTTAGAACCTTTACCAGCCGAAAGGCCATATGATGTTATGTTACCATCAGGGAAGTCCCTACATTCTGAACAGATTGTTAAAGGTGATATTGTGTCCTTAGGAAGTAAGAGACTATATGTAGAACTGATTGTAATTGACATGAAAGGGTATGAGGTGATATTAGGAATGGATTGGTTATTTAGGCATTACGCCACAATAAGTTGTAGATCTGGGATGGTTGATTTTCGACCCCCAAATGGTGATCATTATTCCTTCCAAGCTATTCCTAAGATAAGCAAAATACCGATTATATCCTCACTAGATATTTATCGGTTACTGAAAATTGGTTATGAGAGTTACTTAGCTAGCATAATGGATGTTCGGGTGAAGAATAAGATAGAGTTACAAGATATACCCATAGTCAGGGAGTTCCCTGAGGCGTTCTTAGATGACTTGCCAGGATTGCCACCTGATAGGGAAATAGAGTTTGTAATTAATACATATCCCGGTGCATTACCTGTATCTAAGAACCCTTACCGTATGGCACCGGTTGAGTTAAAGGAGTTAAAAGTCCAACTACAGGAATTAGTGGACAAAAGATTTATACGCCCTAGTAGTTCCCTTTGGGGTGCACCTGTCTTATTTGTCAAGAAGAAGGATGGTTCCCTTAGAATGTGCATAGACTATAGGGAGCTAAATAAGTTAACAATCAAGAATAAGTACCCCTTATCCCGAATTGATGATTTGTTTGACCAATTGCATGGAGCAAAAGTGTTTTCAAAAATAGATTTACGTTCAGGTTACTACCAACTGAAAGTTAAGGAAGGAGATATACCAAAGACAGCCTTCAGAACCCGTTATGGACACTACGAATTCTTGGTCATGTCATTTGGACTGACCAATGCACCTGCAGCCTTTATGGACTTAATGAATCGTGTGTTTCGGGAGTATTTGGACAAATTTGTAATTGTGTTCATAGATGATATCCTAATATACTCACGGACAGAAGCTGACCATGCAGAGCATTTAAGAATAGTTTTGACAACATTGAAGGAACACCAGCTTTATGCCAAATTGTCCAAGTGTGAATTTTGGTTAGACAAGGTTAATTTTCTTGGCCATGTAGTTTCTGCTAATGGCATATCAGTGGACCCGACCAAAATTCAGGCAATAAAGGAATGGCCACAACCAAAGAATGCCAGTGAAGTCCGCAGTTTCCTTGGATTGGCAGGCTATTACAGAAAGTTCATCAAAGGATTTTCTATGATAGCTAAGCCCCTGACGAATTTGACAAAGAAGAACAATAAATATTCTTGGACCGAAGCTTGTGAGGATGGCTTCCAGACATTGAAGGTGAAGTTAACAATAGCCCCGGTATTGACCCTTCCAACCGAAGAAGGAAAGTTTAGCGTATTTTGTGATGCATCAAAAGTTGGTTTGGGCTGTGTTTTGATGCAAGAAGGCAAGGTTGTAGCGTATGCCTCTAGGCAATTAAAGAGTTACGAACAGAACTACCCCACCCATGATTTAGAATTAGCCGCTGTCGTTTTTGCCTTGAAGATATGGAGGCATTACTTATATGGACAGCAGTGTGAGGTATTTTCTGACCATAAAAGTCTGAAGTACCTTTTTACACAAAAGGAATTGAACATGAGGCAGAGGCGTTGGTTGGAATTTGTTAAGGATTACGACTTTGAGATCAAGTATCACCCGGGTAAAGCTAACTCAGTAGCTGACGCATTGAGCAGGATGTCAACAACTATGCAACCCGTTGTATCAACTATGTCTATACCTTTGAGGAAAGAGATTCAGAAACTGGAGTTGGAGATAGTTCCAGAGCTGTCAGCTTTGCTTGCAAATTTGACCATTCAACCAACGGTTTTAGAAAAGATCAAAGAAGCACAACAGAAGGACTCTGAGGAGAATAACAGCATGATGAACAAGGTGAAGGACACCACCTCCGAGTTCAGTCTTTCCAAGGATGGGATTCTGAGGTTTAGAAATAGATGGTATGTCCCTAATGATGAAAAATTACGTAAGCTAATCTTGGCTGAGGCGCACTCATCACCCTTTTCTGTACATCCTGGCAGCACCAAGATGTATCGAGACCTGAAGTTACTCTACTGGTGGCCAAACTTAAAGAGAGATGTTGCTAAGTATGTAGAGTCGTGTTTAGTTTGCCAACAAGTTAAAGCTGAGCACCAACGTCCAGGAGGTACCCTTCAGCCTTTACCTATTCCCGAATGGAAGTGGGAACACATAGCTATGGATTTCGTTGTAGGATTACCTAAGACAACTAAAGGACATGATAGTATTTGGGTTGTGATTGATAGATTGACAAAATCAGCCCATTTCTTACCAGTTAGGACAACCTACTCGATGGACCAATTAGCTGAACTTTATGTACAAGAAGTTATTAGGTTGCATGGAATTCCTGCATCTATTGTCTCTGATCGTGACCCTAGGTTCACCTCCCGGTTTTGGAAAGGTCTACAAGGCACACTTGGCACGAGGTTATCTTTCAGCACTGCCTTCCACCCATAGACAGATGGTCAATCTGAAAGGACTATCCAGATACTTGAGGATATGTTGAGGGCTTGTGTGCTAGATTTCCAGTCATCCTGGAGTAGATACTTACCCTTGGTTGAGTTCTCTTACAACAATAGTTACCAGTCCACCATTGGCATGGCACCTTATGAGGTACTATATGGCAGGAAGTGTAGATCACCTCTGTATTGGGATGAGGTTGGTGAAGCAAAACTCATAGGTCCCGAGATGTTACAGCAGATGTCAGACAAGATTGCCACTATTAAGAGGAGGATGATTACTGCACAAAGCCGACAGAAAAGTTATGCAGACCAAAGGAGGAGAGATCTTGAATTTGCTGTTGGTGATGAAGTTTTCCTGAAGGTTTCACCATTTAAAGGAGTACTAAGATTTGGCAGAAGGGGAAAGCTTAATCCACGATTTATTGGACCATTCCCTGTTTTAGCTAGAATCGATAGTACAGCTTACAGACTGCAGTTGCCTCCATCATTGGATAAAGTTCATAATGTTTTCCATGTGTCAATGTTAAGAAAATGTATACGGGACCTTACGCAAGTTGTTAAACCAGAGGATTTTGAGATTGAGCCGACGCTAACATATGAAGAGAAGCCAGTGCAGATATTGGAATCCGCCGTTAAGACTCTGAGGAACAAAGAGATTCCGTTGGTCAAAGTTTTATGGAAGAATCATGACATTGAAGAAGCCACTTGGGAGCGACGACAGGACATGTTAGACAAGTATCCAGAGTTATTTGGTTGATCAATTTTCGGGGATGAAAATTTTGTTTAAGGAGGGGTGGATGTAACACCCGAGTTAACGGCCAGGTGATTTTCTTAACTGTATTAACGGTCATAAATATTTAATCTTCGTAGTTTAGGATTTATGTCAAGCTTAATTAATTACATGTGGATCTAAACTAGGTTGAGTGGCAAAGTTGTAATAATTGAGGATTGAGGCCAGTATTTAAAGAAAAAGGAAATGATTCAAACCTCATTTAAACCACTGTAGCCGACACCACCCTTTCCGGCGATTTCTTCTCTCTCAAGTCCTCACTCCCTGCTATCAGCAAACTCTTCTCGATGGTCGGTTTACTCCGCCACCACTCGACTACTCTGCGCCTGAGGTATGCATTAGACAATGTGACTATCTGTTAGTTTATTAGCTCTGTTTTCAGCTCTGTATTGAAGTTTTGGATTCTTCAATGGCCGAGTATTGAGAGGAACATTTTTGAAACCCGAGATTGGTAATGTCATTCTGAATCGATTCTGGACATTTAAAATAACCAACCCTGAGTTATCATTATCGAATTCGTCTGTTTTGATTTTGGGATTTCGGGTTACATTGAGTATTAAACTAAGAACTCGGAAAGGACTCTTAGCTATTAGATCTTAGGATAACTCGAGATTAGAACTATTAGGATTTTGTTTTAACTACTGCAATGTAAATGTTTAGGTGAAGAAGTTTGAAGAGAAAGGAGCTCAAGTGCTAAGGAGACCAGGTAAGTGAATGTATTAAGATTTCTGGCTACTAGAGCCCTACATCGTGGGAGTACTAGGTTGAGATGTCTAATGTTTACCTTATGATTATGAGCTTGTCTGCACTTGAAGGATTTATGTATATTGCGAGTTATACCATGTGGTGACTTGTTAGTGAATGTGAAGTTGTCTGCTCTGGTATGATCCTTGTCATAGTTTGATGAGTTAAAAGCTCTCATGTTCATGCATCATGAATGTTTCTCAAGCATAAGAAAACATTTTTTTACACATGTTTTCCATGAACAAGATACGCATGTATATATGTATATGTATAAGATTTATGCAACGTGGATTAAGTGAGGGTTGGGGGCAGTTCGGCATATGTCACAGTCCAAAGAAGGACATATGAATACGACCCACAGTAGGGAACAAGATCAAACTCACTGTCGAACCCCCTTTACCGGCACAAGTCCTCTCTTGATCCACACAACTTAAACAAAGACTATGAATGATGAATATGATCAAAGACTATGAATGATGAATATGATCAATGACTATGAATGATGAATATGATCAAAGACTATGAATGATGAATATGATCAATGACTATGAATGATGAATATGATCAATGATTATGAATGATGATTATGATCCATGACTATGAATGATGATTACGAGCAAAGACATGAACAAGAAAAGACTTATGAGCATGTAATTTTCCCAAATTATGCATTCATGCATCCATGTTAGTGTTGCATTCCTTACTAAGCATTAGGCTTATAGTTTAAACCTTATGATGTAGGTGACGAGTTTTCAGGTGAGGAACTCAAGGTCAATGAAGATGTCTAAGCTTGGTTGCTGGAGGATGCTCAGTGTGACAGTGAAGGCTGGATAGGCGATCAAGTTCCCTGGTTATACCCATAGTAAGTCAGAGAAGTTTATGATAAACAGATGACTAAGTAGAATAGAGTTTTCTTATAACAATGAGATTCGGATTTTGAATGGTTTGACTTCAGAATCTGTTAACGATTTTAAGGATTATGAATGGTCTGTTTTGCTTAAGTCTTCCGCTATGTGTATCTTGTATGGGATATGGTTTTCACTCATTAGGGTTTATAATTCCCAGGTTAAGATTTGGGTGAGTTGTAGTATTTTCTGTTGGATGAGGTTGTTTGATGATCATAGTGTTTTACTGCCATAAGATAGAAGCTGGATGAGGCACTCTCTGGTTAGAGGGATAGGATCTCGGTGACACCTATCGTGCATTGCATAGTAAAGAAAACATACATGATTAATGAACTCATTCGCACAGCATGCATTGCATTTACGTAGAACTTACTGAGATTTCATCTCATAGTGTATATATGTATGGTGTAGGTGATCTAGATATCAAGGAACCAGGTGAGGATGAGATCCCTCCTCCTGAGGCTTGAGTCCAGTTGACGGAGGATGACTGTGGTGGTGTGCTGGTGCAGTCGAGGCTTACCTGACCCGTGGGGGAGTATGTATAGATTTTGGCATTATTGAGATGTTTTGAGTTGATAGTTGTATAGAACATTTTAGGATGTTTGGTACTGGTAGTTGATAGGTTTATGTTCTATGGTTCAAACGTTTTGGTAAATTGTATACAGAAAATGTTATGGAATGTTTTGATTATTTTAGGATGGTTATGGATATGCTCGACTTTTAGAGCGATCCACGCAGTTGGATTTCGCAAAGTCCGCTGCAAGTTGGTTCAATTTAGAAAAAGTTTGGGTTGAGATTAAGTTAGAAGTTGATATGTTGTAAGATGTATTGCTCTCTGGAATTCAATTTCCAGAGAGCACTTGTAAAATAAAAACAGAGAAGAAGAGAAAGCAAGAGGAGTGACGAATGTTTGCTTGAGGAGTGTGGAGCGATCGCTGCATGGTGTGCAGTGATCAATCGCTGCAGCAAGCAGCGATTGGTCGCTGCTTGCTGCAGCAAATGCAGCGATCAGTAGCTGCAATGCTGCAGCGACTGGTCGCCGCTCGCTGCAGCACATGCAGCGATCAGTCGCTGCATGTAGCAGCGACTGGTCGCTGCCCCTTTTTGTCACTGGGCTAGACAGTTTTGCCCTCCCTCCATTGTTCTGTTTTTAATTGATTTTAAGGATTTTATTTAATTAATTTTATATTTGTTTTAAAAGGTTTAAAAATCTAGATTTAAATTCCGATTTTGATTCGGTTTAGTTCCCGCTTAGAGTTTATTTAAAGTATAGAGTTTAAAAAAATAAAAATAAAAAATAATAGTACGGAAAATACGGGTACAGTATTAGGGTCGCTACAGTTCAGTTATAGTTTCGTTAGTTTGTAAACGTAATTCTCTGTCTTATCAAGTCATCATTTTCTCCTCCTGATATATACATGTAAGAACTGTTCTTTCATTGAAGAGAATACACAAAAAAATTATTTCAACCTAGCTTCTCTCTCTCTCTGCCGCCATTTCCATCTTCCTCTTCTTCTTCTTCCTCTATTCTTCTTCTTCTTCCTCCTCTTCTTCTTCTTCTTCTTCTTCTTCTTCTTCTTCTTCTTCTTCTTCTTCTTCTGAAAAATCAAAAACTTAACGCCTCGATTTAAATATGGAACATAGAAAGAGTCAGGCCGACTTAAATAGCAAAAATCAATTCATATGTTAGGGTCGATGAGGACGTGAAAGAAAAGTTTCCTATAGCTAAATTTTCTTCGCAATGGTACTTGGTGGAATTAGAGGGAGCTCATTTGCTTGCATGGAGGTTTGTGGAAAATTTTGTTGATCCAAATGAGAATGTGATTACAGAGGGAGATCTTCCATGGGATGAATATTCCAATCCAATTATATGCCCTTACAAAACGATTGATTTTCTCGCGTATCAGCTGGATTTCACTCGACAAAATATGGAACATAGAAAAAGTCAGGCCGACTCAAATAGCAAAAATCAATTCATATATTGGGGTCGAGGAGGACGTGCAAGAAAAGTTTCCTATAGATAAATTTTCTTCGTAATGGTACTTGGTGGAATCAAAGGGAGCTCATTTGCTTGCATGGAGGTTTGTGGAAAATTTTGTCGATCCAAATGAGAACGTGATTACGGAGGGAGATCTGCCATGGGATGAATATTCCAATCCAATTATATGCCCTTACAAAATGATGGGTTTTCTCGTGTATAAGCTGGATTTCTCCAAAAAAAAAAATGGGAGCAGGTGGAATCTATCGGAGATCGAATCTTGTTTTTGGGTGGAAATCAATCGGTGTCGAAGTCCGTCGACGAAATACTTGAGTGCAAGGAGGATTCGATTTACTTCGCAGATGATAACAGGGATCAAGTCAACGAGGATTATATGTATGGAGGTCATGACATGGGTCGCTACAGCCTGAAAGATGGATTGTATAAATTCACTTTATCCAGTAGAGGTGGGCACAGGCCGGTTCAGTCCTGTCCCAAGCCCGAACTGAAACCGGACCGAGTGTTCGGTATTTTTTTCTCGAAGACCAGAATAGGCTAATTTCGGTCCGGTCCCCGTTCCTCCCAAATTTTTTTTTAACATAAAAAAATTGGAGCAGTGACTATGAGTGTGAGTGTTTGAGTGATCTATTCTCGGTGAAGACAAAGGAGAGCTAGGTGAATCAGAGCAGCTTTGGAGGCGAGAAAAAATCGAATAACGGAGCACGGGAGTCGGGACTCGGGAGTCGCGAGTCGTCGGACGTCGACCGTCAGGTGTTCAACTAAGCAAAAGAACGCGTCAACCATCGGGGCTTTAGGAAATATTGCAGAATGAAGCTTACTTGAGAGCTTGCAGCGAAGACAGAGAAGAGGGTGTAAAAGACAAACTTTCTTGACTCTGGAAGAGGTGGTTTGGTAGAGATGTCTGGACTCAGCACCCACAAGCGCTTTCTTTGTCGATTAACTGTATGTCTAAATTTCAGTCTCCCAAAAATCACATGTTCTTCTTTTAATTAGAATGGAGGGCTGTTGTAGATGAAGATTGGATCCCTACCTTGTTGAACAATTTTTTTGCAGTATCGTCATTGAATTTGCTGAGAGTTATAGCTGAGGAAGAAGGGTGTTCGATTGAAGAATTGAACGCAGGGAGGTTGTGCGATTGGTTTCTGAAAGACAGGCTGAAGATAGAGCAAAACATTGACTCTGTTGTTCTGCAATGGGACGACTCAGAGCTCCAATTTTGAGACTGAGCTTCCTTTCTCTATAATCACCTTAAGCTTTAGGGATTTGAAAATGAGCAAGAGGAAAATGAGTCTGAGTGCGTTGGGGGCTCGGGGCTTCGGCGAGAGTGACGACTGACGAGTGTGCGTCTGTGCAAATGAAGAACTGAAGAGTGAAGACTCTTCAGTGAAGAGTGAAGGATTTTTTTAACAATAGGTTCGGTCCCGGTTTGCAAAAGGTCGAAGTCGAACGAATGGAATTTGGTTTAAGTTTGGTCCTTCAGTCCGGTCTCGATTCTTCAGGAATTCAGGCTGTGGACCGAGGACAGGACCAACTTTCTTTGGTTCTAGAGACCTCGGACCTCAAACCAGACCAGAATTTAACTTCATCCCCTATGGGACTGAAACCGTCAGTCCAGTCCAGTCCGGTCTGATTCTCGATCTGCGGTCTGGTCCTGCCCACCCCTATTATCCAATTTGTTCTTTCTACTTTTATGTTACTTTTTTAACTTCATCGTTTAAAGTAGTTCCTTTGCCAATGTCTGCACAAGGAATCAAATTAAAAAATAGGGAAAAGTTCAATTTAGACTCCAACGTATGGGGTCAGTGACCATTTAGTACCTAACGTATTTTTTTGATCAAATCAAACCCTAACGTATAAAACGTTTGTAATTCAAACCCTTCCGTCAATTTTTTAGTTAAATTTAACAGATGCTCTTTCAAAATGACTAAACTACCCTTCTCTCTCAAATTGATATCTTAAAATTTCTGGAGATTTGGTCGCTGATAATACGAACTGTCTCGGCGAAAAGTTGCCCATTTACACTCATAGATTGAATCGGATCGGCCGCTTTAAAGATTGATTTTAGTAACATTATTGCGTAGACTCTAGATTGGGACTTTCCTACTATCTTCAAAACTCGAACTAACGAATCGATAAAATCGTAATCTTTGTTCGCAAGGATTTTGAGACGTTCTTCTGAGGATTCGAGGCTGAAAAGAATCTCAATGGCTGCTCCTGCAACAGTTTCATCTTCTTCGTTCTTCATTGCTGAGGCCAAAAATTCTAATGCACCTGCAGCGACTAATTGGGCTCTATTTCTTTCACTCTCTGAAGCAATGGATCTGAGTTTTCTCATGCATTGGAGAAGCTCGTGTTAGGAGCTTTAATGGCGTCTGCTAGGATTTTCATGATCTGGGCTCTGTCAAGCTGGGAGATGGGACTTTCTATCTTCAAAACTCGAACTAACGAATCGATAAATCGAAATCTTTGTTCGCAAGGATTTTGAGACGTTCTTCTGAGGATTCGAGGCTGAAAAGAATCTCAATGGCTGCCCTGCAACAGTTTCATCTTCTTCGTTCTTCATTGCTGAGGCCAAAAATTCTAATGCACCTGCAGCGACTAATTGGGCTCTATTTCTTTCACTCTCTGAAGCAATGGATCTGAGTTTTCTCATGCATTGGAGCTTCGTGTTAGGAGCTTTAATGGCGTCTGCTAGGATTTTCATGATCTGGGCTCTGTCAAGCTGGGAGATGGGACTTTCTATCTTCAAAACTCGAACTAACGAATCGATAAATCGAAATCTTTGTTCGCAAGGATTTTGAGACGTTCTTCTGAGGATTCGAGGCTGAAAAGAATCTCAATGGCTGCCCTGCAACAGTTCATCTTCTTCGTTCTTCATTGCTGAGGCCAAAAATTCTAATGCACCTGCAGCGACTAATTGGGCTCTATTTCTTCACTCTCTGAAGCAATGGATCTGAGTTTTCTCATGCATTGGAGCTTCGTGTTAGGAGCTTTAATGGCGTCTGCTAGGATTTTCATGATCTGGGCTCTGTCAAGCTGGGGTTTTGGAGTCGGGATTCTCTCGACGCCATTAGTAGCATTCAGTGAACACCAAGATTGAATCAATCGTCGGAGAGTGTAACCATTTTAACCATTATAAGACATCAATTTGAGAGTGAGGGGCAGTTTAGTTTAGTCCATTTGAAAGAGATTCGGTTAATTTAATAAAAAAAAAAAAAAATTGACGGAAGGGTTTGAATTGCAAACGTTTTATACGTTAGGGTTTGATTTGATCAAAAAAATACGTTAGGTACCAAATGGTCATTGACCCCATACGTTGGAGTCTAAATTGAACTTTTTCCTAAAAAATAATAGAATCATGCGAAGTTCAGCATCAAATCAATGAAGAAAAGCCACTACAAAAATGTACTTAGATTAAAAATAAAAACAACGCCCACCGTGGGGCTCGAACCCACGACCACAAGGTTAAGAGCCTTGCGCTCTACCAACTGATCTAGACGGGCTTTGATGCTAAGCCATTAAGCACTTATAAATACTATTTTGTATTGTGAAATTTACCCATTCAAAAAGATTATAGAGTCTCGTCGGCTCGTATTCTGTCACCCTCTTGCCTGCAATTGTCAAGAACTGGAAAATTTTATTAAGCTTTGACAGAAGTAAGATCCACTGGAAAAAAAATCAGGAGCGAGAAGATTCATCAATCAGATGGAGCTTGTTCTAGACCCTGGAATGGAGCGAAACGACGAAGACAATCAATACCCTGTTAATCCTTTCGATTCTCCTTTCTCTATTTCCCACCACCCCTGCTCCTCCTGCGGCTGCAACGGCGCCGCCGCCTCAAACCTGATGAAAAGACGGTCCCCTCCGTCCTCTCCGCTCTCTCCTTCGCGACGCCCGGAACCCAGAATCAAGAAGCTTGTTCTTGATCAGGACGAGAATCTTTCTTCCCGAGGCTACTCCAAGATTTCTCTTCCTTTCCCCTTCGGAGCTTCCTCCTCCACGGTCAGAAATTCAACGCAGACTCATACGCTCCCCCCTCTTCGCCGGAGTGTTTCTGACCCATGTGAAGCCATTGCAATCGTTAATGCTGGAACTGCTTCACTATCGGCCTTGCCTCCTCTGCCGACGGGTCTCCGCCGGACGGTTTCCAACCCGAACCCATCTTCCCCTAGGAAGACTTTCCCTCAGTCGCCGACTAAGGCCGACGTAGGCATGGAATTGATGAAAGAAGAGAGCCCTGAATCAAAGGTTCGCCATTGATTCACAAAGAATTATTGATTTGTCAGTTCTTTTTTAAATAAAATTATTGTCGTTTTCAGAAACTTAAAAGGATGACGGAGCGTTTGAGAGAGATGAATCAATGGTGGAATGATATGATGCGGGAGCAAGAGCAAGAAGACAGAGCGAAGAAGATAAACGAAAGCTTAGTAGATAACAATGGCGACACAAAGGTCTGTAAAAGAATTTCCTGTGTCCACGATTCTCTGAATCTCATCACGTTTTCCTGTCTTGTTTTTCTCAGCATCCAAACAGAAATCATTTTTTCTTGGTGCAGGAAAGTTGTGAAGCAGAAATTGAAGAAACTGTAGAAGTAGAAAGAGTGGAGGAGTCCTTAATCATTCGCTTCAATTGTCCCTGCAGCAAAAGCTATAAAATCCTTCTTTCTGGTGATAACTGCTTTTACAAACTGGTCTAGAGTGACAGAGAAGAAGCCATGGTTACTTGGTCCAAAGCTTTTCTTGGTCATGTCCAGATGTTACCCAGATAAACACATTGATCATTCTTTCATTTTTGTCCGTCTTTTCTCTTGAAAGTTTTATCAGATTAGAATTTGTATGATTTCATTATCATAAGATTTTACAATTTCAGTACACACTCAGTTGCAAGAGCCTTTTCATTCGAATCTAGTCTTACAAATCTAACAAATTTGTAGCTACAAGGTGTAAGCTAACTTTATTTTTGCTACAACAACTATGCAAATAATCCAAGTTCTCCAGCACAACATCATTGCTGAAAGCCCCAGCCGCAGCTAGTTGCAGTTGCCGATGGATCTTCATTTGATCAGGAATAAAGGGTGTTCATTTCTTTCTTCATTTTGATGCAGATTCTAATTTTTCTGGTCATGTAATTGAGCCGAGCCATGGTTATTTTTGTTTCAAGCTCAATTTGGGCAATCGAAACCAGAGTTTGTTTTTAATTCATAAGCATTGGGAAGGTTACAATTATGAAGATGCGAAACTAATTAGCAATGTATGGTATTTAGCGCTTACTTTTTGCATCCGATAATTCTAGATTCTTCTCGGCAAGCTTCTTCCAACAATCAACCTAGAGAAAAATTATTCGATGTCGTCAAACGAACTAACGAGAAAATAGTGATTAAAAAACATCAATAAAGAAAGAGTTTACCTATATTTTCACTTGGCCTGAAGCTTTAGAGTTTGTTCTCTTCATGAGGGTTTATCTCCTCCTGACGGTTGGTCACGGTAGATCTGTCAAACCAAGTATTTCAAAATCAATTGCATACTCTGATCCCTTCATAGTGAAAAAAAGGCCATCAACTACTTCGTAAATTGACTCGGAATAAGGATGAGTTTTATCTGCAACGTGGAAGCAATGAGTACTGCGGTTGACGACTATCCAACTACACCCAGCTACCTTTTTCAAACCTCTTTCTTTCATGGCTTTTCTGACATGGGACACCACTTCCCATCTGCTCGAAGAAGCGTGTAAGTTTGATAACAAAACGAAATTTGATGGGTTTTGAGGTTCCAGTTCAACGAGGAATTTATAAGCCAGTTCTTGCATCTCTGAATTACCATGATTCAAAGAAGAAGTGAGAAGAGCTCCCCAAACAGTAGGCCCCGGTTTGACAGGCATTGTTTTGATGAAATCTAACGCCAGATTGAGCTGTCCTGATCGTGCCACCATATCAACCACTGTAGCGCAAATCTCGGTCGTTGGTTCAATTCCTAATTCGTTAAGCACTTTGTTGTAAATATTGAGTCCTTCATCTACCAAACCCGTTCTTCCACAGGCTGATAAAACCCCCACTATCGTTATCGTGTCTGGTTTTAGACGAAGGTGGATCATCTGATTGAACAAAAGAATGGCTTCCTCACCCTGTCCGTGGAGACCATACCCAGAAATCATGGTTGTCCAAGAGATTGTGTCCCTCGAAAAAGATGAATCGTCAAAAACTCTTCTTGCATAAACTGAATTTCCACACTTGCAATACATATCGATTAAAGAATTACACAACGATACATCACCGTTCAATTCTTTTCTCAGAGCGAATCCGTGAATTTGTTTCCCATTCGTTAGGCCTCCTTGGGAGCTACAAGCTTGCAAAATAGTCACTATAGAGATTCTACTTGGTTCTATCCTGTCTTTCCCTTGCATATCACGAAAAAGAATCATTGCCTCATCTGATTCGCCATTACGGATGTAACCTCCAATCATAGCCACCCAAATATAAACGTTTGTACTCCTCATTTGCTCAAAGACCCGTCTACTCATAGTGACATTATTGTTCTTTGAATACATATCAATCAGACAAGAACCCAGATGAACATTCGAACGATAATCAAAATCAAATTCGCTCTTCAAAATATAACAATGAAGCTCTTTCCCATAATCCCATCTCTCAGTATTACCACCACAAACAGGCAAAACAATAGACAGAGTAAATGCATCAGGTTTTATACCATCAATTTGCATATGCTTTACGATTTCCCAAATTTTCTCATGATATCTGCAATCAGAAAAGCTCGCATATCCTGCTAGAAGCACATTCCAAGAACCTGAGTTTCTAGCAGGAATTTCATCGAACAGTTTCCGGGCAACCTTGAAACCACCGCACTTGCAGTACATCGACATCAGGGAATTAGCAACAACAACATCAATATCAAAACCAAGTTTTACGCTCTTCCCATGTATAACTTCTCCTACTTCCAATCCCCCGCCCTCGCTACACACTTTCGCCATCGTCGCCAGTGTATAATCATCCGGCGAAACACTACATCGCTGCATCTCGTAAAACAAATCACACGCCTCTTCATTTGCACCATTTTTGACGTACCCACTAATCAAGGAGTTCCATAAGAACACATTTTTCAACGAAATGGAGCGAAAAACGCGGAGTGAGTCGGCCAGGCTGCCGCACGCAGAGTAAGCAGAAATGAGTTTAGTAGCGAGAAAGGCATCCTGTTCTAATCCACTAGCGAGAATTCGCGCTTGAGTCTGTCTGGTTAATGTGAGTGAGAAACGATCGATAGAAAGCTGGGAGAAAACAGAGAAGACTTTGAAGGAAGTGAAAATCAAATGACTTGCGCCCGCAGGGAAGGGTCATCTAGTCAATGGCTGGCGATCGTGTCATTCGGAAAAGAACATATAAATTTAATTCCAAAATTAAATTTTAAACTTCAAAAAAAAATATTACTTTATTTGTAGTATTATTATTATATTTGGACTATTATGAAACTCAATTAATAACTTTATCAATTTAATTCCAATCTTAATTTAATTTTGGTCGAATATTTTTTAATGTAATTTTGCATTCATCATCCATGATTTAGAAAATATTTTTAATAATTACATTATAAGTTTAGTTAGTGATTTTTTATCGCGCATTAACTTCCAATTAACAAAAGAACTCGAAAAACATGAAAAATTTACCGAAGAATTAAATTAATTAAAAATATGCCCATTTTACATTTTTAATTACTAAAAATGGCTCTTCGTTCAAACAAAGGATTAAAGAACTTAATTAGCTGATTCTTTTTTGAAGTCTCAAGGATTGGGCTTTGAGAAGACTAATATGAATTCTAAAGAAAATTTAAGTTTTTCCAACTACAACAATGGCTTTCTTCTTGAAATTATTGTACGATAGTGAAATATTTAACATGGAGGATTGTCTGCAGATAAGTTGTTTTCTAAGTTGAAACAAAATTGGGGGGGTTAAACAGATAGTTGCTGCTGAAAAGTGGAAGGAAAATTAATAATCCAAGTTCCATAACCCATCCCATAAAAGATCCTCAGTGGAAGCTTCCTGCCGCCATAGCCAGACCTTGATAACCAATGGCAGAGAAGAACAAACCCTGCTGCTCCTCGCTTGGGTGAAGACAAAGGGTGTTCATTTCTTGCTCCATTTGAGACACACACTCTGTTTTCTCCTCTTGTTCATCGGCCCAACCTGCCATCGTTTCTGTCTGAACCTGGTTCAACTCCTGCTGATTATGATGATGATGATGATGCTGCTGCTGCTGAAGATGAACCTGCTTCTGCTGCTTTACCGAGCGATTCTTTGGCTTTTCGTCGTTGTAAGAAGCTCCTCTTTTGTTTTTCTTCTTGAAATGGGTTCTCCAGTAGTTTTTTATTTCATTGTCGGTTCTTCCTGGTAAGCTCCTTGCAATGGTGGACCACCTGCAATGGCGGAATTTACTGAAATTTAGTTTTCCGCGTAAAAATATTGAGCTTATCAGTCCGATTCTTCTACTACAAACTGCGGCGTATTCCACGAAAAATGACCTATGGTTTAAGGAAAAAACCAGATACCTATTTCCCCACTTGGCATGAAGCTCTAGAATTATGCTCTCTTCATAGGGAGTTATATGGCCTCTCTTAAGATCTGGTCTCAAATAATTCACCCACCTCAGCCGACAACTCTTTCCATTTCTCTTCAACCCTGCAAAAACAAGACCCTCCCATAAGTCTAGAGAGAGAAAGGGTGGAGAGAGAAAGGGAGGAGAGAGAGAGAGTAAAGAGAGAGAGAGAGAACCAGTGAGCTTAGAGACACAGTTCCATCTTCCTTCGCCATGGAGGTTGACATACTCATGCAGCAGGACGTCTTCCTCAGCAGTCCAGGGGCCTTTCCTACAGCCTTCTTCCTCCATGCTCATACGCCAACCTACATGGCTTCCCGCCATCGTCTTCATCTCCTCTGTAAACATGTTACAGAATTGGGAACTTTCTTCTTCTTTTAACCCTTTTCTCAAGGTGTTACCTTCGATAATCTAAGGCAGTTTATTCTCTATTTATATATCATTCTCCACTACAAATATGAAAACTACCAAAATGTCCTCTGTCTTATGGAATTGCCTAACATACATTCTCGAGTCTTGGTTGATCAAAGTTCCAGTTGGCGCCATTCATAATGTGTCGATTAATCGACGCATCATTTTAATGGAACTAGCAACCACCAAAATTTTGAATTGAATCAATTGCATTATTATAGTTATTGTGTGTTAAAATAGTTAGATTAAGTTGTTGAATGAAGTACTAAAATAGTGCACGATAGAACTAGACTTTAGTATGCATCCACTAAAAGTGATCATCGATACAACTAAATTCTGGGTTTGGAGCATAAAACATTGCACCAACACCGCATTGCAGTGCTAGATGCACTTCCAAAATGTACTGCCATTAGGTGGCAATAGTGCCAAATGGGTCGAGAATGAGGCACTGAGGGCAGTTTTGTCCATTTCTCATGAATTGTTCTGTTCTATTCCTAGATGGATTATAATAAAAAATATAATGATAATAAACATTTATAGCTTTTGGTTTTCAAGAAGATTTGGAAACAAATTTAGATGTGATTAGTATCAATCATAGATTCAGTGAATGAGGTCACTACCAGTGGAGGTGTACAAATCACGCATTGTTTGATATAGTGAAAAATACATGATTTATAAGTAGAGTTTTATTATATACTTATTATAATACATTTTGAGTTAACATCAAGAACAAAATCGTTCGAAGTTCAACTCAAAACAGACAATTTTGTGTTAAGAAAACGGTAAACGTTATAGTTGATACCCAACAAACTAATAATGTCAAAATTTGTGGTATTGTCTCTGAGAATGAGCGGGATAGATCAAAATTTGTTTAATAATAATGTGACTTGAATCAAAACACTTGTTTTCACCTTAGTTTATAAATCTAAATTTGGGTAACAACGATGTAACTTTATACACTAAGACTAACTGATACATGGAAATATGGCACATTGGAGAATACATTGAATTGCAAAGGCTTTAGGTAGGATGTTTCCAAATGAATCCAAAAGTAATTAAATTTTTTTAAAAAAAAGGGATGTGATAATGCTAAAAGTGATTTAAGATATTAAAAACAAAGATTTAATGTGATGAGGAGGAGGACACGTGTAATTCTCTCAATTAATTAAAGTGGGTGGGAGTATTTTTTTAAAAATTAAGCAGCCAATGGGAGTTGACCATCTGTTCGATTCTCTTGATTCGTGAGAAAATCAACATTAAAGTCTCACCCTTAAATCTCAATTAATTAATTAATCCCACTTTTAATCCTCTCGTGGTTTAAATCATTCTTTTGGAACACGTAGCTCCGTACTAGTTCTCTTTTCGTGTTGAACTCTGACGAACTGTGAGTTATCGTGACATGTCATTTTTCAAATTTTTTAAACATTATTCCATAAAATATATAAATGATTATTCAAATAACCCCCATATTCTACTCTTTCTTTTATATCCAAAAATTTTAAATTCAGTTTATTTTATTAATAATATAAAATCATATTGTCAATTGTTTGTACTCTCTATATTCTTACATGTTATACTTAATACACTAATATCAAAATTGGTGGGTAGAAACCAAACGCCGGAACCGGTGGTTCGGTTCGGTTCAATTTCCATCTCTATAGGAACCATTCTCGGTTTCAGATGTAGTAGAATCGTGAGTCACAAGCTGTTTTATAGTTTTGGTTGTAAAAAATAGTAAAAAACATAACTGAATTGCTAGTAAAAAAATTTAACAAAAACCCAGTTAAACTCAGCTCAAAACTCATAATTCAACTCACAATTCAAAACATTGGTCTAAAATCAACAATAAATATAGATATTATTTTAGTTTTGAAATTGAACCTTAAAAACTGGTTCGGTCTTGGTTTCGAATTTAAAAACCATTAAGACATTATTTGGTCCGATTCTAAAGTAGAATCTGACTGAACTAGCTCATGGCCAACCCTAAACATTCATCTTGATGATTTTGTCGAGTGCACATTTAATATTATTATTTTTAATATCAGCTCTACAAACGTCCTTTGGGATTATCCTTTTTATTTGTAGATTAAGCCATGATCAATTAGTTAATTGTTGGATTTTCTCTTTAATGGAATTGTACAGCTTGCTTGGCTGAGCTTCTAGAAACTTTTTCATGATTAACAGCTTTCAAATTTCTTGACATAGACTCAATGAGTCACGATTCACTGACAATCAGACAATTGAAAATTCATATGTCATCTCTTTTTTTTTTTTTTTCCTAAATTACAAATAAATATTATTAAACATATATTTATTCTATAATCGTGGATAATTTTATTATATATTTTGCTTTGAAAAATAATAAATGATAGAAAAAAACAATATTTAATTTTAATAAATTACAAAATAAAAGAACATCATCCCTCACATTAACATCTGTTCTTGATAACGTAACGCCAGCCATCATATAATAAAAAAATAGATAAATTTCAACTTTTAGGAGGATATTATTTGGGCGGTGATGCAATCCTACTTCCACCAATTAATTATAATAATTTTAATTTAACCTACTTTTTTTTAATTATAAAAAAAAAGGTTTTCTTGATTAATTATAAAACCAATTATTTAAATATTGTATAAGCATTATATAATTATAAGGTGGGTAATTAATGCATAGATTAATTGAAAATTTGACTTCAAAGTCTATCTACAGTCGTTGACTGTCATTTTCAAGTCTTAAAGCAATTTTAATGTTGACTGTACCAATCTTACTGTCTTAGCACTCTTTTTGTAAGAACTATTTTTTATGTTGGTCGATATTTGTTAGTAGTTAGGCATGTCTCAACTTCACGAGACCTAAAAAAGGATTGCCATGGGACATAAAACAAGCCCCGACAATCTCATTAGATTATTAATTTTAATATGAATGTTACCAAAAAATATCTATGCTCTTACATCTCAACTTCGATAGTGGATTTGGCCGAGGGACTATGGAGATTAGGCCTAAGTCTAACCAAGTTAGGTGTAATGGGCCGTTGGCCTGAACTTTTGCGCATGTTGAGCTGGTTCGAATAAAAACCGATAGTCTACGATTGATCATTCCAACTTTGAACGGACATTGATATCTAGCCTCACTTATATTTTGTTAAAAAACTAAGAAATTTTTAATGGTATCATGGCGAAGAATAATGATATGTTTATTTTCTTATTCTAATTTTTTTAAAGATTCGTTGATGTGTCAAAGAATAATTGATACAATTAATTATTTGACACATGCTCAATAATTTTTTTTAAAAAATTAGAATAATAAAGTAAATGTATAGTTACTATGTGACAAAAGACTACATGGTCTTGAATGTGGTTGTTGTGCGAAGCCTTTTATTTAAAATTAGGTCAAAAATCTGTCTAAAATATCAGTCCTGCATCCCAAGGTAGGGTGGACCGGGTTGCTGAATTTGGGCCAAATGATGAGAGAGACATCTTTACTAATTTCTGCGGTCGAATGGTTCCGTGGTTTATTATTTTTGAAGCAGACCGGTTAATCAAACGTACACGAACCGAACCGTGTCTCTCCTCTAGTCAGATATGTCTCCCCTTTCTTTTTGCCGTAGCAGTGGCCGCCTCTTCCACTTCTCGTCGTCTCCGCCGCCACTCACTCTACTATCATCGTAGTTTCCAGCTGGGCATCCTCTTTCAGTCCTATAGGTACCTACTCTTGTCCCTATGTGTCACTTTTCAATCTTCACCTGACTGCCGCTCTCTGTTTCTCTCTATTTTCGTTCTTTTTTCTTATCTAAGGTAATATATCTGCGATGCGTTTATTTTCGATTTGGAATTGTTTCTGCAGTGGGAAATTAGGGTTTTTGATTGTAGTTATCCTTCTTTTTATTCATATAAGTTTTTGGTGGTCGCACTCAACTGTTTTAATTCGGTTTCTATAAGTGAATACTAATCTTACTTTATTGAACGGAGAAATTGGTGACTCTTTAGGTTTTGTGTATGAAGCTCCTAGTTTGTTTTGTCGTCGTTAGCAAGGACATTTTTTTTTTCATTGATTCTCTAATGGTTTTATCCTAGCCCTAATTTGGCCTCTGGTTAAGCAATGTTATTGCTTTTAATGTTTCTTGAGATTCTGTTTTTATATTTTCTTCGAGCTTCTTACCATTGGAACTTAAAGAATAAAACTGTGGCTGGAGAATGGCAGTAACACAAATTTGACATGTTGTCTGTTCAATTCATCCAAAATTCTCTGTTTTTTTTTTTTTTTTCTTTTTTTTTTGCCTTGGGAAATGCAAACAATAGCAAAAGTTTTCTTTTGTTTGATATGTGCAACCATAATGATAATGGACTACCAGTAAGAGATTGTTCTTGTTATTTTGTTCATTATTACCGGTGTGATCTTAATTTATGTCAATCAATATTTCAGATGAAGAAGACGAAGCAAATGACTGTCACAGATTCCAATTCTGTTCTTGATTTGAGGTCTATGATTCATGAGTATTCATTATTTATTGATATATTAATAGAGCTCATTCCTGCAAAGTTCTTTTTGCCTAACGATGGTAAGGACAAGCCATGGTTTGAAGGCATAAGCAAGGCTGAAAAAGATTCTGCAAAGAAGGAATCTAAGGAAAACACCAAGAAAGCTAGAAGAGATCGTTTAGATCCAGAGAATTCTTCTACAACAACCCTTGTTTTGCTGAATCAAAAACTGCGAAAGGAGAAAACAGAGGATGAAGCTGTTGGTGATGAAATGGATACTAAACCAATGATGTCTGGTCTAGAAGATAATGAACGGAAGGTAACATACGAAGAACTTCGGCAACGTCTTCATCGCAAGCTCGAAGAATTTCGGACAAATCGAAATCTTGGAACTTCAAACAGAGAGAAGAAAAGAAATGAGAGAAAAGAGAAGGTAGTAAGTGTAAAGAAGAAACGCAAAAGAGATGATACAGAAGTTGATATTCGCAGTGTAGCTGATAAAACACAGAAGGACTTAGCTGCAGCTACAAAGGAGCTCGCCTTCAGTCATGTTAAACTCAGGAAAGATGATGCCCACGGGGAGAAGAAGAGAAAACTTTCCAAGTCTAAGCAGCTTGAAATAGCGAAGAAACTGGAAGAAGAAAAGAAAGATCCTGAAAAGGGTGAGATCATCTCAAAAAAACATTCCTGGAAAGCAGCAACAAGTAGAGCTGCTGGAATTAAGATTCATGATGATCCAAAGCTTTTGAGCAAGAGCATACGTAAGGAGAAAATGAAGCATAAGAAGAATGCTAAGAGATGGAGTGATAGAATGGAAAAAAACCAATTCAAACCATTGTTTACCGAGCCGGTTCGATGATTAAGGTCCCGTTTGAGGTTGCTGTTAGGAGGGGCAAAAGTGCTTATTCGAAAAATCTAGATTTTTTTTCAAGCTACAACTAATCAATTAATACAAGATTAAGAAAAGGGAAGACAAATTGTATCAAAATACACAGAAAAGTTCCAATTTTTAACACAACATACATCATACATTTTAGTGTGCGCATTGACTTAATTGCAGACGATGATGTCAAACCCAAAGCACGCTACAACAACACCTAGAACCCAAACAAACCTTCATATGGTATGTGGTTTGCCACTTAGATCCCAACTTGACCGCTGCCCTTCTCCACTGGCGCAGCCCCTGGTGCATCAGTTCTCATGTCATAGTCTGTGTCTTTGTAGCCAGGTCCGTAGCGACTGCTATACATCCCGGCGTGGACCAGCAGAAGGTACAAAAGTTTGAGTGAACGTTAATATTATTATGAACGCTTCCAAAACTCTCAGCCTCCACCCTCTGTACCCTCCTACATTGATTTCCTTGCAAGCCACCCTATATATAACAGTAAGAAATTGAAATTTTACGTTCATGTTGAAGGAAAGACTGGAATTTGATTATGAAATTGGAAATAACCCAAAGGCGAGAGCGGTCAAAGCCCATGCGATTATGGAGGAAGAACCGGCTCCGGCCAGGCTGTCGCTTCTCCATGCTCTGATGTGGCAGATGCCCGGCAGCTTCGACGCCGCTCCAAGAACTCCGGCCAGTAGAGAAAAGATTAGGAAGAACCCTGTCGCTCCGTTTCTCCCCGGACCTGAACTTTCATTTGATTACTTGAAGTTTCGATTGAATACTGTGTTTTCAACTGAAATAGAGAGAGCGAGATTACCGCCGGGGTCGTGTGTTTGGCCGTTGATGAACCTGTTCATACACCAACTAGCAAAACCGATGACGATAATGTACATGATCAAGTTCAGAAACAGAAGTGGGGCAGCAATCTTTCTTCCCGCCGTTTGAACCATGGCAGAAAATTATTGTCGTTCAATCCAAACACCCTGTACAAAATTTCACTGCAGCAACGGAAATTCAGAGGCAAAAACTTCTGTGCCAGTTGAGCGTCGAAGTCGAAAAATAGAAGAAGAAGAAGAAGGTTAGGGTACGTGTAAATCAACCTGGTTTTGCATGTGTAATTGTGGGTGCAGGTGGATGGACAGTTGTCGGATTCTGGTGCACTTTCTTTCGCCCATGAAACCTCCATTCTGTCTCTGGATCTCCCAAGTTTAATCAAACGGTGGATCAAATTCTTCTTCCCGAGCAACTCATAAGCCGCTTAATTATAAACTTCTGGTGTTTTATTATCTTAAATTTTTCATTTTGTGTACTGAATCTTAAACTACATGATCACAGCAATATCATCCTTCTGTCCAAATTTTGTTAATTTCCCTTCAATGTGGTTCGAAGTCTCTCTCTCTCTCTCTCTCTCTCTCTCTCTCTAACAACAACTACTATCTCTCTAGCTAGAAAAATCAAGTGAGAGAAAGAAATAGCATCGCTCTTTCCATCTTTCTTCGAGCAGAATAGGAAATGTTAATTTTTCTTCTACTACTTCTGCAACATCTTCTACTTTCGAAAATAATAAACTCAACCAAAAATGCATCACCCAATATTTGCATTTTGCATAGCAATCTTTCGATTTAATATGGAAGTTCGATCTTATTCTCAAGACAGCTGCCAAAAAAAAAACAAACAAAACAAAACGTGAGCGGCAGGATTCGAACCTGCGCGGGCAGAGCCCACATGATTTCTAGTCATGCCCGATAACCACTCCGGCACGCCCACTTGGTACTCTTCCTCTGGCACAATTAACAAATAGTTATTATTTTGTCGGTCGTCTTCGACGATCGGTTTGCATCCAGTGGTGAGTGGATGATATCGGTACCATATTTTAGTGGAAGATTGTCGACTGGATTGGACTCTATTTTGTTAGTTCGTCGTTCACTGACCTGTCACTATCGACCAACTACTGTTCCCTCGTAGTTGCGCCCTTGCTTCGATTCCCAAGTCCGAGCCAATGCTGAATCCCCAGGAAGATTGCAGTATAGAATTCCTCCTCCCTTCGGTTTGAATCCGTCCCAGTAACGTACACCCTACTGCTCCAAGGTGAGGTTCCGCCCTTACCCTAGATTCCTGCTAGGCTTATAACCAATCCAAGCGGTTGCTAGGATTATGAGGATTCACGGCTTTCTTTCCAGGGAAAGGATTCGCCTCTTTTAAATGTATAAAAGACGCTTTCTTTTTAATTCAATCGTGCATATTTTCAAGTTGTTTCCTTTAGCATTGCATCAGCTGTTTTGTGACGTTGCTTTGTTAAATGTTTTGCAGAGAAAGTCCATTTTTTGATGCCTATAAAAAATTAACTTACTAAGATGGTTTCCGCCATTTTCAGAAGCATTCAAGCCAACCCTTTATTGCTTTACTCCACTTCGTTGTTTACCAGAAGAAATGGAGTTTTATTTTGCACCATGAACAGCAACCAAATTCACACAGCCACCGAGCAGAAGCAAAAGCGTACCCAGAATAAAACAATTGATTCAGTCTCCAAAGATTATGAAGCAGTTATTGGTATAGAAACTCATGTTCAGCTCTCAACTCATACTAAGGCTTTCTGCAGCTGTCCCTACAGTTACGGCTCTCTGCCAAACACAAACATCTGCCCCATTTGCATGGGCCTTCCCGGAGCTTTACCCGTTTTAAACTCGAAGATGATCGAATTTGCAGTGAAACTGGGACTAGCTCTTAATTGTAATTTGGCTTTCAACTCCAAATTTGATAGGAAACAATATTTTTATCCTGACCTTCCAAAAGGGTATCAAATTTCTCAATTTGATATCCCAATTGCATCTGGTGGTTATCTTGATTTGGATCTTCCCCTTGAGTATGGTGGGAGCCATAGGAGATTTGGAATTACCAGGGTCCACATGGAAGAGGATGCTGGCAAGCTGCTTCACTCGGAAAGTGATAGTTATTCTCAGGTAAATCCTTACTAGTGTGCTCCTAATTCATAAGTAGGTCAGAAATATGGTTTTGCTAAGTGTCATTGCTTCGTTAGTTTAATCTAATTTTCTGCTGTTGTTATCGAGTCTGTGAGCAACTGCTTTTGGGATTGTGGATATTTGTTTTTTAGCGAACTTTCGATGTACTGTTTTATGATTTTATAATTTGTCATCTCTCTAGTATCAACTTTTTTGCAGGTTGACTTGAATAGAGCAGGAGTTCCCTTGCTTGAGATTGTTTCTGAACCGGATATGAGAAGTGGAATTGAAGCTGCAGAGTATGCAGCAGAGATTCAGAGGTTGGTTCGGTATTTAGGGGTGAGCAATGGAAACATGCAAGAAGGTTCGCTTCGCTGTGATGTCAACGTCTCGGTTCGACCTATGGAGCAAAATCAGTTTGGAACAAAGGTAATGTAAATATATCGTTTAGTTTTATCATAAGTTTCTCTGAAGTTAAAAAAGTTGGAAAAATTGGTTCAGCAAATTTCTGACTCATGGGGTAAAAACTATGCTGAATGAGTAAACGGATTTTTGCTTCAAAAATTTCAAGTTTTTGGTTGCTTTTTATTTACTTATCGGGTTGGTGAGAGGGAGAATGAAACTTATATTTGATTTTTCAATGAAACTTTGGTTAAAAAATATATAACTGTCATCTCTTCCTTGGCAGGTCGAGGTAAAAAATTTGAACTCGTTTTCATCGGTGAGTAGAGCAATAGACTTTGAGATCTCCAGGCAGGTACTTCTCCATAGGCAGGGCCAGAGAGATCAAATTGTTCAAGAAACTCGCCTTTGGGACGAAAGTACTCAGGTTATTGCTGCATCCTATTAACTTGTCCAATTAGAACGACGGTGGTTCTTTTTGTAGCTCCTAATTCTGTGGTCGAAACTTTGTTTATGTTTAGAAAACAGTGACCATGAGGAAAAAGGAAGGACTTTCAGACTATCGATATTTCCCTGAACCGGACCTACCACAAGTTACCCTTAATAGTGAATATGTTGACAGCATTCGTGGGTCGTTGCCTGAACTTCCTGAAATGAAGCGCCGTCGGTATGAGAAGATGGGCTTGAGCATGCAAGACGTACTTTTTCTTGCAAATGACATCAATGTGAGTTATCATAGATTTATTGCCTTTCACATATAAGCATCAAAATTTTCAATTGTCCTATATTTCAATCTATCTCGCAGGAGGAGGGAGAAGATTAATATTGCAGCACAAAAAAAAAGTGTGTTTAAGCGAATATTATCCTTAGTAGATTTGCTTGTCATGTGTTAGTAAGGAAAGTTGTTCATACTAGGAACCACAATGATTGACAATCTTTTATATAAATAGTACGAACATGATGATTCCTAAATTTGAATTCAAAGCCATGAAAGCAAGTGCAGAGATGTGATTATGCATAAAAAGTAAAGGGCGGTTTTGAAGCAATTCTTCTTCAGAACCTCCATCGCTTGACTACGAGTAAGTACAAGTTGATTTGAATAATAATATGACGATGTTTGAGTTTTTCACTGAAATAGGTGGCAGAATATTTTGATGAAACTATTGCAAAGGGTGCCGAAGTGAAGCTTGCAGCCAACTGGATAATGGGTGATATAGCAGCTTACATGAAGAATGAGAAGTTAACTATAAATGAGATTAAACTTAGCCCACAAGAGCTGGCTGAGTTGATAGCATCGATAAAAAGTGGCACTATTAGTGGGAAGATCGGCAAAGAGGTTAAGAATCACTTCTGATACTGAGATATTAATGACTTTCTCCTTTGTTAACAATGATAATGAATTTGTTATCGATCTTTGCTGCTTTGACTGTGACTATATTTCTAATTTAATAACCATGCACAAGAAACTTGATAGTTATTGATCGATCTTCGCGAGTTACTGATTGTGCATGCTTGAGAAATTTGATCAGCAATGATATTTCCAGCTCAAGGGAGCTGGTGACTTGGACGATGAGCATTGGACTTGGTGTTACTTTTTCAAAAAAAAAAATGAAAAGCAAGAAACCATACAAATTTATCTCATCATTTTGTGGTTGTGTGAGCTGTTTAACCATGCAAAACTCAATGATTCCACACAGTTTGATGGTTTTGCTGACATATCTTGCAGATTCTTTTTGATCTACTGGCTAAAGGTGGAACCGTGCAAGGGCTAATAGCAGAAAAAGATTTAGTCCAGGCAAGTTTGTTCTTGATTATTTCATTCCATTGTTAATTGCAGTTTTTATGATAAAAATAAACATAAATTTAGCTGTTTATAGATTTCATTTTTGTGGTGATAGATAGTAGATCATGCCGAAATAGAAAGAATGGTAGATCAAGTTATATCAGAGAATCCAAAACAACTCGAACAATATCGAGGAGGGAAGACCAAGTTACAAGGTTATTTTGCTGGGCAGGTAAAGCAGTTTTGCCTCTTCTCTTCATTGGATTGCTTCTTTCTGGGTGTGTGAAAATGATGTTAAAATTACATTGCCCCAAATGCTGCAGGTCATGAAAGCATCAAAGGGTAAAGCAAATCCTGGTCTTCTAAACAAGATCCTATTAGACAAGCTAAATGCCAAAAGCTGAGTAAATCACGGGTTTACGCCTCGTTAACTTAGATGGTTCTGGTAGTTTTTCGTGGTTCAAGATTCCGTGTTTCGAGCGATCGATCGGGTAGTTTATAGTATTGGCTAGCAGTGGCCTAGATGAGCAGACAGAGTTGGTAAGTACTGCAAATTCATTTGAGGATGAGATTCAGGAGTTGTTATGAGCTAAAAATGCTTCAACAGTAGCTGGTTCTTTGCACCTCGATTACCCATCATCTTATTTGATTGAGCGTATGAAACTCCAATATATTTTTTTAATTTCCCTTTTTTACACATTTATTATTATTATTGAAGAAAAATGCACATACCCTTTTACAATTTGGTGGTGACAAGAGGGATAGAACTAGTGTGAGAGCTGCTGGTGAAGTCTTTCTTCTTCGCCACACCCGTCCTTCCAAATCAAATCGGCAAAATTGTTGTTTACATGCTGCGTTTTTAGAGACAATGACGGTTTTTCAAAGACATGGACATGCTATGCTCCAACCCAGAGACATGTTTACGTCAATTTCTCACGCACAATTACAAATTCTATAACCATAATAGGTTGTAATATAAATTTAATGAACTCAAGAGTAATAATGATGTGTCATTATTGATTGATGCAAGTGTTATTTTACTATTCTACTAGTCAATGAGGCGGCAATCCCGGGCTCCCTATCTACTATAGTGTAGTGGACTGTCTTCATGTGTCTCTATTAGTGGTTATTTGAGCTTGTTTTTTATTCATGTTGCATACACATTTATTATCTTGAAAACATTGAATATAACACTTCAAAATCCATACTTAATTATGGTTAGCTAACCCCAAATGACTATCTAAGATGTTGAGCTCCTAGGTATTGAGTTATCCAAATTTCTCATCTTTTATTACATTTCCTTCTAGTGAATAAGTGAATTTACGAGACATTGTAGCATTCATACTTTAATTTTCTTTTTTATTTAGATTTTGTACTTTTGTATCATGGTGTTTACATTATTGCACCCATTTTTTTTTATTTGGATTTTATTGTTGCTCTATCTTTGATGATATGACCCGACCATTCAACCCTTTGTTGTTTCTTTTAGCTTTTAAATCCTCTGTTGAGCATCATATATTTTGATCGACGGTCGGACAGTCAAACTCTCCAGAAGATCAGATCGTTCGCCATTTCTGCAACAGTCCAATATGTCATTTGAGAAAAGGCGAACAGGACCTAAACATAAAGTAAGTTCACATACAATGTTTCCTAATCGTCAGACATTTATTTATTATACACCGTTCGACCCCTTTGCTTCGACAATTCTCACGATCCGGAGTTTCTTAATCGTTCCGACAAACATCCTGAACAATGAAATAGAGAAGCCGATCAGATCGGATAAGAACAAGGCCCGTAAGAATCAAACAAACATCAAAACAATTAATTCATGGGTAAATTTCAAAATACCCCTTGAACTATGGGTATTTATCGAAAAAACCCTCAAACAAATAGTCATTGCAGTCAAAACCTCGAACTATCGAAAATTGTAAAAAAAAAAACCCTGGCAGAGAGCTGCATGCCCCCCGAATTGTATTTCGGGGGGCCGACTTTAAATCGCGGCCCCCCACACTCTTAGGCCTTCTCGCACGTGCGCTGCATGCGATCAATTCGACGGGCCGAATCAAAATCGCGGCCCCCCGCATTACACGGGGGAAGATGCAGGGGGCTTTGGCCCTCGCGCACGTGCACTACACGCAAACCCAATTCGGGAGGCAACGCCACATCTTCGGCTCATCGCAGCACACGGGGTTTGAACGCAGAGGGACTGTATCACCCAGCGCATGTGCAATGCACATGAACCCACTCGGGGGCCGCAAATCTGACTCGACCCCCCAGAAATCTCATCCACAGATCAATAATTGATTTGTGGATAGGACGCGGGGGGCCATATCAGATTCGCAGCCCCCAGAAATCTCATCCACAGATCAATAATTGATTTGTGGATAGGACGCGGGGGGCCATATCAGATTCGCAGCCCCCAGAAATCTCATCCACAGATCAATAATTGATTTGTGGATAGGACGCGGGGGGCCATATCAGATTCGCAGCCCCCAGAAATCTCATCCACAGATCAATAATTG
Organism: Begonia masoniana; assembly: GCA_022432975.1. NCBI lineage: Eukaryota > Viridiplantae > Streptophyta > Magnoliopsida > Cucurbitales > Begoniaceae > Begonia > Begonia masoniana. The sequence goes on along the minus strand of CM039505.1, from coordinate 17,990,099 downwards.
ATTTGTGGATAGGACGCGGGGGGCCATATCAGATTCGCAGCCCCCAGAAATCTCATCCACAGATCAATAATTGATTTGTGGATAGGACGCGGGGGGCCATATCAGATTCGCAGCCCCCAGAAATCTCATCCACAGATCAATAATTGATTTGTGGATAGGACGCGGGGGGCCATATCAGATTCGCAGCCCCCAGAAATCTCATCCACAGATCAATAATTGATTTGTGGATAGGACGCGGGGGGCCATATTGATTTGTGGATAGGGACGCGGGGGGCCATATCATATCGCGGCCCACTGATATCTCATTCACAGATCAATAATTGATCTGTGGATGAGACGCAGCCCCCAGAAATCTCATCCACAGATCAATTATTGATCTGTGGATGGGATATCGGGGGGCCGCATCCGATTCACGGCCCCCCGCATTAATAATTTTACAAGACGCGGGGGGCCTGAACTTCTTTATTATTTAAGGAACTCGGCCCTCCATTCTCCGAAATCTCTGAAATTTCTTAGAAAATTTTTCTTTGCGCAGACAAATTTTTTCTATTTTATCAAGGACAATGGATTCTGATCCAAATAGATGGTTTGCATTAGACGAGGAAGTAGATAGTGATGCCGAAATGAATTGGTATTCGGACGAGACTCCTGCATACGCTGATGATGGCTCAGATGATAATAAACAAATACCTATGTGTTCGACATCCAGAACTCTAGACGATCAGCTTCGAATACTGGTTATCACGGACGATGATGAGGTTGAAAGCGTTCAGGCAAGGGAAGAAATTCATATGAAATTTTTTGTTACTAGAGAATATGCATATTTAAGAGAGTTGAAAGACAAATAAAAGATTATTCTATAAAATATGGATTAGAGATAGTATTGACTAAAAGTGAAAGGAGCCGATTGATGGCTAAGTGTTCAGAAAGGTGTGAGTGGCATTTGCATGCCTCGCAGAAGCAAGATGAGCGGACCTATCAAATAAAGTCTTTGGTCAATACTCATAGCTATGCAAGAATAATTGAGAATAGACACGTTAGTGCAAAATGGGTGGCACACCGTTATCTGGCTAGGTTCAAAAGTCACCCTAGGTAGGATCGATCTTCCATTGTGGAGACAGTGGGGATGATCACAGAACTCACATTACACCTAGTCTTGCCAGAAGAACAAGAAACTTTGCTCTCACACTTAACGAAGGCAAAGGAGATGAACAATACAAGTTAGCACGGCTGTACAAAGCAGAATTACATAGAACAAATCTGGGGAGCACTTTCGAAGTGCATACTTACGAGACAGGGAGCACATTAGTGTTCCAAAGAGTGTATATGTGCTTGGCCTCTTGCAAGACGGGTTTGATGCAATTTGGTCGCCCAATTATCTATTTGGATAACTGTCACCTTAAGGGCTCGTGTCCCGAACAATTACTCACAGTCGTTAGTATTGATGCGAATGATGGAATATATCTCGTTGTTGTTGCCAACGTCGAAAAAGAGACTGAGGAAACATGGACGTGGTTTTTGAAACTTTTGAAGGCAAACCTGTACACTGGAGATGGAGCCGGATAGACGATTGTTTCGGATCGACAAAAGGTATGTTGTTTAATTAACTTAGTAGTGTTGTAATTAAGGTGTGTAACTAACTTTGTTTTAATATCAGGGATTGATGAATGCTGTGAATGAGAAATTTAATGAAGCCGAACACCGCTTCTGCCTCCGGCACATGTACGCAAACTTTAAAGGACTGTTTCGGGGGAAAACATACAGAGAAGCGATATGGAAGGTACCAAGGGCACCCACAAGAGCTCATTTCAATTTAGAAACGAGGAAATTATATGAGCTTAGCCCGGCTGCCCACGGATGGCTTCGAGGAGAAGAGCCTAAATATTGTGCTAGTTATGCCTTCTCTCCGATTCCCAAGTGCGATATTGGCTTAAACAATTTGTGCAAGTCATTCAATGCACTTATATTGCCTACCAGGGACAAACCAATCATCACCATGTTCGAGACGATCCGAACATACATGATGACTTGCATCGTTAAAAAATTTGAGAAGATGACTCAATTAACGACCGTCCTCAAATATATAAAAAGCTTGGCAAGCTAGTAGCTGCAGCTGCAAATTGGAGCCCTATGCTTAGGGGAGGTTCACGATTTCAAGTGAGCAATGGCAACGAACAATTCGTTGTCGACATGAATACGTGAGTGTGCAAATGCACCAGGTGGACGTTTACTAGAATCTCGTGTGTCCATGTCATTTCATGCATATTTTTCTTGAGAGTGGAACTGAAAATTTACGTGCATTCATACTATCACCGCCTGACTTTTCTACAGATGTACGTCAATTTTATTCAACCCGTGAACGACCAATTAATGTAGCCAGATGCGCCAGGTAGAGGGGAACTCTTCCCGTCCAAAAGATATCGCCAACCTGGTAGACCCAAGAAGACAAGAGTGCGAGATGTTGATGAGCTGTCAAGTTCGACAACTAGTAGGCGGAACTCAATGATGTCGTGTGGTATCTATCGGCAATACAGTCATAATAGTCGCACTTGTCTTAACCGAGGATCCACTTCAGCCACTGCTGCTTCCCAAGGCACGTTTATGGGTTATAATACAAATAAGGGGATACAGATACAAGTCTAAACATTTCGCTCATAAACACGTTGTTATTCTTTTTTTATATAGTTTTAAATATATGCAGGAATCTACGACGCGCGGTCGAGGCAGAAACAGAAGAAATTAACTGTTGTAATTTGTGTTGGATTTCATCTATGTTAATGTAATTTAAAGATTCTTTTTCAAATTATAATTGTTTAAATTAGTTTAAATAAATATTAATTATTTACTTAAATAAAAATTTAAATACAATAAATAATTTGAATAAAGTAATTAATTAATTAATTAATTTTTTATGCTTTGTACATTAATTAATTGAAATTTATAATTTTATTTTAATACATTAATTAGTTATAACGTGACTAGAGTAATTATATTAATTAAAATTTATTTACTACAAATTAATTTGGATACATTACTTTATTAATTTATTTACTAAAATATAATTTGGATACATTAATAATTTGAATAGATTAATTAAGTAATTAATTTATTTTATACATTAATCATTAATTTATTTGAATACATTAATGATATTATTGAAATTAATTAAATTGCATACAAGTTATTAAAAATTTAAATACAATAAATAATTGAATAAAGTAATTAATTAATTAATTAATTTTTTATGCTTTGTACATTAATTAATTGAAATTTATAATTTTATTTTAATACATTAATTAGTTATAACGTGACTAGAGTAATTATATTAATTAAAATTTATTTACTACAAATTAATTTGGATACATTACTTTATAATTTATTTACTAAAATATAATTGGATACATTAATAATTTGAATAGATAATTAAGTAATTAATTTATTTTATACATTAATCATTAATTTATTTGAATACATTAATGATATTATGAAATATAATTACATTTTAATTAATTAATTTATTTTATTTAAAACAAAAAAAAAAGTGAAAAATTAGACAGAATTTGGCTTGTTTTATGACTCCCCCATAACTATATTTAAATAGTTCCTATAAATTTAAATAACATATATATACCCAAACAATTCGAGTAAAGTATAAAAAATAATGTACATCACACTCACGATTAGACGGCTCAATTTTAGGCAATTTGGATTTTCGGCAACGAGGACTAACCTTCGACGATTTTCGGGGAAAAATCGAAAACTTCACCCTTTCTCCTCTCGGTTTCAGACTGCGGAGGGCAAATAGGGGGTCGAGTTTTTAAATACAAACGAGGATTCGGCTCCCGTGTTAATATTTCGGCCCCCCGTGTTTAGAATTAGGGCAAATGCGGGGGGCCGAGTTAGAATTTATGGAAAATTTAGGGGGTCGAGTTGGAAATTAGGACCCCCGCATTAAATTTTCTACGAAAAACGGGGGATAGAGTCAGAGTTATGGCCCCCTAAATTTTGTTCACGTGCATTGCAAGTGTTAGGGTGATCTAGTCCCTCCGCGTCAAACCCTGTATGATACGGCGGGCCGAAGCTATGGCATGACCTCCCGAATTGGGTTTGCGTGCAGCGCACGTGCGCGAGGGTCAGAGCCCCCCGCATCTTCCCCCGTGTAATGTGGGGGGCTGCGATTTTGATTCGGCTTGCCGAATTGATCACATGCAGTGCACGTGCGAGGGGGCTTGAGAATGCGAGGGGTCGCGATTTGAAGTCGGCTCCCCAAATTACAATTCGGGGGGCATGCGTGTCTCCGTCAGAGTTTTTTTTGACAGTTTTCGATAGTTTGAGGTTTTGACTGCGAGGACTATTTGTTTGAGGGTTTTTTGGATAAATACCCATAGTTTCGGGGGTATTTTAAAATTTACCCTTAATTCATACGTCCACGCCAGTCTCCGACCAACATCCAATCTCCGTCTTTGCTTCTTCTTTCTATCCATCGCCCCTGATTTTTACATCCTTCTATAGATGTTAAACGAGCGAGTCGAGTCGAGTCGAGCTAAGACGGACTCGGCTCACCGAGCCTATCGAGCCAAACGAGCTGAGCCTAACAAGTCTGCCGAGCCTAACGAGCTGACCCTAAAAATTTCCAACCCGAGCCAGCTTGCGAGCCATGAGCCTAACAAGCCAAGCCGAGTCGGCCCAACGAGCGTAACGTGCCGAGCTTAACGAGCCGAACTTACATTAATAAAATTATTTTATATAAAAATAATATATATTTCATTAATCTTTTATTTATCAAAATTATAATAAATATTTATTATATTAATGATGAAATATAATAAATATTTAGTCGTGTAAAATGTAAATAATAAAAATCTTTAATTAATACAAAAAAGACATTTAATTAATACATTGTGTTTTCTCACTAATAAAAACATAAATAACTTGCCAATATGGCCTAATAATTTTCAACATTAAATAAGTAGAATTTCGCCTATTATCTACATTGATAATTCTGACTTCACTAACTAAATTGTTCGTTAAAATACTTTGAAAATACAGTATATCTTTAAAATGACTCAAAACGTGTAAACTTTTTTTTTTTTTTAATTTTATAGAATTTAATTAAAATATTTTTTTGGACACTGTTCACGTGAACAGTAAAGTGCACTGTTCACATGAACAGTGCCGCAGATTGCTCGCCCCTCAAGGGGAGAGCAATCGGCCCCTTGACTGAAATTTAAACTTTTTTTAATTAAATTTCATAAAATTTAATTAAAATATTTTTTAACATTAAAGTGCACTGTTCATGTGAACAGTGCCGCCGATTGCTCGCCCCTCAAGGGGCGAGTAATCGGCCCCTTCACTGGAATTTTGGCAAAAAGTTCGCCCAAGAGAGAACTTTCACCCTTAGGTGATTGTTCGCCTCTATGGGGCGACTGATCGCCCAGAGAGGACCCCGACGGCCCTACCTAGGCATCGAAGAGAGCATCAGAGTGGTTTGACTGAACAGTCGGAGACTTGCGATTTTCGGGCATCAGAGATGACTCAGCTGCTCAGGGCCCCAAGCTGGGCTTGACCGAGCCAGCTTGCAAGCAGGCTTGCGAGCAGGCTCGTTGAGCCCAGTTGTAATATCCGGCTATACGGAATCCAATATTTAATGTAAATGGCATTTTTGTAAATATGTCAAATCAAGTCAGTTTTTCAAAAAGAAAGCGTTATTACGATCCTAATAACTAATAAGGATTTTAAAAATTTTGGAAATTTTAGGAATTTAACGCTAATTTTACAAAAATTACATTTATCATAATATAAAGGATACTTTGGTAAAAATAGTAAACGAGGTCCATTTTGCGAACGGACAGTTTTAAAAGAACTCTGGTAATAAGCTGAAGCTATGGGTTAAGTAAGAAAATTTGGAGAAAACGAATCGTCAATTAAATAACGAAACAAAGGACGAAACTAATAGAAAATCAAAGGAAGGGCAAAATGGTAATTTCCAAAGTCAAAATTTAAATTAAAATAATTTTTTTTTCTTCTTCTCCACGCCATTTCTTCTCTTCCTGCGCGTTCTCCTTTCCCTTTGGCGATCAACGGTGATTCCCCACTTCCGACGTCTGTTTTTCCTCCGTCCTTCACGTTTTCTTCCCCAAACTTGATTCTAGGTAAGAATATATGGTTTTGGAAAGTCTATTCGTAGTTTTCCCAAAGTTTAACGGTTAGGGTTTTGTTTAGGTTTTGTAAAAACGCGGTTTATGGTTCGAAATCGATAGCTCTACCCTATTTGTGAATATAATGAACGTATTGAGCGTTATTGGATAGAGTTATCTATTTAGGACGAATGTTAGAGATTTAGCAATTTTCGAGTTTTGGGGGAAAACTCGTTAATAGTGATTTCGAGGTATCGAGCATTATTTGATGGATGAAAACGCCTCATTGAGCTAAGTTAGAATTTTAGGAGAATTTCCTTAGTTAAGGTTTCGTTAAATTTGGACGTTTAACAGTTAAATCTCATGTTAATGTTAATTGTTGTGTTTTGCCTCAGACAAACAACGCTCGTGGAAGGAGCTCGAAATTCACCACGCACGAGGTAAGTTCTCGTGACTTACTCTGGCCGATTGGCCTACACCGTACTTCGATGTCGCGTCGAGGATCTTAGTGTATTGTCTGTTTAAATTGCTTTGGTTGGGTAGTTAGGTTTGTTGTTTTATAGGTTATATTTTTATTCGTCTTGATGGTATGCATGGTGGTTGTTATTTTATGCTTATAACTGTTCATGCATCACGTATTTTAACTAAGCATGAAAATGAATTTCTGCACGATGTTTTCAGAAAACCGATGTGGCCCGAAAGGGGGCTATCGATCTATTGTGTGGACCGATTAAGGGTCTGACCAATACCACATCTCATGTAATGTAATAAAATACGTAATCTGTTATCTGGTCACGTGAGGTGGGGCTCAGGCACGGCTGTACGTGTTGTAAGCGTGTACCCCCTCCTCTAACTAGAAAGAGTAGTCCGACCGCTGTATGGGCTTTCTCTGGTTAGGGGGATGAGATCTCGGTGATATTCTGTCTGCCACAATCTGTATGTTATGCATGATTTCTGAACTTCATATGCACTGCACGCATCTGCATTTACGTAGAATTTACTGAGCGTTTAGCTCATAGTGTGTCTGTATGGTGTAGGTGACATAGAAGCAGGTGAGGACGATGTTCCTCCGCCCGATGTACAGGATGGTTGAAGAAGAACGATCGCGGTGGTGTACATGAGCAGTCGTCGCGTATGTTGACCCGTGGGGATAACGGTTAGGTATTTTGAGGGTTTTTGGGCGAACTGGGCTTATTATGAATTATTGTATAGTTAGAGACATTTTAGGATGTTTGGTTCTGTATAGTGGATAGGTTACGTTTTGAGTTTTAAAACGTTTTGAAAATGTATTTTGTAAATGTTTGATATTAGGGGAATTGTTCAGTTTTTAAATCAAACCACGCGGTTTGTTTTTACGAAGTCGGGTTATATTTTAAATATGTTTCGAGTCGGTGAACGGGTAATTGATAGCGTGTGCAATGTACGTGTGTGATAGTGTTATTGTGTAGAAGTGTGTTTTGTAAAATGTAATGGTGTGTGATGAAGGAAGGAGAAAGGAGAGGAGTGTCTGGTTGTGTGTTGTGTGTGTGAGTGCGGTGTGCAGGGCGTGAAAGAAACGAAGGAAGAAAGAGAGAAGAAGAAAGAAAGGAAGGAGGGAGCTGTGCTCTCTGGAAAAATTCCAGAGAGCATGGCGATCGATCGCCTCTTGGGGCGATCGATCGCCCCTTCTTGCCTGGCGATCGCCTGTGTGGCGATCGCTAGGCGATGAGTGTGATCGCCCTGTTCTGTTTGTTTCGCTGGCCGAACGTAGATAATAAGTTTTGTTTTAATTGTTTTCTTTTAGTTTTTAATTATTTTAATTAATGGTTTTAAGTTTATTTCAGATGACTTTCAAAGTAGTTTTCAAACGTCGTTAACAATTTCAATTCCGATTTTAAGAGTTTTATTTCCGCTTGAACGTAAGATTTAAAGTTTGTAAGTATAAAATGAACGACAAAAAAAAATTCTTCCAGGAAAATAGGGTACAGTGTGAGGGTCGTGACAATTTATGGTATCAGAGCCCTCGGATTTTAAAAACAGTTCTGTAGACTGCTCAACTGCGCATGCCACTACGCGAACGTCCTTCTTCAACTGTAAGTATGTTCTGTTGTATTTCTTTGTTTTGTTTCTTAGGATTATCTGTTTAAACTTTATAGGCTTTATACAATATGGTTCGAGGAAAGGATCCTAGAGACGACGCTTTAGATCGACTTACGGAATTGCTGGACTATCAGTCTCAGCATATGGACCGGCAGGCACAACAAATTGAGAGTTTAGTGAATCGAGAGAATCAGAGGGCCCAAGAGTTGGTGGTTCCTAACAACCAGGGCATGCAGAAGTTTCAAAAGCCTCCGACCTCCAGTATTTGACTGCCGATCATCGGATGCAACAGTTGCTGAGGAATGGATTTGGGTGATGGAGGATATACTGAATTATGCAGAGGTAGGGAACGAGAGTAAGATGGCTTATGTTACTTTCCACCTGGCATTAGACGCCCGTTTCTGGTGGGATTCGATCAAGTCGACGACGGACGTATCAGTTATGACTTGGGAGCTGTTTAAGACCGTATTCTTCGACAAGTACTTCAACCGCACAGTGAGGACGGCAAAGAGGAATGAGTTTACGCAGCTGAAGCAGACAGGTTCAGTTGCAGAGTATATCCGGAAGTTGGAGACCTTATCGCGATTTGCTCCGCGCCTTGTCAGCGACAATGAGGAGAAGGTGCACCCTTTTATGGAGGGATTTAATCCGGAGATTCGAATGCACGTTGTTGTATCAGGTATTATCGATGTGCCCTATTCTGACATTACAGCTAGAGCTCTGGATATCGAGGCTGCCAGAGCTACTTGTGTTAGATCGAGGGAGCCAGCTAAGGGCTTCTTCCGTGAGATCCGACCTCAGTCGCAGAACCGAGGTTGGCAACCTAGAGCACAGCCCCAGCAGGAGCAGAGGGGTGTGAAGAGACCTCTTGAAGGAGGTAATGATCGGGGTAAGGGGAAGCAAGTGCAGGGGGCTTCTCAGATACCGTGGTGTCCCATATGCCAGAGGGAGCACAGTGGTGAGTGCCGTGTTGGCACTAATAGATGTTTTAGATGTGAGGAGATTGGTGTTGTGCCCCGTAGGCCCATCACACGATCACAGGTACATTCACATGTTTTATCTAATTTATGTACTTACACACTTTACTCTTTTGCAGGTGACATTTCTTACACCGAATTGGAAGACGTACTCACCGATGTAAAGTGGGAGATGGAAGCTCAAGATCCGGAGCAACCGAAGCACGTCATTGCTTGGGAGACAAGGCTTGGAGAACCAGAAGCTCATATGGGAATTTGTCTTCCCGAGCATTGATTTTATGTATTTTTTATTTTAAAATTTATTGGGCAAACATTGGCCTTTTTGTTAAGATTTTATATAAGCATGCATGTTAGGCATTTAGGGCTAGATGCTTGGTAGGATTAGATGTGGCTTGGTTTGGTTTTAATTGGCTTGAGAACCAAGGGAGTGGGTTAATGAAGAAAACCAATTTGCTGTGCATTGAAGAACCGGACCACTTGCTACTTGAAGAACCGGGCCGCTGCTGTTAATGAAGAGAACCAAATGAAGCCTTCACCGTGAATCAAAACCAGAGGCGACATTCGGCGACTGCACTCGGAGATGGAGGGGACCACTTCCATTTTCGGCCCGAATCGCTGCTGCAATTGTGTCGGAGAAGTTGCCGTGCAAGGAAACCGGCGAGCTGACGGAAACAGGGCTACCCTCGAAGCCCTAGCGACAGAGGAATCTCGACTGCTCTTCTTCCCGCACCTTCAACGGTTCTCGCCAATTTTCAAATGTTCTCCAGCCACTAGGTACTATTTATCATCGCTATTGGTGTCTGTAATGGTTGGTTCAGTTTATGAGAAGAAGTAGACCGTTTCCCTACGAGAGGAACAGCGAAGGCATTTCGCCGCGCAGGTAAGCTTCGGCTTCGCCGAATAGGAGATAGCCTCCTAGTTCAACAACCCGAGGTTGTTGTTGAACTCTAGCACCATTCTCCTCTCCTCCCTATCGAGGGCTGGAAACCAGAAGGAGGTGGACAGAACCGGTTCCTCAAGTCGACGCCTTCCTCCGGAAAAGCGTTCTGTCGGAGCTAAACATTGGTTAGCTGACCGACTTGAGGTTGTGTAAATCTTTGTTGAATTAACTGGACCACGCTTTTCATCTTACACTCACTTCACTCGCACGACACCATTCACGCTTAAGTTTCTGTTTGTTCTGCATTTAGCACGTTTGGTTTTCTGTTCTTGAAGTTACTCGGCTTGGCCGAGCACTGGAGTAGCTAACGATCTCTTTAAGCTGTTGCAGGAGCTTAGTTAAGGTTTGGCTCACAACAATTGGCCATTACGTCAAGGATTGCCCGAAGCCCGGCCGAGATTTGTCAGGCGGTGATCAGAGGAGGGTTATGCCGAGGTTTTTTGCATTTATTGAGCCTGGCGATGTCGACGACGAGGCTCAGCCCTCTGTGATTGCAGGTACCATTCTGATTATGGGCACCGCTGTTTTTACTTTGATGGATACGGAAGCTACACACTCCTTCATATCGACTGCATGCATGACTAGATTGGGATTAGAGTCTGAGTTAGCTGGGGTCGAGTATAGAGTGATGCTGCCTTCAGGAGAGCTTATGCAGTCAGAACGTATTCTCCAGGGCAACGTCATCTCAGTGGGGGATATTATCCTTTTTGCTCGTTTGATAGTTATGAGCATAGAGCGGTATGATCTTATCTTTGGGATGGACTGGCTTGCACAGCACTTCGCCACCATCGATTGTCGATCCGGGATTGTGACCTTCCGACCCCCGGGTAAAGCCGAGTTTTCTTATCAGCCAATGAGCAGATTGAGCGGATCGCCTACTTCTTATTCCATGAAGGTCAACGAGCAGTTTAAAGGTGCGTGCTCTATTTATTTAGCTTCAGTATTTGATGTTCAGTTGCTCAGCGGAGTAAAGCCGAGCGACATTCCTATAGTCAGAGAGTTCTCTGAGATATTCCTTGATGATTTTCCCGGACTATCGCCAGACCGGGAGATTGAGTTCACTATTGGTGTCTATCCGAATACCGCGCCAAGGTTTAAAAACCCGTATCGGTTGGCACCAGCTGAGTTGAGAGAGCTGAGGACTCAGCTTGATGAGTTGTTAGAGAAGGGTTTTATCCGACCCAGTGTTTCACCCTGGGGTGCGCCCGTTCTGTTTGTCAAGAAGAAAGACGGGACCCTCAGGATGTGCATCGATTACAGAGAGTTGAACAAATTGACGGTGAAGAATAAATATCCGTTGCCTCGGATTGATGACCTATTTGATCAGCTGCAGGTTACCCGAGTATTTTCCAAGATTGACCTACGCTCGGGTTATTATCAGCTGAAGGTCCGGAGAGATGATATTCAGAAAACGACATTCCGAACGAGGTATGAGTATTATGAGTTCATTGTCATGTCTTTTGGACTTACTAATGCCCCTGCATCGTTTATGGATTTGATGAACCGTGTCTTCAAGGAGTACTTGGACAAGTTCATGGTGGTTTTCATCGACGATATCCTGATTTACTCTAAGACGAAGGAAGAACACGAGGAGCATTTGAGGATTGTATTACGAATTCTGAGTCAACGCCAACTATATCCAAAGTTCTCTAAATGCGAGTTTTGGTTGGATCGGGTCAGTTTTCTTGGCCATATTATATCACAGGATGGAGTTTCTGTGGATCCGAGCAAGATTCAGGTGGTTAGAGATTGGCCGCAGCCAAAGAACGTACGTGAGGTGCGTGGATTTCTTGGATTCGCTGGTTATTATCAGAAGTTCATAGAGGGATTTTCGAAGATCGCGGTTCCTCTTTCACGATTGACTCGGAAGAACGAGAGATTTATATGGTCGGCTACTTGTGACAGCAGTTTTATGGAGTTAAAACAGAGATTGACCACCGCTCCAGTATTGGCGCTACCTGTTAAAGGTGACAAGTTTAGTATTTATTGTGATGCGTCTGGAGTTGGACTCGGTTGTGTATTGATGCAGGAGGGAAGAGTTATTGCTTATGCTTCTCGGCAGCTGAAGCCGTACGAGCAGAATTACCCTACGCACGACCTTGAGTTAGCAGCTGTGGTCTTCGCACTGAAGATATGGAGACATTATTTATATGGGCAGCAGTGCGAGATATTTTTCGACCACAAGAGCTTGAAGTATTTATTTACGCAGAAGGAGCTGAATATGCGACAGAGACGGTGGCTTGAGTTCGTCAAAGATTATGATCTTGATATCAAGTACCATCCAGGAAAGGCGAACAAGGTTGATGATGCTTTGAGTAGAGTGCCTTCTACGAGTCAGCCTTCACTAGCAGCGATGTCAGTCATGCTGTGGTCTGAGATTGAGAGGTTCGATGTGGAGATAGTGGCAGAGTTATCCAGTATGTTCACCAACATTTCTCTCAGGCCGACCATTCTGGATAGGATACGCGAAGCTCAGCAGAATGATACGGAGTGTGAGGAGCTTCGATCGAGTATGACGTTGGGTGACTAGTCAGATTTTCACTTATCAGATGATGCTATTCTGAAGTTCAGGCATAGGTGGTACGTGCCTAACGACGAGGATCTGAAGAAGGAGATATTGGCCGAGACACATTCTTCGGCATATTCTGTGCACCCGGGAAGTACTAAGATGTACCGGGATTTAAAACAGCATTTCTGGTGGCCAAATATGAAGAGAGAGGTCGCCAAGTACGTTAAAACTTGTCTAGTCTGTCAACAGGTAAAGGCAGAGCACCAGAGACCGGCCGGAACGTTATTGCCACTGCCGATTCCGGAGTGGAAATGGGAGCAGATCTCCATGGATTTTATTGTGGGACTCCCGAAGACGACGAAGAGCCATGATGGTGTTTGGGTGATAGTGGACCGATTGACAAAGTTGGTCCACTTCTTATCTGTGAGGATGGCATCTTCTATGGACCAGCTTGTCGAGCTTTACGTGCAGGAGATTGTTAGACTGCATGGAGTGCCAGTTTCTATTGTCTCAGATCGTGATCCGAGATTTACTTCGAAGTTCTGGAAGAGCCTGCATAAAGCTATGGGGGACTCAGCTTAATTTCAGCACGACATTTCATCCTCAGACTGATGGACAGACAGAGAGGACTAATCAGATTCTCGAGGATATGCTCAGAGCCTGTGTGCTGGAGTTTCAGGGATCGTGGAGCAGGTATTTGCCACTGATCGAGTTCTCTTATAACAACAGCTTCCAGGCTACCATCGGTATGGCTTCGTATGAAGCCTTATATGGTCGAAAGTGTAGGTCTCCGTTATATTGGGACGAGGTTGGCGAGGCCAACATCGTTGGTCCAGAGATTCTACAGCAAACGGCAGAGAAGATTGCCATTATCCGACAGCGTATAGAGGTAGCTCAGAGCAGACAGAAGAGCTATGCTGACACGAGACGGAGAGAGCTAGAGTTCGAAGAAGGTGACGAGGTTTATCTTAAAGTTTCTTCGTTTAAAGGCGTTGCAAGATTTGGAAGGAGGGGTAAGTTAAACCCTCGATATGTGGGGCCCTTTCCTATTCTGAAGAGGATCGGGAAGATGGCGTACAGATTAGAGCTTCCGACTTCTATAGAGGGTATCCACGATGTATTTCACGTATCGATGCTTCGGAGGTGTCTGCGCGATCCATCACATGTCGTGAAGGCAACAGAAGTCGATGTACAGCCTACCTTGACTTATGAGGAGAGGCCAGTACGTATTTTGGAGTCTTCCATCAAGGTGTTGCGCAACAAAGAGATTCCGCTAATTAAAGTACTATGGCGGAACCACGAGGTTGAAGAAGCGACTTGGGAGCGACAGCAAGATATGATGACTTGGTATCCCGAGTTGTTTGTATAGGCAAATTTTGAGGACAAAATTTTAAATAAGGTGGATGGATTGTAATATCCGGCTGTATGGAATCTAATATTTAATGTAAATGGCATTTTTGTAAATATGTCTAATCAAGTCAGTTTTTCAAAAAGAAAGCTTTATTACGATCCTAATAATTAATAAGGATTTTAAAAATTTTGAGAATTTTAGGAATTTAACGCTAATTTTACGAAAATTACTCTTATCGTTATGTAAAGGATACTTTGGTAAAAATAGTAAACGATGTCCGTTTTGCAAACGGACAGTTTTAAAAGAACCCTGGTAATAAGTTGGAACTATGGGTGAAGTAAGGAAATTTGGAGAAAACGAATCGTCGATTAAATAACGAAACAAAGGACGAAACTAATAGAAAATCAAAGGAAGGGCAAAATGGTAATTTGCAAAGTCAAAATTTAAATTAAAATAATTTGTTTTTCTTCTTCTCCACGCCATTTCTTCTCTTCCTGCGCGTTCTCCTTTCCCTTTGGCGATCAACGGTGATTCCCCACTTCCGACGTCCGTTCTTCCTCCGTCCTTCACGTTTTCTTCCCCAAACTTGATTCTAGGTAAGAATATATGGTTTTGGAAAGTCTATTCGTAGTTTTCCCAAAGTTTAACGGTTAGGGTTTTGTTTAGGTTTTGTAAAAACGCGGTTTATGGTTCGAAATCGATAGCTCTACCCTATTTGTAAATATAATGAACGTATTGAGCGTTATTGGATAGAGTTATCTATTTAGGACGAATGTTAGAGATTTAGCAATTTTCGAGTTTTGGGGGAAAACTCGTTAATAGTGATTTCGAGGTATCGAGCATTATTTGATGGATGAAAACGCCTCATTGAGCTAAGTTAGAATTTTAGGAGAATTTTCTTAGTTAAGGTTTCGTTAAATTTGGACGTTTAACGGTTAAATCTTATGTTAATGTTAATTGTTGTGTTTTGCCTCAGACAAACAACGCTCATGGAAGGAGCTCGAAATTCACCGCGCACGAGGTAAGTTCTCGTGACTTACTCTGGCCGATTGGCCTACACCGTACTTCAATGTTGCGTCGAGGATCTTAGTGTATTGTCTGTTTAAATTGCTTTGGTTGGGTAGTTAGGTTAGTTGTTTTATAGGTTATATTTTTATTCGTCTTGATGGTATGCATGGTGGTTGTTATTTTATGCTTATAACTGTTCATGCATCACGTATTTTAACTAAGCATGAAAATGAATTTCCGCACGATGTTTTCAGAAAACCGATGTGGCCCGAAAGGGGGCTATCGATCTATTGTGTGGACCGATTAAGGGTCTGACCAATACCACATCTCATATAATGTAATAAAATACGTAATCTGTTATCTGGTCACGCGAGGTGGGGCTCAGGCACGGCTGTACGTGTTGTAAGCGTGTACCCCCCTCCTCTAACTGGAAAGAGTAGTCCGACCGCTGGATGGGCTTTCTCCAGTTAGGGGGATGAGATCTCGGTGATATTCTGTCTGCCACAATCTGTATGTTATGCATGATTTCTGAACTTCATATGCACTGCACGCATCTGCATTTACGTAGAATTTACTGAGCGTTTAGCTCATAGTGTGTCTGTATGGTGTAGGTGACATAGAAGCAGGTGAGGACGATGTTCCTCCGCCCGATGTACAGGATGGTTGAAGAAGAACGATCGCGGTGGTGTGCATGAGCAGTGGTCGCGTATGTTGACCCGTGGGGATAACGCTTAGGTATTTTGAGGGTTTTTGGGCGAACTGGGCTTATTATGAATTATTGTATAGTTAGAGACATTTTAGGATGTTTGGTTCTGTATAGTGGATAGGTTACGTTTTGAGTTTTAAAACATTTTGAAAATGTATTTTGTAAATGTTTGATATTAGGGGAATCGTTCAGTTTTTAAATCGAACCACGCGATTTGTTTTTACGAAGTCTGGTTATATTTTAAATATGTTTTGAGTCGGTAAACGGGTAATTGATAGCGTGTGCAATGTACGTGTGTGATAGTGTTATTGTGTAGAAGTGTGTTTTGTGAAATGTAATGGTGTGTGATGAAGGAAGGAGAAAGGAGAGGAGTGTCTGGTTGTGTGTTGTGTGTGTGAGTGCGGTGTGCAGGGCGTGAAAGAAACGAAGGAAGAAAGAGAGAAGAAGAAAGAAAGGAAGGAGGGAGCTGTGCTCTCTGGAAAAATTCCAGAAAGCATGGCGATCGATCGCCCCTTCTTGCCTGGCGATCGCTCCTGGGGCGATCGATCGCCCGTTTGGGGCGATCGATCGCCCCCTGTTCTGTTTGTTTCGCTGGCCGAACGTAGATAATAAGTTTTGTTTTAATTGTTTTCTTTTAGTTTTTAATTATTTTAATTAATGGTTTTAAGTTTATTTCAGATGACTTTCAAAGTAGTTTTCAAACGTCGTTAACAATTTCAATTCCGATTTTAAGAGTTTTATTTCCGCTCGAACGTAAGATTTAAAGTTTGTATGTATAAAATGAACGACAAAAAAAAAATTCTTTCAGGAAAATAGGGTATAGTGTGAGGGTCGTGACACCGGTCATCGATGGCTCGCGAGCCCGGATGGCCGAGCTCGACTCGGCTCGTCAATGTGACCCGAGCCAAATCGGCTCGTTACTGTAGCGAGCCGAGCTTGGCTCGACTCGCTACAGTAACGAGTCGAGCGGGCAGGCTGCGAGCCAGCCTGCTCATTTAACATCTTTACATCCTTCTATTAAGTTTTATTTGATAGAAATTGGAAGAGTTGAATGTAGAGAATGAGATGTACCATTGGAAATATCTGATGTAGGCCGGAAAAACATATGATGAACAGTTTGAGCTAAACTCCGGTAGGAAGAAGGAGCATTCAGATACAATTTCCTCCCAATTAACACTCCATCCATGTTATTTTACAAACCTATGATTTGTTCTTCCTTCAGCTGTGCAGCTGCTGTTCTTCCCTTCACAATCCTTCTTCTTCGATATGTCTTGCGTTTTTGCTGCCTCTTCTTCACCCCTCCAAGCTTTTTCTTGGTTGACCAAGCTGTTCATCCTGTATGTTCTTACGGGGGCACTGCCTGGCTGCTTTCACAACACAGTTCAACCAGTAATTACCATATTTTTCAATTGAAAATATCATTTTTTTTTTCAGATTTTCATGATGATCTAATCTGTGTGCTTCAAGTTTTTCATGTTGTCATAATAGTAATTTGTAGGATGAAATTGTCATTAACTCAATTATATATGGTGTAACAGACTATCGTATTTTTACATTCTGTGATTAATCAACCTGCTAAATTATGCCTCACTCGATGAGATTTTTCATTTTTAGAAACAAGTGTTGGTTTCAATAAAAATAACCAGAGTAATTGAATCTAGAATAAATTCCATAATCAGAAAAGAGCGAGAGCCCAGTTCTTGAATCGATATGTTAGAAATTACAAGTAAATCGTTAAAGCAAGAAGGACATACCCGGATCCATTGTTTGAATGCAAAATACCGTAGATCGGGTACGTAGATCTTCCGATTCGACAATTGCCCTTTCTAATGTCTCTCTAGAATGATGGAAGTTCTAAGAGGCAAAGGGTTCAATTATGAATTGGGGACCATAACCCTATATTAAACCTAATTGGGTAATTTACCAGTTTGCCCATCACAAATTGGTAAATTACCCCTGGTGTCTCTACACATAATATAACCATATTATATTTAATATACTCCAAAGTCCGTTGAAACTATATTAAATCACTTTAATATGGACTTAAACTTGATGATAACATAATATATAATTTTTAGTTTAACAATTTAGATCCAACTAGAATTATAAATCCTTATAATTCTAATAACAAGGTCACAAAGTTTTCCACAAAACCATTTTCAAGAAAAGAGGGCAATTGATCAATCAAACCTGGAGCCAGTGGGGGATCCACCCTGTCGAGAAACAGAGTCAGCAGCTCGTTTAGTCCCAGAAACAGCCATAACAGAAAAAGACGAAGAAGCTCTAATTTAGGTCCGAGAAGAAGAAGATGACGAAGAAGAAAAACCACCATTAAAAACAACTGAAGGAAAGTCTTTTGCAGTCAACATTCGACCAGGCTCGCTCCATCCGCTGGCTTTGACACTTCCACCGCCACCTCTACTGACGATGAGTAGGCCAAGGCCAAGTTCGAGCTCGGTCTCGCCGGAGAAATAGGACTCCTCCTCCGACTGACCCAGATAGTTTTTCTCCATAGTCGCCACTTCAGAGACAGTTGATTCATTTGTGGGGATGCTAGAAGTCCCACAGCTGCCATCTCCACCGCCGGTAAGAAAATTGTAGAGTGGCTTCCATAAGTACAATGACAAAGAATAAAAGATGGAACGTCGGAGAAGAGCGATGAAGAAGGAAAATTTTAAGGAAAGCTTGAAGCAGAGAGAGATGGAAGAATGATTTGGTCAGTGTAGAAGAGACCAATGGAGTACCGAAGCCTATAGGAGAGAGAGGTAGTGGAGAGATAATGATGACGTGGGACCACAATTATCGAGAATGTCTGCGAATCAGAAGACAGAGAGCACCAGAAACTGTCTAAAAAAGGCAATCCAAGAATCGATGCACTACTCCTTCATTAAATAATTGGGAAATTACCAATTCCGACCACAAACTACGAGTATTTTTCATTTCCAACCACAAAGAAATTTTTTTAACAATGTAAACCATAACGTATCAAATATGTGCCAATTCTGACCACGCCGGACGGATGGACTTTGATTGCATCCGTCCGGACGTAATATTGGCCGCAGACCGGACGGACTGAATCAAATAGAGTCCGTCCGCCCTTTTCGTTCAATAAGAAGCTGCCATGTTGCTCCACGTAGTCCGTTCGGACTCTAAATTTCACTGTTCGTCTGGGCTAACTTACAAATTTACCCGAACAGACGCGAAAATATAGAGTCCGGCCAGGGAATCGTTTATAAGCGTTGCAGAAAGCAAAATTTGGACTTTTCAATGGCGACAGAAGACAACGAAATTGGACTTTTCTCTCGACTCTTGTATTTTTTCGTAGATTTACGACAAAAAAGCGCTTCTGGTAATTACTTTATCAAGTCTGAATCATTTACTTCAAGTTGTAATATAAATAACGCAATAATCCTGAGCCCTAACTTGAAAATGGGAAGAGGCAGCGAATCGGACCGACTCTATATTTTCGCGTCCTTCCGATTGGAAGCCTTTAATGCGAATCGGACGGACTCTATATATAGCGTTCGTCCGGCCGAAGGCTAAATTGGTAGAAAATTAAATTTTTTTTTCTTTTTCAATTTTTCTGTTCGTTTATTGATGTATGTGAAATTATCTTATTGTCAAAACTATTTTGTATTCAATTCATAGGATATTGTTTAACTTGAATGAATAACATTTTGATTTTTGTACAGATAATTGTCGTAAATGGCTGAGAGATTGGATGATGTAAATGAGCCTTCAAACATAGACTGATATATGGAGGAGGATGCTCTCATATACGGTGATATTCAACCATTTGATCACTTAGAGGGTGATGGACAAATACAAGTATGTTGAATTTCTCAAACTTTAGACGATGAGCTACGAGAACCATTCAATTCTGAGGATGAAGAGGTGCAAAGCAGACAAACAAGGGCTGCAGATTCTGGTGATTTTTCTTTGAGTAGACAATATATATCTTTGCAGGCCATTAGAAATGAAATACGAGACTATTCTTTGAAAAAATGATATGATATCATGATCGTTAAAAGTGGGAGGAACAGACTGACGGCAAAATGTGAAGGAGTAGATTGTCAATGGCATCTGCATGCTTCAGCCATGCAAAATGAGGCCACCTTACAAATAAAGTCATACTGTAACGATCACAATTGTGTAAGGGTATTGGATAATCGACACGCGACGGCAAAATGGTTGGCAACAACTTATGCAGATAGGTTCAAAAGTCAACCTGACTGGCCCATTCATGATATTATTGAGACATTAAGGCGGGAACATAAAGTTAACATTAAGCCAAGCATTGCGAGAAGAGGAAGAACCCAAGCAAAAGAAGTTAATTACGGGAGAAACGAAGAACAACTGAAGATACTTCGTTCTTACGGAGCTGAAATATTAAGATCTAATCCAGGTAGCACACTGGTAATAGATGGTGACCTGGTGGTTGAGGATAGAAAGGAGAAGATGATATTTAAAAGAATGTACATGTGTATGACTGCTTGCAAAGCAGGTTTGTTGGATATGAACAGACCTCTTATTTGTTTAGATGGATTTCATCTGAAGGGAGCCTGCCCCGGCCAATTACTCACGGCTGTGAGTATTGGTGGCAACAATGGCATATATCCTATTGCTGTTGCCAACGTGGAGTCAGAATCCCAAGTCTCATGGAAGTGGTTTTTGGAGATATTACGAAACGACTTAGGCATTGACGAAGGCTGAGGATGCACATTTGTGTCGGATCGACAGAAGGTATATATTGTTATTACTATTATTATTTGGATCGGCAGAAGTTATATTGTTTTAATCTGAGCCTGTTTTTCTTTAAAATTTCAGGAATTGTTGAATGCTGTGGACGAGATATTTGGATTAGCCGAACACTGTTTCTGCCAAAGACATATGTATGCAAACTACAAAGGACAATTTCAGGGCCTAGCGTATAAAGATGTGATGTGGAATGCAGCCAGGGCAACCACAAGGGAATTTTTTGAGCTAGCAATGAGGAAAGTATATGAGCTCAATAAAGATGCCCATGCATGGCTTCGACGAACACCACCTAGATTTTGGGCCAGTCATGCATTTTCGAAGATTCTCAAGTGTGAATTGGGCTTGAATAATTTATGTGAGTCTTTCAATTCAGTTCTTTTGCCGGCCCGGAACATGCCGATTTTGACGATGTTCGAGATGATTCGAAAGACCATGATGACACGCATTGTCAAAAAATACGAGGAAATGCTCAAGGTAGATGATGTTCTGTGTCCTAAGATTAAGAATAAGCTAGAGAGGCTGAAAGAGCCAGCTTACAATTGGAGTGCTGAGTTAGCAGGAAATACACTGCAGGTTTGTTCAACTTGTTCATACTGATATATCCTTCTTAGTTTGTTCTACTTGTTCATACTGAATTTGTTTATGCACTGTTTCAGGTCAGCAACGGCAACGAACAATATATCGTTGACCTTAATGAAGGCGAGTGCGCATGTCGAGGGTGGGAGATTTCTGGAATCCCTTGTGTTCACGCTGTTGCATGCATTAATTTGATGAGAAAGCCGATGGAAGATTATGTTCACATATATTATTATAGGAACACATATTTGGAGATGTATTCGCACTTCATTCGTCCCATTAATGGGCAACAAATGTGGCCAGAACCAGAGAATAGGACCCCAATCATTCCGGGTCAGAGAAAGCCCCAACCTGGTAGGCCAAAGAAGAGAAGAATTCGCGATGTCGATGAGCCTTCTATCGCTTCTCGTGGTCCACTTGTTCTGACTTCTAAGAAGAAGTCTACGATGTCTTGTTGTAAATGTGGACGTCAGGGGCATAACAGTCGCACATGTTCTGAGAGGGGATCCACTTCACGAGCTTCTGCTTCATGTGACACATTTATGGGTTTCCGAACAGCTGGCGAGACGCAGGTACATTTTCACTATTATTCTCATAAACAAAATTTCGCTAATATGTTCCAATATAACTCTCAATACGTGTAGGAATCTACTACATGCAATCAGGAAAGCAACTATGAATAGAGAATGATGGGAGACGAACGATGACATAAAGATGGTGGAAAGCGGATCATCTTTATTGTATGCATATTTGATGTATCTTATATTTTATACAGCAAATTGTATTTTATAATTCAAGTGAGAAAAAAATTAGAAATTTGGGCAGAATTTCCTTTGTTTTTAGACTCCCCCACAGCTAGTATCATCCTGCATATTTGAATATCCAAACAGTTCCAGTATTTTCTCTCAAACATCAATTGCATCCAACAAAAATAAATGTAACTAATGTACATCAAATTAATGAATCTAACTAATGTACATCAAATTAATGAATCTAGCTAATGTACATCAACAAATGCATCAAAATAAATCCTTCTGCATCGCACTCTATCATCCCCTATCGTCCCCTCTCTACACGTAATAAAAGAAATTTAGATTATAATGGGTTGAAATGTAACTAATAATGAGAAAAATGGGTTCAAATATACCTAAGCTTTGGCAGCGTCGTATCTCCATTCCCCGGCAGCACACCCTCGTCATCTCCACCATCACACCCGGGCAAGACTACCTCGTCATCGGCATCATCACCATCACCTCACCCAAGATCGTTGGGATCAAAGGCATGGGCATCCATCCAGTCAAAGATGATCTGTCTCGTCTCTCTCTGGTACTCCATCATATCTGCGAGGTACTCCATAATCTCTACTCGATCAGACGCCACCTCTGCTCGGACAGCCTGCACCTCCGCTCAAACAGACTCTATCTGCGCCCTAATAGAATCCATATTCGTGGCAGGCACGATCTGGGGGGGGGGGGTTGCCCTCTACGAGGGTGTTGCAGCACAGGAGGGGGCCGAACATCATTCCCCTCCGTCCACCTTCCGTCTACCTCCTGCAGGCCCATTTTCACCAAATGCAGCCTGCCGAATGCATCCCCGAGCCGCTGTGATATAGTCTGTGCACCTCGCGGTAACTAAATCTGAAAATGCTCAATAATCTTCTGAATCAAGACAGTGTACGCGAGGTTCTTGTTGCGTGTGTGTGAGATCTCACTCATGTGACTCACAATCACAAAGCCGGGGTCGAAGAAGTTGCCGCTATATAGTTTCTCCATGACATAGAGACACATGTATCTAACATGATCTCTATGTCCAACGCGCGGTAGAAGGGTGTGTGCTAGAAGGTTGTGGATGACGCGAGCTTTCACATTCATATCTTTCGCTCCTGGCTTCACCAAATCCACAATATCAGCGTTCCGATGAATCTGTCTAATGAACGCTGCTCCCTCCACTGTTGCGAGCACGAGACATTTTTTCTAGGAATGGTAGTACTGTTCTGCCTCTTCTGAGTGAAAGCCAAGCACCTGATTCACAAGCCGTGCCGTCACTTCATACTCTTCACCAAATATGTAGGTCTTTATAACTCCCAACCTCCCAGAAAATCTCATGTTTGCTTAGAATAGGCGAACAATTTTTTCACAGCTGACTCCCCGAATAGTGTAGAGTCCTTGTAGTCCGATTCTGTCAAACATTTCCTTTATCTCTAAAGACTCCTACACTGCAAATTTTTAATAACAAATGAATGAGACTAGTTCAACGAAATATTATAGAAACAATTTGTAAGAATAATTGACTCAACCTGTAAAGTCCACCATCTTCGTTAACGACACATTTCGGTGTACTGTATCCAGCTGATATTGCTCTCGACAATGCTAATTGCGAAAGTCTTTTGATTGTAAGGCCGATGAAGCTGGCTGTGAGGAGCTGGGAGGTGGCTGTGAAGCCCTTGGAGGTGCCTGTGGAGCCCGTGGATGTGGCTCTGAGGCCCGTGAAACTGACTGTGGAGCCGGTGGAGGTGGCTGTGAGGCCCGTGGAGCTGGAGGTGGCTGTGAGGGCAGTGGAGATGGAGATGGCTGTGACATCGTTGGCCGCTTCGATGGTCCACCTTGTGACGTCGAATCCTTCTTTCTTTTATAAGCAATTTTATCTGTCATTTTAGTAATGTCTGCAAAATGGAAAGTTCCAAGATTATCCACAATAACTCGAATAATTTTGAAAATCAAAGCAAGGTTAAAATCTGTCTTTACAGCCAAGCCCGGACAGACTCAATATTTTTGCGTCCGTCCTGGTTAAGGCCTGGGATCCACAGGACGGACAGACTCAAATAGAGTCCGTCCGGCTAATCCTAAAAGGTCGATTTTTACCTGGGGCTCAGATTTTTGTGTTCTCAACGTTAAAAATTAAACTAAATCAATACAAAAGAAGTAAGATATTACCTGATGCGTTTTTCGGTTGATAATCGTCCAAGATATTTGCAGAGCGTCGAGAGAGAATTGTGGCCACTGTGAGCTCCATCCGAGCTCTAGGAAAACGCTTATAAACGATTCCTTGGCCGGACGCTATATTTTCGCGTCCGTTCGGGTGAATTCGTAAGTTAGCCCGGACGAACGGTGAAATTTAGAGTCCAAACGGACTACGTGGAGCAACGTGGCAGCTTCTTATTGAACGAAAAAGGCGGACGGACTCTATTTTATTCAGTCCGTCCAGTCTGCGGCCAATATTACGTCCAGACGGACGCAATCCAAGTCCGTCCGGCCGGCGTGGTCAGAATTGGCACATATTTGATACGTTATGGTTTGCATTGTTAAATTTTTTTTTTTTTGTGGTTGGAAACGAAAAATACTCTTAGTTTGTGGTCGGAATTGATAATTTCCCATAATTTAATTATCAGAAAATAAAAAGAAGGGTAATTATCGATTTGAACCCTGTACTATACACTTTTTTTCAATTCGCCCCCTGTACTAAAAAAACCGGCAAACCGAATCCTGTACTTTAATTCTGTTATCAATTTTGACCTTTTATCAATAATTTTATTAAACCCTCATTTAAAAAATTACTAAACGATGTTGGATTTAGTTGAAATGTTTACCACATGTTCAATACTTAATGAAAAGATAATCTGGAAATTTTCGTTATTTGTTAACACATGTACGATTTATTGTAATTTTATTTTAATATTTTATAAAAATATTATACTAAATCATATAAATTTTAGAAAATCACGAAAATTTTTCTATTATCTACCTATGACAGGTTGAATATATGAAATATTTTTCAAATAAATAAAATATCGTTTGGTAGTTTTTTAAAAATCAATTATAAAGTAAAGAAAAAACTGAGATTAATTTAAAAAAATACCATACGATATTTGATTTATTTGAAAAGTTTTTCACATGTTCAACCTATCATGGGTAGATAATAGAAAACTTTTCGTGATTTGTTAAAATTTGTATGATTTATTATAATATTGTTATAAAATACTAAAATAAAATTACAATAAATCGTACATGCGTTAAAAAATAACGAAAATCTTCAGATGATCTTCTCATTAAGTATGAACATGTGGTAAAAATTTCAACTGAATCCAAGATTGTTTGGTAATTGTTTAAATGAGGGTTTAATGAAATTGTTGATAAAAGGTCAAAATTGATAACAGAATCAAAGTACAGGGTTCGGTTTGCTAATTTTTTTAGTACATGGGGTGAATTGAAAAAAAGTGTATAGTACAGGGTTCAAATCGATAAATACCTTAAAAAGAAAGACAAATCGACGAGGTGGACCAAAGTCAAGTGGACCACTCCACGTAAGCAGACAATGAGCCCGTCTGAGGCGGAGACTTCTGCGGCTTTTATTCCCCGTCGTTAGTCTTAGATATCCACACAAACTAATAAAGTCCACCTTTTATTTTTATTTTTTATAATCGAATTTTATAATTTTCGTTAACTAAGATTCTTAAAACCATATGTAAAACTAAGTTGGGGGTCGTTAATTTATGGTAAAATAAATTATTATTTTAATTATTTATAATTGAAAAATATGGTAAACTAATTCATTAATTTTGCCATGCAAAATCTTGTCCTAAAAACCATGTTATAGTATTTGACGTGATAGTTCGTCATTTGAAGTCATAGAGAGTTCATGTGTAAAGGACAAGTTCATCCAAGTGGGAGTGTACAATTTCACATCACTTGAAAGAATAAAAAATATATAATTTATTAGTAAAATTCTCATTTCTACCCGGTACAAACGCGTTTTTGGGCTAACCAATGAATAAATCAGTGGATCTACAGCCTAATATTGTACTTGAAGCATTTGAGACATTACAAACCAATAAGTACATTATTATATATCACCATTCATATTGTAAAAAATATAAATACAAGGTCCAATTTCTGTCGTTTGTGTATAGAAGAAACAAATGAAAAATGAAAAAAAAAAAAAAAATGAGGGAGAAAGAGTCCAACCGAAATCCTGTATCTAACATCAACCATTGTGCCCACGCTCTTATCCTGTGCCCATCAGTGTCGTTACTCAGAGCGTTGCCTTGGGAGAAATTAGCCATTACGTGAACTGCCGGTGCATGTTAGCAAAAGTGAAGCGGTTATTTTTTCTCATGTCAACTTCCTCCTTCATATTCCGGGTCAGCGTCTTCCTACCTGACCCGAATTTATGATGAGATGGTTAACGTTACGAGTAGCTCAAATTTTCCGCCGAAGGGCTCCGGTGGACTCGCCCGCTAGCAGTTTTCTTGGCTGTCTTTCCTCCGCAGACTATGGAGCATTGGCAACCGCAAATGTTGCTGAAGCAGGAGAAGAGGCCGTTACCGCCGTCAGTATGCCGCCTCGTGTGACGGCTCTCGCTTGACTGGAAACTCGAGTACTCACCGCGGTCATGTACCGGTGGGAGTTCCGTTCTCCACCTTTCAAGCTTGGATTGTAATCCCTCCACGCTACCGTCGAGACTCCACCCGCCGACGACTGAGCTCTCTCCACCGTCATCAACTTTTGGAGCTTGCGCCATCGCCGCTGCAACCTCAGACGGCGACGGACCAAGCTCGGATTCCGTCAAGAAAGGCTTGGACAAGAAAGATTTCCTTGGAGTTCCGTAGTTTAAATCTTGAAATTTTGTGGTCTTTCCATGCAGTGGCGTTACTCCTCTCTGTGGAGTCGCATATTTATCATGCAGCGGTGTCCCCTTCGGCGTAGCCCTTGTCGAAGTTTTCTGTGGGCCTACATATTCAATCGGGTTTATCTTTGCAGACGGTTGTGGCTTGTCATTTCCTACTTTTCTCCGTGGCGAATCAATGAATTCAGGTTTCACTTTCACCGTCTTCTGTTTCGGCGGTGGCTCGTACACGGGGGCTATATCTGAATCGTTGATCGAGCTTGAATCTTCATTTTTGCCGTTCTTAGGAGTTTCTGTTGCTTCTATGCCGTTGACTATGGATCTCGGCTTCCAACGTTTCTCTTTATTTTGCAAGTCCTCAAGCTCCGAGCCGCTAATAACCGATCTAGATTTCCCCTTCTTCTCCTTCTTGCCCTTGATGGCAGATCTAGAGACGCTGATCAACGAGTAGGCCCTTGATCCTCCTTTCTTCTTCTTGGAAACTTCTGCGCCACTGACCATGGAGCTAGCTTTTGATTTAGTGCCAACTCTCCCATTAAGCCCCAACAACTCAGATCCTCTAAGCTCGGAACCGACAATCATAGAACTTGTATCACTTTTTATTCGTCGGAGCTCCGGCTTGGTGTTATTCATTAGATGGGTGTGAGGATTGTTAGTATTATGGTGATGATTGTGATGAGGGGAATCCTCTCCCATCAGCTGGCGATATCCAACGGCTGAGGTGCTTAGTTGAGAATACAAAGGCATGCTCCGCATTGAGCTATGAAGCAGCGCCACCCCAATGTTCAAAATCCCTTGCGGGCGACCGGACTGGCGTCGGACCTGGAGCGCCACGAACCGCATCCCCACCTGAGGCTGTTTATTGTAAGGGTGGAGCCTAGGCGGCGTGGGAATGAGATTACCCACCAGAATCCGAACGGTGCCGACGTGAATATCTCTGAACCAATGAAAAGCGTAGATCTCGATCATGACGGCCGACGTATCGTTGTGCAAAAATTCGTCATCAACGCGGAAGACGAACTTGTCATTCCAGGTGGGGTTGTTGTGGCCGTGGGTGTCGACTCGGGTCGAGAGCTTTCTGTCCGGGTGGACCCATGCGACGGCGTAGGTCCTCATAGAGCGAGAAGCCGGGGCTAAATCCTGAGCGGAAATCAGATTCAGTTCCAGGAGTTGGAACGGAGCTAAAATCGACATCGTGGAAGATCACCGCAACCTCTTGCTTTAATTTTCCTCCCGCCAAAAGGCGAAGAATCATCAACACAAAACCCGATTTTTATCTTACAATTTGTACCGATCCCCGCAATGATCGATACAAATCGAAGCGTTCGATTTCGGGGAGAAGGAAAGAAATGGAGATTCCCGACGTCGAAGAGACAAACAAGAAATTGTCAAACAAAGAAGAAAGAAGAAATGAGAAGAATGGGAAGAAGGTGGAGAGAGAGAGAGAGAGAGAGATTGGAACGAGTTTGCATGGTGATAAGACTTCCAGGGAGAAAGACGAAGATTACGGGGAAAAGAGACAACTACCTATTTTTTCTAATTTTAGATTTATTGAAAATAAAGGAACCATTTTTCTAGAAACAACTACTTTTACAAACGTCTCACGTACACACACTTCTTGGGAAATGGGAATATCCATTTCAACTAAGATCACCATAATCGATCGAACCCTTTTCGAGACAGCATTTGATTAATGGCAGATCCATTTCTTCTCTCCATATCTCAGTAGTGCAGAGCCTTTGAACGAAGTTCTGACCACCATCCGCCGCCATTTATGTCTCCGCAATTAGCCCTGAGCTCGTTTCCCTTCCGCCAAGCTCACCCGTATTGCCCTTCCTTCAAGTTCCTGCACGTAAAAATGGAGGAATATAACACAATCCTTCTGTCAAAGCATCTCCCATGGAGAGAAGAAAGATTTGGGTATTTAGTGAGAGAAATTCACCATTCCATTTAGAAACTCAAGGGCACTTTCCATCTCGGCTTTTGTCGAGTAGCTTACGAATCCATATCCACGGGATTTTCCCGTTTCGCCGTCGTATAAAACCCTTGCTCCAACCACATTCCCATATTCTTGAAAAGCTTGCGTTAAGCTCTCCGACGTGACAGACCACGATAAATTCCCGATGAAAAGCTTAAACTCAGTTTCTGGATATAAAGGTTCTTTGGGTTTCGGTTTATCTGAATAATTCACCCTCAACGTTCTTCCCATATAAACCTGAAATCTTAGGAAAAGTCAAAAATCGCAAAGATGAGACAGAAATTGCCAAACGACATTACGAAATCAGGTTTTCTTACATTTCCATCGAGATTTTTGATAACATTGTTACAATCTTCGATACTACTCATTGTAACAAAAGCAAATCCTCTACTTCTGCCGGTGTCTCTGTTATAAAGAACCTATAACAGTTGCGTGAATCAGAAGTATACTTCAAAGATGGAATATAACTTCAATAAGAAAAACATAGCAAAATGCAGACAATAGTTGAGATTTGAGATGAAAAGAGATTTTTAGAAGAATGATGGAGAAGACCGAAGAGAAGGAGAAAAAGTCGAAAAGGGAGGGAAAATTTTGTAATTGTTCTGTTTTTATTTTTGTATCAATCAATCATTGAAATGTACGTATCACAGATATTAATACTAAAAAGATAAAACGTAATTAAAAGGTAATTAACTACAATTTATATTTGCAAATATATATAACAGTTAATATCCCCCTCAAGAGTAAAGCTGTAGGCCAAAATTCTTGGATGTAAAATCTGAAAAACTCAGAAGGAGAGACTTGGTGAGAGCATTGACTAATTGATTATGTGGAGTAAACTTTACCATCAATGATTTTGTGAGGACCTTATCTCGAACAAAATGAAAATCAATTTCAACATATTTTGATTTAGAGTGGAGCACCAGGTTGGAAGCCAAATACGTAGCATTCAGATTATCACAAAAAATAATAAGAATGTCGGTTGAGATAATACCAATTTCTTTTAGTAGGGATTGAAGCCAAATGATCTCTGCAGCGCCGTTAGCGATGCTCCTACATTCAGACTTAGTGCTAGAGTGAGATACAACCTTTTGTTTTGTAGAAGACCAAGAAATGAGATTTGGACCTAAAAATATGCAATAACTACTAATGCTTTTACGGTCATCCGGACACGAGGCTCAGTCAGCATCAGTATAACAAGTAAGGTTAAAGCATGATGAAGTGGAGAATGAAATACCGAGAGATAATGTCCCTTGAAGATAGCGTAAAATTCTCTTAACGGACTACCAGTGTACGTCAAAAGGGGCATGCATAAATTGGCAATCTTTGTTTACCGCAAAGGCTAGATCTGGTCATGTAAGGTAGCAATATTGAAAACCTCTAACAATACTCTTATAAAGGGAGCAATCAAGTAAGGGTTTACCTAAATGTTGTGAGAGAATTGGGCCTGAAACCATTGGTGTGGGAACGGGTTTGCACAAACCAATCTTAACCTTGTGTAACTGCTCAGTTATATAACGAGATTGAAAAAAATACATACCAGTAGGAGTACGAGCAACCGATATACCGAGGAAAAATGAGAGAGGGCCTAGGTCACGAACCACAAACTGAAGGTGCAGATAAGCAAGAAACTGGTCCAATAACGACGGAGAATTACCCGTGAGAATTATGTCGTCGACATATACTAGCATAATGATGATGGAGGACTTCTTCCGACAGATGAACATGGAAGTGTCAAACTTTGATGCTGTGAAGCCCCATGCAAGAAGAGCAGTGTACAACTTGGTGTATCAAGCTCTAGGAGATTTTTTGAGGCCATATAGTGATTTCCGTAAGAGATAGACAACAGATGGGTTTGATGGATCAACGAAGCCAGGAGGTTGTTGCATAAATATTGTGTCTGTTAGATCACCATGGAGAAAAGCATTACTGATATCAAGCTGTCGAATAAACCAACCCAGTGAGAAAGCTAAGGCTAAAGTTGTACGGATAATTGTCAGTTTGACTACCGGACTGAAGGTTTCATGGTAATCAATACATTCCATTTGATCATAGCCTTTTATTACTAGTCGAGCCTTATAACGGCTTATGGAACTATCAGAGTTGAGTTTGACTTTGAAAATCCACATGCAACCAATAAGCTTCGCACTTCTTGGTAAGGAAACTAGCTGTCACGTATTGTTCTTGTGAAGGGCTGAAATTTCATCTTTCAGTGCAAGTAATCAATGTTGAGATTTGGAGGCTTACTAAAAGGTTCTCGGTTTCAAGGGTAAATCAGATTGTGCAAGGAGAATCTGTGGTTTGTAAATACCATCTTTGGATCTGGTTGTCATAGAATGACGGTTGACAGTAGGTGATCTAGTACTCATGTTAGAGATGCTAGTAGGCAATGCATGAGGAGGAGGAGGTTCTATTTGGATGGGAGGTGAAGTGGAAGGGAGAGATGGAGTGGAAGTATTGGGAGGTTCAGGTAAGTTGGTATGTGAAAATGGAAAAGGGAGTGACGTGCCTCGGAGGCCCGTTACAAGATCACAAACCCGGGCACAAAATTTAACTGTTCAATGTTCTAACGACTTGTCTCTTTTTGCAGGTTTCGATTCACTCATGGACTTCACTTGGGAGCCGACTAAGGAGGATGAGGAGAAACCTTGCCATGTCATCCGTTGGAGCATTCGCACGGAGCTTGCCGACAACCTTATGGGAATTTGTCTTCCCGGGCCATAAATTTGTAATTTTTAATTTTCAATTTTCAAACTCATTGGCATACATTAGCCTTTTTGTAAGGATTTTATAATTTGCATTGCATGCATTAGATTGAATGGTTAGGGTTAGATGTATGTTGGTGGATTATGGGTTGAAGAAATTCAACAAAATTACTCAAGGAAAAGGCCTACAACCAATGGAGCCCAAAGAAAGCCATGGCCCAAAGAAGAGCCCAACTTTAAGGTATGAATTTTGCAAGTACAATTGGTAGTGGCCACAAGGATGGATGACATGGCAATTTAGCACCATTGATCAATCAAAACAAGGAAAGCACCTCAACCCTTGGATGAAGCACATGGATTGCAATCTTGTCCCTTCATCTTGATCTTCATCAACGGCTCAAATCCTTTCTTCCACTACCAAACCCTAATCATCCACCCTAGGTTTCTCTATTTAAGCATAGCATTGGTGTGTGTAAAAGAACTTTTGCCCAAATCAATACACTACTATTTCTCTATTCTCTCAAGGTTTTCCTTAGAGTTTTTCCTTGGTTCTTTGAACCAAGAGGAGTTAGCCTCCATTGCTAACATGGCTTGGGTTGCTAGGTTAGCTCTTAATCATTCCTTCATCTTCTCCCTTGGGAGTTGAAACGAGGACGAAAATCCCCGGCCTACGGTGGTCGTTTTCTTCACGGAAAACGTGTATCCGGGAGCTTAAACCGTAAGCTCGCTCCTCGGATCCACCAAGGGTTTTCTTTACTTTTATTGCTATCACTTTTGCACACAAATCACTCTTTACTTTTCAGCTTTTCATTATCCACACGCTCACTTTCTATTTTTTTATCTTTTCTTTATTTCCATTGTTTTACATTTCCTTGTCATTTCTAACAT
The DNA here is from genome assembly GCA_022432975.1 of Begonia masoniana. Taxonomy (NCBI): domain Eukaryota; kingdom Viridiplantae; phylum Streptophyta; class Magnoliopsida; order Cucurbitales; family Begoniaceae; genus Begonia; species Begonia masoniana. Next base: position 17,957,865 of record CM039505.1, on the reverse strand, counting down.
ATATTGTCCTCTTATTCTCTTTATTTTCTTGTAATTTTACTTCTCTCTACTAACCTATAATCTCGGCCATCATCTTTACATTTACCTTCTTTATTTTTTGCCTTTAGTTTAGTATTTTATTTCAATATTCAAATATTGTTCACTAGCACCCAACCGAGCACCAACCTAGCATATTCGTGGGTCGTACACGGGCCCCCTTTCTAGGGGCCCCCGTGTCAGGGAGGAAAGGTAAGGTTGTAATAGGAAGAGAAAAGGGAGTTGATGTTGATGGCTGAGGAGAGTGAGAGGAAAAAGGGAAGGAGGACTTATCAAATGTGACGTGACGAGTGATATAAACTTTATTAGACATGTGATTGAGACATAAATATCCTTTATGATTGGGGCTATACCCTAACAAACACATGAAACAGAGTGGGGTTGTAACTTGTGATCGTTGAAAGGACGGAGAAAAGGAAAACAAAGATAGCCATTCATAAGGTGATTTGTTTTCTAGGATCGAAGTGTGCAAAAAATTTATCAGAGTAGTGGTAGTAGTAAAGGCATAGGGCCAAAATTGTTGTGGAACTGAAGAATGGAAGAGTAGAGCTAAACCAGTTTCAACCACATAACAGTTTTTGCGTTCTACACGACCATTTTGATTTGGAGTGTACGGGCACGAGATGCGGTGGTGAATTCCAAGTGAGTTAAAAACATTTGAGAGAAAACGAAATTCACCACCCCAATCAGATTGGATAGATTTAATGCTAAAACCAAATTGATTTTGAACCATTTTATAAAATTTCAGGAAGAAATTGTGAACCTCACTCTTTAGTTTTAAACAGTAAAGCCATGTGAATCTTGTGTAGTCATCAATAAACAAGAGAAAATAACGTACACCAGTGAAAGAATTAACAGAAGAAGGGCCCCAAACATCAGTATGTATTAAATCAAATGAAAGTAACGCACAAGAATTTGATATTGAAAACAGTAAACGGCGATTCTTACTTAATTGACAAGCAGTACATAGTTTGGAAAGAAAAGACTTTGAAATTGAAACATTACAAGAGTGCAAAACAGAATTTAAAATGGAGTGGGATAGATGTCCTAAACGTAGGTGCCACAACTTAGACAATAGGCTTGTTTGATGGGAGGCCAAGGGAGAGACTTGTGCAGCAGTGCTTGAGGGACCGACGGAGTTTTGTTGTAACATATCAAGATTTTATTCCTAAATTAAGGAATCAATTCCTTTCTTAATCTCACTTAAAGAAATGAATCAATAAGTAAATCCCTCAATTTCAGAGAAACAAAACCCTAAATTATATAGTTGATTAATCTGCAACATTAGGAAACAATTAAACTCCAATTAAGACGAATTTCAATCTATCAACTTAAGGAATTAAACCTAAATAAACTACTTTCTTTTTTCATCTTCGAATCTGACCAAGAAGAGGGTTAGGGTCGTATTAAACCTCTAAGGAAAGTTTTATTTAGAAAAATTTTCACAACTTTCCTATAAATTAAGCTGCCCGATAAAGAGGAAATCGCTCACTCAAGTCCAAGCTTTTCTCTCTTCCTCGTGTTCTGTAAACCAGCAAAGGATTAGAAAGTTCTTACCATGCCAGAACTATCAAACCCAACCTCCAACCACCGCAACCTGCTCAGACCTGGTCGAATTCCTCCTAGGATTTCCTCAACTCCGCCCCAAATGGCCGAGCGATTTTTCCAACAGAAATCCTTCTCTCAGCTGAGCTCCGTCTTACTGTTGCGAACCACTCCTTCCGACCGAGCACGTGAATCCTCCCCTAAAGGCGTAAGGTTCTCTCTGTCTCTCATTCTTGCTTTCTCTGCTTCTTACTTTCACACTCTCTCTCTCTCTCGGTAGTACACCATGACAAGGAAGAAGAAAGACAGTTCAGAATTTTTATTCTGAACCGAACCGGGCAACAATGAATCTAACCGATTCTGACGACCCAAACCGGCTGATCAACCCAAAAATTCGTACATATCCAAACAGATACTTTTGGGGATGAATGAAGAAGTTTAAATATCTCTAATTTTTAGGCAAAAAAGATTTATTCAATGCTTGGGAAAAACAATTAAAATCTTATTCCTTAACCGCTCGGAATCCAAGTAAGCAAAAATATCACATTTTTCAATGTTTTGGGTATGACCATACATCACAAAATCTATATTATTTTATTTTATATTTCTGATATTTGAGCACGCATATTTAGACATTGTCATAGAATTATTTAAAAGATAAAATTTATAGGACATTTGTATGTGTATGAAAACGATAGAATTGACAGAAAGTATGTGATATCAAAAACCTGAACGACAATAAGATGGTGAGCTTGATCGAAGGTTGGAACAAGTTCTAACCAGTATGTGACATCTGAACGAAGGTTGAAACAAGTTCTAACTAGAGGTGATATTTGACCGAAGGTTGGAACAAGTTCTAACTAGATGTGATATTTGACCAAGGTTGGAACAAGTTCTAACTAGAGATGATATTTGAGCGAAGGTTAGAACAAGTTCTAACTAGATGTGATATTTGACCAAAGGTTGGAATAAGTTCTAAATAGAGGTGATATTTGACCTAAGGTTGGAACAAGTTCTAACTAGAGGTGATATTTGACCAAATGTTGGAACAAGTTTTAACTATCTGTGATATTTGACCGAAGGTTGGAACGAGTTCTAACCAGAATGTAACTGATAAGACAAGATTCGGGAAAAAGTAAACGTTGACACTTGCACATATTTTCGATTACTGAGCTTTCTGATAGTTTTTAATTTTGTGACGTAGGTGAGTTTTTATCTCAGGAAGAACTAGCTGTGATCGAGAATTCTCCACAGGCAGGCGAGCATACAGAGGAGGATGTTGTCGTCAGTTTTGAATAAAAATTTAAAGTTATACTTTCATATCGTTTTAAAATGATATTTTTATATGTAGTTGCATTTAAATTTATTTTGTTTTAAGTTTGAATAATTTATTGCATCAACTGTTGAATTTTTATTAAGTACGCTATTGTTTTTTAAAAAAAATTAAGGAAAAGTTCTATTTAGACCCCAACGTATGAGGTCAGTGACCATTTGGTACCTAACGTTTTTTTTGTACCCAATCAAACCCTATCATATAAAACGTTTGCAATTCAAACTCTCCCGTCAATTTTTTAGTTAAAATTGACAGATTCTTTTCAAAATTCTTCTCTCTCTCTCTCTCTCTCTCTCTCTCTCTCTCTCTCTCTCTCTCTCTCTCTCTCTCTCTCTCTATGTTCTTCATCGAATAGTACAAAAACAGAAAATAAAAATTGCATCACACAGAGAGCATGACCCTATTTCTACAAAACACCTCTCTCACTGTCTCTCTCTCTCAACTAGCAAGCATAATTTTCAGAATATAAATGCAAGCTAACCTTCATTTTTAATCCATAAATCAACCAAAGCAGTGGGGAGAGAAACAAAATGGCTCTTGTTAAATTTGCCTTTGTAGGTCTCTGCGTTTTTCTTTGCCTAAGCCTACCGATGTTGGCAAACTCGTCGAAAAAACTCTCAAAACTGCGGTAATCGCCATTATGGCAGTATTTGCTCAACTGGGTTATGGAGTTGGAGAGGATTCTGAGATTTTCAGCTATTTCGGCGCAGGCGAGGCCGAGGAGGAAACCTTCATCGTTGGAAATGATTTTGTGGATGCCTTCGAGGGAAATGGAGTCTTGCCAAAGGCGAATCAGGTGCTTGTCGGAGAGGGAGCGCCATAGATGGAGGAGCTTCGACATTAGGTTGGCGATTTCAAAGGACAAGACTCCGACCAGGTTGGATTTTTTTGGGAATTTCGGAGTGGGGAGAGAGAGAGAGGGGGTAGTTTAAAAATTTTGAAAAGAATCTGTCAAATTTAACTAAAAAACTGACGAGGGGATTTGAATTGCAAACGTTTTATACGATAGGGTTTGAGTGGGTACAAAAAAAAAACGTTAGGTACCAAATGGTCACTGACCCCATACGTTGGGTCTAAATTGAACTTTTCTCAAAAAATTATTATAAATGAAGTTTCATATAATGTTTATTTAGCATTTAATTTTCTAAATATTTATTGTTATTAATTTCAAAATTTCCGCTTATTAAATGATTTTTGTTATTTTCAATGATTTTTAAATTAAGACAATAAGGGTTTTATAAGGATCTAATTTAACCTAATTTGCAAATCAATTTGGGAAAATTTGTTAGGATTTTCAAATTAGAGAAAAATTGAAATTAAATTTTGGAGTCATTACATTTGTAGAGTCTGTTAGTGAGAGAGCCCCCGGGGTAGGATCTGGTGGGAACTCCGATCCTTGATAAGAAAACAGTTTGAATGAAATTCTACGAAAACTGAATTGTCATGACAAAGTTGATTTATGCTAAGAAGATTATGAGAAATTTTAGGAATATAGAAAACGTCCTAGATGGAGATTACGGGTTGGAGTGGGCAATAAGGCAGAACCAAAATTTTCAATGGAGAGAGACTTACCATCGGCCGTCAAGACTTAGTTCGATCCCTGGTACGGGGTGAGATTGAGCAGGTTGGAGCGGTCTTGTGTTAAGTGATGTGTTACTCCAGAGTCGAGCATCCACGGGGCAACAGAGGTTGAGGCGGTCGGAGACGGGAGGGGCAACAATCCGGCAGATTAGCTTGAGGATGACCGGAGCTGAAAGAGTCATAACTGAACTTATGATTCTGATGCTGGTGGTGTTGATGCTGAAAGGCCGATGGATTAAAGGTACGTGACTGAAGAGCTTGGGCTGGCATGTAAGACTCATTCAATCTGTGGAAATAGACCGAAGCAACATGGCCCACCTTGTTGCAGATTTGGCACCTAGGCCTATAGTGGGAGTTGGGCCGATTTGAACGCTAGCCTTGTTGATTACCCGAATCGAAGACACCCTGAAAATGTACTGAAAGGGGCGCAGACCTAGGTCTGTATTGAGGGTTGCTGAACGGTAGGGGAGGATGATGAATGTAACGCCCCTGAACCCACCCCGACTCGGTGCGCTACATTGCTCACACATCCCAAGTTTAAAACGTAGTTTAAAAGAATTATGATAAATTTTAGACTCGATTCGAACCCTCGAAAATAGTGGGAAAACGTGCGTGAAATACGTATAAAAGATTTCGTAAAAGATCGGGTTAAAACATAATTGAAAATCAAAAATTTAAAATAAATAAATAAACTGTTACTATTCATCACCGATCGATTGGTTGAATAGCCGATCGATCGGCAACCTCTCGGGTTGCACGATCAATTTTAACAAAACAATAGCCAATCGATCGGCTGAATTTCGCCGATCGATCGGCAGCCTTGCTGCCTTGTTCTCTGTAACCAGAGAACATGTCGATCGATCGCGCCCTGCACCGATCGATCGGCTACCCCTTTTCATCCCCCTTTTTCCATTCATCAAATCTTCCTCCAATTTTCATTAATTTCAACCTACACCAAGCACTTAGACTCACTCAAAACCTTCCCTAACATATCCCACTTTCCGACACGTGGAAACTTCGAAAACCGACTCTAAAGAGTTAGCGAAAATATGAAAACAGTTGAAAACCAATGTCTTTTATTCTACGAAAAATTGAACAACATAACGTTTAAATTTTCTAAAACCAAAACTTGAAAATCAAAGAGTTTATAAAACGTATTCAAAACAGTTCCAAAACAGTATTTACAACTCTACAAAACCACTGTTATTACACAACAAATCCAATAAAACGACTGAATCCCACAGGCCTCCAAAATAGTTAAGAAACTATACATGATCCAAAAATACCGTTCCACCCACATCTTTTCGAAGATCATGGTCGAGACGCCCCGACAACTGCCCGCACCGACATACAGCGTACATCAACGACTGCGTCCCAACCCTATCTTTCCTCATAGCTCTCACCTGTACAGATGTCGTCACCTACACCACAGAACACAAAACATAAGCCTTCAATTTCCACTTAACACCTTTTCTATTTGACTTTTCAACCATCCTACTACCTTTTGCTTTTCCAATTTGCTTTCCAACGTGAAGTCTTCCCTTCCTTCACTTTTATGTCTTATCATTTTTCCATCTTAGACTTTTGACTTTTCTACCTTCTTTAATAATTTGACTTTTCAACATTCTTTCTCATCCTTTCTCTTTTTGTGTATAATTTCTTTCCCACCAAATTTCCTCATTTTATAAAACAACCTCACCACTTTTCTTTCACCCTTAATTCAACGTGAAGCTCACTAAAATTTCCCTTTGCTATTATCCTTCAATTTACCTTTAATTAAATTCAACTCCATAATACTTCTAACCACTTTATTTTAGAATTTTCTCTCAATTTATCACTTTAATCTTTTACTATAATTCTAATACTTAACATAACCTTAGGACATATGCTAAACCCTCATAACATAATTTATCTAAGGCTACACACGTAAGAATTTCACTGGTGTTACAATGAAAGCTCTGGGCGGCGGCATTGGCTTGAATGGAGCTCGGATTTGGGAACGGAGTAGTAGGGTTCTATTTTTCCAGCCAAAAATCGTAGCTCTGGAGCAAGCTGTAGATCTTTTCTAAAGGGGATTGGTCGGCACGATTCGTGATAGAAGTGATGAACGAGTTGCAATCACTCCCGAGTCCTGCGAGGAAATAGATTACCTGATCACTGTAAGAGACAAACTCCCCAATCGCCGACAGAGTATTGCATAGCGAGGTGAGTTTTTGGATATATGTATTTGCTGACGGACCATCCTTCGACAGAGTATGAAGCTGGCTTCGGAGGTCCATGATCCTGGCGAGTGAAGATGACACATAGATTTGGCCGAGAGCAAGCCAAATTTCACTAGTTGTGTTAAAGCTGATAATTTGTGGCAGTATAGTTTTCGAAAGGGAGCTGAAGATCCAGCTCATAATGAGCTAATTGTAACATTGCCAAAGAGTGGAATCGAGATTGAGCTGGAGGAAGAGGGAATCCAGAATTGAGGGGGAGTAGGAAAAGAGCCATCAAGTATGTTATCAATACCATTTGCTATTACGATGTTGAAAATTTGTGTTTTCCAGATTAAATAATTTGTGGAGTCTAGTTTTATGGTTACTGTTTGGTTCATTGAAGGGAATGGTGGTAGAAAAGCAGTCAAAGGGGTGGAGGGAATTGTAGAACTTGAGGATGTCATAAGCTCTGATACCAAGTTGAGATTTGAGATGAGAAGAGATTTTCAAAATAATGATGGAGAACACGACAGAGAAGGAGAAGGAGCCGAAAAGGAAGAGAGAATTTTGTAATTGTTCTGTTTCTATTTTTGTATCAATCAATCATTGAAATATACATATCATAGATATTTATACTAAAAGGATAAAACGTAATTAAAAGCTAATTAACTATAATTTATATTTGAGAATATATATAACAGCTAATATATATAACAGCTAACAGCAATAAATCCCTTTCGATCAACAGATCAAACCTCATTTGATCAATCTAGAATCACGACATCATAATCAACAATTTTACCAGTTAAGTTGCCTAAAATCAGAAGAGAATTCAAGAGGCTTGTCCTGAATACCAATCTGTCCAGATGTGCTTTGACTGATCACCTTAAATTGGGAATACGATCTAATCGAATCCCGACCAAATATTTAAGAGCCGAACAGAGGATGTACACAAGCGTCCAAACTAGATCTTTGCACTGACTAATTCCAAGTATACCGAATAAATGGTTGGACTGAAAACTGCTCAGACGGAGATGGGACCGTTATCACAGCACCGAAGTATCCTCTGTTATCACAACACCGAAGTATCCTCTCTTAGCACATATGAAAATTCTTCCCTCAATTTTCTCAAGGCCAACTTGGTTTCTACAGAACAGTGATGATGCTCTCAAAGAACTCCACCATGGAAGACCAACACCCCTCCCTTAGTTTATTAATGAACACTATATTAGATTGATCAACAGAATCTAATTGGTTACACACCAGACCACATCAGTGTCGTAATCAAGAACACATTCAATTAGCATCATCAAAATCCAATAAAACGCGAGTAGCTGAACAATTACCATTTGTTGAAGAGTTTAAATGTGCTAACATAAGTCTTGATTACAGCGGCACTCCGTCCAGTGAAGGCGAGGACGATCTAAGATTCTTTTGATTGTCGAGGTCCATCTCATACCAATGGAGGAGCATGATCCCACATCGCTTAGGATAAAAAAAACTGAGTGATTTTATAAATAGGATTCTCATCCTTATTTAATAAAGTGTGTTTTGGGCTAACGGACAATGATGTACGGGGAGCACCGGAGTACTCCTTGATTACAGTCAGTTAAGCACAACTAATCAAGTAAAACGCGAGTAAATGGACGATCACCGTATCCAATATGTTAGCATACTTTAAATCAGCCGAATAATCAATGATAAACAAACGCATTGCCTACACTAATTCCTCTACCGGGTCAGAGCTCCAAATCCAATATAAGTAATCAAATTATTGATCGTTCGACATACCTCAATCATCTCAGGGCTAGCATAGTCCTGAATCACAGCAGCAAGCTGTGCACTATCAACACTATAAGGCAAATTCCCAAAGTAAAGTTTCGTGGAAGCAGTAATCGCCTTTTCTTCAACAGCCACCACTTCATCAGTTACCTCCTGTAGTTCTTCCACCAACCCTTGTTCAAACTCAGCCATTACAGTCTCTTCTTGGGCGACAGCGGCGGATACGCTCAGAATCCGCCATTTCTGCGAAACTGCTGCAAAAGGATGCGAAGAAATCGGAACGAAGAAGCGAGGGGTTGAGATTGTGAGACAACGGAGAGAGCGAATGGAGGAAGAGGCAATGGCGGCAGCCGGTGAGGCAGCCATGGGAACGAAGTGGGGGTAGGGAGTTTTGCAGTGGTGGTTTATGCTGTGATATCGGGTATGGAGAGGTGGTTTGAGCCATTGAATGTGATGTGGGTGGATTATGGCCACTCAGTCACTGATCTTGTCCGGGATAAGGTAAAGCTATTGTTTCACTTTATATATATACATAAACATACATATACACATACATATATCTATAAAATATAACCATGTAGAATCCAATACAATGAAAATGCAGCTCTCCAATTCGACTTTTCTTTCTTCTCGCCATGATTTTCCTTCACTCTCTCCCCCACTTTCCCATCTCTTCCTCCATTAAAACCGCCGTTTCTCTGCCTTGCAGGCTACAACCTCGGACCCCAGATTTTCCATCGTCTCCGCCTCTTCAATCTGTACCTTCGTCTCGCTTGACCCCCATTTTGAGTTTGGGATTAAAATGCTCTACCTCTATTCAATCGGAATCGACCTTCTCTCTCATCACCGATTTGTAGGCAACTCGTGCGCTGTGCAAACTGAGTCAGTATTGCTGAATTCTTCGGCATCAAATCCTGCAAATAACAAGTCCAAAAAGGATAGCCCATTCCGCACTCATTGCAAGTTCGTTGCGCATACAATTGAAAAGCGTTATAAGCTGCATGGTTACCCACGCAGAAAAGAATCAGCAACAGACCAATTTGTCTGTAAATCAAATAACTTCTTCTTCTGAAGTGGATTCCGCACAATTGAATAACACCGAATCAACTCACATGCCTACCTGTACTCCAAGTCAATGTCCGTAGTTGATTGGTTTACTGAGCTCACAACTTCAGCATTCTAAGTCTATTCCAGGAATGGATACAACCTTTAGCCCATCACGTTTGCTCTGACATCACACAATTTATCAATTCTAAGACAATTTCGAACAAAATGATTCACATGTTCTAATTGAACAAATTGGTTCAATTAAGTTGAACAACAACATTCTGTTCATCCCAACATCAGTTGTTGCTTTAACCTCTTCCTTTAATTGTTCAGTCAGGACCTTTCAAATTGGTGTTTTCACTTCTATTTACTTAATATATAAGTCGAAAGACTTCGAAGTTTGCAAGATCAACTAAAGGAATATCTTTGAATCAACGTCACTGCACTATAGAATTGCTTGGTTATTGTTGTCCCATGTTGGAAAATTGGAAGTGAAAGGTCCTATATAAATATTAAAGGAATTCTCTCGATCCTTGAATTAGTTTTTAGAATGAGTTCTACCGCTCGTATTCTATCATGGTATCAGAGCTAAAGGTCTGTACAATGTGAGGACCAACCTAGCAAAGACACGCTAGACGTGGAAGAAAATAAACTTACCACGCTAGACGTATAGGTGAGTATTGTCCCATATTGGAAAATTGTAAGTGAAAGGTCCTGTACAAATATTGAGAGGATTCCCTCAATTCTTCAGCTAGCTTTTGGAATGAGTTCTACCCCTCATATTCTATCCATTATCATGGACGTAAACCAGTCTCTATGCTAATGGATGTCGCATAAAAATATTTTCTGATAAAGACATACAACGTTGTTTTGAAAAGTGATTGAGAAGTTATTATATTTGGCTATCATCAGACCATATATTTCTTAGCCTGTGAATAAATTAAGCCACTTTTTGGCTTATCCAGGGCTTCCTCATTTGGTGTTTTATTCTTATTCTGCTTATTCTTCAATGCAATTAAAGACTTTCAGTGATTCAGATTGAGCATCTTGTAGTGATTCCTGCAAATCTGTTACTGCTTTTTTTTTGTGTTTATTGGAGATTCGATGATTTTGTGGAAGTCAAAGAAGCAGAATACATCCTCTAGATGTAATGCAGAAGCTGAGTTTAGAGCCTTAACTCAAACAACTTGTGAATTTATTTTGTTTATGTTTTTTGGTTGTGAGATTGATTACTTCATCAAAGTTGTGTTGCATAAAGTAGAGAACGAAACACGTAGAAATTGATTGTCATGTCGTCAAATATCAAATTCAACTTGGACATTTAAAAACCCTCCATGTTGCTTCTCAACCTCGATTAAATTTATTTGTTAATTTTTTTATTTTTATTTATTTATCTTCTTTACAAATATTTTAATTAACAAATAAATATCATAAGATTTAATTACTTTAAATTTAATTAAATCTGATTGAATAATGTAGTACAAGCCCAAGGAAAAGGAAATTAAGGTATTTATTTAGTAGAATCCAAGACTTGCCTATGACCGCCTCCGTTTGATTGCTACCATTAGCTTTCCTATTCGCCACCCGTCTCTCTTCCTTCACCGACGTCTGCACATTTCGGTTTCTTTTCTATATATTATCCATCGCCATCAAATGAAGGCGTAAAAGCGAGATTGAGAAGCTGATAAATTGGAGCCCAAGGGAGAAATTTTATGCAAACCCTCCTATTCTTTCATCGCCTTTTCTAATGTATACCTTGAAAGAGAAGGTTTCGGAGAAGCTTTCTCGTCTTTTCGTGGATTCTCCCAGTAGCTCCTCTTCTCCTTCGTCTACCCGGCATGATCCTCCGGTAATTTTACTTGTTTATTTTTATCGCATTGTTTGTTTTCTTGTATATAATGGTTGAGCTTTGCTGATTTGTTTCTTGATGAAACTTTTGAGATCTGGGTCTTCCTGAAATTTCGGTTTTATGATCTGGGTTGAGGTTGGATTTGTGATTTGAATTAATTTGACTACGTGAGTGTTGGAAGAAATGTGTTCGCTATAAACGCTAGTTTATCTGTTTGCATTGGTTTCAATTAGTGCACCTAGAAAGAGTGGTTTTTTCTTCTACTTATCGTAAAATTTTATTGAGCCTGCTGTTCTTTCATTAATGTCATTTTATGATTGACTTTGCTTTCTTATGATTCCTGATAATATTTAAACTATATAGGCCTGGTCAGAAGCTTTAGGAGGGAAATCTTTATCATCCTATTTTTCCTACATTAATCCTTCTAATGTCTTTAGCGGATCCAAATCAGCCAAACAGCACCATGATTTGAAGCCGCTTCAGTCCACGCCAATCGAATACAGTAATATAAACAACGATTTCTTGGAAGAACAATTGGATAACTTTGCAGAATGTGATTCAGTCTGCAGAACAAAGTTCGAAACACTAATTACTCATCAAGAAGATAAGAAATGCAGTTTGGTTGGTGAGAAGAAGGATAAATTAAATAATGAAGGAGACGATGATGATCAAGGAACTGGCGGGAGTACTAGTGATTCTGAAGTATTTGAAGAAGCAATGGAACAACACAGCCCTCAAAAATCTCTTCCAAATTTAACTGACGACTCGGTTTTCATTTCTAGGGACCTTTATGAGTTCTTTTTGTCAAGTCTTCCTAACATTGTGAAAGGGTGTAAATGGGTTTTGCTATACAGGTAAGTTTCGCTCAGATGTTGAATCATCTTGGCCTGTAATTCTATAAATAATTTTGTATTTTTAAGGATTATATCTGGACTGAATGTTATCTGTTTCAAATGAAGGGCAGTACGTTGAAAGATGGCATATCGCTCCGCACTCTTATTCGCAAGAGCAATGACCTTTCTTGTCCTTGTTTGCTAGTATGTTATCGAAAATCATATTCACAATGTATGTATATTCACTTCATTTGATGACAAATTTGGAAATTGTTGAATTCTTTTAGATTGTTGGAGATAAGCAAGGCGCTGTCTTTGGTGGTCTTCTAGAGTGTCCTTTGAAACCTACCGCCAAGAGAAAATATCAAGTTGGACACTTTTTTCCTTTGTTTTTGCCAACGCATGATATTAATTTCACTCGTGAATCTTAATAATGACTCTTACCAAATTTGAGGTGTCCTATACCCTCCTCAATATCACATTTTAACGATTAATTTTGGTGTTTTCGATAGGGAACAAACCAAACATTTGTCTTTACTACCATATATGGTGAACCAAGACTATTTAGACCAACTGGTAAGCATATTGAAGTTGACCCTTCTGAATTTGTGTGTTTCTCTTTTCGAAAATAGTGTGTATTCTGGAGTTTTCTCCTGAAGACGCCTATTGTTCAAATAGTAACATATCAAAATATATACATAAATTAACGAGGATGTAGAAATGTTAAGTGTTGGAGAAATAAGTAGCCTATATATGAAGGAGTTCATTTATTTAGAGGCAACATTTCTGTCTTCTTTTGATTTTTTAATTGATCTTTTGTCTATCTTCTACACGAAGGAGCCAACCGCTATTATTATCTCTGCTTGAATGACACTTTGGCACTTGGAGGTGGTGGCCATTTCGCTCTATGTTTGGATGGAGATTTGTAAGTCAGTTACACTACAAATTTACTCCACTTATAAAATGAAAAAAAAAAAAAAAGAGAGAGAGAATAGGCTAAGGTTGTTTTCTTTATGGACGTAAACTCTTAGGTTAAATGGGACTAGCGGACCATGTGAAACGTTCGGCAATGTTTGCTTGGCTCATGATCCGGAGTTTGAGCTGAAAAATGTTGAGGTAAAGTTTCTCGACCATTTTGATTCTGCATTTGAGCAGCGGATATCAAGTTTTTGGGTGGCGTAAAATTTAAACTGTCTGCTAGATTCAAGCTTCTGCTTCCTTAGGTCTAAATTTTCTTCGTTTTCATTAGTTACCTTGTTCATATATCAACCTATGTTTACTGTCAAGATTGAAAACATGCTATCCTCCACTCTCATCTCAAAAGAGTATGAATAATTCACCATAGTGGTTCTTTCCCTCTCTTCCACGGAACCACGTCAGTATTTGGCAAAAAACTAAATCAAAAGCACACCAAATAACTCTGTTCCATTTGGTATTGTCAAGTCTTCTTGAATGACACTTTGGCACTGGAGGTGGGCCATTTCGCTCTATGTTGGATGGAGATTTTGTAAGTCAGTTACACTACAAAATTTACTCCACTTATAAAATGAAAAAAAAAAAAAAACGAGAGAGAGAATAGGCTAAGGTTGTTTTCTTTATGGACGTAAACTCTTAGGTTAAATGGGACTAGCGGACCCTGTGAAACGTTCGGCCAATGTTTGCTTGGCTCATGATCCGGAGTTTGAGCTGAAAAATGTTGAGGTAAAGTTTCTCGACCATTTTGATTCTGCATTTGAGCAGCGGATATCAAGTTTTTGGGTGGCGTAAAATTTAAACTGTCTGCTAGATTCAAGCTTCTGCTTCCTTAGGTCTAAATTTTCTTCGTTTTCATTAGTTACCTTGTTCATATATCAACCTATGTTTACTGTCAAGATTGAAAACATGCTATCCTCCACTCTCATCTCAAAAGAGTATGAATAATTCACCATAGTGGTTCTTTCCCTCTCTTCCACGGAACCACGTCAGTATTTGGCAAAAAACTAAATCAAAAGCACACCAAATAACTCTGTTCCATTTGGTATTGTCAAGTCTTTTTTTTGATCAAAATATATATTGGCCGGTTTGGTTTTAGCTCGGTTCAATTGAAATGCTATTTGTGGTCTGAGTTGATTGGCTGTCTTAGATCTCTATATTTTGTTGATTCTGCAGCTGTGGGGATTCATACATGCATCACAGTACCTCCCTTGAAAAGAACACTGCACAATATTCGCAGCAGTTTCCTTTCTTTTATTTTTTATATTTAGTTTGTTCGATCTTTTCCTTTTTCTTTTCATCATTATTACTAGGCTGTTGTTTCGCTTACCAAGTTTATCATTCTTTAATTATGTTCATTTTCTTTGACATAAGCTTTGATGATGTGTAATTTGAAATACGGACAACTATATTTCACCTTCTGAGCTCGATTATTTGGGTTTGAGTACGTCGTTCTAGACTTAAACCCGAAAAAAGAAGAAGTAAAAACTCAAATATATGGTTCTGGGTTTATATTAAAGAATGAGTTTGTTCTTCCATTTCTATCAAAACTTTAGTCGTTAAATTGAGACGTGTACTCGAGGAGTTTGCGAGAGTGTGAAAACTAAAAGCATAAATGCTTGGTTTGACGTGAGTTAGAGAAGGAGAGGAAGAACGGGCTACTCAATGCCTAGAATCTGTTTGATCTTTTGCCTGACGGGCAAGTTAATAATCTCCGAACTTTGCATATTTCTTTTTGAGTTGTAGAATTGGAAAAATGGAAGCTCTCTAGAACAGAATGGGATGAGAAAGGAGAGACAAGCTTGATGGATTCTCTTGTTTTTTTGACCAAAACGACAAGAATAAAGATTAAACTCTTTTTGAAAACTGTTTAAACCTATGCTAGGAATCATCTATCATCTTCTTCGTCCAATCTCTCCACTTTGTTCTGCAATTATTCTCCCATGCTGTCATGTCCATGGCTTTTATAGCTAAAGTCCGAGATCTGGGGAGATTTTCAGAACATCCTTAACCAACATTAACTTCTTGCTTAGGTTATATAATCAACTGATTAACCACTAAAACCAGATGGTTACTGAATGTGATGGGTTGGAAAGAGAATCTTCCATAAATCATGTGTTGTTCCATCCATCATCAACCAAGCAATGTGTTGTTGTTCAGTTGTCTGTCCATTCAATTCTATTAAACGTTCTTCTTCTTTTTACTATCATTTACCAATTATTCTCCATCTTCACCTCATTTTATTTTAGATTTACAAAAAAAAAAACAATGGATTTATTTAACTATTCTTTTTTTGATAAATAATAATAATAATTGTTAGAAATAGAACAATAATCTAAAAAAGAAAATACGATGTGGGTCACTAAATTTACGTGAAAAAATCTTTTTAGAAAAAAAATCAAGGGCAAAGAAACAAATCTATTATAAATAATGAAATACAACTGCAATTTTTACGACTCTAATTTACATAAACTTATAGAGCAAACAAAACTTTAATGAGATTCTCAACATGGATTTAACTAGCCTGACCAATATAGAATTTGCGTCGCACCAAAATCTAATAATAATAGTAGTAAATTACTCAAAACATTGAACGACTTTCTCAACTACACAGCTTTCAAACATTTATGTGATGTTAAGGTATAACATTAAAATAAAATGAAAAATGTGAAAAATAATAGTCAATAATAACATCAATCCAAAAATAAGAACAAGGAGATTTGACGTACCTATTCTGCAATATTTTGAAATTCGATTGCGATAATAACATTTTAATTTTGGATAGAACTATTATTCGTAATAATCTTCATCAAACTTGATGTAACTTTAGCATTAGATCCTAATATTCTGATTAAGATTATATTACACGTCCGATTTGGCCAATCACATGTTGCGTCGATATTCATAACTTTATGCAAGTTACGATATTATTTCAATATTGAGCTTACTACTTCCCTTACATATGCAGTGCTTGTGATGTTTTCTTTGTAAATTTATGTTATCCTCAAATAATTTCTTCCTTACGAGTAATTATTTATGACTTTTCACATCAAATGCCTATAAATGAAAAAAAAACGTTAAGTTATAAGGTCAGTGACAAAATAAACCTTAAACTATTTTCATTAACAAAACAAGCCTTAAACTATCATATGCTAACAAGTCAACTCTCCTGTAGTTAAACCCAAACATGGTCAATCGTATTTTTAATTGCAAGCGGTCGATCGCGTGAAGCCGAGATCGCCCGTTCTCGAACATGTGTTGCACTTATTTCAAGTGCGGACGACCACAAAATGTTAAATTGTTAGCAAATGATAGTTTAAGGTTTGTTTTGTTAACGAATATAATTTAAAGCTTATTTTGTCACTAACCCAATAGTTTAGGATTTTTATTGAAAATTACCCCATAAACTACATAATTACTAATGAAAATTGAAATTATTTAGTAGCTGTAAAAAAGAATATTGGGTTGAGAGCCGAGAGGATAAGAAATGAGCAGTGAATGCCAAGGTGGATCAGTCAACTGTTGACCGTTATAACGAGGTTTAGACAAAAACCCCGACAAACATGGTTGCCAGTTCAGCATTTCCACGTCAACAGAATTACACGTGGCCGAAACCCAGTTGTCCTTCAATGTCCAAGCAGAAAACGACCCTTTTAGGCGGTCCGCCTTAACTCTCGGGTTGACCCGTCATTTTGAGACAACTCTTACTGATAAATATAGACGGAGATTGGTTTATTATAATTAACTTTTGCCAACTCATTACTATAAACTCCATTTTCATAGCTAACACAACTCTCTCTCTCTCTCTTTCTCTCTCTCTTCCTCTCCTTCTCTCTCTCTCTCTACCTCTCTGGTTCTTCGTTATTTCAGTTTGGTTCTCATGGAGCTGTACAACAATTTCTCGATGGATTTATTGATATGTTTCGAGGAGTTGAAGGACCATAAATTTGCAGTTCTCCATTGAAGTTTTCTTGAAGCTTTTGAATAGAAAGCAATAAAAATGTTGCAAGACGTGGTTCATCCACCAGAACATCTTCATCTTGTAATTCTTCTTGATGTGTTTCCTCACTCCTTCTCTGTTTTCTGAAAACTTTTCCCGGAAAGTTCTCTTTTCTGCAAGAAAATTACGATTGGGTGTAACTCGATTTGTTCTTGATTATTTCAGTATATACGTGGACATTTGTTTGTTTGTTGGACACATGATTTTCAACAATACATGTTTATATACGTACAATGTCAATAGCTTTCAGAAAATTCTTTTGTTTAAGCATTTACAGTATAGATTCTTGTTTTGTGTTAGAAAAGTATGAATTGTCTGATGACAAACATCTCACATGGATGGAATAATGTGTTGTTAATGTGCGTTTCCATTTTCTGATGGTCTCTTCAAGCCAAGTTATTTGCAACAGAAACGGCATAATCATAACCATTTTAGTATCTCGGGCCTCCACGTGTCGTGTACGAAGAACAGATGCACATCTTTCATAAATTTCTCAACCGTGGTTCCCCATCAAAACCTGACAGATCTTTTCACATTTGAGATCAATTTTTGATGCAAATAAATTTGTTTTCTGATTTTTTTTTTTGTTTTTGATTTTCAGGAAGAAAACTCAAGCCCGATCGGAGCTCGAATCTTCGAGTTCTTCGATCCCGAGTTGTTCTCAGAGACATTACAGAACTCAGAGGTTGCTTCATCTTCAAACTGTTGTTATGAGGAGAATTCCTATGTAACTTACTCACAAGATATGGAAAATAAGATGAATGCTAATATGACTAGCACCGACCATTGTATCAATCTTACTCCCGTCTTTGATCCGCAAGAAGAAATAGATAATTGTATTTCAACTTCCATTGATTTTTCGGCTTCGCCTTCCTTTCCCGTCCCGCCTTATCTTCTGAACCAGAACAATGGATTCGGTTTCTCGTCGGTGCAGCCTCAAATCCGGTCAGTGGAGGTGATCCCTCGGTATTCTACTGATTTAGTGGCTCCTCTCATCGGAGCTCCATTACCGGCTGTCTTCGAAGACGATTGCTTGTCTTCGGCTCCGTCTTATTTTCCGTTGAATCCTTCTTCTCCTTCGTGTTCTTTTCTTGGTCCCCCAATGGCAGATTTCTTCCCGGCTTGTTCGATGGGTTCGGCTGCATTCTCTGCTGAAAGTTCCAGCATTTTTGCTCTTATGTGTCCGGAATTTCCAACCCAAGAACTGGATTATCAGGGAGACAATTGTGGAGTCTACTGTCAAGAGTCGATTCAGCGGATTTTTAACTCGAGTGACCTGCAGGTAATAAAATTTTTAATCTTTCCAAAAAAAAAAATTCATCTTTTTTCTTAGCTATCTTGTCTGAAATTGCCTTGATCGAAGGCGCTGAGCAATGAAAATCAGCAACTCATGGCCGGGAACGGGCATTCGGCTTCTTTGATATCGGATATTTCGAGCTTGAAAGATTCTTCATATAAAGTAGGAAAACTGTCTGTTGAAGCAAGGAAAGAGAAGATCAATAGGTACATGAAGAAGAGAAATGAGAGGAATTTCAGCAAAAAAATTAAGGTCTTCTCATTCCCTCTACCTCCTTCCTTCCAATCTTCAACCTGCACCATGATTTAACTCATCCAAAACTTAATTTTCCCTCTGCAGTACGCCTGCCGGAAAACTCTAGCCGACAGTCGGCCGCGAGTCCGGGGACGGTTTGCCAAAAACGATGATTTTGGAGAGACTGCAAGAGCTGGCAACAGTAATCACGAGGAAGACGATGATGAAGTAGGATAATCATCAAACAAACGAAAAATAATAATATTATTCCGCCATTAACTCTTCTCATCGATCACATAAGATGACTGTAATTCCATTGCAGGTAGGTGGAGCTAGGGAAGAAGAGGAAATGGTGGATTCCTCAGATATCTTTGCTCATATCAATGGAACTCCTTCAAATGCAACTATCATAACCAATCCTGGATTCGAGTTATCCTCCATTTTTTTCGACGCGTAAATACAATTTTGCAGGACCTGTTCGAGCCGAGATTTATCTGTCTTGGTTCAGTAGAAACTAGAATAAGTGGGGGGTTCTTAGTTCTTTTAATACAGATTGAGTCAGGTTCTGAAGAAGCAAGTAAACCAATAATTTTGTAGATGATCTTTTATAGCAATATAAATTGAGAAGAAGAATAAATAAGAAATCATATTTTGCTCTCCAAATGCCTGCTGGAGAGAGAGAGAGAGAGAGAGAGAGAGAGAGAGAGAGAGAGAGAGAGAGAGAGAGGTTTTGGGGAGTTCGGATTTGGATTTACCGAACCGAAATCAGTCTTTTAACATACCAAAACCAAACCGAAAGTTTCGGTTCGGTTTCGGTTCTACAATTTATTTTTTAATAATTTATATAATGTAAATTTAAATTGGAGGAGATAAAAAACAATTAAATATATAGTCAAATATAAAAAAAAAGTATTAGAAAAAATAAAAAACGAAAAGTAAAGTCAAAATTACAATAAATTCTTTTAGGAAATAAAAGTAATATCATAACAAAAGCAATTTTAATTATTAAAAAGATTCTTTATTTTTTATTATTATTTTTTTAATAATTAAAATTCTTTTGTGCAAAACCGGTTTGGTTCGGTTTGTATCGGTTTTGACCGATCCAAACCGAAAATCGAACCTAATTAAGCGGTTCCTACAAAATGAAATCGAAGATCGGTTTTCAAATGGTCAAAACCGATCCGAACCGAACCTATTTCACCGGTTCCGGTTCGGTTTGCACACCCCTACTTTTACTTGAAGATTTGAAAATGTGAACCAAAAATGGAAGGTAAAGCTTTTGGTTTTTCGGTTCCTTTGCACAGTGTAAATTACTGGTGTTCGTAACACCGGTCATGTGCGATACCCATGTATGAATCAAATATTAGACCTTTGTAGTAACCTTTACACAAGTACAAACTACAAGTGATTTGAGAACAATCTTTCTAATATTTGAAATCTTCGATTTGATCGTCTTCGACAATTCTCTTCGCCTCGAATAAACGTAGTAAGTGTGCTAAACGTAGTATATGATAAGATTGTGTACACAACGTCAAAGACGATCTTTTAATTTTGGAGAACGTTTATCTAAATCAACAAGATACTAGAAGTTTCTCTCTAAATTCTGAAAAATGCTGATCCAAATTCTTCTGCAATATCTTCCTTTTAATAATGAGTTTGTAACCCTTTTCATATTAAGATAAAAATAACTTCACAACAATTATAAAAAAAATAATGAGAAAACCGTTACAAAAATTTAAGACATTTTAAGCTGAGTTCAAACAGTTCGAGTTGCGGCTTGCACTAGAATTTTACCCTCGTGCCGCAATTTAAATCTTCTTGAAGTGATTGAAACTTAGATTTCATAAATCTAAATTTAATGAATAATTTTATTAGTTTCTTAATAAATTGAATAAATATTATTATTCAATAAACCATCTAATGACATCTAACAAATTCAATAATATTAAGTTATGACAACTTTTGTCTTCTCTTTATATGAATATATTAAATAATTATTTATCTAATCTTATTTATTTATTATTTAAATAATAGTAGAATGTGACGAAGAGACTAATGAACATATAGTTTTAAGCTCTAATAATATTCATCAACTAATACAAATTATTTATATTAACTAACATAATTATTATGTAGCACCCGGCCTTTTGGCTGTAATTATTTCCCGAATCACTTTGCGAGATTAGTTTAATATTAATACAATATGTGTTGTGTTGGGAACCAAACAAATGTGTAACTAAACAAAACACTAAGTTTGAAATGCATGGAAGGGCAAATTTGAGAGAAATTAAGGTTGGTGGGAGATAGCCAATGGATAGCTGACACTTGGCAGCTTGTTGAAGAAGCTAAGTCCTTCCTCCTACGTGAAATCTGCATTTCACTTCTCTGCTTCTTCCCTTCCCTCTTTGCTTTCTCTCTTCCAGGCGACTAAAACAAAGTACCAAACCTTGTTTCTCCTGCATTCTTCTGTTTCCTTCAACAAAAGGTAAGCATCTACTCATGCTAACAAGTTTGGACAAGTTTAATGTGGGTTTTTACCGAAGTTTAGGGTTATGGTATTTAGAGAAAAACTCACTGTCTTTGGATGAAAACACGTTGGTGTGTTTTCTAAAGATTTGAAACGTGCTGCTGCTGATTCTTCTAACTTATTAGTTAGCATTTGCAGCATTGTTTATTTCTCTCCGTGCTTGTTACAGATCTGTGCATTTCCGAGACTTTCTAGCCAACTGCATCGCGGATAACAGGTAAGTTCATATCTGTAGGTTGGCTCTTAAGGCCCTACATCATGCAGGTACTAGGTTCTCTGTTCTGTCGGGTTGTTCTGGGTAGAAGAGTTAGAGTTATGTTATGAAATGTCTGGCTTTGATTTACTTTCTGTTGTCTTATTTCTGTTGTCTGCTAGTTTAAGTTCAAGCACCGTTCATGCATACACGTTTTCTCTGAAAGACATGTAAATGTTTTCTGTACACTATTTATACTTAACCCAACCATTCTTAATTACAAATCCTGCCACCCAACCTAATTTATGACACATGCACATTAATTAAGCCTTGACATAAAACTCCAAACTGAAAAGATCAAAATAAACATGGCCATTAAAACAGTTAAGAAAGTCACCTGGTCAAACTCGCCGGGTGTTACATCCACCCCTCCTTAAACAAAATTTTCGGCCTCGAAAATTGTACAAACAAAGAGTTCAGGATATTTGTTCAGCATGTCTTGCTGTCGCTCCCATGTAGCTTCTTCAATACCATGATTCATTCATAAGACTTTCACTAGTGGAATTTCTTTATTTCGAAGAGTCTTTACTGCAGATTCCATAATCCTTACTGGTTTCTCTTCATACTCTAGGGTCGGCTCGATATCGATTCCAGTTGGTTCCACAACATGTGCCGGATCACGTATGCATTTCCTTAACATTGACACATGAAAGACATTGTGTACCTTTTCCAGTGATGGAGGCAATTGCAGTTTGTAAGTTGTACTGCCAATCTTTGCTAAGACGGGGAATGGTCCAATAAATCGCGGATTAAGCTTTCCCTTCTTACCAAATCTTAAAACTCCCTTAAAGGGTGAAATCTTTAAGAAAACTTCGTCTCCAACAGCAAACTCAAGGTCTCTCATTCTTTGGTCTGCATAACACTTTTGTCGGCTTTGTGCAGTCATCATTCTCCTCCTAATAATAGCAATCTTATCTGACATCTGCTGCAAAATCTCGGGTCCAAGGAGTTTTGCTTCACCAACTTCATCCCAGTATAAGGGTGATCTACATTTCCTACCATACAACGCCTCGTAGGGTGCCATACCGATAGTGGACTGGTAACTATTGTTGTAGGAGAATTCAATTAAGGACAAATGTCGACTCCAAGATGTCTGAAAATCTAGCACACATGCTCTCAACATATCCTCGAGTATCTGAATTGTCCGCTCAGATTGTCCATCGGTTTGTGGGTGAAAAGCAGTGCTGAAAGATTACTTCGATCCTAATGTGCTCTGAAGACTCTGCCAGAATCTTGAGGTGAATCCTGGGATCACGATCAGAGACTATAGATATCGGAATCCCATGCAATCTGATAATTTCCTGAACATACAGATCAGCAAGCTGGTTCATCGTGTATGTTGTCTTCATGAGTAAGAAGTGAGCTGACTTCGTCAATCTGTCAACCACAACCCAGATGCTGTCATGACCTTTGGGTGTCTTAGGTAATCCTATAACAAAATCCATGGCAATGTTTTCCCATTTCCATTCGGGGATCGGTAAGGGTTGAAGGGTACCTCCTGGGCGTTGGTGCTCTGCTTTAACTTGTTGGCATACAAGACATGACTCCACATACTTGGCAACATCCCTCTTCATATTTGGCCACCAATAATGTAACCTTAAATCCCGATACATCTTGGTGTTACCAGGGTGTACGGAGAAAGAAGATGAGTGAGCCTCAGCCAAGATCAACTCACGCAACTCCTTGACACTTGGAATGTACCATCGATTCATAAATTTCAAAATACCATCATTGGAGAGACTGAGTTTAGAGGAGGCATCATGTAACTTACTCATCATACTATTATTCTCCTTTGAATCCTTCTGTTGTGTCTCTTTGATCTTATCCAAAATAGTTGGTCGAATGGTTAAATCAACAAGTAAAGTTGACAACTCAGGGACTATTTTCAATTCGAACTTCTGAACTTCCTTCCATAATGGTACAGACATGGTTGATACAGCGGGCTGCATTGTCTTAAACATCCTGCTTAAAGCATCGGCTACAGCATTAGCTTTGCCCGGGTGGTATTTAATCTCAAAGTCATAATCCTTAACAAATTCCAACCAACGTCTTTGTCTCATGTTTAATTCCTTTTGGGTTAATAAGTACTTCAGGCTCTTATGGTCAGAAAACACCTCACACTATCGACCATATAAATAGTGTCTCAAAATCTTTAATGCAAAAACAACTGCGGCTAGCTCTAAATAGTGAGTGGGGTAATTCTGTTCATAACTCTTTAGCTGCCTAAAGGCATACACCACAACCTTACCTTCTTGCATCAAAATACACCCCAGACCAACTTTGGATGCATCACAGAAAACACTAAACTTTCCTTCTTCGGTTGGGAGAGTCAATAGTGGGGCTGTTGTCAACTTCAGCTTAAGTGTCTGGAAGCCATCTTCACAAGCTTCAGTCTAAGAGTACTTGGTGTCCTTCTTTGTTAAATTAGTTAAAGGTTTAGCTATCATAGAAAATCCCTTAATAAACTTCCTATAATATCCTGCCAGACCAAGGAAACTGCGGACTTCACTGACATTCCTTGGCTGTGGCCAATCCTTAACGGCCTGAATTTTGGTGGGATCTACTGATATACTCTCAGCAGAGATGACATGGCCTAAGAAGTTGACCTTATCCAACCAGAACTCACACTTAGAGAGCTTTGCATAAAGCTGCTGCTGATTTAATGTCGTCAAAACCACTCTTAAATGCTCTGCATGGTCAGCCTCAGTACGTGAGTATATTAGTATATCATCTATAAACACAATCACAAACTTGTCCAAATACTCACGAAACGCACAATTCATCAAGTCCATAAAGGCTGCAGGCGCATTAGTCAGTCCAAACGACATCACAAGAACTTTATAGTGCCCGTAGCGGGTCCTGAAGGCTGTCTTTGGTATATCACTCTCTTTAACCTTTAGTTGGTAGTAACCCGAGCGTAAGTCAATCTTTGAAAACACTTTAGATCCTTGTAATTGGTCAAACAGATCATCAATTCGGGGTAAAGGATATTTATTCTTAATTGTCAACTTGTTTAGCTCCCTATAGTCAATGCACATTCTAAGAGAACCATCCTTCTTCTTAACGAATAAAACAGGTGCACCCCAGGGAGAACTGCTAGGGCGTATAAACCCCTTATCTACTAATTCCTGCAGTTGAACTTTTAATTCTTTCAACTCAACAGGTGCTATGCGGTAAGGGTTCCTAGACACAGGTAAAGCCTCTGGATAAGTATCTATTACAAACTCAATTTCTCTGTCAGGTGGCAACCCGGGCAAGTCATCCAAGAATGCCTCTGGAAACCCTCGGACTATAGGAATATCTTGTAGTTCTATCCTATTTTTCACCCGATCATCAATTACTGTAACACCCGGGAATTTCTGTAACATACGTAGCCGTAGATTAGATATGTTCTGAGAGCTTCACATAATTCTAGGGTTACGCTAAGTGTTTGATTTTAAGAGTGAAATTAGAAGTGAAATTTGAGTGAAAACTATTACGTTGAATTTGTTTATTAGTAGTTATTGTAGAAATAAATGTAATTGAATTTTGTATGAAATAAAATAGAAGAAAAGGAAAAAAGGTGTTGAAAAGTCAAAGTCTAAAGGAGAAGTTGAAAAAGTCAATAGAAACAAATGGATAGAAAATAAATAAAAGAGAAATAATAAAAAGGAGAGAAAGAATTGAGAACTCACGTGGGAATGAGAGAACAAAAGGGTGGGGTTGATTTATAAAAATAGGAATTTAGGTGGCAAAACTTAAAAAGGAAAAAATGGAAACTTTATAAATTTGATGGGTTTTATGTTAAATTGGAAAACATTTCCTTCTTCCTCCTTTCTTCCCACGAAACCATGGCAGCCATTGTTGAGCTTCTTCCTCTCATTCCTTCAAGGTTTCTTCAAGGTTTAAGGTGAGATTTTAGATGGGTTTTTATATGGATGCATAATAGGGTAGACTATTGTGTTTTTAGTGGGTTTTATTGAGTTTTAGTGTGGGTTGGAAAACCCTAGGTTTGACCTCCGAATTTTCCTTCCCTTTTGCTGTATTTTCTTGTTATTTGGATGGTTTAAACTTGAAATAGGATAGATTAGGTAGTTTATGGAGATAGGTTGAAGTTAGAAGCGAAATAGGTGAAAAATCGGGTTGTTGATCTAAGGTGACCGATTCTGGTTTTGTGTTTTCAGAATTTTTAAGTTGTTTGGTTGGTTAATTTGAGTATTTCAATAGATAGTAGACGTGTAGAGGTTTACGGATTGGGGTGGCGCGTCGAAATCCGATGAAAAACGAGGGAGTTATGGCCGATTGAAGTCGGGCGGTGAAAATTGGTGGAATTTCGGGTTTAGGGTTTATAGTTTAAATTGGTTTGTATAGTTGGTTAAAAATGTGGTTAGTTTTAAGTTTAAGTGTTCCTTAGATTTTCTTAAGTTGATGCTAAGTTATTTTCTCTCTATTTATTAGGTTGTCTAGCGAGTAATTTTACGGGACGAAGTGAATAAACAAGTGCCGAGCAGGACGCCAGGTAAGTAGTGGACGTGTGTTTGTTGCCTTCGGGCCTACACCACAGAACGGTAGGATTTATTGTTTGATAGTGTATTGTTAGTGTTTGAGATTGTTGCTTTGTTTTGATTTGATTGCTTGAATGTTTGGGTAAGTATGGTTTTAAATGTTTGGTTGTGGTTAAGCATGTTTTGAATGTTTTGTGTTGGTTAAGCATTAGTGGCATATGCATGGTTTTGAAAGTGGTCTGTTGTGGTGGCTCCTCGTCGCGAAGTAGTGTCTAAAATATGGCAAGTTTCGGGAGGTTTCCACAAAAGCTGTGTAGTGACTCCTCGTCGCGAAGTAGTGTCTGAAATATGGCAAGCTTCGGGAGGTTTCCACAAAAGCTGTGTAGTGGCTCCTCGTCGCGAAGTAGTGTCTGAAATATGGCAAGTTTCGGGAGGTTTCCACAAAAGCTGTGTAGTGGCTCCTCGTCGCGAAGTAGTGTCTGAATATGGCAAGCTTCGGGAGGTTTCCACAAAAGCTGTGTAGTGGCTCCTCGTTGCGAAGTAGTGTCTGAATATGGCAAGCTTCGGGAGGTTTCCACAAAAGCTGTGTAGTGGCTCCTCGTTGCGAAGTAGTGTCTGAAATATGGCAAGCTTCGGGAGGTTTCCACAAAAGCTGTGTAGTGGCTCCTCGTCGCGAAGTAGTGTCTGAATATGGCAAGCTTCGGGAGGTTTCCACAAAAGCTGTGTAGTGGCTCCTCGTCGCGAAGTAGTGTCTGAAATATGGCAAGCTTCGGGAGGTTTCCACAAAAGTTGTGTAGTGGCTCCTCGTCGCGAAGTAGTGTCTGAAATATGGCAAGCTTCGGGAGGTTTCCACAAAAGCTGTGTAGTGGCTCCTCGTTGCGAAGTAGTGTCTGAAATATGGCAAGCTTCGGGAGGTTTCCACAAAAGCTGTGTAGTGGCTCCTCGTCGCGAAGTAGTGTCTGAAATATGGCAAGCTTCGGGAGGTTTCCACAAAAGCTGTGTAGTGGCTCCTCGTCGCGAAGTAGTGTCTGAAATATGGCAAGTTTCGGGAGGTTTCCACAAAAGCTGTGTAGTGGCTCCTCGTTGCGAAGTAGTGTCTGAATATGGCAAGCTTCGGGAGGTTTCCACAAAAGCTGTGTAGTGGCTCCTCGTTGCGAAGTAGTGTCTGAAATATGGCAAGTTTCGGGAGGTTTCCACAAAAGCTGTGTAGTGGCTCCTCGTTGCGAAGTAGTGTCTGAATATGGCAAGCTTCGGGAGGTTTCCACAAAAAGCTGTGTAGTGGCTCCTCGCGCGAAGTAGTGTCTGAAATATGGCAAGCTTCGGGAGGTTTCCACAAAAGCTGGTAGTGGCTCCTCGTGCGAAGTAGTGTCTGAAATATGGCAAGCTTCGGGAGTTCCACAAAAAGCTGTGTAGTGGCTCCTCGTCGCGAGTAGTGTCTGAAATATGGCAAGCTCGTAGTGGGGCGAAGTAGTGTCTGAAATATGGCAAGCTTCGGGAGGTTTCCACAAAAGCTGTGTAGTGGCTCCTCGTCGCGAAGTAGTGTCTGAATTATGGCAAGCTTCGGGAGGTTTCCACAAAAGCTGTGTAGTGGCTCCTCGTATGCGAAGTAGTGTCTGAAATCTGGCAAGCTTCTGGAGGTTTCCACAAAAGCTGGTAGTGGCTCCTCATCGCGAAGTAGTGTCTGAAATATGGCAAGCTTCGGGAGGTTTCCACAAAAGCTATGTGTAGTGGCTCTTTGTCGCGAAGTAGTGTCTGAAATATGGCAAGCTTCGGGAGGTTCTGCAAGAGGCACCTAACTGTGTATACGTAAGACGTTGCGTGATAGTTGGTTAAAGTGTAAGGCACTTCGGTGCGGGCAACTAAGGCATCCTTTCGGGTGCGGGCAACTAGCATTGTGTGGTCGTGTTGTTGTGTTGTGTTGAGTCGGTTTGTTGAGTTGCTATGGAGTGTGGTGTTATGTTGTCGTGTTGGGTAATGTTGTGTTGCATTGTAGTGCCGAGTGGTGTTGTGTTGTTATGTTAGGATTGTGTGAGGTTGTGTGTGCATTGTGCTTGTTTATATTTGTTATCCCTACTTGCTAAGCGTAAGCTTACGTGTGTGTGTGTGTTCTGTGGTGTAGGTAACGACAGGTGTACAGGTGAGCTATGTGAGTCAGCCAAGACTTGGGAGCAGTCGGAGATGCACGGGGCGTGCCGGTGCGGACAGTTGTCGGGGTGGCTCCACCATGGTCTTCGGGAGATGTGGGGCTTTATATTTGATAGTTTATTTTAGATGTCTGTTTGTAGAAATGATGGAAAAGCGTAACTAATTGAATTTGTTGTATATAGTTAGGTTAAGGGTGATGTGTCGCCCTGTATTTGGAGGTTTTTATATGTGGGATTGTTGAGTGGATAGCTGGTTAGTGAAGTAAGATTATTCTGGATTGTTTGGGATTGGATTGTATGCAGGTATCTAGCATTTTGGAGGCGCCATTTTCAGGCGTTACTTTGCCGAAATTTTCGGGAAGGACGTCGTGGTGCTTAAAGGTTAGGATTAAAGGAGTCTAGGCAACTAGGTATGACCTAAAAGAGTTTTAGGAGATTTAGTTTAAATCCTGCGGTGTTAATTTGATTTTTTTTAATGAGGTTTTAGCGTGCGATTAGTTAGCAAAGTAGCGCTCCGAGCCAGGGTGAGTTCGGGGGCGTTACAATTACGCTAGCTAGAAAACTCTCACAACCATCTTTCAATAACCGTTGAGTCTCTAGTGAGGATATAATCGGTATTTTACTTATTTTTGGGATAGTTTGGAAGGTATACCGATCTCCATTTGGGGGTCGAAACTCAACTAATCCAGACCTACAACTTATCGTGGCATAATGCCTGAATAACCAATCCATCCCTAGTATGACCTCATATCCTCTCATATCGATTACGATCAATTCTACATATAGCTTCTTATCTCCTAAGGACATAACATCGCCTTTCAATATCTGCTCAGAATGTAGGGACTTTCCCGATGGTAACATGACACTAAATGACCTCTCAGCTGGCACGAGTTCTAGTTTATGCTGAAGCACGAACAGGGTTGATACAAACGAGTGTGTGGCCCTTGTATCTATAAGTGTGTAAGCAGAAATACCACAAACCATAATGGTACCTGTTATGACTGTGTGCTGCTCGGCATCTTCATCCTCCATTAAAGCATAAACCCTTGGCGCTACCCTGACTCGATTCGGGTCTTGCGGCAAAGGGCAGTCTCTGACCACGTGCCCAACCTTATCACATCTATAACAGCGGCCAGAATGTAACTTGCATTTGCCGGGGTGGTTCTTCTGACAGGTGGGGCATAGAGGAGCCAGGGGTCGCTTCCCTTTTCCTTGGTCATCATTTGGATTGAAGGGTCTCTTTATACCTTTCTGCTGTTGCTGTGGCCCTCTGTTCAGTTGTGGCTGCCAACCTCTGCCCTGGCGCGGTGGTGGCTGAGTATCCTTGAAAAACTTCCTTGGCGGTTCACATTGTCCTCGTACTGCCAACTCTACCTCTTCCAATTCCAAAGCCTTAGCAGCCACTTTGGAATAAGGTATGTTATGGATCCCTGTAGTCTTCACTCCCTGGAAAAGGCTCGGCTTCAGCCCGTGGACAAACTGGTGAATCTTATCCTCCTCATCATCCACCAGACGGGGAGAAAACCGAGACAGTGCCTCAAACTTACAGATGGAATCAGCCACAGAACCAGTTTGACGTAGTTGCATGAATTCCATTTTCTTGCTGGCCCGAACAACTCGGCTGAAGTACTTGTCAAAGAAGGCAGTCTTAATCATTTCCCAGGTCATAGCTCCTGCATTAGCGGTGCTTTGGATTGAGTTCCACCAATGCCTTGCACCAAGTTCCAGGTGAAAGACAGCACACGTAACCTTATCTCCGTCCTCAACCTTTGCATACCTGAACATGTCCTCCATTTTCTGAATCCATTCCTCAGCATAAACATGGTCTGAAACTCGACCATTAAACGTCTGGGGTCGAAGCCGGTGAAAATGCTCGCCACCATAATCTTGAGCTGCATTTGAACTAGAATTCGCTTGCTCTTCTCTGGCAGTCATCAGCTGTTCGATCTGGCGAGATTGGCGCATGACCAACTCTGTCAACTGAGCAATGACATTGTTGTCCTCATTGGTCTCTCTTTGCTGACCTCTTACCATTTTGAGATTCCTAAACAAACATTCATAAATACATCTTAACTCAATGACATTTACTAAAATCATAAACACTTACAGTTGCTGGAGTGTACTCAGATGACAATCTGTGCTGGGAGGCAGTCTGCAGAATCGATTTTAGAACCCGGTTTTGCTCTGATACCATAATTGTAACAACCCCAGTAAGGGCCGAGACCCATTTCATAACTTTCATAGAATACTTACTCTAAATTACTCTCTGTACCCCTTTTGTTTGTTTTTTTTTGAACTTAAACCGTCTGCATATCTGACAGAATTTTACCCTTCAAGAACCCGACTCCCATAAGATCATTGGCATAAGTCATCACAGAGTAGAACAACTAGACTCGGGCATTTAATCCATAACGTAACCGGGCAGAAGGAAGAAGCCCTCAGAACACTCGACCTCCTCATACTTGAGCTGCTTGAAATCGCAGGCATCTACCAGTTGTTAGACGACAAAACATAAAACTCACTTATGCCGATCGCTAAACGACAAGCACAGAGCTCGCTTCTGCCGGTAGTGTATTTCCATATCATCCGGTTATCATGTGCATCTCACGTGACTTACTTAACATCGTCAGCAAGAGAGATCGCCCGGTGATCAACAATCATTCACCATCCACCGATGACGTCAGCCAGATGATGTCTTCATCCATCAGAGGCATCATCCAGTGAGTAAACACTCGACATCATCCGATGACGTCAACTGGAAGACTCAATCGTTCAACTTCTATCATTCGACATCCGCCGATGACGTCAGCCGGATGATTCATTCATCTAGCTTCTATCATTCAACTCACACAGGTGACGTCAGCCGGATGATACACTCATCCGACTCCTATCACTCAGCAGTAAAACACGATAATCATCAAGCAACTTCAACCAACAGAAAAATATCCCGACTCTCATAGATTTCAACTTGATAGGCATAAACCTTAAACGAATAAAAATCATAGACTCATTCAGGATACGTGAAGCGGAAGACTTAAATAAGCAGATCATTTTATAAACTTTAATCATTCCTCGAACTCAGAGATCAAATAGACAAATCCCAACATCCTAATGTTATAAAAAGAAATCTCATCTTACACAGACTTCAGTCTTTCATAAACCTTACTGACTTAATGTGAACATAACCGCGGGTCAATATCGCCTGCCAGCCACAAATCTCCACCTTGAGCACCTTCCAGCAACCGAGCTTAAACATCTTCATTAACTTTGAGATCCTCACCTGAAAACTTATCACCTACATCATAAGGTTTAAACTATAAGCCTAATGCTTAGTAAGGAATGCAAACTAACATGTATTCATGAATGTACAGTTGAGAGAAAACATGTTCTTGATCATTTATCATTCTTGTTTCTGTTTATCATTTTCATCATATGGATTAAGGGAGAATTTGTGCCGAAAAAGGGGGGTTGACAGTGATTTTGATCATATTCCCTTTCGGGTCGTTTTCATGGTCCCTCTTTGGACTATGGCATACGTCAATCCGCCCCCAACCCTCACTTAATCATGTTGTATGAGATCGTATTCATATTCATTCTCATATCTTGTTCATGGGAAAACATGCTCATAAATCATTTTCATATGCTTGAGAAGTAAATCATGATGCTTGACATGAATGTTCTTAAATCATCAGACTATGGAAATAATCATACTAGACAGTTGACTTCATAAACTCTAACAGAACATCTCATAACATAGTTCTCAAACATCCGTAAATCATCCAAGTACAAACCATCTTACTAACTTAAAACGAACAACAAACACATAACTAATTTAGTACTCTTAAGATGTAGGGTCCTAGTGGCCGGAAATCTTAATACATTCACTTACCTGGTTTCTTTAGCAACTTGAACTCCTTTTCTTCAGACTTCTTCACCTAAAACATTTACATTACAGTAGTAAAAATTAAAATCCTAATAGTCCTAATCACAAGTCATCCTAGAATCTAATAGCTAAAGTCATTCCCGAATCCCTTAGTCTAGTTCTCTGTGTGCAGTCTGAAATCCAAAACCAAAACAGCCAGGTTCAACTATCGATTAATCATGGTCGGTTATATTAAATGTCCAGAATCGATTCAGAAATGCTATTACCAAACACCGATTATAAATGCTCCTATTATTCAGCCATTGAAGAATCTTGAAGCATTGGGTTCTAGTTGAAAACTGAGTTTCAAATAACTACACGGCAACTACTGTAACGCCCGGGTTTTTCGGGTTTCCGCCCTTAAGGGTATTTTCGTAAATGAGCAAATTAAGATTATTCCTCGAGCGGGATATTTCGCTAGGATCCTAGTAATTAATTATGAGGGTTTGAGAAATAAAGAAAATTTCTAGGAATCTAAATTAATAACGCCCGAATTTTTGACTTTTCACTATATAGACTTATATTAGTAAAAATAGTAATTTAAGCCCGTTTTGCGAACGGGAAGTTCCGTTAGAACCCTAATGATTAATATGGATTCTTAGAGGAATGAGTAAAACTTTAGAAATCCAAATTGATAAAGTAACGCTAGAATTTTCGTTATTAGTCCTATAGTGTTTTAATTCGTAAAAATAGTAAACTAAGCCCGTTTTGTGAACGGAGAGTCTTTTTAGAACCCTATGACTAAATTAGAATAATTGGATGAATAAGAAAATTTCAGAGAAACCAAATCGCTAGTTGAAATACAGAATTTAGCATAGAATTGAGGGAAGGGCATTTAAGTAATTAGGTATGGAAATTTTAATAAAAACAAATAACCCCCCCCCCCCCCCCCCCCCCCCTTTTCATTTCTCTCCTTCACGCCAGAGAGCTCTCCCTTTTGCTCTCCTTCTTCTCCCACGGCCGATGCTTCAAACGACGATCAACGGCTTCCCTCTTCCGGTGATTCTTCTGATTTTCTTCGACGATTCAACCCTCTAGGTAAGACTCTAGCGTATTGTGGGTCTAGTTGTTAATTTAGGGTTGTTATTCGTTAGTTTTTATCGATTTAGGGTTTGTGTAAATTTATGTTTTTGGTTTGAAATTGTTAGTTTTGAGGTGTTTATGATTATTGGTGATAGATTAATGATTATTGATGATTCTTAGATTTAAAATGGATATAGGGTTGGATTTTGGTGTTTGGGAAATACCGTTTTAATGTATATGGAAAATCGAGATTTCTAGGCTTGATCGTTATTTGTGGTTTGGAATTTAGCTATGACATATTAAAGTAGACGGTATGGATGACGTATAGGCATTTGAATTGTTGAGATCGGATGTCGGATTATGGAGGAAATTGTGTTTGAATGTGCGCACTTAAGGTGTTCGATAAATTGCCTGAATGGATATTTGTATGGATTTGGATCGAAATTATGAGAAATTGAGCTCCGATTTAGTTATGGATGTGAGAAATATGTTTTGAGGTGTCGGTAAAGGATTAATGGCACTTGTGTTGTTCTTACGAAAATGAGAGTATGTAACACCCCTAATACCGTACCCATTTACCCGTATAAATTTTTCATTTCTATTTTACATTTTTAAAATAAAACTTTAAAACCTAACGTTAAAGCGGAATTGAAATCGAAACCGAAACCGGAATCGAAATCGAAGTTCGTTTGGTAAATCGTTTCAAATATAAACTAAAACTATTAATAAATAAAACTTAAAACATTTAAATATTTAATAAAAACTAAAGGAGGGGCAGAATCAGAAATGGGGCTGCCAAAAGGAGGCAGCGATCCTCCTTCAAACACTCCAGCACTTCAACGCACTTCACCATTCTTTCATGCTTACACTTCAACGATTTGCTCTCTGGAATCCGATTTCCAGAGAGCAAAACTTACACTTCTTCACGCCAACAATTACCATAATTTACCACCTAAATCAAATCAATTAAACTAAAACGTATTCTAAGTTCAATCGACTCGAGTCAGGCTTTGCGAAATCCGACTGCGTGGATAGCTCTAAAAACCGAGCTATCCGTAACAACCCACAAACAATTCATAACACTTAATTTAAACAACCAAACAGTTCCAGAATTTCTATAACGTTTAAATAACGGTTCTAAACCAAAACATTTCATAACGTTTATCAAAACTGTTTATACCAAAGCGTTTTACATACAATTACCAAAACGTTATCTAACCCCTATCCAGATCCAAACAACCTAAATATTCTATACAATTATCAGATCAAAACATCCCAAAATAACCCCAGAGTCCATACATACATCCCCACGGGTCATATCGCGCCTCGACTACTCAGCGCACTCCCACGAGCATTATCCATCAGCTGCTCCTACATCAGGAGGAGGAATATCATTCTCACCTGGGTCAACGTAACCTAGAACGTCACCTACACCATACAGACACATATGAGATATTGAAATCTCAGTAAGCTACGTAAATGCAGATGCATGCGTGCGTATGCCATTCAGAAATCATGCTCAGATTCAGATTACAGATACAGAATTACAGATTACAGATTCATTACGTCACAGACAGACAGAATTGTCACCGAAACCTCTACCCACTAAGCGGAGAGGGCCCATCCAGCGGTCGGACTACCCTTTCCACCTAGAGAGGGGGGGTACACGCTTGCAACACGCACAGCCGTGCCTGAGCCCCATCCCGCGTGACCAGAAACAGACAGATTACGTTTATTCATTCAGATTTCGTTACAGATTTCATTTCAGATATACGTTCCTTTTCTTAAAAACACGTGCAGAAATTCATTTTCATGACTTTCGAAAACCGTGATGCATGAACAGTTCATATCGGCAGAAAGTAAACAAACAGTTCATATCAGCAGACAATATAACATAACCTATAAACAACTAACCTAACTACCCAACCTAAACAACGTAAAACAAGGAACCCTCAAGGATCCTTGATACGACGACGAAGTATGGTGTAGACCTTTCGGTCAAGCAAGTCACGAGAACTTACCTTGAGCGCGCTGGATCACAAGCTTCGTCCACTGGAGTCGCGTGTCTGAGGTAAAACACGATATTTGCCGTTAAAACCGAGTTAAGCTATTAAACGTCCAAATTAACAAAACCTTAACTAAAGATATTTCCTAATGCCTTAATTCGCCTAATGCCTTAATTCGATTTATTAAGCTAATTCATCGAGCAATCGAACTTTTTCCGAAAACCCTAAAATTCTCGGATTTTTAACTTTTTCACAAATCGATTTATCTTCGTCCGATAATGTCCAATACGTTCAATACGTACTTAGTCAAGGCTAACCTATTAATTACGAGCCCTAATTCGACATTTTTATCGAAACCCTAATCGAAACCCTAACGTTAAATCGACCTAAAACTTGGAATTTAACGCTCAAAGACCGAACCTACATACCGAGGGTTGCGAGAGGAGAAGAAACCGTGAAGGACGGAGGAGGAACGGAGGTCGGACGGAGCTCGGATTGAAGATCGGCGTCGGCGGCCGAGAGACAAAAACACTCTCTGTTCGTGCGATCCAGAGAAGAGAAGAAAGGAAGTGAGGAAAAAGAGAGATTTGTGATGTTTAAATAAAAATTGATTTGCAAATTACCATTTTGCCCTTCTCACTTAATTCTATTCGTTTCGTCGTTCGTTTCGTTAATCGTCCAACTATTCAGATTCTCGAAAGTTCCATATTTTGCCAATAACTTCTATTCATTGCCAGGGATTTATTAAAACTGTCCGTTCGCAATTTGGACCTCGTTCGCTATTTTTACGAGAACGTCTTTTACATTACGAAAAGTGTATTTACTCGGAATGTAGTGTTTGATCTCCGAAAATTCCCGTAATTTCCTTAAAATTCTTATTATTCGTTAGAATCGTAATGACGCTTTCTTTTTGTGAATCGGACCTGATTTGACATATTTACCAAAAATGCCATTAAATAAGGAAACGATAATATAACATAATATATCCAAAAATCCGTACAAGCCGGATATTACAGAGTAAGTTATCCCGAGCGAGTGCTAATGTAATGTTTTGATGTTTAGGTTTTTCAGGTTCCACGGTTAAGAGTTCGGATAGAGACAAATTGCTAAGGACGCCAGGTAAGTAGTGTATGTTTACGTGTCGCCCTTTTGGCCTACATCTGTAACACCCAGGATTTTTTTTAAGGATAAAATTGGAGAGAAAATAAAATAATAATAAAATAGTTGTTTTAATTAATTGAAAAGAAATAGCAAAAAGAAGGAAAAGTAACAATAAAAAGGTAAAATAATTAAAAGTGAATTAAAGACGAAATTTAAAGAGGTTTCGTTGAGGACCGAATCTACGGGAGGGCAAAATGGTAAATGACAATTTTTATTAATGTTATTTTTATTATTTTGTTTTTGTTTTAAAAGAAAACATTTAAGTTTTCTTTTAAAACAAACGAATGGCTTCACGAAGAAGCCATTCGTTCGTTTTCTCGCGGGCAAGAACAGAACAGAGGGGGGGCTAGAGAACGGCGATTGACGGAGCACGAAGATTCACCGGCGTTTCAGCGATTCTCCGGCCAAGCGTCAGAGGCCAGCAACTCCGGCCCGTCTCCTTGCGCAGGCTGACAGGTAGGGCTCGATTTCTTTTTCTCTCGTCGCCCTGTTCTGGCCCTGTTGGAGGCCGAGAGTGATGAGCTCGATCGAGCCTCGATCACCAGCCGTTTTTGGCTGCTCTCAGCGTCGAATTGCTGAGCTTAGTGTCAGTAAGGATAACCGGGCAATGTGGAGCTCGGATTTGGCTAAAAACAGAGAACCCCGTTCTCTGTGCTTCAGGTTTCTTGGGGGAAACCTTGATTTTTCTTTATGCTAATTGAGGATATATGTGGTTGATTAGTGATGAATTGAGTGAGAATTTATGGAAAAATCGGAAATGAGGATTTTCCGGGTAAAGGGCAGTTCGGGTTTTTGCCATTTTGACCTAGCTAGGGTTATTTGTTTTGAAATTCCTTTTGGCAGGTTAAAATAGGTTATTAGAGGAGTATGTTGCCACTGGAATCGTTCGATTCCGATATCCGACGCAAAAGTTACGCGTGTTTGAAGTTTCGGGTCGGTTTTTACCGAACCCAAATTAGTGGCCCGTTTAGTTAGGTTTTATTGGGATTAGGCTAGAAATAGTAGTTTGAGAGTAATTAGTGAATGAAGGCTTGATTTTAATGATTTGATGAATATTTATCGTAGGTCGAGCCGTAGGTGGACAGGAATTCGAGTATTCTGAACGGGCTAGGACGCCAGGTAAGTAGTGGATGCATGTTTGTTGCCTTCGGGCCTACACCATAGAACGGTAGGGATTGTTTGTTTGATTGCTATGTTTTAAATTCGTGTCATGCATTGTGTTTCATGCATCATTGTTTTCTAAACTACGAAACCACGTGTTTTGCATGCTTGAGTGGTGAGAATGAAACGTAAAGATAAGAATTGATTGCAACGTGGTCTCGGAGTAGAATAGCTTCGTCGGGCTAGTGGCTCGTTGAGCATCCCGCGAGGGATTCTATTCGAGATGCTATGCTAATGTACGTAATGTATCATGAGTATGAATTCCTCGACCTGTTCGTGCTTGAAGTGCACGATGAGGATTCTACGATCGATTGGGGGAGATTCGTGTTGGCTGTCCTGGACCGTGTTGGAACGTGTGCCTCCGGTCTAGCTCCGTGGGTCAAGGCGTGGCCGTCTTGGACTGTGTGGGGGCGTGTGCCTACTTGATTCACCTGAAAGTGAAAGATAATTGCAACCGAAATGAAAAGAAAGCAACAGAGTGTGTAGAAACTGCATGTTAGGGTTGAGCCGAGCATTTAGTGTGTTGTTGTGCATTCTTTCCCTACTTGCTAAGCGTTAGGCTTACTTTTGTGTTCTATGGTGTAGGTGGTGAGTTTTTATAGGTGCGGTAGAGGAGACAGCCAGGACTAGGCAGCAGTCGGAGGAGTACGAGGCATGCCGGTGCGGGTAGTTGTCGGGGCGCCTCGACCATGGTCTTCGGAGAATGTGGGTTTTGTATTTTGGTAGTATTGTAAATGTCTGCTTGTGAATTGATGGAAATGTGTAGTTCTTTTTGGGTGGATGTCTTATGTGTGTAGTTCTTTTTGGGTGGATGTCTTATGTGTATTTGTTGTAGATAATCATAGTTAAGGGTGATGTGTCGCCCTGTACTGTGAACTTTCTTCACTTAGGAATGTTTGTATTTTAGTTTCCCTCTTTACTGCTATTTGGAGATTTCTCATGCTGTATGCTGGATAGTTGGTTAGGAGTATTCTGGATCTGTTTGGAGATTTATTTATTGCAGGTACCTAGCATTTTGGAAGCGCCATTTTCAGGCGTTACTTTGCCGAAAATTTTGGGAAGGACGTCGTGGTGCGTATAGGTTAGGATTAAAGGAAATTAGTGAGTCTAGGCAGCTAGGTATAACATAAGAGAACTACGTGAGATTTAGTTTTTTTTAAATCCCGCTGTGTTAGTTTATTTTAGGTTTTGGGGTTTATGAAAATTATGCTAAATTTAGTTTTAATTGTCGTTTTCATCGGGGTTAGTGTGAGCCAAGTAGCGCTCCGAGCCAGGGTGGGTTCGGGGGCGTTACAACATCACAGGACGTTAGGATTTGTTTGCATGTTTTATGTATGTTTAGCCTATGCATCATGTTTTAGAAACGATATGAAAATATTTTATGTATATGTTTTAAAAGTATAACGTAGAAAATGTAAAGTGTCTGAGGGAAGTGGTTCACCCTTCAGATGTAAATTGTGGAACGTCCAGAAAATGTATGATGTCCGAAGGAAGTGGTTCAACCTTCGGATGAAGTTGTGGAACGTCTAGAGATGGAGAAACTAATCCGCCCTCCATTGGTGGAGGATTACACGAATGAATGATGGAAACGAAATGAATATGTACGATGAAATGAAACGAAATGATTATGTACGATGAAATGAAACGAAACATTTATGTATGATCGAAACGATAGAAATTGTATATGTTAAGTTAAATGTTTTAAATTCATATTGTCACTCCTTGCTAAGCATTAGGCTTATAGTTTGAGTTCTGTGATGTAGGTGAAGAAGAACAGGTACGGTGAGTTTCACGAGCATGCTAGGATTGCGGTTGGAGGAGTACGACCATGGCGGCAACACGGCAACATTGTTAGGGCGATTCCGACCGTGGTTGGTATGAGTTAGGAGTCTATTTTGTTTGGGAATGATTAGGAAGTTTTGTGTATGTGTATAGAAATGTGATGGATGAAAGTATGAAAATGTTACGTATGTGGATCGAATGGTTTTGATAGAAAAACGTATGAAAGTAGAATTTTGATGTGTATGAAGTGGTAGTAGAATGTCTAAAATGTGAAGTCTTTATTTTGGAGAATATACTGGATTGTTTGGATGTTTTTAAATTTGTATGGATACGCTCGGTTTCTAGAGCGATCCATGCAGTTTGTTTTCATGATTTTGAACAAGTGTTCGGGTAAGTTTTTGAGTCGGGACTTCTGGGGTTTTGAACGATTTTGTGTTTAATGTGGTCGGGAATGTTTATGGATAGTTTAAGGTGAATGGGTAAGGATTTGGAATGAGAAAAATGGCAAAATGGTGGAAAAAGAGAAAAAGGGGCGCAGAGGTGCGCGGGCTGGGCGTGCTGTGCGCGCGTCCAGGGGTGCCGTCGCGATCGGTTCGCGCCCGTGAGGCGAACGATCGCCGAAAACGGCCGTTTTTAGTCAGGATTCCAGAGAGGGTGGCAAACATTCGCCTTTGGTGGCGAACGTTCGCCTTTGACACGTGATTGACACGTGGGAGGCGTGCTGCCTAGGCGCTGCGCGCAGCAGCGGCGCGCGAGCGTGCGCCCAGGGCGTTGCGGGCGCGCCACACCCGACTCCAAAATGACTTTTTACGAAATTTGACTTTTCAAAACACGTTTCGACCCGACCCTTTTACGATACTTTTTAAACGTATTTTACGGGCGACCCCCACGTATTTTAAAGGATTTGAAGGGCCCAAAAACCGAGTCGATATTTTACTGAAAAATGGTTTTAACCTCGTTTTTAATGTTTTAAAAGTCGACGAACATTACGCCCAATGTGTTAAGTGAAAGTTAGATTTTAAATGGGTCGTCCCAGGTGGTCATTTGTCTATTTCCGTTTTATTTTAGAACGTTGAGTAAAAAGAAAAATTTTACGTGAAAATCCGAGGGCTTGGTTTAAAGTTAAGATTACGTCATGGTCAAGTCTTGTGACGGCCCTACGGGGATGGGGTCGTTACAACTACATTGACTAAATCTTACCTCGAACGTAGGTTGGAGGAATCGATCGTCAAAGAGAGAGTCGCTGGC
Source organism: Begonia masoniana (assembly GCA_022432975.1). Classification (NCBI taxonomy): domain Eukaryota; kingdom Viridiplantae; phylum Streptophyta; class Magnoliopsida; order Cucurbitales; family Begoniaceae; genus Begonia; species Begonia masoniana. The sequence continues at coordinate 17,917,444 of CM039505.1, read as the reverse complement.
GGATAGGGAGACAGCTCGGGGAAATGAGAGAATGCAGAAGGGAATGTCGGATACAGTGAGGTTTAAAAGTTTCCATTTTCTATTTATACTTAACCCAACCATTCTTAATTACAAATCCTGCCACCCAACCTAATTTATGACACATGCACATTAATTAAGCCTTGGCATAAAATTCCAAACCGAAAAGATCAAAATAAACATGGCCGTTAAAACAGTTAAGAAAGTCACCTGGTCAAACTCGCCGGGTGTTACAATAAGAGACTGGCCAAGGCCGAGGAATGCAAGCGAGGTACGGAGCTTTATCGGACTAGCTGGTTATTACAGGAAATTCATCAAGGGATTTTCTGTGATAGCGAAGCCTATGACCAGCTTAACAAGGAAGGAAATCAAGTTCAAGTGGTCCGAAGCATGTGAGGTGAGTTTTCAGACACTTAAACAGAAATTAACCACTGCTCTTCTGTTAGTATTGCTAGTTGAAGATGGCAAGTTCATCGTATACTGTGATGCATCCAAGATAGGCTTGGGATGTGTATTAATGCAAGAAGGGAAAGTTGTAGCATACGCATCCAGACAACTGAAGAACCACGAGCAAAACTTCCCTACTCACGATCTTGAGTTAGCGGCAGTTGTGTTTGCGCTGAAAGTATGGAGACACCACTTATACGGACAATCATGCGAGGTGTTTTCTGATCACAAGAGTTTAAAATACATATTCACTCAAAAGGAGTTAAACATGAGACAAAGGAGGTGGTTAGAATTTGTAAAAGATTATGATGTTGAGATTTAATACCACCCAGGTAAAGCTAACGTAGTAGCCGATGCATTGAGCAGGATGTCAGATACTATGCAACCAGCTATATCGGCCGTGTCGATGCCTTTGAGGACTGAGATACAGAAGTTCGATATAGAGATAGTTTCTAGGCTGTCGGCCATACTAGCAAACTTGACGCTACGGCCCACCGTCCTGGACCTAATTAAGGAGGCCCAGAAGACCAATTCAAAGGAGATGGCTGATATAGTGAGCAAGGTACCAATGGTTTCTTCCGATTTCAGTTATTCGGGAGATGGTATTCTGAAGTTCAGGGATAGATGGTATGTTCCGAAGGATGAAGAGTTACGAAAGAACATCTTGTCGGAGGCTCACTCGTCTTCTTTCTTTGTGCATCCTGGAAGCACAAAGATGTATCCGGACTTGTAACTTCACTTCTGGTGGCCGAATATGAAGAATGAAGTGGCCAAGTATGTGGAGTCTTGTATGATATGTCAACAGGTCAAAGCTGAACATCAACGACCAAGTGGAACGCTTCAACCTTTTCCGATTCCCGAATGGAAGTGGGAGAACATCACAATGAACTTTGTTGTTGGCCTTCTAAGGGCGATAATAGCATTTGGGTCATAGTGGACAGGTTGACGAAGACGGCCCATTTGCTACCTGTGAAGACGACATACTCCATGGATCAGTACGCAGAGCTGTACATCAGTGAGATAGTTAAGCTGCATGGCATTCCTGTGTCGATCGTCTCAGATCGTGATCCCAGATTCACTTCCAGGTTTTGGAAAAGTTTGCAGAACTCTTTAGGTACGAGGTTGGATTTCAGCACGACATTTCATCCACAGACTGACGGACAATCTGAAAGAACAATCCAAATACTCGAGGATATGCTAAGGTCGTGCGTGCTGGAATTTCATGCTCAGATATTTGCCACTCGTGGAGTTTGCCTACAACAATAGCTATCAGGCTACAATTGGCATGGCTCCTTATGAGGCTCTTTACGGCAAAAAGTGTAGATCCCCATTGTATTGGGATGAGGTCGGAGAAACCAAGCTTATCGGCCCTGAGATATTACAGCAGATGTCCGAGGTGATAGCTGCTATCAAGCAACGAATAAAGATTGCTCAGAGTCGACAGAAAAGTTATGCGGACCATAGGAGGAGAGACTTAGAGTTCGCTGAGGGCGATGAAGTATTCCTGAAAGTGTCACCTTTCAAAGGCGTGATGAGATTTGGCAAGAAAGGGAAGCTCAATCCGAGGTTCATTGGACCTTTTTCCATCTTGAAGCGTGTGGGAAGTATGGCTTACAGACTACAGCTGCCAGCTTCTATGGATGGAGTTCACAATGTTTTCCATGTTTTGATGCTGAGGAAGTGTGTACGAGATCCAACTCAGATCGTGGAGCATGTGGACTTTGATATCATGCCGACGTTGACATATGAAGAAAGGCCTATACAGATATTGGATATGTCACTCAAGGTGCTGCGCAACAAGGTAGTCCCATTGGTGAAAGTTTTATGGCGCAATCATAATGTGGAGGAAGCCACGTGGGAAAAACAAGAGGATGTTAGGGCCCAATATCCGAAGTTATTCGTTTAGGCAAATTTTGGGGACAAAATTTCTGTTAAGGTGGGTGGAATGTAGCACCCGGCCTTTTGGCTGTAATTATTTCCCGAATCACTCTGCGGGATTAATTTAATATTAATACAATATGTGTTGTGTTGGGAACCAAACAAATGTGTAACTAAATAAAACACTAAGTTTGAAATGCATGGAAGGGCAAATTGGAGAGAAATTAAGGTTGGTTGGAGATAGCCAATGGATAGCTGACACTTGGCAGCTGGTTGAAGAAGCTAAGTCCTTCCTCCTACGTGAAATCTGCATTTCACTTCTCTGCTTCTTCCCTTCCCTCTTTGCTTTCTCTCTTCCAAGCGACTGAAACAAAGTACCAAACCTTGTTTCTCCTGCATTCTTCTGTTTCCTTCAGCAAAAGGTAAGCATCTACTCATGCTAACAAGTTTGGACAAGTTTAATGTGGGTTTTTACCGAAGTTTAGGGTTATGGTATTTAGAGAAAAACTCACTGTCTTTGGATGAAAACACGTTGGTGTGTTTTCTAAAGATTTGAAACGTGTTGCTGCTGATTCTTCTAACTTATTAGTTAGCATTTGCAGCTTTGTTTATTTCTCTCTGTGCTTGTTACAGATCTGTGCATTTCCGAGACTTTCCAGCCAACTGCATCGCGGATAACAGGTAAGTTCATATCTGTGTGTTGGCCCTACATCACAGAGGTACTAGGTTCTCTGTTTTGTCGGGTTGTTCTGGGTAGAAGAGTTAGAGTTATGTTATGAAATGTCTGGCTTTGATTTACTTTCTGTTGTCTTATTTCTGTTGTCTGCCAGTTTAAGTTCAAGCACCGTTCATGCATACACGTTTTCTCTGAAAGACATGCAAATATTTTCTGTACACTGTTTAAAATTAAGCAAGATAAAATCTGACTGAAATGTACTGGTTAAGTGTGAGACGGGGACTGGCCGCAGATCTGTTTTTCTGTACTGTACTGTATAAATGTTGTGCCTGTCGTGCACTTGCCAGTTCCCCTATAAGCCCCACTTATACCCCACTGCCACTGAAACGTAATGTACTGTACTGTCACTGAATTTCTGAAAAACCGCATGCATAGCATATGCATCACTGCATTTTATATGTTCTTACTGAGCTTTAGGCTCATAGATGAACTCTCTGATGTAGGTACTGAACCCAAAAATGAGGACTTTGTGTCTCAGTCTGATGACTAGGTGGCTGGTGGCTCGAGCTCTCGGGGTGGCTGCTGCAGTCAGACATATTTCTGTCCCGAGGTTTAAGTTTTTTTAAAGTGATGTGCAAGTCTGTGAAACTTTACTGAGATTCTCCTGTTTTGTTTTTAAACTTCAGCCGTCGTTCTGTGTTTGTTTTAAAAACTTCTGTTTTTGGGAAATTCTGTAATTATATGTTAAGTTCTGTACTGTCTCTGAGATTTTGAAACAATGTATAGATTCTGTGTCAATGTTTAAAAACCGCTGTATTTGACAGTTAAGTTTATATTCTAAAGTATTCTGGAATTGTTTGGGATATTTTCTGTTAATTTGTGTATGGATGATTTCTGGTTTTGGAACTATCAATGCAATTTGTTTCTTTAAATCTATCAATTGTAAAGTATGTTTTACAATCTTGTTTAGAATCGGGTATTGAAAGTCTACAATTTTCATGCCTTCTGCTGTGCTGTATTTGACAGTTGGATTATGTTCTGAAGTATTCTGAAATAGTTTGGAATATTTCCTATTAGTCTATGCATGGATAGCTTCTGGTTTTAGATTTGTCCATGCAGCTGGATTTTCTTAAGTTACTGTCGTGTTTTCAGACATGTTCAAAATCATGTATTTTTAATCGGTTTTGAGGTTTAAAACTATGTCTTCCGATTGCACTGTTCACATCCACCGATTTCTTTGTTCACCTTGTTGTAGTTTACATCCACCGATCACTGTTCACTTTTGTCTTATAATATCCACCGCCAAACAGTGTTTCTGCCTTAAGCTTTCTTCTGCCGATTTCGTATAATGCCTGTATCTTCCGGTTGACGTCATCCATCTTCCGGCTGACGTCATCACCTCATCCGATCTCATCTGCTGCCTGCATCTTCCGTCTGACGTCATCTCCTCTTCCGATGACGTCACCCACTACTTACATCCTCCAGTTTCATCTGCTGTCTGTATCTTCCGATTGACGTCATCCATCTTCCGGTTGATGTCATCACCTCATCCGAATTCCGTCTGCTGCCTGTATCTTCCGGCTAATGTCACCACTTCTTCAGCCCAGTTTTACTCAGCCTCTTCCGCTAACACTGTTCGTCTTTTGTCGTATCTGAATCCACCGATAGCTTTAATCTTTCGCCTAACGTCATCCTTACTTCTGTCTTTGCAAATGCATCTTCCGCCTGACGTCAGCTCGCATCCTCCACCCGATTTAATTGTATCACCCGCCTTGGTTCATTTACATCCACCGATTGCACTGTTTCATTTCTCCTTGCTTCCAATCTTCCTGCTCTTCCTACTCTCCTTCTGCCATTTATTATGTAGTCTAGTTTTTAACTATTTCTTTTCTCTGTTTTGATTCCAAATCCCGAAAATATTTTCCTTCTCTGTTAAGCTTTAAGGTTTTACTCTTAAAAGTTCAGTCTGTTTTCTGTCTGCTTATGTTAAAAAAAAATTAGTCCCTATTTTCTGTTAATTGTCCCGGAGTGACGGCTTGGTTCTCGGACCGCGATTGGGTTCGGGTCTGGGCTATCACATATTAACTATCAAGTGATTCGACTAAATACTTAAAGTTTCACTCTTAAAACTATAAGTATTCTCAAAGTGTCCATTGAAATAGTTATTACATATTTATTAATCATTTATGTGAATTCATAATAGAGCTAGGGTTATAATCCGTGAACATCTCATATTACATATTTATGTTTGACTACCATTAGTTCTTGATTGAATAATTAATTTATAACAATTATGAATTACACGTTAATTATTTTAACAAACAAGAAAATAAATAGAAATTGATTTCATTATATCGATGTTGACATTCTCAGTTGTTTTCTTTAATCATCCTAATATATAAGGTATTCAAATTGTAACTCATACAAAACTATACCGAGTAAATCAAAGTATAAACTAAAATAAAATAGAAGTTTGTTTTATACAATAAATTAAGCATCAAACATATGACCACTATATGATAAAATTAATTGTTGCATATTTAACGAAAATTATCATAACAATATAATTTTATATGATTCAGTCCTATATAACTAATCATATTATATAAAATTTAATCATCTTATGTCACTATATATGTAAGAAAATTTAAATCAAACAAACTATATAAACAAAGGCAGAAACCAGAAAACTTACAAGCGAGAGAGAGCTATGAGAGCTATCAGAGAGAGTTTTTAAAATACAAAGGCAAACTCCAAAAACTTAAGTTAAACTTACAACAATGCTTCTTTATATAGCGAAGCTAAAAGTAAAAAGACAAAATAAAAAACAGCACGGATGACGAGTTTGATCACTAGTGGATGTACTGTGGGAAGTACTGTTTGGGACCACTTGCTTTTGTTGATTGATGTTTGTGGGCTCCACTCTTGTCGGACTAGTGGAGGGCTCTTTGTGAGGTGTCTTCCATTTGCAAAAATATCTTTTGACTTTTGAAGGACGATTTCTTTTTGATATAGTGACATTAGATACATCAAGCCAACCTGTCATAAATAATTGGTTGATGAAGAAGGTTTGTCAATGCACATGTCTATGCATCCCATTTGTTCAAGCTTTTTAAGCTTCTTTTGCAATTTAACTTCTTTAACAATTTGTAACTCTGGAGAGTCTGCATATTCTGGCATATTTTGTCTTAACTGATGCCACAGTTGATATTCTTCAGGAGGCATGAGTCTTTTACGGGCCTTTTCAATTTTGTATTCGGCTATTGCAAATCCCATTTATACCAAGGAATAGTATCGGGATTCCATTTTCTGCCGAAATATTCAAAAATTTGTAATTCACTCCATGAATAAGAGTGGTCTTTGAACCATTGAAGACCTTCAGCAATAATCAATGGATGATTTGAATGAAAAGGAGGAATCCTTTGAAGAGCTCGCCATACAGGAATTTGAACTTCACCAAAATCGGGTTTAATAACACACCCTTTCTTTGATTGCGCTTTGATACTGGAACAGGCAAATAAGAGTTGTCGGCCATTAAAGAACAACTTTACCTTTTCCTTTACTTTTACTTTTCCTTTTTGATTTTCTCTGTGAAAGATCAATAAAAGATTCCCTGAAAGAATCCCATAAATCTTCATGAGAAACAATATCATCACCTGGATTTTGTGATTCTCCGGGTAAAACAGAGAATGAATTTGAATCTGTGCTCATAGAATGCACTTCATTTTGATCATCATCTTCATCAATTTCATCTAAAGATAGAAACTGATCTTTGATCATATCAAATAATTTAAATTTCCTTTCTTGAGAACTCATTTCAGGAAAATTTTGTTGTAACTTTTGTAACATATTTTGTAGAGAAGTATTCTCTGAATCCTGCATAGTATTTGATTTTGATGATGTCAACAGGATCTTATTTTGATTGTTGGCCTGAATTATTTTGGAAATACAACTTTCAATGTCAAATCTAAACCACCATTTGACAAAGAAATTTCTTTGAATTTCTGGAAGGATAAGATGATCTGTATCAATTTCTAGATTCCATTGTCAAATCCAGTTGATTTGAAATTCAGTACAAAACCTATAACGACCCCAGTAGGGCCGAAACTAAACCATGACTCTTTTAGAATTGACCATATATCCTTATATTCCTTTGTTCCTTTTTTTTTTTCTATATTTTTCTTTTAAATCATAATTTAGTTCAAGACATCACACGTGATTCATTAGGCATTGCCCAGCAACAAAATACATTACACGTTTGCCGGCGGACACGGGCGTTTCACGCGTCTAATTAAAACATCGCCCGGTCACTAATCGACAAAACATTACCTATATCATCCGGTAAAGAAAACACCTACATCGCCCGGTCACTAAACGACAAAACATTACTTATATCATCCGGTAAAGAAAACACCTACATCGCCCGGTCACTAAACGATAAAACATTACTTATATCATCCGGTAAAGAAGGCACCTACATCGCCCGGTCACTAAATGACAAAACATTACTTATATCATCCGGTAAAGAAGACACCTACATCGCCCGGTGATCAACAATCATTCACCATCCACCGATGACGTCAGCCGGATGATGTCTTCATCCATCAGAGCCATCATCCAGTGGACAAACGACTAAATACTTTACTTACATCATCTTGTGAGTAAACAATCGACATCATTCGATGACGTCAGCCGGAAGACTCAATCGTTCAACTTCTATCATTCGACATCCGCCGATGACGTCAGCCGGATGATACACTCATCCAACTCCTATCACTAGGCAGTAAAACACGATAATCATCAAGCAACTTCAACCAACAGAAAAATACCCCGACTCTCATAGATTTCAACTTGTAGGCATAAACTTTAAACGAATAAAAATCACAGACTCGTTCAGGATACATGAAGCGGAAGACTTAATTAAGCAGATCATTCTATAAACTTAAATCATTCCTCGAACTCAGAGATCAAATGGACAAATCCCAACATCCCAATGTTATAAAAAGAGATCTCATCCTACACAGACTTCAGTTTTTCATAAACCTTACTGACTTAATGTGAGCATAACCGCGGGTCAATATCGCCTGCCAGCCACAAATCTCCACCCTGAGCACCTTCCAGCAACCGAGCTTAAACATCCATATTAACTTTGAGATCCTCACCTAAAAACTCGTCACCTACATCATGAGGTTTAAACTATAAGCCTAATGCTTAGTAAGGAATGCAAACTAACATGTATTCATGAATGTACAGTTGAGAGAAAACATGTTCTTGATCATTTATCATTCTTGTTTCTGTTCATCATTTTCATCATATGGATTAAGGGAGGATTTGTGACGTAAAAGGGAGGTTGACAGTGATTTTGATCATATTCCCTTTCGGGTCATTTTCATGGTCCCTCTTTGGACTGTGGCATACGTCAACCCGGCCCCAACCCTCACTTAATCATGTTGTATGGGATCATTTTCATATTCATTTTCATATCTTGTTCATGGGGAAAACATGCTCATAAATCATTTTCATATGCTTGAGGAGTAAATCATGATGCATGACATGAATGTTCTTAAATCATCAGATTATGGAATTTATCATACTAGACAGTTGACTTCATAGACTCTAACAGAACATCACATAACATAGTTCTCAAACATCCGTGAATCATCCAAGTACAAACCATCTTACTAACTTAAAACAAACATCAACATAAGTAACAGACAATAGCTTAAATAACTTCTAATCATCGTATCTGTTTCTACCTAGAATCCTTATGATGTAGGGCCCTAATGGCCGGGAATCCTACACATTCACTTACCTGGTTTCCTTAGCAACTTGAGCTCCTTTTCTTCAGACTTCTTCACCTAAAACATTCACATTGCAGTAGTTAAAACGAAAATCCTAATAGTCCTAATAACAAGTCATCCTAGAATCTAATAGCTAAGGTCATTCCCGAATCCTTTAGTCTAGTTCTCTGTGTGCAGTCTGAAATCCAAAACCAAAACAGCTAGGTTCAACTAACGATTAATCAGGGTTGGTTATATTAAATGTCTAGAATCGATTCAGAAATGCCATTACCAAACACCGATAAAAATGTTCCTATTATCCGGCCATTGAAGAATCTTGAAACATTGGGTTTTAGTTGAAAACAGAGTTCCAAACAACTACACGGCAACTACATTGACTAAATCTTACCTTGAATGCAGGTTATCGGAGTGGAGGCTGGAGGAATCGATTGCCAAAGAGGGAATCGCCGGCAGAGAAAAAGCTCTGGAAGCACGGGAATCGCCGAGAGAGAATGTCGGCTACAGTGGGGTTTAAGTGAGGTTTAACGTTTCCATTTTCTATTTATATTAATAAGATCCTTCCTAATTACCATTTTGCCACCCCAAAATTAGAAATCAAATAAACCTTGGCATTAAAATCAAATTCAAGTATTAATAATAAAGGTGACAGTTAATTCCGTTAAGACAATCACCTGGCTGAGATTGTCGGGTGTTACAAAACCATAAAAGGTTAAGACCAAGAACTTTTGTTTTTTGAGACGAAATAATAGGATGATATTTCTCCCAGATTTGATAAGCTTCTTGAATTTTTTTGGGGAAAATACTAAAATCGGGAGCATGAGATTGCCACCAATGGTAAAACTAAGATGGAAATTTGTCCTCAGAATTTAAAATTTCCGGATTAATTGTGAAAAACCAAGAGTGATTCCTTGAAAGATTTTGATAGAAAAACACAAAGGTCCATGCATGAACATAGTCCCAGTAGTTATATTTTTGTTCTTGATTTGTTGTAGTCCGACTGGCATAAATAGTCAAACCCCATTTTTGAGGATGGTGTACTCGGACAATATAACACTTAGAATGTGTTATAGGAGTTTTGAAATTTGTTTGATCCACATAATGGTGTACTATTTGAACTGACTGAGTTTCTGTAAGAATAGCCTCATAATAATAACGAAGCTTTCCATCAGGAACTAAGTAGTGTTGGGTACCCATATACCAGCTTTGAAAGAACCAGGCATCCTTTTGATTTAAGAGTAAGTCTTTTGGTGAAAGAGTAAAAACTGATTCCACCAAGGGTTTTTTTGAAAATTGAGGACATTGCTCTAAAGCCTCTTTTGTTGTTCTAGGCTTATCAGCCTCCAACTGTTTTGTTTGAGCGCTTTTGGATGATTCCCCAACAGTGGGAAAATTTTAAAAATAATCATTTTTACTTCTGCCACGGCCTCTTCCCCGACTAGGGGCGGACATCCTGCAAAAATTCTCTAGTTAAGAAATCAGGAAGAGAATTACTAGCCCCTTTGATATATTTGACAGTAAAGTCAAAAGCAGAAAGTTCTGATTGCCATCGAGCAAATATTTGTTTTGAAACAATATTTTTAACATCTTGTGATAAAATATGTTTGATAGAAGAACAATCTATTCGTAATATAAATTGTTTATTTAGTAAATCATCTTGAAATTTTGAAATACATTTGATTACTGATAAAATTTCTTTTTTAACAGTAGAATACTTTTGATGAACAGGTTTTCAACTACCTGAAGTGAATCGAATTAATTCTTCTTTGTTGGTATTTGGATTTATTTGTTTCAGAATACCTCCATAACCAATATCAGAGGCATCTGTTTCCACAACTTTCTTCCAAACAACATTGGATAAACATAAACAAGGAAGAGAATTAACCTTTTGCTTAATTCGTTGAACAACTTTGGTGTGTACTGCAGTCCATGGAGATGGATTTTTTTGAAGTCTTTTGTAAAGTAACTCAGTATCTTTAGCTAAATTTTTATAAAAATCTCCTAAATAGTTAAGAGATCTTAAAAATCTTTGTAATTGAGTTTTGTCTTTAATTTCATCGGAAAATTTTGATGCGAATTCAATACTACGATTGATAGGAATAATGGTTCCTTTTTGAATGGTATGACGTAAAAATCTAATTGCAGTTTTGAATAATTGTAATTTCGGAGCAGAAACGACAAGACCATTTCTTTTGATAACATCTTTTAAAATCCTAAGATGTTTGATATGTTGATCAATACTTTGGGAAAAAACTAAAATATCATCTATGTAGACAATACAGAATTCTGAATATTTGGCAAAAATATCATTCATTATATTTTGAAATTTGGAAGGAGCATTTTTCAATCCGAAGGGTATCACATTCCATTCATAATGACCAAATGGAACAACAAATGCAGTTTTGTATCTATCCTTTTCAGATATTTGAATTTGCCAATAACCTGATTTTAGGTCAAATTTGGAAAATATATGAGCATTTTGAAGTCTATCTAATAAATCTTTTTTGTTAGGAATATGATATCTTATCCATTTTAAAACATTATTTAAAGGTTTGTAATTGATAACAAGACGTGGTACATCTCGTTCTTGTTCAGCTTTGTTATTAACATAAAAAGCAGTACAACTCCAAGGAGAATAACTCTTTCTAATTAATTGTTTGTCTAAAAGAGAATCAATTTTCTGTTTGCATAGATTTCTATATTCGTCTTTCATTTGACTTGGACGAGCTTTTGTAGAAATTTGTTTTTCATCATAATTTGGAATATAAGGTAGAGAAACGATATGCTTCTTTCTATCCCAAAAAGCATTTGGTGAAGTATTACAAATTTCACTTAAAATTTGATTTTCAATATCTTTGATTTTGATTATAATTTTAGGATTTTGTAATTGTTGATCAATTTTTAAACAATTAATTTCATCTTTAAGAAAATTTAATTGTTTTTCTTTATTTTAATATAAATTTTTTAATTCGTTTATAATTTTTGTTTCAGGGTCTGTGACAAATAAATAAATAATTTCTTGATTATTTATTGTTCCAAAGATTCCTGTATTATCAATTTTGGTAATGGACATAATTTGATTAAGGAAAGGGGTTCCTAAAATTGCCAGTTGTTGTAGATTTTTGACTAATAGAAAGGTTGTTTCTATGGTTGTGTCATTATTGTACACAACGACTTTGGATAATTTATAATTGATTTTTAATCTACTACCACCAGCGGCAGTAAGAGTTTGAACAATCTTTTCAAAGAATTTTGTAGGAATTAATCCTTCTTGGATACAATTAATGTCAGTGCCACTATCAATTAAAGCGATAACATTAGGGATTTGATAATCTTTGATGATTAAAGTGATTTCAATATACCATTTTTGATAGGTGACTTTGTTAATTATATTTAAAGATTCAAAAGGATTGATTTCTTCTAAATTTGATGTTTCATTATTCTTAAATGAAAATTTTGAAGAAGACGATGATTCTTCTAGATCTCTTAATTCATTTTGATTTTCAAGACGAATTAATCTATCTTCAAAGCTCATTTGTAGTTGATAAAAATGATCATATTGATTTTTTATTTGAACAATTTCAGATTTTAATTGAGTGACCTCAAATTGTAAATCTTGAATAGTAATTGGTTTTGAAATTTGAATTTTTTCAATTCTAGTAAGAACTTCATTCAAACAATAATATTTTGGATTAAAAGTTAAAATTGTTGATGATTCATTACTTTTGCTTTTTGATGAATTTGTTGAAGTTAATATCATCATTTCTATAATTTTTGATTTAAGAGCAGGGCCAAGAATTTGATCTAAATTATCTATTATTGCCTGTTGATCTTTTGTTAAAACATTTAAAGATAACATATTACAACACTTGTTACTACATTCAGCTTCATCAGAAGAATAATCTGAAGTAGTTGCTGCTTCTTCACTAGATTCAGAATCAGAAGATTCTGAAGAAGTTAACAACACTGATTTAAATTGAAGTTTTAGACCTTCGTCTATATTAAGTTCTTCAATTTTCTTTTGCGTGGTACAATTTGTTGAAATATGATCGTATTTGCCACATTTATAACACTTTAGATTTTTCATTTTTTTTTTGGTTTACTATTAGAAAGCCAATTTGTTCTAAAATTTCTTTTTGGTTTCCTAGTAGGAGGAGGAATATCTTGAAATATTCTTCCTCGATTTGGTCTTTTCCTTTTAGTCTTTTGAGGTTTATTAATATTTTTTGATCTCTTAATCTTTTTTGGATAAGACATAGGTATATGATAGGCGAATTGATCACAAAATTCTCCTATCTCTTTTCGACCTGTTAAATTTTGTTTTTTTTGAGTTGATATTGCAATTTCATATCATTGCAGAGGGATAATCCTTCTTGTGTTGCTATACTTATAAGATGACCATAATTACAAGAAGACCATGGAATATGACCACCATGAAGATCCATCAATTTTTGTTTAACCTTTTGAGCAAATAGAGGAGGTAAACCATCTATAAATTTTGCTTTCCAATGTTTACTATTGACATCTTTTCTTTGCATGACTTTTATTAAGAAAACATCCTGATACCATCTAAAATGAGTTAGTGAGGAACATCTAAGAATTTGTAATAATTCTCTACTTTTTTCATCTCGTTGCTCAACAACACCAAGAAAATGGAGAATTATAGCTTGGATAAGTGAGAAGACACAATCTTCTACTTGTGAAGTTGTTTGTTAAGTTACTCTTTGACCTTGAGGGTTAGTAGCTTCCATAACTGTATTTTCAATTTTTACAGCTGTCAGTATTTCATTTTGTTGTATAGGGGATAATGAATGATCCCACCAACCTTTGAGTTGTCCAGTAAAGCCATTTATAATGAAAATCGCAATATTGCGATCTCCATTTTGAGCAGCTCTACAGACTGATGAATACATCAACATTTTATGTATAACATCATAAATTTGATAATCAGATAAATCATCTATGTTCCATTCATAGATTGATTTTGCACTATAAGATTTTTGTTCAAGATAAAAATTCTCTTCGAATAATAAATCTTGAGGAGTAGGTTTTTTGTAATAAGTGTGACGAAATTAAAGACAAAACTCAATTACGAAGATTTTTAGGATCTCTTAACTACTTAGGAAATTTTTATCAAAATCTAGCCAAAGATACAGAATTATTATACAAAAGACTTTGCAAAAATCCCTTCCCTTGGACGGAAGCACATACTAAAGCAGTTCAACGAATTAAACAAAAGGTTACAACGTTTCCTTGTTTATGTTTATCAAATGTTGAATGGAAAAAAAATTGTAGAAACAGATGCCTCTGACATAGGTTATGGAGGTATTCTAAAACAAATTAATCCAAACACTAACAAAGAAGAATTAATACGATTTACTTCAGGCAATTGGAAACCTGTTCAACAAAAATATTCTACTGTAAAAAAAGAAATTTTATCAGTAGTCAAATATATTTCAAAATTTCAATATGATTTATTAAATCAAAAATTTATTTTAAGAATAGATTGTTATTCTATAAAACATATTTTATCAAAAGATGTTAAAAATATTGTTTCCAAACAAATATTTGATCGATGGCAATCTGAGCTTTCTGCCTTTTATTTTACTGTCGAATATATCGAAGGTGCAAATAATTCTCTTCCAGATTTTCTTACTAGGGAATTTTTGTAGGATGTCCGCCCCTAGTAGGGGAAGAGGTCGTGGCCGTGGCCGTGGCCGTGGTCGCGGTCGAACAAAAAATGATTATTGTCAAAATTTTCCCACTATAGAGAAATCATCAAAAAGTTCACCATCAAAATCTTTGGAAAGTGATAGACCAAAGACAGCAAAAGAGGCTTTAGAACAAGGTCCTCAATTTATCAAAAAGAATTTGGTAGAATCTGTTTTTACTCTTTCTACCAAAGATGTTCTTCTCAACAAAAATGATCCATGGTTCTTTCAAAGTAGATATATGGGCACCCAACACTACTTAGTCCCAAAAGGGAAGCTTCGTTATTATTATGAGGCTATTCTTACTGAGACTCAGTCAGTTCAAATTGTGCATCATTATGTTGATCAAAATAACTTCAAAACTCCTATAACACATTCAAAGTGTTATATTGTTCGAGTCCTTCATCCGCAAGAATGAGGATTAACAGCATATGCAAATCGGACAACAACAAATAATGATCAAAAGTACAACTACTTGGACTATGTTCAGGCATGGACCTTTGTGATTTTCTATCAAAATCCGCCAAAAAAATCATTCTTGGTTCTTCACAATCAATCCGGAAATATTAAATTCTGAAGATAAGTTTTCCTCTTGGTTTTACCATTGGTGGCAATCTCATGCTCCAGAATTAAGTATTTTCTCCAACAAAATTCAAGTAGCTTATCAAACTTGGGAGAAATATCATTCTATTATTTTGTCCCTACCTACAAAAGTTATCAGAATTAATCTTTTATGGTTTTATACCGAATTTCAAATAAACTAGATTTGGCAGTGGAATCTAGAACTGGATAATGACCACTTAGGCCTTCCAGAAATTCAAAAAAAATTTCTCTGTCAAATGGTGGTTGAGGTTTGACACTGAAAGTTGCTTTACAAAAATTACTCAGACCAACAATCAAAACAGAATCCTTCATCAAACATCAAAAACAAAATCTATGAAGGAACCAGATAATAGTACTGTTCAAAATACGAATCTTATGCTCCAACAAAAGTTTCCTCAAATGAGTTCTCAAGACAGAAAAATAAAATTATTTGATATGATCAAAGAACAGTTTCTTGCTTTAGACGAGGATGATGATGATCAAAATGATGACAATCAAACTGATATTTCTATGAATTCAAATTCAAATTCTTATTCACTCTTAGCTGGAGAATCTCAAAATCCTGATGATGATATTAATATTGCTGACACAGACCTTTGGGACTCTTTCAGTGAGGCTTATATTGATTTGTCTCAGCACAAACAAAAGAAAGGCAAAGGAAAAAATAAAGTTGTTCTTTAATGGAAGACAACTTATTATCCTGTTCCCGTATCAAAAAGAAATCAAAGAAAAGTTACAATCTTCAAACCAGGGCCAGGAGAAGTTAAAGTTCCTTTATGGCATAGACTTCAAATTGTTCCTCCTTTTCATCCAAATCATCCACTTATTATAAATAAAAAAACAACAGTGGATTATAGCAAATTCTTACACCTGGAGTGAACTACAAAATTTCGCTTATCTTCGCAGAAAGTGGAATCCAAAAACTAATGTATGGTACAAATATGACGTTGCTTTGGCCGAATACAAAATGGAAAAAGAACGCCAAAGACTTTTATGTAACACCCGGTTTATTAGAATTAAAATAATCTATTAATCTTCTAAGTGTGAATTTTATAGAATGAAATTAGGGGTAAAATCAATTAGGTTAATGAGTAACTAAGTGAGGGCATAAGGGTAATTGTCAATTTTGCAAATGGATAACGTATTTAAGGAAAGAGTAAATGAGGTATAGCCGTCATACTCATTTCACTCTCGGTTTTCAGCTCAACCCAGCAGAGCTCTCTAGGCGATTTCCTCACCGATTCCTCCAACCCAGGTGAGTTTTGATTCGATTAATTGCTGATTTTAGTACCTAGGTAGCTTAAGGATCCCAACGTATGCATTTTGTTAATGTTACGAGTGAGAGATTCTGCTCGAGGATTAGAGCAGAATCGGGAATGTTAGATAAATAGAAATGCCCAACCCACTCCTTAGATTTCTGAATAGCTTAGATTGAGGTTTAACGTTCTGTTTATGAATATAGGTGAACAAACCCCCGAAGTAGCTCTTAACCGAGCATTTGCAAGGAATCCAGGTAAGTAAAGTATTGCTTGTGCCTTCGGGCCTACATCACAAAACAGTAGGTTTATGTATGCTTGAATATTTCTATTGTCCATGCATCATGTTTTTGTTAAAAGTTACGAAAATGAATTTCATGTAAGGAATGGTAAGGTATGAACTGTATGCGACAGACAAACTATTAAGGGAACTAATCCACCCCTTAACTTATGAAGGGATTTAGACATTGGGAGAATTGATACCACTCCCAAGGGAACCATGGGATCAGATCAGCTGTTAAGGGAATTCATCCGCCCCTTAATTGAGTATGAGGATGTAGACATTGGGAGAATTGATCCCACTCCCAAGGGAACCATGGGATCTGATCATGATATGAACGAATATGTATGCCACTGAGAGGAGAAAATAGAAACTGCATATTTAGGAGTTTAAGCTCAGCATTTTATTTCATTCATATACTGCTTTACTTACTTAGCATTAGGCTAATAGATGAGTTTTGTGATGTAGGTGAAGAAGTGTTAGCAGGTGTGTCTCCTGATCATGTTGAGGAATAGTGGACGTTGGAGGAGTGCATTCAGGCCTCGACATGGTAACTGATGGGGCGGTTTAGCATGTTGTCTACAGATGTAGAGGTTTAGTGAATAATGATTTAAATTGAGTATATGGAGTTTTTAGTAAAGGAGATTACAGCTGCTTGACTTCGTTTTCGAGAATTTCTGATTTTCATGTTCTTACTGATTTTGATCAATACAATGACTTGGAGTGTTATGAATGGATTTTTGGTAAAATGTTTTAAGTCTGTTAGATAGTCGAATCTTTCTCGGGTTATAGACAGGTTGTTTAGTCCATTGGTGGGAATTGAATAATTTTGTATCAGTGGATATGTGTAGAGGTTTATTGCGTTCTGTTGAAAGGAATTGTGTTGATGTCTATCGGAAGAGGGAAGTCTACCGGTAGATGTCTCATGTTTGTCTTCCGGCTGACGTCATCGGAAGAGTAAAGCATTTGTCTTCCGGCTGACGTCATCGGCAGAAGAAGTGTAATGGAAGTCGGGTGAGTATGTCTTCCGGCTGACGTCATCGGAAGAGGAAAGCATTTGTCTTCCGGCTGACGAAAATTTGTCTTCGGCTGACGTCATCGGCAGAAGAAGTGTAATGGAAGTCGGGTGAGTATGTCTTCCGGCTGACGTCATCGGAAGAGGAAAGTAATTGTCTTCCGGCTGACGTCATCGGAAGAAGAAATAGGTATTTTGTCGTTTACTGACCGGTAGAGGAAGTAAGTTCTTTGTCGTGTTGTGACCGGATGATGTCGCTGACGTCACCGGAAGAGGGAATGGGTGTTTCGTCGTTTTCGGTTGATGCCGCTGACGTCACCGGAAAACGAAATAGGTGATTTGTCGTTTTGTCACTGATGAAGTCTTCGTTTTTTCTATTTCTGCTTCTTTCGTTGACCTTGTCGTCGGCAGATGACTTCAACACTTCCGTTAATCACCCCAACAGTATATTCTACAGTTCGTCTAACTTCATAGTTGTTTAAATGATTTTCCGCTGCAAAGTTTTCAAATGTTTTGAATGTATAGAAAATGTCAAATTTTGACTGTCGAATGAAGTTTTAAAATTTATCCGAAAATTTCTTAGTCATGGTCAAGTAATGAGTAGCGACCCGGGTTCAGATAATTCGGGGCGTTACATTTTATCCCCGAAGGAATATCAGCTTTGGCATCAATTAAGACCAAATATTCAAGATTCAGAAGAACTTCAAGCAATTAAATCTTGGAAGTTACAAAAGAAGCAAAAGAAGCTACAACAAAAGATGTGCATTGATATGCCATCATCATCATCATCAAAGTATTTACTTTAATGACTACGTCAAAATTATGGGAACCTTATCACAAAGCTATTCCCGCTCCACCATCTAAATGGGAATTATGGGAAATAATGGATTGGTGGCTTGTCAAATCATTTGTGAAAGCAAATATAAAGTTAAAGCACTAGCCAACAAAGAACAACAACAAAAGTCAATAGTGGACCCAAATAGTGCATCCACTAGTAATCAAAATCGTCTTCCATGACTTTTTATGTAATTTACTTTTTGCTTTACTCCTCTATATAAGGAGTCTTTGTAAACTTATTTCTGCAAGTTTTTGGAGTTTGCCTTTGTACTAGAAGAACTCTTGCTCTCTGATTGCTCTCGTTCTTATAAGTTATCTCTCTTAGTTTTAATATATTTTCGTTTTTTCCGATCCTTCTCCTTTTGGTATCAGAGTCATAGTATGACAGACTAATAAGCTGTTGATTCAGTAGTGAATAAACAGAAGGGTTTGAATGGTAATCTTTATAATTTAAGTTGTTATGAATAATCTATTGCCAATAAGAGAGTTTGGTTCAACCAATAAGATTAGTTGATTATGCCAATACGATGATTTAATTATACCAATAAGATTCTTCTAACTCTTTTCGTGTATGATTACGTTGAAGATTTGTCTGTTGCTAAGGTTTGATAATACTTTTTAGTTTATTCTTTGGATATCACTGTAGGGCTTTAGCCGTGGTGCCAGAATGGCTGTGAGGCGTGTATGCCCATAAATGTGATTGATGGATGAATGAAAAATATTATGAAATTCCTATCTTTGTGGTAGTGCAACAATGCCTCGGAAATTCGTAATATTTACATAAGAAGTTTTAGAGGATCAATACGGGGTAGTTGAAGAATCAATAAGGCATGATTAGCTAATCAATACGGTTTGATCAAATAATCAATAAGGCAAGACTATTAATTTCAACTTTATTTTGAAGATTAATGTTGAAAAGTTTTATCTGTTTATTCATGAATGAATTAACACTTAGTCTAAATGGAATTTTCTGTTAGAGAAAATCAAAATCTTTACAAAAAACAAACAAATTATTGAGTTAAATCAAAATCAACAACTAAACAAATGGACAATTCCAAAAGTCGAACCTAAAACTATTTATAATTTAGGTTTATTTGATTTAAAAACAAAAAGAGCTATCAAAACATCTGAACAAACTATATGTTTAGATAATGATAACACAATTATTAAACTTTTATGTCTAAGAGATAATAATTATTGAGTTAAATCAAAATCAACAACTAAACAAATGGACAATTCCAAAAGTCGAACCTAAAACTATTTATAATTTAGGTTTATTTGATTTAAAAATAAAAAGAACTATCAAAACATCTGAACAAACTATATGTTTAGATAATGATAAAACAATTATTAAACTTTTATGTCTAAGAGATATTCAAAATTATCTCTAACAATACAAATATGTTCACATAGGGTTAATCCAAATTGCTTTAAAACCCTCAACTTTACCAGGATCAAAACTAGCATTCAAGCCAATCTTAGAGATGCTAGAAATAACAACTGGAAATCTTCTCTTATGGGAATTATTGTAGCACTCGGTTCTATTAAACCAATTTTTATTCCGTTATTTAATAGTAAGCATGTTGTGGAGAAAATTGAAGAAAATATTAATTAGGTTAATGAGTGACTAAGTAAGGGTATAGTGGTAAATTGAGAACTTAAAATAGATAACCTATTTAAGGAAAGAGACTTTGTGATTAAATGCACTGTAGCCGCCACTCTTTCCTTACTCTCCTCTCTCGGTATTCAGCTCAAGCAGCAGAGCTCTCTAGGCGATTCTTCCATCCGATTTTCTCTAAACTAGGTGAGTTCTATTTCGATTGCTTGCTGCATTGGTAACTATCGATGATTTGGGGAGTGGATAAATGTGAGTTTCGAGAATGCTGTGAGCGAACTAGTTCGGGTTTTGGTGGTAATCGGAGATGTATAACGAACTAAGCTCCTAAACTAGTTTCCTTAGGCTTCTGGATGGTGTAGAATGAGGTTTAGTAAAATCTAATCGAATATCTGTCCATGGTTTTAGGTTGAGTAAGCTCCCAAAGTAGTTTGCAACATCGAGCATTTCCAAGAGAGCCAGGTAAGTGAAGTATGCATGTGCCTTCGGGCCTACATCACAAAACAGTAGATTTATTAGGCATCATGTTTTTCTTGAAAGATTACGAAAATGAATTTCCATGTAAGGACTGGTAAGGCATGAACGGAATGTGACAGACAAACTATTAAGGGAACTAATCCACCCTTAACTTATGAAGGGATTTATAACATTGGGAGGATTGATCTCATTCCCAAGGGGAACTGAGGGGATCAGATCACTATTAAGGGAATTCAGCCGCCCCTTAATCGAGTAGTGATGTATAACATTGGGAGGATTGATCCCACTCCCAAGGGAACCGAGGATCAGACTAGTTTATGAATGAATGTGAATGCAACTGAGATGAGAAAGTAGAATTGCATGTTTAGGAATTTATGTTTCAGCATTCATTTCATTATTGCTTTACTTACTTAGCATTACGCTAATAGATTGATGTGTGTTGATGAAAGTCATTGGATGATGTCTTCAGTAAAGTCATTGGATGATGTCTTCAGTAAAGTCATTGGATGATGTCTTCAGTAAAGTCATTGGATGATGTCTTCAGTAAAGTCATTGGATGATGTCTTCAGTAAAGTCATTGGATGATGTCTTCAGTAAAGTCATTGGATGATGTCTTCAGTAAAGTCATTGGATGATGTCTTCAGTAAAGTCATTGGATGATGTCTTCAGTAAAGTCATTGGATGATGTCTTCAGTAAAGTCATTGGATGATGTCTTCAGTAAAGTCATTGGATGATGTCTTCAGTAAAGTCATTGGATGATGTCTTCAGTAAAGTCATTGGATGATGTCTTCAGTAAAGTCATTGGATGATGTCTTCAGTAAAGTCATTGGATGATGTCTTCAGTAAAGTCATTGGATGATGTCTTCAGTAAAGTCATTGGATGATGTCTTCAGTAAAGTCATTGGATGATGTCTTCAGTAAAGTCATTGGATGATGTCTTCAGTATTATGTATGTGTGAATGAGTTGTATGTCATGCATCATGTTTTTCTTGAAAGATACGAAAATGAATTTCCATGTAAGGAATGGTAAGGCATGAACTGAATGTGACAGACAAACTATTAGGGAACTAATCCACCCCTTAACTTATGAGGGATTTATAACATTGGAGGATTGATCTCATTCCCAAGGAACTGAGGGATCAGATCAGCTATTAAGGGAATTCATCCGCCCCTTAATCGAGTAGTGGATGTATAACATTGGAGGATTGATCCCACTCCCAAGGGAACCGAGGGATCAGACTAGTTTATGAATGAATGTGAATGCAACTGAGATGAGAAAGTAGAAATTGCATGTTAGGATTTATGTTTCAGCATTTCATTTCATTATTGCTTTACTTACTTAGCATTACGCTAATAGATGAGTTTTGTGATGTAGGTGTTGAAGATACTGCAGGTGAATCTTCCTGAGTGCACAGATGAATAGAGGAGGTTGGGGGGAGTACATTCATGTTTCGGCCTGGTAAACTGATGAGGCGGATTAACTGGTGTCAGTGGATGGAAAGTCTAGTGAACCAGGATTCAATTTGAGTATGTCGAGATGTTCTTATGAAAATGGTAGTTTTAATGTTTTGAAATTACCTTTGAAAGTCATTGGATGATGTCTTCAGTAAAGTCATTGGATGATGTCTTCAGTAAAGTCATTGGATGATGTCTTCAGTAAAGTCATTGGATGATGTCTTCAGTAAAGTCATTGGATGATGTCTTCAGTAAAGTCATTGGATGATGTCTTCAGTAAAGTCATTGGATGATGTCTTCAGTAAAGTCATTGGATGATGTCTTCAGTAAAGTCATTGGATGATGTCTTCAGTAAAGTCATTGGATGATGTCTTCAGTAAAGTCATTGGATGATGTCTTCAGTAAAGCCATCGGATGATGTCTTCAGTAAAGTCATTGGATGATGTCTTCAGTGGAAGCCATCGGAAGATATAAGTAGAAAATTTGTCGTTTTGTAACCGGATGATGTCGAGTATTTTATCCATCGGATGATGAAGGTAAAAGTCTTTTGTCGTTTTGTGATCGGCTAAAGTTGGAAGAGTGATTCTTCCGGCTGACGTCATCGGCTGGAGTTAGAAGAGTGATTCTTCTGGCTGACGTCATCGGCTGGAGTTGGAAGAGTGATTCTTTCGGCTGACGTCATCGGCTGGAGTTGGAAGAGTGATTCTTCCGGCTGACGTCATCGGCTGGAGTTGGAAGAGTGATTCTTCCGGCTGACGTCATCGGCTGGAGTTGGAAGAGTGATTCTTCCGGCTGACGTCATCGGCTGGAGTTGGAAGAGTGATTCTTCCGGCTGACGTCATCGGCTGGAGTTGGAAGAGTGATTCTTCCGGCTGACGTCATCGGCTGGAGTTGGAAGAGTGATTCTTCCGGCTGACGTCATCGGCTGGAGTTGGAAGAGTGATTCTTCCGGCTGACGTCATCGGCTGGAGTTGGAAGAGTGATTCTTCCGGCTGACGTCATCGGCTGGAGTTGGAAGAGTGATTCTTCCGGCTGACGTCATCGGCTGGAGTTGGAAGAGTGATTCTTCCGGCTGACGTCATCGGCTGGAGTTGGAAGAGTGATTCTTCCGGCTGACGTCATCGGCTGGAGTTGGAAGAGTGATTCTTCCGGCTGACGTCATCGGCTGGAGTTGGAAGAGTGATTCTTCCGGCTGACGTCATCGGCTGGAGTTGGAAGAGTGATTCTTCCGGCTAACGTCATCGACTGAAGTTGGAAGAGCGATTCTTCCGGCTGACGTCATCGGCTGAAGTAGGAAGAGTATTTCTTCCGGCTGACGTCATCGGTGGAAGTCCTCCGTTTTGTTTCTGTCCGTTTTCGTTGACTCTGATCAGCGGATGATGTGGTTGACTTTTATGATCTTCAAGCATTTCATACTTAAGCTTTCATCTCTTCTGGCCGAATTACTTCCCAATATTTTAACCGATTCTTTTAAAATTGTTTTACGGTTTGTTTAACTCTATTTTCGTTAAAAAAGAAAAAAATCTCCGCTGCTAGTTTTAAAATTTTGAGGCTTTAGCAAATGTCAAAATTTTGATTTTGAGCGAAGTTTTCTGTAACGCCCTCGAACCCACCCTGGCTCGGAGCGCTACCTTGCTAACCCATCCCACATTAAACATAATTTAATATAATTTTCTAATTCCCAAAACATAACAAATAAAACGGACACAACGAAATTTAAAACAAAACCTCCCCAAGCTCTCTCAAAGCTAAGTCTCTCGAAACTCTCTTACGTCATACCTAACTGCCTAGACTCACCAATTCCCTGACCCCTAACTTTTCAGCACCACGGCGTTCTTCCCAAAAATTTCGGCAAAGTAACGCCTGAAAATGGCACCTCCAAAATGCTAGGTACCTGCATAAACCCAATCCTCAACCAATCCAGAATATTTCTAACCATCTATCCACTCAACAATCCAACATATAAAAACCTCCAAATAACAGTAAAGAGGAAACTAAATACGAGTATTCCTAAGTAAAGAAAGTCCACAATATAGGACGACACATCACCCTTAACTTAACTATATACAACAACAGACATCTACAATACGCTATCAAAATACAAAGTCCCACATCTCCCGAAGACCATGGTGGAGTCGCGACTAGGCAACTCCCCTGGAGTCCCTCGCAGGTGCTACCTAACGCGACTGGGCGGCTCAACAATAGTCCCTCGCAGGTGCTACCCTAACGCGACTGGGCGACTCAACAATATTCCCTCGCAGGTACAACCCTAACGCGACTAGGCAACTCCCCTGGAGTCCTCGCAGGTGCTACCTAACGCGACTAGGCAACTCCCCTGGAGTCCCTCGCAGGTGCTACCTAACGCGACTGGGCGACTCAACAATAGTCCCTCGCAGGTGCTACCTAACGCGACTAGGCAACTCCCCTGGAGTCCCTCGCAGGTGCTACCCTAACGCGACTGGGCGACTCAACAATAGTCCCTCGCAGGTGCTACCTAACGCGACTGGGCGACTCAACAATATTCCCTCGCAGGTACAACCCTAACGCGACTAGGCAACTCCCCTGGAGTCCCTCGCAGGTACAACCCTAACGCGACTGGGCGACTCAACAATAGTCCCTCGCAGGTGCTACCTAACGCGACTGGGCGACTCAACAATAGTCCTCGCAGGTGCTACCTAACGCGACTGGGCGACTCAACATAGTCCCTCGCAGGTACCACCCTAACGCGACTGGGCGACTCAACATAGTCCCTCGCAGGTACCACCTTAACGCGACTGGGCGACTCAACATAGTCCCTCGCAGGTGCTACCTAACGCGACTGGGCGACTCAACAATAGTCCCTCGCAGGTACAACCCTAACGCGACTGGGCGACTCAACAATAGTCCCTCGCAGGTACAACCCTAACGCGACTAGGCAACTCCCCTGGAGTCCCTCGCAGGTACAACCCTAACGCGACTAGGCAACTCCCCTGGAGTCCCTCGCAGGTGCTACCTAACGCGACTGGGCGGCTCAACAATAGTCCCTCGCAGGTGCTACCCTAACGCGACTAGGCAACTCCCCTGGAGTCCCTCGCAGGTGCTACCCTAACGCGACTGGGCGGCTCAACAATAGTCCCTCGCAGGTGCTACCTAACGCGACTGGGCGACTCAACATAGTCCCTCGCAGGTACAACCCTAACGCGACTGGGCGACTCAACAATATTCCCTCGCAGGTACAACCCTAACGCGACTGGGCGACTCAACATAGTCCCTCGCAGGTACAACCCTAACGCGACTGGGCGACTCAACAATAGTCCCTCGCAGGTACAACCCTAACGCGACTGGGCGACTCAACAATATTCCCTCGCAGGTACCACCCTAACGCGACTGGGCGGCTCAACAATAGTCCCTCGCAGGTACCACCCTAACGCGACTGGGCGACTCAACAATAGTCCCTCGCAGGTACAACCCTAACGCGACTGGGCGACTCAACAATAGTCCCTCGCAGGTACAACCCTAACGCGACTAGGCAACTCCCCTGGAGTCCCTCGCAGGTGCTACCTAACGCGACTAGGCAACTCCCCTGGAGTCCCTCGCAGGTGCTACCTAACGCGACTAGGCAACTCCCCTGGAGTCCCTCGCAGGTGCTACCTAACGCGACTGGGCGACTCAACATAGTCCCTCGCAGGTGCTACCCTAACGCGACTAGGCAACTCCCCTGGAGTCCCTCGCAGGTGCTACCTAACGCGACTGGGCGACTCAACAATAGTCCCTCGCAGGTACCACCTTAACGCGACTGGGCGGCTCAACAATAGTCCCTCGCAGGTACCACCCTAACGCGACTGGGCGACTCAACAATAGTCCCTCGCAGGTACAACCCTAACGCGACTGGGCGACTCAACAATAGTCCCTCGCAGGTACAACCCTAACGCGACTAGGCAACTCCCCTGGAGTCCCTCGCAGGTGCTACCTAACGCGACTGGGCGACTCAACAATAGTCCCTCGCAGGTACCACCCTAACGCGACTAGGCAACTCCCCTGGAGTCCCTCGCAGGTGCTACCCTAACGCGACTGGGCGGCTCAACAATAGTCCCTCGCAGGTACCACCCTAACGCGACTAGGCAACTCCCCTGGAGTCCCTCGCAGGTGCTACCCTAACGCGACTGGGCGGCTCAACAATAGTCCCTCGCAGGTACCACCCTAACGCGACTAGGCAACTCCCCTGGAGTCCATCGCAGGTGCTACCCTAACGCGACTGGGCGGCTCAACAATAGTCCTCGCAGGTGCTACCTAACGCGACTGGGCGACTCAACATAGTCCCTCGCAGGTACCACCCTAACGCGACTAGGCAACTCCCCTGGAGTCCCTCGCAGGTGCTACCCTAACGCGACTGGGCGACTCAACAATAGTCCCTCGCAGGTACCACCCTAACGCGACTAGGCAACTCCCCTGGAGTCCCTCGCAGGTGCTACCCTAACGCGACTGGGCGACTCAACAATAGTCCCTCGCAGGTACAACCCTAACGCGACTAGGCAACTCCCCTGGAGTCCCTCGCAGGTGCTACCCTAACGCGACTGGGCGGCTCAACAATAGTCCTCGCAGGTACAACCCTAACGCGACTAGGCAACTCCCCTGGAGTCCCTCGCAGGTGTACCCTAACGCGACTGGGCGACTCAACAATATTCCCTCGCAGGTACCACCCTAACGCGACTAGGCAACTCCCCTGGAGTCCCTCGCAGGTGCTACCCTAACGCGACTGGGCGACTCAACATAGTCCCTCGCAGGTACCACCCTAACGCGACTAGGCAACTCCCCTGGAGTCCCTCGCAGGTGCTACCCTAACGCGACTGGGCGACTCAACAATAGTCCCTCGCAGGTACCACCCTAACGCGACTAGGCAACTCCCCTGGAGTCCCTCGCAGGTGCTACCTAACGCGACTGGGCGACTCAACAATATTCCCTCGCAGGTACCACCCTAACGCGACTAGGCAACTCCCCTGGAGTCCCTCGCAGGTGCTACCTAACGCGACTAGGCAACTCCCCTGGAGTCCTCGCAGGTGCTACCTAACGCGACTGGGCGGCTCAACAATAGTCCTCGCAGGTGCTACCTAACGCGACTGGGCGGCTCAACAATAGTCCTCGCAGGTGCTACGCAGGTGCTACCCTAACGCGACTGGGCGACTCAACAATAGTCCCTCGCAGGTACCACCCTAACGCGACTAGGCAACTCCCCTGGAGTCCCTCGCAGGTGCTACCCTAACGCGACTGGGCGACTCAACAATAGTCCCTCGCAGGTACCACCTTAACGCGACTAGGCAACTCCCCTGGAGTCCCTCGCAGGTGCTACCTTAACGCGACTGGGCGACTGTCTCACTCTACTCACATTTCTTGTCATGCTCACCACCCACTACCATGCTAGAAACTCAGAGGGTTCGTAGTTCGAAAACACTGAAATGCCACGCCCAAATGCTTAACCAACATTCAACCGAAGCTTAACCAACATTAAACCGAAACATAACAATCAAATGACAACCAAAGCCCTACCGTACCATAACCCAGAGTGAAGCAAAGCAACCAAACGACAAACAACAAACAACAAACAACAAACAATGCTTAGCCAACGAAGAAGACAACCAGCCAACAAATGACAAACAACCAACAATGCTTAACCAACGGAGAAGACAACCAACCAACAAACAATAAAGAACCAACAATGCTTAACGAACGGAGAAGACAACCAACCAACAAACAATAAACAACCAACAATGCTTAACGAACGGAGAAGACAACCAACCAACAAACAATAAACAACCAACAATGCTTAACCAACGAAGAAGACAACCAAACAACAATTATCATAACATAAATCCTACCGTTCCGTGGTGTAGGCCCGAAGGCAAAACACAAACGTCCTCTACTTACCTGAACTCTTGCACCACACTTACTCGCTTTGGCTATGTAAACTTCCCCACTCGGTAACCTATCACATTCACAAAAGTCACTTAAGCATCACAATTCACTTCTAAAGAATATTTAAGCTAACTCTAACTACAAATATTCAAACTTCATTCAAATTAAGCCTACATTCACCAATCACTCTCAAACTACTATTTCTAGCCTAATCCAACTAAAATCTAACTAAACGGGCCGCTAATTTGGGTTCGGTAAAAACTGACCCGAAACTTCAAACGCGAGTAACTTTTGCGTCGGATATCGGAATCGAACAATTCCAGCGGCCACGTACTCCTCTAATAACCTATTTTAACCTGCCAAAAGGAATTTGAAAACAAACGACCATAGCTAGGTCAATTATCAGAAAAACCGAACTGCCCTTAACCCGGAAAATTTTCCC
The DNA here is from genome assembly GCA_022432975.1 of Begonia masoniana. Classification (NCBI taxonomy): domain Eukaryota; kingdom Viridiplantae; phylum Streptophyta; class Magnoliopsida; order Cucurbitales; family Begoniaceae; genus Begonia; species Begonia masoniana. The sequence continues at coordinate 17,889,046 of CM039505.1, read as the reverse complement.
ATTTTGGTTTTCCATCAAATTCCACCCAATTTCACACCAATCAACCATATTTAGCCTCAATTAACATAATCTAACCAAAAACTCCGAACTACAAGCAAAAACCCGAAATGCCCCAAAGAGAGCTTCACTGTTTTTCGCCCAAATCGGGCTCATCACGGCCAGGCGACCCAAACCGAACCAAGGGTCGGCAAACCTACGCCGGAGGTGACCAAAAACGGTCGGTGATCGGAGCCAAAACCAGCTCATCACCGTCGACCCTGAACAGACCCGAAACATGGTGAAAACCGAACCAAAACAGGGGAAAACCGAGCCTTACCAGGCGGTTCGTGCGTGAAGAGAGTCGGACCCAGCTCGTCGCCGTCCTCTGGCCGGAGAACGGCGGAAATCGCCGTCGGTTTTGGTCGGAGAGCGTCGCCTCCCGTCGCTCCCCCTTTCCCCTGCTTTCGCTGCCGGACGACAGAATGGCTTCGGCCATTCTGTTGTTATGTTTTTATTTTATAATAATAATAATAATAATAATAATAATAATAATAATAATAATAATAATAATTTCTATTAAAACTAATCATTAATTAAATCCTCCTTTACCGTTTTGCCCTCGCGTATTTCCGACCATTTCGAATTTCGTTACCTCTCGTTCTTAAATCATAACCCCCGGCTTAAATTCACTAGGACCCGAACTTAAATTAGAAACTTCACTTTTTTTTTTAAACTAATTAAAATAACCTATTATTAAACAATTACCTTATCATTTTATTTTCTCTCCAATTTTTCTTTCTTAAACAAATCTCGGGTGTTACATTTTCTTTGAAATTTGTCAAATTTTTCTTAGTCCTGTTCTGTGTTATGTGTAACGAACTGAGTTTAGAAAACTCGGGGAGTTACAATTATTCAAACCAGTTTATGTCATGGTCCAATACACTTTAATGTGTATCCAAATTTCACTCTATCTTTGACTGATAGAAATATATTTGAAGCTTTAACTCTTTAAATTCAAACTTATGGATATGATTTTATGTCTGGATCTGAAACGATTGCAGTCATTTATCGTATTCATTACAAAGTCATGAACACATTATGTCCAAATGCAATTATTAAAAAAGAAATTGGCAAAACTATAGTTATAGAAAGCAACCTATTAATTACAAATGTTGCTATTCTACGTCTGATCAACTGAGAAGAAGTTACTTTTCCAGAAAGTTAGACTATTCAAAATGCTGTTCCTCAAAATCCAATTTTAAATAATCAAAATAATCAAATAGTTCAAACTAGTGAAGGAGATATCGAAGTTAGATTTACTCCTGCAATTACAAGAAAAATTTTTTTATCTAGAAGTTTTTCCTCTAGATCAAGTTTCGCTCCTTATAGAGTATCACATCCAACTACAAGTTCTAGACATTTTATGTCTGAAATACCAACTACTTCTCAGGAACAACCTGAAGAATAAAAAATTGAAGGTATGAATATATCAAATAATCAAATTCTTCATGAAATTTATTCTCAAAATAGGGAATGACCTACAGCTTCTGAAATGAATTTTAATATTTAATGGATTTTATGTAACGACCCCAACCCCGTAGGGCCGTCACAGGACCTGACTTTACATTGACATAACCTTTACCTAAGCCCTCGTGTTTTCGAATAAAATTTTTCTTTTTCACTCGACACTATAAAATAAACCGAACCTAGACAATTGACCCATCCCTAACAAACTTTAGGGTCTAACTTTGACTTAAGCATTTTGAGCGTAAAACATTTCGACTTTTAAAACATTTAAAGCTAGACTAAAACCATTAATAACTTAAAACCAGTAACAATTAAAGTAAGATCAATTTAAAACAAAACACTCATTCGACGATCATCAAAACACGACACTAAGATAACCTATACTTTCAGGAAGAACTCGAGAAAACGAACTGCATGGATCGCTCTAAAAATCGAGCGTATCCTTACCTGTTTTAAAAATGACCAAACAGTTCAAAATAACCAAACAGTTCCAATATATTTCTCCAAAATAAAGACTTCACATTTTAGACATTCTACTACCACATCATACACATCAAAAACTCTACTCTCAGACGTTTTTCTATCAAAACTAATCGATCCACATACGTAACATTTTCATACTTTCGTTCATCACATCTCTATACACATACACAAAACTTCCATTCTCTTTCTTAATCAAAACGACACATAAACATACCCAAAACAGACACGTCCACATACTAACCACAGACACCTACTAACCACGGTCGGAATCGCCCTAACAATATTGCCGGGTTGCCACCATGTTCGTACTCCTCCAACTGCGTCCATGATCCTAGCATGCTCATGAAATCTCACCGTACCTGTTCTTCTGCACCTACATCACAGAACTCAATCTATAAGCCTAATGCTTAGCAAGTAGTGACAATATGAATTAAAAACATTTTACTTAACATATGCAGTTTCTACAGTTTCATCGTACATAATCCTTTCGTTTCGTTTCATCGTTCATATTCGTTTCGTTTCGTTTCGTCATACATATTCATTCCATTTCTATCGTACATACATGTAATCCTCTACCAATGGAGGGCGGATTAATTTCTCCATCTCTAGACGTTCCACATATAAATCTTTATCTGAAGGGTGAACCACTTCCCTCAGATATCATACATTTTCTGGACGTTCCACAATTTACATCTGAAGGGTGAACCACTTCCCTCAGACACTTTACATTTTCGTTTTACATCGTTGTCGTTTCTACGTTCAAATCGTGAAATCATATGCTAAAACATTTTCGTACTTTTTTTTTCTAAAACATGATGCATGAGAAAGCTAAACATACATAGAAGCATGCAACATAACCTAGCGTTCCGTGATGTAGGCCCGAAGGCAACACGCATGCAACACTACTTACCTGACGTCTTTAGTAATTCGTCTCTATCTGAATCTTAACCGTAGAACCTGAAAAACCTAACATATCAAAACATTGCATTAGAACTCGCTCGACATAACTAAACTCTTATTTTCATGAAAACATCTTAAACTACTATTTCTAGCCTAATCTAATAAAAATCTAACTAAATGGGCCAATATTTTGGGTTCGGTAAAAACCGACCCGAAACTCAAACGTGCATAACTTTTGCGTCGGTGGTCGGAATCGAACGATTCTAGCGGCCACGAACTCCTCTAATAACCTATTTTAATTTGCCAAAACGAATTTCAAAACAAACGACCGTAGATAGGTCAATTTAAGCAAAACCCGATTCTGCCCTTTCTCGAAATTTTCCTCCTTTCCAATTTTTCATCAAATTCCATCTATTTCCTCACCAATCGACCACATATACCCTCAATTAGAAAATTTAATCAAAAATCGAAGTTTCAAATTAAGAAAACCCTAGGCCCTAATTTCGGGTCCCCTGTTTCCAGCTCAACCCGAGCACCACGCTGCTCGGCGATCTACGCCGGCGTTAAGCTCGGCAATGCAACGCTAAAAGCAACCAAAACGGCCGGCGATCGGAGCTCAATCGAGCTCGCCACGCACAGCACAAACCGAGCAAGAACAGGGAGCTTACCGTTCAGTTTGCGCGCAAAGACGGTCAAAAATGGTAGCCCTGGAGTCGCCGACGTCTTCTGGCCGGAAAAAGGTCGAGGTTGGACGTTGGAGGAGAGCCGTCGCTCGGCTCTCTATCGTCGGGGCTCTCTCTGGCGTCGGGGCTCGGCAGCGATAATGGCTTCATCGTGAAGCCATTATCCTTTTAATTAAAAAAAACTATAATTTTTAATTACTAAATTACTTAAATGCCCTTCCCTCAATTCTATGCTTAATTCTTTAATTAGTCTATCGATTCAGTTTCTCTGCAATTTCCTTATTTCTCTAAATATTCCAATTTAATCTTAGAGTTCTAACAAAACTCACCGTTCACAAAACGGACTTATTTTGCTATTTTTACGAATTAACATACTAAAAGGGTAAAACGGGAACTCTAGGATTACTCTTTTCGATTTGGGTTTCTAAAATTTCACTTATTCCTCTAAAAATTCCCGTAAATTTCTAGGGCTCTAAGGAAACATCCCGCTCAAGAAAATACTTTAATTTACTATTTACGAAAATAACCTAAGAAATTAGAAAATCCTAAAATCCGAAAACCCGGGCGTTACATCCTTCCCTCCTTAATTGAAATTTTGTCCTCAAAATTGCTGCTTAGACAATCCTTTTATTTCTCACTCCAATGCTACCACCATAATTACTGTTACAATACTAAATCTTGATTACTCTAGGGCCTCAATCACTCATCGGGTAACGACAATTCCTAGATCTCCAAAGTTATGACTCTCTTAACTATGCATTTTGTAACTCACTCACTCATACGTCCATTGCTTTCAACCTAATCCATCATCACTTAATCTCTTAAATCTCCCCCAACTCAACCTCCACTCTAGTTTTCCTCCAATTAAATTCAATCGTTTCCCTACTTTTCTCACACCTCATCAATCTAACGCATCAAAACATCATGATCCCTCAAAGCTTCATCTATTGCTTAATACTAAGGACCTATTACATAGCCTCCTTATACTATTTCCTTCTATTCCAAGTCCTCCTCTACCTTACTATCTCATTTCTAATCCATCACACACACCCTTTACAGCCATGGACAATGGGCATTCATGACGTTCCATTAGTCACTATAACAAGATCCTAGTACTCAGGGATCTCAATACTTAAATCTATTCCTTTTTCTTTCAAAGTATTTTCTAAGTTTCTATACTTATGTCTACAATGCTCGATTTATCCAACTTTCACCTCAGTTGTCACCAAACAATATCAAATTCTCAGTCTAACTAATTAATTACACTATTCACCCAATGCCTTAATTGGTGCATAAACCCTTCGACATAGCTTACGAGTCGAATCTTTCCTAAACCTACAGGCTTATCTTCACTTCTAGGTCCACTTGCACAATCTCCGTGCAACTTTCTATCCTTTCATCCAATATTTTCTAAATTCTTCAACATCACAAACCCTTAATGTTTCACTCTTATTTTTGACCATTCACTTATTCTAATAAATCTATTCATTTACCTTTATGACGTTGTCCAAAAATCTACCTAATCGCCAATTTTATCTTACCTCACATAGTCTCCATTTTCCTTCATCCATGAACTAAGAACTATCCCTCACGGTATGAATCTTTTATATAAGCTAACATCCATATCCTCGATCAACGATCTTCTAAAGACTTTATGTTCCTCGAGTTGGAATTTACGTTCCATACCTAAGCTCATTTATCCTCACCCTAGCTACTTACGAAATTGTCGGCCTCTGCTTCGTTACATACTAGCCAAACCCTTGAAATTCTCTAACTTAACTTCATCCTTAATGCATTCGACCATCCTCTTCATTCAAAAGTTCATATGTTTCCTCAAATCTCACACCACTAAATACTTAAATGCTAACCTTCTTATTTTAACTCTCAATTAAACCCAAAGGCCTTTACACTTACCCTTTTAAATCTATACACAATTCTAAATCTATCCTATCATCCTTTTTACCTTACATCGCATAGTTCCTATTTTTTTTCTCATTCAAAATTTCCTATATTTTTCCCAATTTGCACACCACTAGATTCTAGTGAATTAAACCTCAACTTTCAACCTTCCTTTCTTATCTAACTATCCTCTTCTTCCTATCTCTTAACTTTACAATATCAATTTCATCCTTCTCCAAAATTAGGTCCTAAGCATTCTTCTAAATTCTTTTATAACATCTCATCCCTACAACCTTTTTGTTTGCAAACTTGTTGTATGTAATTTAACACCTCCCTTCCAAAAATCCTTGCCTTCCTAAGTCACCAAGCATAATTCTAAATTCAATCACACTACATCATCTAACATCTCTACGTTAGTATCTCTTATAAACAATTAAAACGACATGTACCTGCAACTACGGTAGGCTGTTCTTCGTTGTCTGCACTACTGAGGGAGAAGATTCTTGGCGATGCTCTCATGAGTCCTTTGTTCCCTGTCGGGCAGTCTCTGGCAAGATGGCCCGTCCTATTGCAAACAAAACACTGCCCTTTTCCTTTCTTCGGACAATTCCTGGAGAGATGTCCTATCTCTTGACACTTGAAACACCTTCCTAGATTCTTCCTTGGATAGTCCGTAGAAATATGACTTTGCTCATTACAATTAAAACATCGGCCCGAACCTGCCCTGCACACCCCATCATGAAACTTCTTACATGTTGGGCATTGAGGGAACTGTGAATAACCAGAGGCACGCTTTCCATTTTCTTGTCTAATTTCCTCATCACTCACCCTTTTTGTGCCCCTCGGTGGTTGTTGTTCTTCGTCACTTTGTTGAGTCATAGATTCTCTGAAGGGCTTCCTCGACATTTCACTTTGTCGTTGTAGTTTCATCTCGATGTCATCTAGTCCGAGGGCCCTTTCTACTATCTTATGATAAGGCACGTCTTCGTCACCCATCGTCATCACCCCTTTCTGAATTTCTAGTTTCAAACCTTGTACAAATTGGTGAATTTTGTCCTCCTATTTATAGATCATATATCCAGCATACCGAGATAGTGACTCAAACCTTCGCACGTATTCGGCCACTGTTCCCGTTTGGCGTAGTTTGGAAAACTCTGATCTCTTGTTGGCTCGGTGAGTGCGACTAAAATACTTGTTATAGAATGTCGTCTTGAACTGTTCCCACGTCATAACCTTCATATCTGTAGCGGCCATCACCGTATCCCACCAGAAAATGGCATCCTTATCTAAATTAAATGTGGCACACGTCACTTTGTCGGCTTCCTCCACTTTTGCATAAGCAAACATACTCTCAATCTTACGAATCCATTGTTCAGCACTCGTAGGATCCGAAGATTGACCATCGAATGTCGGGGGCCTAAGCCGTCTAAACCTTTCTCCACCTTGGTCCTGAGAATCGTTACCTCGTCCATTTCGATTTAGCAAAACCCCTATCTGTTCTGACTGTTGACGTAATATGTCCATAAACTGGCTATTGGGATCCATTCGGGTCACTTAAGTACTCGTGGCCTTTTCTTGTACCTAGACATGTTAGAAAACACGAAACACTATAAAAATTTATAAATCATTACTTAAACTTAAACACTTACAGTTGGCGAAGCACTTCCATGGGGCGAGTGGCATTGTTAGGTAATCAACTAAACGATTGCGACCACGTGTCTCTGATACCATAACTGTAACGACCCCAACCCCGTAGGGCCGTCACAGGACCTGACTTTACATTGGCATAACCTTTACCTAAGCCCTCGTGTTTTCGAATAAAATTTTTCTTTTTCACTCGACACTATAAAATAAACCGAACCTAGACAATTGACCCATCCCTAACAAACTTTAGGGTCTAACTTTGACTTAAGCATTTTGAGCGTAAAACATTTCGACTTTTAAAACATTTAAAGCTAGACTAAAACCATTAATAACTTAAAACCATTAACAATTAAAGTAAGATCAATTTAAAACAAAACACTCATTCGACGATCATCAAAACACGACACTAAGATAACCTATACTTTCGGGAAGTACTCGAGAAAACGAACTGCATGGATCGCTCTAAAAATCGAGCGTATCCTTACCTGTTTTAAAAATGACCAAACAGTTCAAAATAACCAAACAGTTCCAGTATATTTCTCCAAAATAAAGACTTCACATTTTAGACATTCTACTACCATATCATACACATCAAAAACTCTACTCTCAGACGTTTTTCTATCAAAACTAATCGATCCACATACGTAACATTTTCATACTTTCGTTCATCACATCTCTATACACATACACAAAACTTCCATTCTCTTTCTTAATCAAAACGACACATAAACATACCCAAAACAGACACGTCCACATACTAACCACAGACACCTACTAACCACGGTCGGAATCGCCCTAACAATATTGCCGGGGTGCCACCATGGTCGTACTCCTCCAACTGCGTCCATGATCCTAGCATGCTCATGAAATCTCACCGTACCTGTTCTTCTGCACCTACATCACAGAACTCAATCTATAAGCCTAATACTTAGCAAGTAGTGGCAATATGAATTAAAAACATTTTACTTAACATATGCAGTTTCTACAGTTTCATCGTACATAATCGTTTCGTTTTGTTTCATCGTTCATATTCGTTTCGTTTCGTTTCGTCATACATATTCATTCCATTTCTATCGTACATACATGTAATCCTCTACCAATGGAGAGCGGATTAGTTTCTCCATCTCTAGACGTTCCACATATAAATCTTTATTTGAAGGGTGAACCACTTCCCCCAGATATCATACATTTTCTGGACGTTCCACAATTTACATCTGAAGGGTGAACCACTTCCCTCATACACTTTACATTTTTGTTTTACATCGTTGTCGTTTCTACGTTCAAATCGTGAAATCATATGCTAAAACATTTTCGTACTTTTTTTTTCTAAAACATGATGCATGAGAAAGCTAAACATACATAGAAGCATGCAACATAACCTAGCGTTCCGTGATGTTGGCCCGAAGGCAACACGCATGCAACACTACTTACCTGACGTCTTTAGTAATTCGTCTCTATCTGAATCTTAACCGTAGAACCTGAAAAATTTAACATATCAAAATATTGCATTAGAACTCGCTCGACATAACTAAACTCTTATTTTCATGAAAACATCTTAAACTACTATTTCTAGCCTAATCTAATAAAAATATAACTAAATGGGCCACTATTTTGGGTTCGGTAAAAACCGACCTGAAACTCAAACGTGCATAACTTTTGCGTCGGTGGTCGGAATCGAACGATTCCAGCGGCCACGTACTCCTCTAATAACCTATTTTAATCTGCCAAAACGAATTTCAAAACAAACGACCGTAGATAGGTCAATTTAAGCAAAACCCGATTCTGCCCTTTCTCGGAATTTTCCCCCTTTCCAATTTTTCATCAAATTCCACCTATTTCCTCACCAATCGACCACATATACCCTCAATTAGAATAATCTAATCAAAAATCGAAGTTTCAAATTAAGAAAACCCTAGGCCCTAATTTCGGGTCCCATGTTTCCAGCTCAACCCGAGCACCACGCTGCTCGGCGATCTACGGCGGCGTTAAGCTCGGCAATGCAACGCTAAAAGCAACCAAAACGGCCGGCGATCGGAGCTCAATCGAGCTCGCCATGCACAGCACAAACCGAGCAAGAACAGGGAGCTTACCGTTCGGTTTGCGCGCGAAGACGGTCGGAAATGGTAGCCCTGGAGTCGCCGACGTCTTCTGGCCGGAAAAAGGTCGAGGTTGGACGTCGGAGGAGAGCCGTCGCTCGGCTCTCTGTCGTCGGGGCTCTCTCTGGCGTCGGGGCTCGACAGCGATAATGGCTTCATCGTGAAGCCATTATCCTTTTAATTAAAAAAAACTATAATTTTTAATTACTAAATTACTTAAATGCCCTTCCCTCAATTCTATGCTTAATTCTTTAATTAGTCTATCGATTCGGTTTCTCTGCAATTTTCTTATTTCTCCAAATATTCCAATTTAATCTTAGAGTTCTAACAAAACTCACTGTTCACAAAACCGACTTATTTTGCTATTTTTACGAATTAACATACTAAAAGGGTAAAACGGGAAGTCTAGCATTACTCTTTTCGATTTGGGTTTCTAAAATTTCACTTATTCCTCTAAAAATTCCCGTAAATTTCTAGGGCTCTAAGGAAACATCCCGCTCAAGAAAATACTTTAATTTACTATTTACGAAAATAACCTAAGAAATTAGAAAATCCTAAAATCCGAAAACCCGGGCGTTACATTTTACACCTGGTTCAGAACTTAGGAAGATGTTAAACAAAGAATTTAATTTATCAAAACATAATATGTTTAGATATTGGTTCCAAAAATATTATTCTTCTACAGAAATAAAACAAATTGTAGACAAATATTATGATTATTTAGAAAAACGACAAACAGTAATACCGTTTGCAACATGGTATTTTCAAAAATATATTGATTATGACAAAGATTTAAATATTCTCGAAGAATATGAAAAACATCAAATCAAATGGTCAAAAAAGAGTGGATCTAGTGCAAAATCTACACATCCTCCTTTAGAACCCATAATAATAAAAAATAAACAAAATACTATTGAAGCTATACCTTTAGTAGATCCAACGAAAACAAAAGTTGAAGAAGAAATAATTGTTAAACAAAATAATTTCACAAATATAAATTTACAAACAGTAGGAAATCAATTAAATAGAATTGAAAAACAAATTGATAAAATTATTCCTACTACCATTACTATTGCTTCAACTTCAAAAACTAAGGTTGAAACACCAATAACAAAACCAGACATAAAACCCCCAATTCCAATTATCAAATTTAATTTTACAAATCCCAATAAGGATAAAGAATTCTTAGACAAATTAGTCAAAAGAATGCAAACTTTAAAGATTAATACTTTAAATACAAAAGAATCAGAATCAAACTCTGACTCTGATAAAGATTCTACTTTACAATTAGATCAAATTGAAGAATCCTTTAATGATATTCAAAAATATTATCCTTCGATTTATCAAAACAACAATGATCATCAAATTAATAAAGTCAATTATGATGAAGGTCTAGGTGCTGATGTAACCCGTCGCACTTATTACAAAAGACCCAGTCCTCAAGATTTGTTATTCGAAGAGAATTTCTATCTTGAACAAAAATGCTATAGTGCTAAATCAATCTATGAATGGAACATAAATGGATTATCCGAATATCAAATTTATGATGTCATACACAAAATGTTGATGTATTCATTAGTCTGTAGAGCCGCTCAGAATGGAGATCGTAGTATTGTGATTTTCATTATAAATGGATTCACAGGCTCTCTCAAAAGATGGTGGGATAATTATCTCTCACCTGAACAATAAGATGAAATTCTTATAACTGTCAAAATAGAAAATACAGTAATGGAAACTGTAGACCCTCAAGGTCAAAGAATAGCCCAACAAACTACTTCACAAGTAGAAGATTGTGTCTTCTCACTTATTCAAGCAATAATTCTACATTTTCTAGGCGCTGTTGAAAACCGTGATGAAAAAACTAGAGAATTGTTACAAAATCTTAGATGTCTCTCTTTAACCCATTTTAGATGGTATAAAGATGTCTTTTTAACAAAAGTTATGCAAAGAAAAGATGCTAATTCAGAGCGTTGGAAAGCAAAATTTATAGATGGATTACCTCCTCTATTCGCTCAAAAAGTTAAACAAAAATTGATAGATTTAAATAATGGTCATACTCCATGGTTTTCATGTACATATGGTCATTTGATAAGTGTAGCAGCACAAGAAGATTTATCTCTCTGCAATGATATGAAATTGCAGTATCAACTTAAAAAATAAAATATCACTGGTAGAAAAGAAATAAGAGAATTTTGTGATCAATTTGCCTATCATATACCAGTATCTTATCCTAAAAAGATAAGAAAAACAAAAACTATAAATAAACCTTATAATCCTAACAAAAAGAAAAGACCTACCAATGAGAACGACAAGGTAATAAACAACCTTCTAATCAAAAGAAAAAAGGAAATTTTCAACAAAATTGGCTTCCACAAAGAATAAAGAAGAAAAATATGAAAAATGTTAAATGTTACAAATGTGGTAAATATGGACATTATGCAACAAATTGTAAAACTCAAAAGAAAATTGAAGAATTAAATAGAGACGAAGCCAACATTTGTAACATTACGTGAGATGCAATTGAAGGTCTCCCACTAAATATTTGTTGTATTAATCAATCTCTTGCCAAAATTTATAAAAGATCAGTAAATTTGTTGGGATTTTTCAAAATTTGAAGCAACAGAAAAACTCTGCATGCTCGAATTAAACTTTCCAACTTACGTTGTTTCAGAGTAGTGAAATAATTGTACTACTTGTGATCATAAGCTCGTCAATGCCTAAAAAACTAGGGGTGGGCAGAACCTACCTGGAACCGAGGAACCGGATTGGACTGTTTGTTCGGTCCGGTTCCTGGCCAGTTCTATACTTCCTCGGAACTGGCCACGGTTCCGAGACCCCTAGAACAAAGGTCTACGGTCCGATCCGTGGTTCTGGGGTCCAAAACTGGTTGGACTGTAGGAGAACCAACCCATGGGTCAACCCGGTTTATCCGACCCAAAGTGAGTTTTTCTCATTTTTTTTATATTTTTTAATTTTATTAATTTTAAATAGCTTATAAAATTACATATTTATTTTAAATATTCTGAATTTTATTAATTTTATACAAATTACACTGAAAAAAGGCAAATTCTTTTCGATTTCCAAAAATTGTTTTAAAAATTGAAAAAAAAAATAATGTTGGGTTCGGTCTGATTCCGGTTATGTACTGGTTCCTTCCGGGGCCAGTTACAGAACCGAAATATAATTTCTGAAAGGGCCGATCTAGTTTCAGTTCTGGCTCGGATCCGAACCGGTCCGAATCGCGCCCACCCCTGTAAAAAACCACAAGGTTACTACATACCATCGCATCGCAAGAATTTCCAAGCTTATGCCAGTTTTTCGATTGCATATGACTAGTAAAATTCTTTAACGATTACCCAAAAGACAATATTTTAATTATTAATGCTGGTAAGTTTTGGGACTTATTTACTTAAAAAAATTTAGAAATATAACTGATGTACAATTTACTCTTGTACGTGTTACAAGGGGAGACTTGGATAATCAGTCTCTCGTCTTAACAAAGAGTACTGATAAATATATATTTTTAATTTATAATCTAATATTAGATTCTGGTGCAATGTTTTTGTGATGTTTTTAATAAAATAATTATAATATATTATAAATAATTAAAATTAAAAACAAATACCCAAGTGCCAAGTGGTACCACGAAGAATCATTATTGGTTTAACAAAATTATAATTAATAGATAAAATAACTAAAATTGTTTTAGAATTTAAAAACCAACTAAAACCCTAGGCCACCTTCTCTAAACATTGCTATAAAAGCCCTGGTTGTTTTCCAAACTCGTAAAAGCGGCCGAAGATGTCGAAGCGAGGTCAGTCTGTCTCCATTTTCTCTCTGAACTGCACTTCAACCTTCGTCGTAAATGATTTTTGTTTTCGATTTAACTGTTGTTTTGTTTCTTGGCCATAAAACTTTCTCAAAGATGAAATTTAGTTATGGTCTAACTTTATTTGCATTTTCTCTTCGTTGAGCTTAAAATTGTTTAATCAGAATTATGTCCGAGATTTCGAGAATGGATCTGATGATTTTATCTTGCGGACTCAAGAAAAACGTTAATATCGAAACTTTGATTTGTCACGGCTTCAGCATTTTCTTATGTTATTTGAGATATTTAATAGTGTTGAGGTTTTAATTTAGGAGAAAACAGGTAGGTTTTTGGAGAATGAATAAATGTTCCTTCACCGGGAATACTGACTGAAAATTAGCAAAGTTTTAATCGTTCTTTTTGTGCAAAAATTTAGAGAGACATTATGACTAATAAATTGAGTACCAACTAATGTAAAGAGTTTTCTTAACTGAGCTAGTTTAATAGGAAATATTTCGGAGCTTAAGTCCTAAGATCTGATCGAGTATTGACATGTGAAATTTAATGCAAAAACTAATCTTTAAATTCCTGAGCCCGTCATGCTCAAGATTCTCTATTTTAGATACTCAGCTATGTTGAGGTTTTTGCGAGGATGTGAGGACATGGGCAATTGAATTCTTTGACTGTTAATCTGTCTTGTTGTCGATGCAAAAGTTGGAGATGTTGTGTATCCCAAATAAAATTAGTATTAAAGAAAGTTTGAATAGAGTCAATGCTAATATAACTCATGTTTCAGGGCGTGGAGGATCTGCCGGTAACAAATTCAGGATGTCACTGGGTCTTCCAGTGGCAGCAACCGTGAATTGTGCTGATAACACTGGAGCAAAAAATCTTTACATCATCTCAGTGAAGGGCATTAAAGGTCGCTTGAACAGGTTGCCATCGGCATGTGTTGGAGATATGGTGATGGCTACTGTAAAGAAAGGAAAGCCTGATCTCAGGAAGAAAGTCCTTCCTGCCGTCATTGTCAGGCAGCGCAAGCCGTGGCGCCGAAAGGATGGAGTCTTCATGTACTTTGAAGGTTATTGCATTTTTCTTTTCTACTTACCATAGTTTGATTTGTTGACACTGATGAGTAGTATATCTTTTCCTATAAAAATAAATTCCCCTTAGATCTGGGCCCATCATCCTTCTCATGTTATTTTCTAAACTGTGAAATGGTTTTAGTGTGATTGGCTCTACTCACCAGACGAAAGTCAGGTATCTGCTTCAATATTTCATGGTTGATACAGTTACGAGTCTGGAAAAATGACAGGGTTCATCGTTGCAGATGAGAGCATGCTTCAAGCACACATCTGTTACATATGGACTGTACATTTCTTTATTAATGATTTTTTACAGAGTGATATATATAGCTGTATAGTTTTTCAAATTGTACATGGATGGGCCGTGTGAAATGTCATGCTTCACCTTGTAGTTTAGATTTTTTTTTGTAATAGGATTGTAAATATCTTGTATTTAACATGCTAAAAGGTTAAGAAATGTCTAGCTCATTTTGTCTCTGTTTTTCCCTTTTTGAGGGCATGAGTTTCTGACGCCTGAATCGATCCGATTTACAGATAATGCTGGTGTTATCGTGAATCCAAAAGGAGAGATGAAAGGTAGGCTCAATTCTCTCCTGAATTGATTCATTTTGTTTCGCCAATGTTTTTAATGTACTAATCTGAAAAGTAATTCTCTCTTATCGATTCATCTTGGTTCATCCATTCCATATGTGATACCTATGCACGTTACTTAACAGGTTCTGCAATTACTGGCCCCATTGGGAAAGAGTGCGCCGATTTATGGCCTAGGATCGCAAGCGCAGCCAATGCTATAGTTTAAAGCTTAACATTTTTTGGTGGTTGACCTTTCCAAAGTAGTTTTTGGTAGTCTTTATTGCGAGGTTTGAAGTATGAATGTTGTCCTTTTTTGTCAATTACTTGCCTTTTATGTACTAGGACACAAGTAACCATGGATTACTTTATGAAGGAATATTTGACGTTTATACTACTTTTTCTCTCATATTATATAATTTCTTAAAATACTAGGTAACGTGATTATTATAAATAATTAATATTTGACATGGCAATGAGTATTTAGAATAAGAAAGTAAATGTATTATTATTTTGAAAAATAATGTTTAAAATGAGTTTACCTAAATGTGATTATTACTGTATTACCTAATCATGTTTGGAGTTAATTTATCACATGGATCGATTCATTAAGACAATTTGTTCGTTGAAATGACTTCTGGGTCTTACTATTTTTCATTGGAAGACTAACGATCCGACTGTAAAAGCCCAAGTAGAAGGCCCAACGAAAAGCCTGTTTGTAGTCAACGAACTGAGCCATGTCGGTCAATGTTTCGAGATATGGGAAGTGAACTGGGGAGGGAAGCGCCTGGTGTGGCGGTTTCTTTACCGGAAAGCAACTGCCCCATGGGCTGGAGAGGAAGTGGGACTTTTTGGCTCCACAACCAGTCGCGGCGCTGCCTGCCTGCCTGGGGAGCTTCTCTTCGTTTTGATACTGTTGAAGAGTTTCTTTTGTCTGTTCCTTCATAATTTATCATTGATTATGGATTATTTCATTTTGCGCTTAATTAATTTGTTTGAAATATAATGATTCTGTGTTGATCTTCACGCTCTTTTATGATAAGATGGGTGGTTTTTGTTTTCGCTTTTATCGTACATTGGGGGACGGAAGGAAAAATTTCTTTTTATTATTGTTTGGTTTTATGTGAGCGTATAATTTTTTCTTTGTTCAATTGAATTATGACGTTTTAAAGTATATCTTCATACGCCATTAAAAATCTGTTTCCTTTCCGGCGCAGCTTTATATGATCACAGAATTAAGCCCAGCAGGATTTCTGGAAATGAAGAATTCCACCTGTTCAGAGCTGGGATGGAACCCAAGTGGGAGGATCCCGAGTGCGCCAAAGGAGGGAAGTGGACTGTCATGCGCAGCCAGAAGGATAACCTTGATACCATATGGCTCGAAACGGTTCGCCTACTCTTCTATCTTGAATTCATTAGGTGATTTTTTGTTGCTTCAATGGGTTGCACGTGCTCGTTTGCTAACAATGAGTTTTAATTGACTAGTTGATGGCCTTGATTGGAGAGCAATTTGTGGAGGCTGATGAGATCTGTGGAGTGGTTTGCGCCAAAGGGACAAACTCGCTCTGTGGACTAAGACAGCAACGAATGAGGCTGTCCAGGTTTGGTTTCGTTATTTATATGAATTTGTTTCTGTCATTTCCATATAATTGTATTGGATTCTTACTCCACAATTTTCTATCTGCAGTAACACTACTTTTTCTTTCTCCACTCTCCACTGATCTGTACTCTTAATCATCGTAGGAAGTATTAAGGCTTTCACAGTTCTGATGATCGCACAAAAAAAACAAAGTGACGAGAAAGTGGTTAGATTCATCGAGTACGAGGATATAGCTTTTCACTGGTTAGATTCAGTTCCATGAACATTATTTTTAGCAGTACGATTAACATGATGAAGTATCAATTATTATTTTTTATTCAAAGACTCTCCTTTCATGTTCTGCTTCTGAGTGTACTGTTGTTACATGTGTAACTTATCATAAGTTCGTGCCAAGCATTGTAATTTTTGGTCTTGAATATTGTAGTGTGGGATGATTAAGTTGGAAGAAGTGTGCTTATTTGTTTAATTCTTCAATGTGGTAAAGAGGACTGGGGGTTACTAATGCTTCTCTGATCATCTTGACAGGCAGACGAGCATTGGGAGGAAGTGAAAGTGGAAGGACATAAATGATGCCACTGAAAAGATCTCCGGGTGATTCGAGAAGGGAGGGATCTGTCGAAAAAGCAGTGAATGATTTGTTTTGCTTGTTTGATCTCACCTTGATGGTGACTCTGCATGATTTTTGTAGTGCAAATTGAGAGAATTCTTATCCGTCTAATTTAACTGAAAATGTCACACTTTAGCAAGTGTTGGTATCAATGGAAACCTGAGGAAGTAATGTTAGAGATAAAAACTGAATGGTGAGTGCATTGACAGGGGAAAAAAGCATGGCGTTTTACATTATGTTTCCAGGATTGAAGAAAAGAAATGTAATCTTCTCACAAGTAATCACACAGGATGGATGACTCTACCAAGATTGTTTGGGAAGATGAAATCATGCAAGAAATCCCAGTTTTTCTCCGTTTCTTTTGGCCAGTCGAATCAATCCCTGTCTTTGCTTCCCATCTGCTCCAATTGCTTTGCAAAACTCTGTGATTATCTGCAGTCCAGTTTCACACAAACAGAAAAATATGAACCACTTACTCCCCGTTTGGTAGCTCTGTCAATTTCTGGTATTATTGCTTTTAGAGTAGATTTCTAGTGCTTGATAAACTGGCTAATTGATTCTTGTAAAACGCAATTTGAGAAAGTTGCAGGTGTAGAAAGGTGGTACCTGTGAGTGGAGAGCAATGGCTTTGCCTCTCAACTGATTGAAGCGCTTCTTGCCGATGAGATTCCGAGCAACCACAACAACAGGGGCGAAAACTCCTTTTCCTTCGTTCACATTCTTCATCATCGGCTGCGCTCTCACTCCCTTTCCTACTCGAACGCCATGGACTACTCTCACCGATTTGGCTAGAGCGCTGTAATCCTCGCCCACCATCGGGCATCCCCATCTTCCATTGAAGGAAGAAGACAACCCAGTTGCAGAAATCGAAACCGCCATTGAAGAAATAGATTAAAAGGTTTCCCCAAGCTTCCTCTCTCTCACTAGTTTCGGACAGAAACGGAGGTCCAGGTTTTTCTTCTTCTTTCTTCGTCTTCTTCGAATCTGTGATGGGTTTTATTTGGTTTTTGAAGAGGAATATTTTGGTGTAAATTTGAGAGCCTTTGATTTGTTTAAATGGATGAAATATGGGTAAGAGTTCAAGCGGAGTCGAGAGCCACACATTTTCTTTCTTTTTTTCTTAGCCAACATGGTTTGAAACGCCATCACAATCTACGAATCTAGTAGCTTCGCGCTCTTCTTCTCGGGTCCCTACCCTTCTGTTTGCTCTGCAATCAGCGCAGCCATGTGGCTTTATAATCAGCCCTTCAGTTTCTGCTATTCTCCAAAAACGTCGGAGGGTTTTGGTCTGTACACTCAGCTTTTTCATGGAGAGCTCGTGGATTCTTCTTCGTGCTTTCTCTTCTGAAGAAATTTTCGCATCTTTCTGGCTCAGAAGTTTCAGGTTTTGTGCGTTCGGCCATTGGCTAATTTAAGCCATTTGACCCCATTTGCGGACGTGATGAATATAAAATAAATAGAGAGAAAGAGAGTCAAATCATGGCGTCGCTTGCAACCCATCTCTCCGCTTCTCTCTTCCTCATTCCCATCGGAGTCCGCCGCTTTCTCTGCTCCTCCTCCCTCTACCTCAACAACCCATCTCTTTTCCGGTCTAAGACCTGGTATTTATCCGAACCCAGATGGAAAAACCTCGATTTGTACGCCCTAATCTTAATCCTCCCGATTTCCTCCTTCTGCGAGATTTTCCTTTTCCTCTCCTTATCGGGGCACCCTTCCTATCGATTCACCTTTTTCCAGCAATCAGCGGCGGATTTTCTCTTCTGGGTATTGATTCTTCTGATCATTTTCCGGGAAATCGCCAACCCTTTGCTCGTTAGTGAGAGTTTCCTGTTCGTCTTTGCCGGAATCGCATTTCTCGTCGAGTATTCAGTGATTGGTAATGGAATTTCTGGATTAGGAAGTTCTGTTTATCAATTGTTAGGTGGATTAACTCTAATCTGCGCCGTCTCTTGCTTCTATTTATCTTTCAAGCCATCTTCATTCTTTGCCGATTTTTTTCTATCTTCGGCGTTGGTCTTTAAAGGTACCTGGTTATTACAAGCCGGATTGTCGCTATACACTGATACATTTTCAGTCAAAGGGTGTGGGAAAATGAACGTTTCGCCAGCTCAGGCAACGGCCAGTGTGCAGTGTGATCTTGACGAGGATGCATTGAGGGGCGTTTCTTTGATGAATTTGTTGTTCACCATACATGGCGTAGGCGTGTTGGCCGTGAGTCTTGTTATGTTTGGGCTGTCATCATATCACCGGAAATTAAGCTCCGGTGAGGGTAGTGGGCCGTTGCTTGAATCGGAGACAATGTTGATGCGATCATCCCCTGAGATAGAGATTGAATGAACTGTATGGCTTCTCATTCTTTACATTTTCTGCTTTTGGATCTGGTTTTGATGGAGAATCACGCTTGTTTTCAGAACCTTGAAAATTGTCTTGGAACAGTTGGTTCTTGTAATTTTTGCTAGTGTAGTAGTTCAATTAGACAAATCAGACATAAACCTATTTTTTTTGCAGATAGTTCAATTAAGACCTTATCGAATTTTGAATCTATACTCATTCCGAAGCAAGAATTTGATCGAGTATCCCGTCTTAGTCCGCATTCGCGTATGTATCTCTCTTTCGACTTTGTCTATAGGCAAGAATAAAAGCATGCTTGTTGTTGGAAGAAATATAGCTATGTAGATTAACATTTTTTTGAATTGCTGCTAAGAAGAGTTGCTCGGATAGTCGGTTCAATAATCGAGTAATTATGATAGATTATAAATAGATAATTTGTAGCGATAAATGACTGCGCGTCAAAATGTAAACACCTTTTATTTATTTTATTGGAAGAAAGGCCATTTTCATTTACTGATTATTGAATCCAAATTTAACATAATTCTCAGTTTTTAAGGTTGAATATATTATACTAATGATCAAAAAAAGACATGATCTAATTATTCTAGTCTCTAATGGACTAAGACTATCGATTTGGCTGTAAGCTGTTGATACAATCTGAGCCGTTGATAGAGGGGATTCCACAGGGGCCCTGTGACAGGGCGAGGCTAAGCTGGTGGCATTAACTTGTTTTGCACATCGCCGATGTTGGGAAAATCGCAGAAACGGACGTTGAAAAAGCCAGCTTCTTTCACAAACCATACCAGATACGGCCTCTCCGATGCTGAAACGTCTCCCCCTTGGCCCCACCGCCCATGAATGCATCCAAATCAAGTCAACTTCTTTCTTTTTTTTTTTCCTTTTTTGTCTCTCGACCTCTGCCTGAAAGTTTCGTCGATGAATTCTTTCTGATCCGCTAAAAACTGGGTTTTCTGCTCTCGCTTTATTATTCTCTCCCGTATATTTCTTTTTGCGAATTTCATTTTTTACTCTTCGGACGTAATTGCAATTTCCCTCGCTTTCTCGGGAATCTTGTGTTGTTGGTCGTTTGGTTGACTCTGATTTTCTTTTTTGTTGAGTTCCTGTTGAAGTTCGGAGCTAGATGCAGGAAATCATCGGTGACAAACGGGTTGATGTGGAATATTGGAATTAATGGCGACGAGCGCCTAAACGCCGAGTTTAAAAGTGAAGAGTCTCTGAATTCTTGCTGTTTTGACGTTTGAGCAAATTGGGTTTTTGATGATTGAAGAACAGATTGGGGATATAGAGTGAATTTGTTGATGGAGAAGGGCGTTAAGGATGGTAATGACAGCAAAACGACAGTTGGTTTTAAGACAACTGCGGATCCTGTTAATGGAGAAGATGACAGCGAAACTTGTTTGTTGCTGCCGGTGCAAAAAGGCGGAAGGTCTAAGAAATCGGAGAAATCGAGGAGGAAAGTGCAGTGGAATGATCACAACGGGAACAAGCTTGCCGAGGTCTTAGAATTCGATCCAAGGTCAATGTACTTGCTTTTCCTTACATGATCATAGTACTGGTTACAGATATTTCACGAACTTTGATGTTCTGCTTTACCAGTGAAGATAAATTAGATTTAATGATTGATGTGTGGGCTTTCTCTGACTGGATTTGTTGCTTAGTCAAATGCATCTTACAAAGAAAGCAAACCTTTTCTTGTAGATTTGAAAAAACATGATTGTCAATGGTTCATTTTGTTACGGCTAGTGATTATATTCAACTCCTTACGTGCAGTGAGAAGGGCGAGTCGGATAACGAGGATTCAGATGCATGCATTTGCACCGTCGTGTAGCTCTTCTTCTCCATCGACACCGATCACTGCCGGACATCTGCTCTGCGTCATCATCTTCACGATTACATCAGAAAGGTCTCTTTTGTGTTAGTTTCATATCTGCATTTGCCAGGATGTATT
This sequence comes from Begonia masoniana, assembly GCA_022432975.1. Classification (NCBI taxonomy): domain Eukaryota; kingdom Viridiplantae; phylum Streptophyta; class Magnoliopsida; order Cucurbitales; family Begoniaceae; genus Begonia; species Begonia masoniana. Next base: position 17,867,865 of record CM039505.1, on the reverse strand, counting down.
TAGATGAAAATGGTATTGTTATGTTAATATGTTGTAGTTGGTTGAAAATGAACGAGGCCTATCATTTCAACTTAACCTGTTGTTGTATGCGAAGAGATGCTGTCCCTGCAGATGTCGTGCCACCGTGATCTGCAGAGCCCCATTTATGTTTGAACTAAAATGATGGCAAGAGAGCTTGATCTTTACTAAAATTTTGAAGTTCTGCTACCATCATCTTCTACAAACTGCAAATATGTCATGTTTTCTAACTGAAATACGGAAACAAAATCTCCCATCGACGAGCTGTGTTTCATGTGATTAAGCAGTTTGAAAGGGCAGCACCCTCTGTTATTTCTTCCATTAGAGGGTCTGATGAGATTGGATTTTGCCCCAGAATGAAAGGTGTTGGTGTTTTCTACTGCGTTGGATTTTCTATTTGTTGTCAATAAACGAGTTTTTGAGACCTCAACTCAAAACCGGATTTGTTTTCTTATTGTTGAGAGCAAAATCGAGATTGAAATATACAATATTTTGATGGAAATTAGAAAAGTAACATATCACCATCACCGTTTCTGAAGATTTACAAGGTAGAAGAACAATGGTGTATAATTGTGCAGTACAGAAAATTTGCAACCAAAACATAACACCCACCAACTCAAACAAGTAGTAGTTAACGACTGAATCTCAAATTGGTTTTCTAGTTCTAATGAAAAAGGAGAGCAACAATATAATCAAGCAAGCCTCGAATCAACTTTTAAACGACAATCGTACACAATGCAACAAAAAAACAAAAATGGAAAAAGAAAAATCGTCATGGGAATCATAAGAAACAGAGGTACTCGAAGATCAGATCACTTGGTATTTGGCCTACTTTCAATAGAGATAATATAAGTAAAAGTGTCTCCAAACTTCACCCTAAAACTTGGGGGAATCTGTTTTCAAAAAGGTATTTCTAATATCTAGAACCTTAAATCACCATCTACTTTCTATATATAAAAAGAAAAATAGGCAGCCTACCCAACCAAGTTGAATTTTTGCGCCAGATATGTCTAACTACTTAATTAAACATGCTGAAGTACTTCACCTCAGAAATCCCATCAGACCAGCACAATCCTCAGATTTTAAAACTTATAAACTTGAACCGCTTGAATCTTCAAATTTTGATAGTGTTGGAAAAGCCTGGTTGGAGAACTTTCTGTCTATCAAGTCCTTTCACTCCAATCCATGCTGAACACACTCCGAAATCCCTGGCCCCACTTCGCTGCTTGTGTTCAGCTGAGTTTTACTCCATTGCATCTTTCCTCCTGTACAACACAAGCGCAAATACAGGGGGGAAATGATTATGCCATCGTCAAATGTCAATTACCAGTCTACCACTACCACTACCACTTATCTCTATTCACTAATCATTTACTCAGGCCTCCATTGAATCACTATAAAACCTCTCTTCATCTTTTCCTACTTGCATATCAAGTATCAGAATCGAGTGTCTATCACTAACTTTTCTGCAGCTTCTATTGGTAATCCAGAAAACAATAAACAGAAGACATGTAAGATGTCAACAATAAACTGCAGATCAATCCAACAAACAAATAAAAAGGTTATAAAGAAGTTAATATAGATCTAACGATAAGAACACAAGAAAGCAATGTTATAGCTACTATACTCAGTAGACAATTATAGTAAAGCATATCTTCAAACTACACTCAGAAGCAATAACGAAAATGAGTAGCATCAACTGCGCTTCTAAACAACTACTTATTAAAGACTAGAAAAATAAATATTGTGGGATCTAAGCAAATCCCACCAGTCCCAAATTGTGTTGAAGTCAGCCAATCCAGTAGCTCGGCCGGCAACTGAGAAACCATTATAACATCATGAATAATACACCAGATAACATATTACTGTTGTTGGACCCGGCGGGCCTGAGGACCGCTGCCATATCCACTACTTAATTGTCCACCGTAAGGACCATTTGCCTGAGATCCATAAGTTCCAGATGCTTGGGATGAATCGGATCTCCACATTGCATTCCCATAACCTGGATTACCATTTGAGTCACCATAGCCACCACCATTCCCTTGATATTCTCCCCCACTCGGAACACCACTATTGCTATTAGGGGTAGTACTAGATCGTCCTCCAACAGCCCCATACCCAGATGGATTACCATAAGTTCCGTCGTTACCACCATATCCATAACCTTGATTTCCATACCCACCGTATCCATAGTTTTGATTCCCAAAGCCACCAGCACTAGGAGACTGACCAACCATTCCAGCACTAGGAACTCCACCGCCAACTCCAACATTGCCACCTGGAGTACCCCAAGGAGCAGGATTCCCATAACCCATAGCCCCATACCCAGTTGGAGCTTGAGTGCTCCATGAATTTCTAGGCCCACCTTGAGGAGAATTTCCATAACCAGCATTAGGTACATTTGGATTTCCATAGGCAGCAGTAGCAGGGGCACCGTACCCAGTATTAGCACCTCCATAGTTACCATAACTACCATAACCAACACCATTATTTGAAGGATTATATCCATAGCCAGAACTATAAGGTGGGAAACCTCCACCAGAGCCTTGAGGCTGCATGTACCTATTGGAATCCAATCTACCATCATATGAGTTTGCATTGCCATTAGAGCCCCCATAACCCTGATATCCACCACCTAACGAAATAGAATCACCACTTGCTAGACTACCTCCACCAGGATTGGCATCTTTTGGAAGTGCTCTCTTTACTTCCACTTGCTTCCCGTTCAAATCATGAAATGTCTTGTATAAAACCCTATCAACAGCTTCTTCAGTATCAAAAGAAATAAATCCAAAACCTCTTGGTCGTCCAGTATTTTGATCATACATGACTACTACATCAGTAACATGGCCATAAGTCTCAAAGTATTGCTTAAAAGCTTCTTCAGTCAAAGTGGGAGGCAGTCCTCCAACAAATATCTTTTTGGTCCGCATATTTCCACCACCCCCTACACTCCTACCATTCCCTGCTTTGGTAAAATTTTGTTGCTCCTCCCTTGACATGGCCAACTTAGCATCAACCTGAAAATAAAAAATGGTAACTGTACAAAACTAATCACATATAAGAGCCACCTCAATCAATTCATACAAATGTTGAACATTGGATATACTTCAGACGTGCAATTATAGAAAAAGAAAACCACCTACAAAGTACCAGAAGGATATTTACTTTATAAAAATTGGCAATAATAATGTCTAGCCATTCAAAATATAATTACTTAGATTTGAGGGAACGCTATCAGTATGCTGTCACTGGGAGAAAGCTTTAACTAGTTGTTTTAAATAAATATGTATAAGAAAAATATGAAGTATGATCACATGAAACAAATACAAACGTACAATAGCTAAAAATACTGATTTATGAGGCTTCGAAAACTAATGTCATCAAGCTCATTATTTTATCCATGCATTCACATAGTCTCACAAAAATTAATAGGTCTACTACACATCATTCCAAGTACCCAAAAACATGGACGTATAAGAAAATATATTAATCCAACTCTGTATCAGCCACATCCATATGGAAGAGGAAAGACCTTATCGACACTCTTCTCCACAACCAATTAACAATTTACAATCATCACAGACAACATGAAAGTTATTGAGTGCTAAAGTAACGAACCTGTCCGTACCCGTCCTGTAACAACACAGTGCTATGGTTCTCTACAACAGCAACAAATTTATAAAAGATTTCCAAGGGGAAAAAGTTCAGTAAAGTTCAGAAGAAGGCGGGTAATGGTTTCCGCAACATTTCAGTCTCAGTGGTACATAGAGAGGAGTATGTATTTCTATGAAACAAAGAAGTTTCATGCATTTAAGTTTTTTCTGACCCAAAAATAAAATTAGTTAAGAGTTGTTGAAACCTTTCGATCCGAAAGGAAAAATCCTTGAATTAAAAGCCGTAGAAGTGAACAAAGCTCCAATAGCCACAGAAAAAGATAAAAAAAAAAAACAAGGATAATAACACAATACAAAAACACCTCAACAAGAAAGAAACAGAAACAAACAAAGCAGGATTTAAAAGTTCTCAAGAAGATCAAAATACAAATTTATAACAGAAGAAAGAACTAAAAACAGTGGAAAAAAGGAAAGCCACTTTTGATAAGACGGAAAAATTCGCAATAAGTCGAAAATCTAGGGGGTATCCTCACCGTTCTCCCATCGATGGTGTGCTTATCTTGAAGAACCCGATCGATGATGGAAGGATCTGCAAAGACCACGAATCCAAAACCTCTAGGCTTACCAGAGAGTTTGTCTCTCATCACTGTGGTCTGCAAAACATCGCCATAGTTGCTAAAGTAATCCCTCAGAATCTCCTCCGAGGTTTCCCATGAAATCCCGCCAATAAAAAGCTTTGCCTGATCCGAATCCATGGCAATCTGTTGCGCCTATTCTTCGGATAAACTCGAAAGCTTTCACCTTCCTCCACTCGGAGAAGATTTTTGAGGGTTTGGAGAGGAAGGAAGCTATCAGGTGTGCGAGAGAGAGGTGGACAAGTAGAAGGAAAAAAACGCATCATGTTGTTCCGAGAGTGGGAAAGTATTCGATTTGGACGGTCCAGATTAATTTGATTTCCACGAGGATTAAGTAAAATAATTGGGTCCAGTTAATTTTATTGGAAATTAATTTTGTTTGTTAAATACACGCGTGTTCCAATTCATAGTTTATAGGTTTGCACCATTCCAATGTTTTATCCACAAATATGTCCTCTTCATCTTGTCTCTAATTGACTGCATTTTATTCTCACATTTTCTGTATTTAAATTATCTGATTTTCATTTACATGCGACCGCACATGTTTCCCGATCTCGGCAACATTGTGTTGTCGGACGATGATGTTGTTGCGCAGCGTGCTAATATCCTTCACCTCTTACTCTCACTCTGTTATGACAGCGTGCTAATATCCTTCACCTCTTGCTCTCACTCTGTTATTCATTTTCTGCAAGGGGACTCTCTCTCTCTCTCTCTCTCTCTCTCTCTCTCGATGGAATAAACGACGGCCCCTTCATCGCAAAGATCAGAAGTCGACAACTGAGCTAGTTGGAAACCTGATTTTCCTTTACCCTTCTTCTACTCATTGTTAATGGCCAATTTGCTTTGTAAATTTCGTAACATGCTAAATTGAAATGGATAATCTAGATTGCTGGATATTGGAGGTGGTGAAGAAGAATAACTAACGTTTTGCTGAAAAGCTTGAGGAATCCGACCAGTAAATTTGGGACGCTGTCCTTCATAGTGGAGTTTGCCGAACTGCAACTCAGAAACGATGACTCCTTTTCGTGGAGAGGGTAGGCCAACTGGGTCGCGATCCAGGCTCTTTTCTTGGACCGCGATTCAACATATTTTTAGGCCACAAATTCCACGTGAATTGGCTCAAGGTCTAGTACCGTTTGGGCCTAAATTTTAGATTTATTTTGGCCCAATTTGAAAGATTATTTACCCAATTAAATATGAATTATTTTATATGGAAAAATTGAGAATGAGGTATCAAATTTTTACCCAAACTTTACATTTTTATTTTTTGTTGCATACAAATTTACTAAATTAAATTTTGGACGTTTGGACACTGGCCTTTGTTTAGTGTCAGATCCATTTTGAGGTAGAAATTTATTTCGTGTTCAGCTTTATATGTTTTATTTTAATTAATATTTTTATAAATAGCTGTTAAATTCTTTATCATTGTTTTATTTAAATTTTTTATGCAAAATTTCGACATGAAATTTTTTTTTTTGTTAACAAAAGTAATGAGACAGCTAATTGTGCTGTGTCATTGGGTGCAAAATCTTTAACCTAATCAAAATGTTTTTTTATGATTTTTGCAATCGTTGAGTACCGCTCTTAATATTTTATATGTCTATGACATGGTATGCTTGGAGCTCGTGAGTGATTCAACTTTTTTGTGGTTTATTTTTGACGGGTGTCATCTGTATGTATTTTTTTAAATGAATTTATAAAATGTTAATATTTTATCAAGCATGAACCTAAATATTGAGTAAATACTATGAATAAAATTTACCCATACTTTGTTTCCCCACTTGTTTATTTTCCTTCGAGAGGTTAGATTTTATTAAGAAACTTACAAACTTTTTAATTTTATTAACTTTATTGTGACACATTTATTTTTGGATTTATACTTGTTAGATATTTTATTTGTAACTCATTAACTTGGGTTACATAAATGTGACCCATGTGTACAAATTAAATGATGGTTTAATAATATTAAGTGCTTAAATCCTATTGGTTAATTAATTAAGGTATATATTTATTTAAGGGAAAAGTTCAATTTAACCCCCAACGTATGGGGTCAGTGGTCATTTGTAGGGGTAGGCAAGATCGGACCGCGGACCGAGAACCGGACTGGACCAAAGGTGTAGGTCCGATTTTGGGTGGTTCCTGACAATTCTTAGTCTGGGACCGGTCCTCAAAGAAGAAATCTCGTGGGAATTGGTCCGGTCCACGGTCTATAGTCCGAAATTCCTGAATACCGGACCGGACCGAGAACCCAATTAACAATAACAGAGTCAGGGCTCACTGCCCATTCTTTTTCCTCGCTAGTGGCCCCTCCGACTCCGAGTCCTATTCTTCTTCTTCTCTGTCGCCCCTCCCGACTTCCAACTCTCGAGCCGAGTGGTCACTACCGTCTGCCGACCTTCGGCTTCAACCTTCAATCCTCTCCCCTCAGGCCTCAGCTGATCAGCTCTTCTCGGCATCGGCGCTCGCCTCGCCATATCTTTACTAGGTTTTGGTTTTGCTCTCTGATTCGTATTTTAGATTTATTTGGTTTAACTCCATTAGTCGTCTTCATGTTTGGTTCTTCGCTCCTCTGTTTTAGTTTCTGTAATATCGCTACCACCTCCCTGTTTTCATGGTGAGTAATTCTTGGACTCTTACTATTCAACTTCAATCTTCTTAAAAGCCATCAATCTTCTTAAAAGCCATCAATCTTCTTAAAAGCCATCAATCTTCTTAAAAGCCATCAATCTTCTTAAAAGCCATCAATCTTCTTAAAAGCCATCAATCTTCTTAAAAGCCATCAATCTTCTTAAAAGCCATCAATCTTCTTAAAAGCCATCAATCTTCTTAAAAGCCATCAATCTTCTTAAAAGCCATCAATCTTCTTAAAAGCCATCAATCTTCTTAAAAGCCATCAATCTTCTTAAAAGCCATCAATCTTCTTAAAAGCCATCAATCTTCTTAAAAGCCATCAATCTTCTTAAAAGCCATCAATCTTCTTAAAAGCCATCAATCTTCTTAAAAGCCATCAATCTTCTTAAAAGCCATCAATCTTCTTAAAAGCCATCAATCTTCTTAAAAGCCATCAATCTTCTTAAAAGCCATCAATCTTCTTAAAAGCCATCAATCTTCTTAAAAGCCATCAATCTTCTTAAAAGCCATCAATCTTCTTAAAAGCCATCAATCTTCTTAAAAGCCATCAATCTTCTTAAAAGCCATCAATCTTCTTAAAAGCCATCAATCTTCTTAAAAGCCATCAATCTTCTTAAAAGCCATCAATCTTCTTAAAAGCCATCAATCTTCTTAAAAGCCATCAATCTTCTTAAAAGCCATCAATCTTCTTAAAAGCCATCAATCTTCTTAAAAGCCATCAATCTTCTTAAAAGCCATCAATCTTCTTAAAAGCCATCAATCTTCTTAAAAGCCATCAATCTTCTTAAAAGCCATCAATCTTCTTAAAAGCCATCAATCTTCTTAAAAGCCATCAATCTTCTTAAAAGCCATCAATCTTCTTAAAAGCCATCAATCTTCTTAAAAGCCATCAATCTTCTTAAAAGCCATCAATCTTCTTAAAAGCCATCAATCTTCTTAAAAGCCATCAATCTTCTTAAAAGCCATCAATCTTCTTAAAAGCCATCAATCTTCTTAAAAGCCATCAATCTTCTTACTTAAAAGCCATCAATCTTCTTAAATGCAATAAATTCCAAATGAAAGATGTAATTTCAAGATTTGGATATATTTCTGCTACTTAATTTTTTAATGCTCAGATGTTTATCTTTCTGAGAAATTGCTCCGTTTTTTGTTGCTGGGAAATGTGATTCTCAGAGTGTGCATGGTAGAGTTATAAAATGGTTGTATGAGTCTCTGGTTTAAGCCTTACCATGTTGATTCCTCAGATTCGCAATCTGTATGCAATGCTGATTTTATTGGAAAAATCTGTACGCAATATTAGAATTTTTTGCTTTTTTAAAAAAAATTCAGCATCACAATGGGAGAAACGGGGACCGAACCGGGACTGGACCGAATTTTTCTGTCCGTTCCGGTCCAGTCTCAATCCTTGTACAGTTCGGTTCTGGGATTCGGGATAAAATTCCCGAATTCCATGGTTCGATCCAATTCCAGCTCGAAATCGGACCGGACCGGACAGGACCATGCCCACCCCTAGTCATTTGGTCTCTAACGTTTATTTATGACCCAATCAGACCATATCGTATACACTATTTGCAATTCAAACCATCATGTTAAATTTTCCGTTAAATTTGACACGTGTTCTGCACGTGTGCTGCTAAAACCCCAAAATACCCTTCTTTTCCCTTTTCTCTTCTCAAATCTCTCACTCGCATCGCACAGCCTCTCACTCTGTCGCTCGCAGCGCTCCGTTGCTCGCAGAATAGTGCCCGCGCTCTGCCACCCCAATCGCTAACATTCTTCGGCATCTGCCGATGACGTCAGCCGGAAGACTAAACCATCATACAACTATTCTTCGGCATCTGCCGATGACGTCAGCCGGAAGACTAAACCATCATACAACTATTCTTCGGCATCTGCCGATGACGTCAGCCGGAAGACTAAACCATCATACAACTATTCTTCGGCATCTGCCGATGACGTCAGCCGGAAGACTAAACCATCATACAACTATTCTTCGGCATCTGCCGATGACGTCAGCCGGAAGACTAAACCATCAAACAATTAACTCTCGGCATCTGCCGATGACGTCAGCCGGAAGACTAAACCATCATACAACTATTCTTCGGCATCTGCCGATGACGTCAGCCGGAAGACTAAACCATCAAACAATTAACTCTCGGCATCTGCCGATGACGTCAGCCGGAAGACTAAACCATCATACAACTATTCTTCGGCATCTGCCGATGACGTCAGCCGGAAGACTAAACCATCATACAACTATTCTTCGGCATCTGCCGATGACGTCAGCCGGAAGACTAAACCATCATACAACTATTCTTCGGCATCTGCCGATGACGTCAGCCGGAAGACTAAACCATCAAACAATTAACTCTCGGCATCTGCCGATGACGTCAGCCGGAAGACTAAACCATCAAACAATTAACTCTCGGCATCTGCCGATGACGTCAGCCGGAAGACTAAACCATCAAACAATTAACTCTCGGCATCTGCCGATGACGTCAGCCGGAAGACTAAACCATCATACAACTATTCTTCGGCATCTGCCGATGACGTCAGCCGGAAGACTAAACCATCATACAACTATTCTTCGGCATCTGCCGATGACGTCAGCCGGAAGACTAAACCATCATACAACTATTCTTCGGCATCTGCCGATGACGTCAGCCGGAAGACTAAACCATCAAACAATTAACTCTCGGCATCTGCCGATGACGTCAGCCGGAAGACTAAACCATCATACAACTATTCTTCGGCATCTGCCGATGACGTCAGCCGGAAGACTAAACCATCAAACAATTAACTCTCGGCATCTGCCGATGACGTCAGCCGGAAGACTAAACCATCAAACAATTAACTCTCGGCATCTGCCGATGACGTCAGCCGGAAGACTAAACCATCATACAACTATTCTTCGGCATCTGCCGATGACGTCAGCCGGAAGACTAAACCATCAAACAATTAACTCTCGGCATCTGCCGATGACGTCAGCCGGAAGACTAAACCATCAAACAATTAACTCTCGGCATCTGCCGATGACGTCAGCCGGAAGACTAAACCATCATACAACTATTCTTCGGCATCTGCCGATGACGTCAGCCGGAAGACTAAACCATCAAACAATTAACTCTCGGCATCTGCCGATGACGTCAGCCGGAAGACTAAACCATCATACAACTATTCTTCGGCATCTGCCGATGACGTCAGCCGGAAGACTAAACCATCAAACAATTAACTCTCGGCATCTGCCGATGACGTCAGCCGGAAGACTAAACCATCATACAACTATTCTTCGGCATCTGCCGATGACGTCAGCCGGAAGACTAAACCATCAAACAATTAACTCTCGGCATCTGCCGATGACGTCAGCCGGAAGACTAAACCATCATACAACTATTCTTCGGCATCTGCCGATGACGTCAGCCGGAAGACTAAACCATCAAACAATTAACTCTCGGCATCTGCCGATGACGTCAGCCGGAAGACTAAACCATCATACAACTATTCTTCGGCATCTGCCGATGACGTCAGCCGGAAGACTAAACCATCATACAACTATTCTTCGGCATCTGCCGATGACGTCAGCCGGAAGACTAAACCATCAAACAATTAACTCTCGGCATCTGCCGATGACGTCAGCCGGAAGACTAAACCATCAAACAATTAACTCTCGGCATCTGCCGATGACGTCAGCCGGAAGACTAAACCATCAAACAATTAACTCTCGGCATCTGCCGATGACGTCAGCCGGAAGACTAAACCATCATACAACTATTCTTCGGCATCTGCCGATGACGTCAGCCGGAAGACTAAACCATCAAACAATTAACTCTCGGCATCTGCCGATGACGTCAGCCGGAAGACTAAACCATCAAACAATTAACTCTCGGCATCTGCCGATGACGTCAGCCGGAAGACTAAACCATCATACAACTATTCTTCGGCATCTTCCGGTCGCTAAGCGACAAAACACATTTTACATCTTCCGGTCGCTAAGCGACAAAACACATTTTACATCTTCCGGTCGCTAAGCGACAAAACACATTTTACATCTTCCGGTCGCTAAGCGACAAAACACATTTTACATCTTCCGGTCGCTAAGCGACAAAACACATTTTACATCTTCCGGTCGCTAAGCGACAAAACACATTTTACATCTTCCGGTCGCTAAGCGACAAAACACATTTTACATCTTCCGGTCGCTAAGCGACAAAACACATTTTACATCTTCCGGTCGCTAAGCGACAAAACACATTTTACATCTTCCGGTCGCTAAGCGACAAAACACATTTTACATCTTCCGGTCGCTAAGCGACAAAACACATTTTACATCTTCCGGTCGCTAAGCGACAAAACACATTTTACATCTTCCGGTCGCTAAGCGACAAAACACATTTTACATCTTCCGGTCGCTAAGCGACAAAACACATTTTACATCTTCCGGTCGCTAAGCGACAAAACACATTTTACATCTTCCGGTCGCTAAGCGACAAAACACATTTTACATCTTCCGGTCGCTAAGCGACAAAACACATTTTACATCTTCCGGTCGCTAAGCGACAAAACACATTTTACATCTTCCGGTCGCTAAGCGACAAAACACATTTTACATCTTCCGGTCGCTAAGCGACAAAACACATTTTACATCTTCCGGTCGCTAAGCGACAAAACACATTTTACATCTTCCGGTCGCTAAGCGACAAAACACATTTTACATCTTCCGGTCGCTAAGCGACAAAACACATTTTACATCTTCCGGTCGCTAAGCGACAAAACATTAATCGTTGCTTGACTTTACATTATTACATTCACTTATATCTATAAACAGACTTTCACAATTGTATATATATTTTTTTCTATAACTGGTAATAGAGACGCAGAACCATAAGGAAGACGAACCCTTTATGCCCAACTTCCCAGCCTCGTCGGCTCAAACTTTCACAGTAGTTGAGCGCTGGACTCGGTCATCGGTTTCTGACAATTTCGGGAAAAGAGGAAGTGCCCTCAATTCTCTTAAAAAAATACCACTCGGGTTGCATAGGTTGCATCGTTGACAACCTCAGGAAATTTAGTAGTCCGTTAACACGTGTATTACGCGTGACCGCTTATCAATCAACCTAAAAGGAGACATCTTCCGGTGGGCACGTGGGCCTCGCGTGCTAAATTAAAACATCATTCGGTCACTAAGCGACAAAACACATTTTACATCTTCCGGTCGCTAAGCGACAAAACACATTTTACATCTTCCGGTCGCTAAGCGACAAAACACATTTTACATCTTCCGGTCGCTAAGCGACAAAACACATTTTACATCTTCCGGTCGCTAAGCGACAAAACACATTTTACATCTTCCGGTGACGTCATCCAGAAGACTAAACCATCATACAACTATTCTTCGGCATCTGCCGATGACGTCAGCCGGAAGACTAAACCATCATACAACTATTCTTCGGCATCTGCCGATGACGTCAGCCGGAAGACTAAACCATCAAACAATTAACTCTCGGCATCTGCCGATGACGTCAGCCGGAAGACTAAACCATCAACAACTATTCCTTCGGCATCTGCCGATGACGTCAGCCGGAAGACTAAACCATCAACAACTATTCCTTCGGCATCTGCCGATGACGTCAGCCGGAAGACTAAACCATCAAACAATTAACTCTCGGCATCTGCCGATGACGTCAGCCGGAAGACTAAACCATCAACAACTATTCCTTCGGCATCTGCCGATGACGTCAGCCGGAAGACTACCTCTTCCAGCTTCCGTCTTACGGTAGAGAACTCTAAATCATCAAATGACTCCTTCCAACAGAAAGAAAACACAACTCATTCAAATGCATATAGCGGAAGACTTAAGCAACTGACCATTTATAAATCTATATAATCATTCCCTGACTCAGTGATCCACTAGACAGTTTCAAAGCTCAACGTTTTAAATAATCTCATCCTACTTAAACTACCATATTCTTTAACATACTGTAACATAAGAGTCTTAACCAGGGGTCATAAATCGCCTCTCCAGTCCCGCACTGTCACCTTGAGCATCCTCCAGCAACCAGCCTTAAGCATCCTCTTTGAACATAACATCCTCACCTGAACCTTCTTCACCTACACCATAAGGTTTAACTATAAGCCTAATGCTTAGTAAGGAATGCATGCTGACAGATATACATGAGTACACAATTTAAAGGGACATAAGTTCATAAACCATTCTTCATTCATGTTCATCTTTATCCTTTACATAACATGTATTAAGGCAGGGAACGAGGGAGGAAGACTGGGGTACATAGTCATTTGCCTATCGCGGCAGTCGTACATAATCATTTGCCTATCGCGGCAATCATGATACATCACTCGGCCTCCCCAGTGGGAGAATTCGCGAGCCATACATATCATTAACTCGGCCTCCACCAGTGGGAGATTTCGCGAGTCATACATATCATTACTCGGCCTCCACCAGTGGGAGAATTCGCGAGTCATACTGATATAGCCCTAACCTGCAAGAAAACGTTTAGAGCTTAGAGGGGATCGTTAGCTCCTCGGATTGGCAAGAAATGGCCGAGAAGAACACAAATTGCAAGATGAACTTGAATGACCAAATGTGCTTAGATGAAAACGAAACTTTATATGATGTTAGTGGAGTGAGTGAGGTGTGTGATAGTGGAAGGCGTGGTCCTGATTCATTGAGATGGAAAAGATATGCAAAACTTCAAGAAATCGGCCAATAGGTAATATTTTGAAGCCTTTGGCAATAGTTGCTTCCAAGGAAGACAACTCGACTCTTGAACACGGTTTGGGGCCACTTCTTGCTGTTTTCCACTCCCAAGGAGATGGAGAAGAAGATGGCTATATAACCCTTGTAAGCTACCAAGCAAGAAGGGAGTGGTGGGGGCGCAACCCCTCGGTTTTGTGCAAACCGAGCAAACCTTGTTGGTTTCTTCAAACTCCTTCAACCATGGAAGGGAAATCCGTGCATGCTCCTTAAAATCAGTCCAAAAAAACTTACAATCACCAATTACCATGCTTTTATAGACCTATGGATGGCTTGGATGTGATTCAAAAAGTGGTCTTCAAAATGGTGTAACCGTTGGATCATGAAGATAGCTTGCATGGCCGAGATGAGTTTGGTTTTCTTGATCCAATGGTTGTGTGATAACCATGTCATCAATCCTTGCCCTTGTGTTGATTGGAGAACCTCTAAGAATCGCTCAAGTGGCAGCCCATGGTTTGGATAAAGGGTAGTGGTCCCCTCCACTCAAGGTTGGGCCAAAATGGATATCTTTTCCTTAAGGCCCATTTCTCCTCTTCCATGCACTCCATGCACTTGCTTTGAACCACTTCCATTCCATCATCTAACTTATCATTCATCTAACCCTAAATGCCTAATATGCATGCTTATAATAAAGTTTAACAAGAAGGCCAATGTTTGCCTCAAAAAAAGGGTTACAATTAGGCTCGGGAAGACAAATTCCCATGTGAGCAAATTGGTCTCCTTGCTTGAATTTCCAAGTGATTAAGTGTGTTGGTTGGTCCACATCCGTAGCTTTGGATTCCCACTTCAAGTCTCCCAAAGGTGTTCTCCAAGCCTCCACACAGTCCATTACCTGCAAAGAGACAAGAGTGTAAGTGCATAAATTAGATAATTATGACCTTGGGTTTGAGACCGTGTAATGGGCCTATGGGCACATCATCCTCCCCAGTTGTTGAGGATTTGACCTCAAATCCTTTAGTTCTGGCCCCTCGGAGTTTTCTACATCACTTTTATAGGGTGATAGGTCCATGACGTTGAAAGTGGCTGATACTCCATAGTCACCCGGCAACTCAATCTTATAAGCCGTTGTTATTTATTTCGCTCCAACACCTTGATGGTCCCGAAAAAAAAAAAAAAAAAAAAAAAAAAAAAAAAAAAAAAAAAAAAAAAAAAAAAAAAAAAAAAAAAAAAAAAAAAAAAAAAAAAAAAAAAAAAAAAAAAAAAAAAAAAAAAAAAAAAAAAAAAAAAAAAAAAAAAAAAAAAAAAAAAAAAAAAAAAAAAAAAAAAAAAAAAAAAAAAAAAAAAAAAAAAAAAAAAAAAAAAAAAAAAAAAAAAAAAAAAAAAAAAAAAAAAAAAAAAAAAAAAAAAAAAAAAAAAAAAAAAAAAAAAAAAAAAAAAAAAAAAAAAAAAAAAAAAAAAAAAAAAAAAAAAAAAAAAAAAAAAAAAAAAAAAAAAAAAAAAAAAAAAAAAAAAAAAAAAAAAAAAAAAAAAAAAAAAAAAAAAAAAAAAAAAAAAAAAAAAAAAAAAAAAAAAAAAAAAAAAAAAAAAAAAAAAAAAAAAAAAAAAAAAAAAAAAAAAAAAAAAAAAAAAAAAAAAAAAAAAAAAAAAAAAAAAAAAAAAAAAGTCCATCCGCTCTCTGGAGTAGCTTAGATTTCCTTTTGTCGGGGAATCTCTCTTTGCGTAAGTGCAACCAAACCAAATCTCCTTCTTTAAAGATAACTTCTTTTCGACCTTTGTTTACTCGCTTAGCCACGCTCGCATTTCTCTTTTCGATGGCTGGAAAAGGGATAGAACAGCAGCACAAGTGGCAATACAAAAAAAGAAATAAAAACAGCAAGTACTAAAAGTCGTGGCAAAGTTTAACTAAAAGTGGAAGCTATTGCAGCACGAAAATGGTCTGAAGAAAATAAGCTAGAACCCATGCTCAAGTCTGTTAACCTTCGATTAAAAGAGATAGGGTGGTATTTAGTGAAAACCAAGCAAAGAAAAAACAAGAAAACTAAACACACATACAAAACCGCAAAAGATGAATCAAGTAACCCGGTTTTGTGCAATCGGTTTTGGACAACCAAATGGGTTTGGGGAACCAAACCAACTTGGTTTCCAGCACCCTAAAGGAGCTAGCCAAGCTCTGATACCACTTGATATAGCCCTAACCTGCAAGAAAACGTTTAGAGCTTAGAGGGGATCGTTAGCTCCTCGGATTGGCAAGAAATGGCCGAGAAGAACACAAATTGCAAGATGAACTTGAATGACCAAATGTGCTTAGATGAAAACGAAACTTTATATGATGTTAGTGGAGTGAGTGAGGTGTGTGATAGTGGAAGGCGTGGTCCTGATTCATTGAGATGGAAAAGATATGCAAAACTTCAAGAAATCGGCCAATAGGTAATATTTTGAAGCCTTTGGCAATAGTTGCTTCCAAGGAAGACAACTCGACTTTTGAACACGGTTTGGGGCCACTTCTTGCTGTTTTCCACTCCCAAGGAGATGGAGAAGAAGATGGCTATATAACCCTTGTAAGCTACCAAGCAAGAAGGGAGTGGTGGGGGCGCAACCCCTCGGTTTTGTGCAAACCGAGCAAACCTTGTTGGTTTCTTCAAACTCCTTCAACCATGGAAGGGAAATCCGTGCATGCTCCTTAAAATCAGTCCAAAAAAACTTACAATCACCAATTACCATGCTTTTATAGACCTATGGATGGCTTGGATGTGATTCAAAAAGTGGTCTTCAAAATGGTGTAACCGTTGGATCATGAAGATAGCTTGCATGGCCGAGATGAGTTTGGTTTTCTTGATCCAATGGTTGTGTGATAACCATGTCATCAATCCTTGCCCTTGTGTTGATTGGAGAACCTCTAAGAATCGCTCAAGTGGCAGCCCATGGTTTGGATAAAGGGTAGTGGTCCCCTCCACTCAAGGTTGGGCCAAAATGGATATCTTTTCCTTAAGGCCCATTTCTCCTCTTCCATGCACTCCATGCACTTGCTTTGAACCACTTCCATTCCATCATCTAACTTATCATTCATCTAACCCTAAATGCCTAATATGCATGCTTATAATAAAGTTTAACAAGAAGGCCAATGTTTGCCTCAAAATAAGTTTGAAATAAAAGGTTACAATTAAGGCTCGGGAAGACAAATTCCCATGTGAGCAAATTGGTCTCCTTGCTTGAATTTCCAAGTGATTAAGTGTGTTGGTTGGTCCACATCCGTAGCTTTGGATTCCCACTTCAAGTCTCCCAAGGTGTTCTCCAAGCCTCCACACAGTCCATTACCTGCAAAAGAGACAAGAGTGTAAGTGCATAAATTAGATAAATTATGACCTTGGGTTTGAGACCGTGTAATGGGCCTATGGGGCACATCACATACATAGCATAGTCTTTTCCCCGTTCTGCACTTAATTATGGTTACATTTACTTTTCATGTTCTCTACTTAATCATAAACGTGGGCATAATGCATAGACATGAGGTTCACAGAGAAAAGTCATACCATAAGGACAAGTAGAACATCCTGTAACTTTACATTTACTTACACAACTTCTTCATGTCGTGGAAATAACAAATCATAGTCAACAAGTTAACATTTCAGTGATTTCCTAATACCCTTGCGGTGTAGGGCCCTAGTGGCCGGAAATCTTAACACATTCACTTACCTGGATTCCTTAGCAATCCGAGCTTCTTTCCTTTAAACTTCTTCACCTAAAACATGTACATTACAGTAGTTAAAACAAAGTCCTAATAGTCCTAATCATAAACCATCCTAGGATCTAATAGCTAAAGTCATTCCGATTCCTCTGTTGACACACTGCAGTCTGAAATCCGAAACTAGGTGGACAGGTTTTACCATTGATTAAATCCGAGTTGGTTACTTAAAATGCTCAGAATCGATTCGGGATGACATTTCTACTCTCAGATTTTAAAAAGTCTAAAGCTACTCGGCCACTGCTAAAAATATCCGAACTCAGTGCCGAGCTGAAAACAGAGCTCTATTTACTAATGAATGACTACATTGTCCATTTCATACCTCGGGTGTGGATTTGCAGAGAAGAGCAAGCTCGAAACCGGTCGTCGGCAGAGGAAAGTTCTGGTAGCCGAGAGCAAGAACTTGGAAGAGAAGAAATCGCCGAGAGGGAATGTCGGCTACAGTGGCAATAAATGAGATTTAAGGTTTCCATTTCCTATTTATACTAAATCCATCGATTTTAATTTACAAAACTGCCACCCAACCTAGTTTTACTTAACTTGTAATAATTTATCTTAACATTAAATTTTAAATCATAAAGGTTAAATAAGAGGGTGACAATGAAAATGGTCAGAAAATCACCTGGCCGAAATGTCGGGTGTTACATCCACCCCTCCTTAAACAAAATTTTCGTCCTCGAAAATTGCTCAAGCAAATAACTTAGGATATTTGTCCAACATCTCCTGCTGCCTTTCCCATGTGGCCTCTTCAATGCCGTGATTTGTCCATAAAACTTTCACCAAAGGGATCTCTTTGTTTCTCAGAGTCTTGACTGCATATTCCAGTATCTGTATCGGTTTCTCCTCATACTCTAGTGTCGGCTCTAAACCAATATCCGATGGCTGGATGACCTGCATCGGATCACGCATGCACTTCCTTAACATTGACACATGGAAGACATTATGAACTTTATCCAATGATGGAGGCAGTTGCAGTCTGTAAGCTGTACTCCCGATTTTTGCCAAGACAGGGAAGGGTCCAATGAATCTAGGATTAAGTTTTCCCTTCTTGCCAAATCTTAAGACTCCTCTAAATGGTGACACCTTTAAGAATACTTCATCTCCTACCGAAAACTCGAGTTCCCTTCTCCTTTGATCTGCGTAACACTTCTGTCGGCTTTGTGCAGTCATCATTCTTTTCCGAATCGTGGTAATCTTATCTGACATTTGCTGCAGAATATCAGGCCCAAGGAGTTTTGCTTCACCAACCTCGTCCCAATAAAGAGGTGACCTACATTTCCTACCATACAGTGCTTCATAAGGTGCCATACCAATGGTGGACTGATAACTGTTATTGTAGGAGAACTCAACTAGAGGTAATTGTCTGCTCCAAGTTGTCTGAAAGTCAAGTACACATGCTCTCAACATATTTTCGAGTATTTGAATCGTCCTTTCTGACTGGCCATCGGTCTGTGGGTGAAAAGCTGTGCTGAAAGATAACCTTGTACCCAATGTACCTTGCAAACTTTTCCAGAATCGAGAGGTGAACCTGGGGTCACGGTCAGAGACAATGGATACAGGGATCCCATGCAACCTAATAATTTCCTGAACATAAAGATCAGCAAATTGGTCCATCGTATAGGTGGTCCTTACAGGTAAGAAATGGGCCGATTTTGTCAGTCTATCCACCACAACCCAAATACAATCATGCCCCTTTGTCGTCTTAGGTAGTCCTACTACGAAATCCATGGCTATGTGTTCCCACTTCCACTCGGGAATAGGCAACGGCTGAAGAGTACCTCCTGGACGTTGGTGCTCGGCTTTGACTTGTTGGCATACTAAACAGGACTCTACATACTTAGCAACATCCCTTTTTAGGTTAGGCCACCAGTACTGTAACTTCAGGTCTCGGTACATCTTGGTGCAGCCAGGATGTACGGAAAAGGAAGAGGAGTGCGCCTCAGCCAAGATCAACTTACGCAATTCCACATCATTAGGAATGCACCACCGATTTCTAAACCTCAGGATCCCATCCTTGGAGAGACTGAACTCGGAGGTGGTGTCCTTCAACTTATCCATCATGCCGATATTTTCCACTGAATCCTTCTGTTGTGCATCCTTGATCTTTTCCAAAATTGTTGGCTGAATAGTTAACTTAGCGAGCAAGACTGATAACTCCGGAACTATCTCCAAGTCAAATTTCTGAACTTCTGTTCTTAAGGGTATAGACATGGTTGAAATCACGGGCTGCATTGTTGTTGACATCCTACTCAACGCATCAGCTACAGAGTTAGCCTTCCCGGGGTGATACTTGATCTCAAAATCATAGTCCTTGACAAATTCCAACCAACGTCTCTGTCTCATGTTCAATTCCTTCTGTGTGAAGAGGTACTTTAGACTTTTATGGTCAGAAAACACCTCACATTGCTGTCCATATAGATAGTGTCTCCAAATCTTCAAGGCAAAAACAACGGCAGCTAATTCTAGATCATGGGCGGGGTAATTTTGCTCGTAACTTTTTAGCTGCCTAGAAGCATACGCTATAACTTTACCCTCTTGCATCAGAACACAACCTAAACCGACTTTAGAAGCATCACAGTAAACACTAAATTTTCCTTCTTCGGTTGGGAGGGTCAAAACAGGAGCTGTTGTTAACTTCAGTTTTAACGTCTGGAAGCTATCTTCACAGGCTTCAGTCCAAGAATACTTAATGTCCTTCTTTGTCAAACCTGTCAGGGGTTTAGCTATCATAGAAAATCCCTTGATGAATTTTCTGTAATAGCCTGCCAATCCAAGGAAGCTGCGGACTTCACTGGCATTCTTAGGTTGAGGCCAATCTTTCACTGCCTGAATTTTGGTTGGGTCCACAGATATGCCATTAGCAGAAACTACATGGCCAAGGAAATTAACCTTATCTAACCAAAACTCACACTTAGACAGCTTGGCGTAAAGTTGATGCTCCTTCAATGTCGTCAAAACTACTTTCAAATGTTCTTCATGGTCAGCCACAGTTCGGGAATATATCAAGATATCATCTATGAATACAATCACAAACTTATCCAAATACTCACGAAACACACGGTTCATTAGATCCATAAAAGCGGCAGGGGGGTTTGTCAAACCAAACGACATGACTAAGAATTCATAATGTCCATAGCGGGTTCTGAAGGCTGTCTTTGGTATATCTCCTTCTTTAACCTTCAGTTGGTAATAACCCGAACGTAAATCTATCTTTGAAAATACCTTAGCTCCTTGCAATTGGTCAAACAAATCGTCAATCCTGGGTAAGGGGTACCTATTCTTGATTGTCAACTTATTTAGTTCCCTGTAGTCTATGCACATTCTAAGAGAACCATCCTTCTTCCTTACAAATAAGACTGGTGCACCCCAAGGAGAACTGCTGGGGCGAATAAATCCCTTGTCAACCAATTCCTGCAGTTGAACCTTCAATTCTTTCAACTCAACAGGTGCCATACGGTAAGGATTTTTGGATACAGGTGATGCCTCGGGGTATGTATCAATCACAAATTCTATTTCCCTATCAGGTGGTATACCCGGTAAATCATCTAAGAATGCCTCGGGAAACTCTCGGACTATAGGAATATCCTGTAGCTCAATTTTATTCTTCACCCGGTCATCTATTACACTAGCCAGGTAGCTCTCACAACCACCTCTCAGCATTCGGTATATTTCTAGTGAGGATATAATTGGTATCTTACTTATTTTAGGAATAGCTTGGAAGGAATAATGGTTATCATTTGGGGGTCTAAAATCAACTATTCCAGATCGACAACTTATCGTGGCATGATGTCTAAATAACCAATCCATCCCTAATATTACTTCATACCCTCTTATGTCAATGACAATTAATTCCGCATAGAGATTCTTATCCCCTAAGGACACGACGTCACCCTTAACAATCTGCTCTGAATGTAGGGACCTCCCTGATGGCAACACAACACTATATAACCTTTCAGCTGGTAAGGGTCCTATGCTATGTTTGCATACAAACAAGGTTGATATAAACGAGTGTGTGGCCCCTGTATCTATGAGTGTATAAGCAGCAAAACCACAAATCATGATGGTACCTGATATGACTGTATGTTGATCAGCTCCCTCATCTTCCATCAATGCATACACTCTGGGTACAACCCTTGCACGGTTCGGGTCTGGCGGCATGGGACAATCTCTGACCATGTGTCCGGTCTTATCACACCTGAAACAGCGGCCAGAAAGCAACTTGCACTCACCAGGGTGGTTCCTCTGACATGTAGGGCATAGAGGCGCCAGAGGTCTCTTTCCTTTTCCCTGGTCATCATTCTGGTTAAGGGGCCTCTTCATTCCATGCTGTTGTTGCTGTGGTCCCCTGTTCTGTCGTGGCTGCCAACCCTTGTTCTGACGTGGTGGCGGCTGAGCGTCCTTCATGAGTTTCTTTGGCTGTTCGCGTTGTGCATATGCTGTCATTTCTGCCTCTTCTAGCTCCAAGGCCTTAGCCGTCACTTCACCATAAGGTACATTATGTATCCCGGCAGTCTTCACTTTTATGTACAGACTTGGCTTCAGTCCTTGAACAAACTGGTAAATCTTATCTTCCTCATCCTCAATCATACGGGGAGCAAACCGTGATAAAGCATCAAATTCACATATATAATCCGTCACAGAGCCAGTTTGTCGTAGATTCATAAACTCCTTCTTCTTGTTGGCCCGAACAGTCCTATTGAAGTACTTGTCGAAGAAGGCAGTCTTGAACATCCCCCAGGTCATAGCTTCGGCATTAGGGGTGCTCTGGATCGAGTCCCACCAATGCCTTGCACTTAACTCCAAATGAAAGACAGCATAGGTGACCTTATCCCCTTCGTCAACCTTTGCATACTTAAACATGTCTTCAATCTTTCGGATCCACTCCTCAGCATGGACAGGATCTGAAACATACCCATTAAACACAGGGGGTCGAAGCCGGTGAAAGCGCTCACCCCCGTGATCATGAGTTGCGTTAGTACTGGAGTTGCCTTGTTCTTCTCTAGCTGTCATCAGTCGTTCTATCTGGTGAGATTGGCGCATGACCAACTCAGTCAACTGAGCAATAGCATTGCTATCCTCATTGGCCTCTCTCTGTTGACCTCTAACCATCTTGGGATTCCTGGCAAATCATTACAGGCATAACTTAACTTAATGACATACATGAAATCATAAACACTTACAGTTGCTGAGGTGTGCTCAAGTGACAGTCAGTGCTGGGAGGCAGTCTGCAGAATCGGTTTTAGAACCTGGTTTTGCTTTGATACCACAATTGTAACGACCCCGGCCAGGAGCCGTCACGTGTTCATGTCCTTTCATTAATCGTTTGCTTGACTTTTACTATTATTACATTCACTTACTATCTCTCAACAGACTTTCACATTTTACATATATATTTTTTTCTAAACTGGTAATAGAGACGCAGAACCATTAAGGAAGACGAACCCTTTCATGCCCAACTTCCCACGCCTCGTCGGCTCAAACTTTCACAGAGTCGAGCGACTGGACTCGGTCATCGGTTTCTTGACAATTTCGGGAAAAGAGGAAGTGCCCTCAATTCTCTTAACAAAATACCACTCGGGTCTGCATAGGTTGCATGCGTTGACAACCCTCAGAAATTTAGTCGTCCGGTCATCACGTGTATTACGCGTGACTCGCTTATCATCACCTAAAAGGAGACATCTTCCGGTGGGCACGTGGGCCTCGCGTGCTAAATTAAAACATCATTCGGTCACTAAGCGACAAAACACATTTTACATCTTCCGGTCGCTAAGCGACAAAACACATTTTACATCTTCCGGTCGCTAAGCGACAAAACACATTTTACATCTTCCGGTGACGTCATCCAGAAGACTAAACCATCATACAACTATTCTTCGGCATCTGCCGATGACGTCAGCCGGAAGACTAAACCATCATACAACTATTCTTCGGCATCTGCCGATGACGTCAGCCGGAAGACTAAACCATCAAACAATTAACTCTCGCATCTGCCGATGACGTCAGCCGGAAGACTAAACCATCAACAACTATTCCTTCGGCATCTGCCGATGACGTCAGCCGAAGACTAAACCAACAAACAACTACCCTTCGGCATCTGCCAATGACGTCAGCCGGAAGACTAAACCATCAAACAATTAACTCTCGGCATCTGCCGATGACGTCAGCTCAGCCGGAAGACTAAACCATCAACAACTATTCCTTCGGCATCTGCCGATGACGTCAGCCGGAAGACTACCTCTTCCAGCTTCCGTCTTACGGTAGAGAACTCTAAATCATCAAATGACTCCTTCCAACAGAAAGAAAACACAACTCATTCAAAATGCATATAGCGGAAGACTTAAGCAACTGACCATTTATAAATCTATATAATCATTCCCTGACTCAGTGATCCACTAGACAGTTTCAAAGCTCAACGTTTTAAATATCTCATCCTACTTAAACTACCATATTCTTTAACATACTGTAACATAAGAGTCTTAACCAGGGGTCATAAATCGCCTCTCCAGTCCCACACTGTCACCTTGAGCATCCTCCAGCAACCAGCCTTAAGCATCCTCTTTGAACATAACATCCTCACCTGAACCTTCTTCACCTACACCATAAGGTTTAACTATAAGCCTAATGCTTAGTAAGGAATGCATGCTGACAGATATACATGAGTACACAATTTAAAGGGACATAAGTTCATAAACCATTCTTCATTCATGTTCATCTTTATCCTTTACATAACATGTATTAAGGCAGGGAACGAGGGAGGAAGACTGGGGTACATAGTCATTTGCCTATCGCGGCAGTCGTACATAATCATTTGCCTATCGCGGCAATCATGATACATCACTCGGCCTCCCCAGTGGGAGAATTCGCGAGCCATACATATCATTAACTCGGCCTCCACCAGTGGGAGATTTCGCGAGTCATACATATCATTACTCGGCCTCCACCAGTGGGAGAATTCGCGAGTCATACATAGCATAGTCTTTTCCCCGTTCTGCACTTAATTATGGTTACATTTACTTTTCATGTTCTCTACTTAATCATAAACGTGGGCATAATGCATAGACATGAGGTTCACAGAGAAAAGTCATACCATAAGGACAAGTAGAACATCCTGTAACTTTACATTTACTTACACAACTTCTTCATGTCGTGGAAATAACAAATCATAGTCAACAAGTTAACATTTCAGTGATTTCCTAATACCCTTGCGGTGTAGGGCCCTAGTGGCCGGAAATCTTAACACATTCACTTACCTGGATTCCTTAGCAATCCGAGCTTCTTTCCTTTAAACTTCTTCACCTAAAACATGTACATTACAGTAGTTAAAACAAAGTCCTAATAGTCCTAATCATAAACCATCCTAGGATCTAATAGCTAAAGTCATTCCGATTCCTCTGTTGACACACTGCAGTCTGAAATCCGAAACTAGGTGGACAGGTTTTACCATTGATTAAATCCGAGTTGGTTACTTAAAATGCTCAGAATCGATTCGGGATGACATTTCTACTCTCAGATTTTAAAAAGTCTAAAGCTACTCGGCCACTGCTAAAAATATCCGAACTCAGTGCCGAGCTGAAAACAGAGCTCTATTTACTAATGGATGACTACATTGTCCATTTCATACCTCGGGTGTGGATTTGCAGAGAAGAGCAAGCTCGAAACCGGTCGTCGGCAGAGGAAAGTTCTGGTAGCCGAGAGCAAGAACTTGGAAGAGAAGAAATCGCCGAGAGGGAATGTCGGCTACAGTGGCAATAAATGAGATTTAAGGTTTCCATTTCCTATTTATACTAAATCCATCGATTTTAATTTACAAAACTGCCACCCAACCTAGTTTTACTTAACTTGTAATAATTTATCTTAACATTAAATTTTAAATCATAAAGGTTAAATAAGAGGGTGACAATGAAAATGGTCAGAAAATCACCTGGCTGAAATGTCGGGTGTTACAATTTCCGCCAGATCTCCCCCGTTGGCCAAACTCATCTAAAAAAGGTTTAGTATATGGAAAATCTGGCTTTCCAGAATCTCTTTGGTTGTTGAGAAGTTTAGTTTATTATGTGGTTTTTGTTTGTTTGCTTGATTTCAATTGTGAATTATCCTCCATAGTCTTAAGGGTACTGGTCGAGTTCAAAATTCTTTGGACCTACTGTAAATTCAAACTGGAATAATGAGAGATAGTTTAGTGTATGTTCTCAAGGTGAAAACTGCGTTGTACCTCCCATTGAATCAAATCTTTTAATTTTCAAGTTGCTATTGATTTTTCCAATTAGGAAAAATATGTTTAATTGATATTTAGTTCTTCATATATTAACTTTTCAATTGCAGTTGTTCGTGAATGAGTATCTCCCATTATTTGTTGACGAATGTTTCTTGCATGTCAAAAATATGAGGTAAATACAATGAAATTATGTGAATTATTTACTTTACTTTAGTTCGAACACACTTACATTATTCATTTTCTCATAGCGAGGCACAAGAGGATGTGATTTTTTCACATGGTACGATCCACCAACGAAGAAGAGAGAGAAGTAGGTACTGAATCTATTACAGTCGCGACTTAGGGAAGCAAAAACAAAGAACGAGAAGTTGCGAACAAAGCTACCATTATATAAGTTTTTATGGATTGCCACAACAGCTGTAGTTACTCTTTTTGTATGCTACAAAATGTAAAATGCAAAATGTGGATTGTCAAACTTTTTTCTGAGTGAAACAAAAAGCCAGAGTTCTGGAATTTTTTTTTTGTTATTGTTGTAATGATAACTGGTGTGACCCCCAACTACTACTTTCAACTTTGATAAATAGCCAGAGTTCAATTTTCTAGTTCATACAATGCCCTTTAGTATGTTAAGACACAGAGAAAATTGCCCTTTCGCCTCAGTAACTGTCTTTCCCCCCACCGCATTTCTGGAGCTTTGCCTCTCTGTCTTTTTTTTTTTCTCTCTGATCAATTAGTTAGATTCTCTTACTTGGCTTGACATGGATTTTTTCTAGTTCATACAATGGTTTTTAGCATGTTAAGCCGCCACAGAGAAAATTGCCCCTTCATCTTGGTTCTTGTAACAAGAAGCAACCATTGTAGATCTCAAATTACATAGTACAAAGTTGTCCTGCTTCTAAAACCACATAATAGAAATGTAACACCTGGTTTTACGGGTTTTTTGATTTGTGCGCGTAAGGGTAATTTTATAAATAATCGAAATGTGTCTGTTTTATGAACAGAGAGTTTTAATGGAATCCTTATAATTAATGTGAATTTTGGGAGAATTATGGGAATTTAAGGAATTCAAACCGAGATATAATGCTAAGTTTTCAGTTTTGACCCTATAGCGATTTAATTTGTAGAGATAGCAAAATAAATCCGTTTGACAAACGGAAAGTTTTATTAAAACCATAGGAATAAAACAGGATTATTGGAGAAATAAGGAAATTTTAGAGAAACCAAATCGGTAGCCGAACAATAGAATTAACGGAGAGTTAAACCGAAGGGCAAATGCGTAAATTGACAACTCAAGTTAACAAAAGCCAAATACCCTCATTTCTCCCACACTTAAACGTTTCTTCCTTCCTCTCTAGCGATCCCACTTCCAAGCGACTCTCCACGGCGATTCTCCTTCAAGCTTCAACGATCCTTCATCCGATCAACCAAGTTTCTTCACGTTTTCTCTTCCCCTCGTGATTCTAGGTAAGAATCTATGGTTTTCCGGCTTTAGATCGTGATTTTTAGAAGTTTGAACGTTTAGAGTTTCGTAGGAATTTCGTAGAAATAGTCTGGTTTTGTTAGGAAACGTTAGAAATCACTTTGTTAACGTTTATTAGTCGAAATAATGAATGATTTGGGCGTTTGCTTGGAAAAGTCGGGTTTGGAGCTTGGTGAAACCTCCATTAATGGAGTTTGAGAATTTATGAGCGTAAGTTGCTCGATGAAATGCCCGAGAGAGATTTATTAGAGTTTTAGGAAATTTCTTTTAGTTAGGAGTTTCGTAAATTTCTGAAATTTGATGTTTAAGCTCGGTTTTGACAAAAGAACGCTATGGTTTGTGTTAGGTGACAAGGCTCGAACCAAGAAACTTGGTGTGCACGGGACGAGAGGTAAGTTTTCGTGACTTACTTGGCCGATTTGGCCTACACCATAAGAATTGGTTGATTTGAGGATTTTGGAGATATTTGTTTTTTTTGGGTATAGGTTGGGTAGTTAGTTTAGTTTAATTGTGGAATTTTTTCGTTTATTGCTTGTTATGTTTTGAAGTCGTTTATTGTATCGCATGTGTCCACGCATCATGGTTTTCTCAAAAAGCATGAAAAGGAATTTCCATGCACATTTTCATAAAAAAGGAAAAGCATAATGAAAATGGTAAAGAAATGTATGTATGATGGTCACGTCGGTGGCAGTGGTTCAGACATGGCTGTTTGGTGAAGCATGTTTTCCCCCCAGATAGATGAAAGGGGCTATCCAACCATCGGATGTGCCGCTTTTATCTACTGAGAGTGAAGCCCCGGTGACTTAAATGAAATGAAATGTATAGCAAAAAGGTAGGATGCATGATTTATGAACTGTACATGCATAGCATTCACGTGCATTCACGTAGACTTACTGGGCCCCTAGCTCACGTGTTATTTCTATGGTGTAGGTGACTTAGAGCAAGGCGAGGAGGATTTCCCTCCACCTGACGAGCCTACAGCTTGAAGAAGGATGGTCGTGGGAGCGACTGGCGTAGTCGATGCGTACACGACCCGTGGGGAGCATATGTTATGTGTTTTGGGATTTTGGGTTTACACGGGCTGAAGGGCGGTTATTTTGAGTGATATTATTTGATGAAATGTATAGAAAAACATATTAGGATGCTTGGTATTTGGACGATGGAGAAATCGATATATTTTGAGGTATTTTGATGATTGTGGATAGCTTCTGCTATATACGGATGGTCGTTGATGAAATAGATAGGATGTTAATTGTTTTGATATGGATTCGGATGAATATTGATGAATGTGATATTTTGGTGAAATAGAATGAATATTGATGAATATGATGTTTTGGTGAAATAGAATGAAATTTTGGTTGAGTTTGGATGTTTTTAAAGTAGGTTGAGGTTTTAAGTTAAAACGGATGTTTCGCGTCGGGAATTGATGGTTTTAGGTTGTAACACCTGACATCGTCAGACAGATGAGCTTTCTTTTAAGGAAATAGAATTAACTGCCATCTGTACATATTCTTCTTTGGTCGAAAATTAGGCGCCAAAGTTTAATCAATTCTCTTATAAAATTAGGTCTGGTAGCAAACTTGTAATTAAGCCTAGCTCAATAAGTGTATAAATAGAAAATGGAAATCCTTAAATCTCACAAAAACCTCCACCAGCCGACTTTCCTCTCTCAGCCGACTCTCTTTCTCCCCTCAGCTCCCTTCTCTGTTCTTCCTCCAGAGATCAACTCCAAGCTCAAGGTGAGATTTGGACAATGTGTTTACTGATTAGTCATTTGAAAGTTGATTAGAGATTTAGATTCGGGTTTTCTGAGGAAGTTGAAGTATCATGGTAGATGTAGCCATTAACATAGCATTTACGATTTTGTTGTAGATAATAGGTAGAAATAATGAACGTTGGTTGAGCTTGGGTAGTTGTGAACCCGAACACCATTATCGTTTAGCTGAAGTTTTATGCACACTAGGTGGTTGATATAATGCCAGAATGGAAATGAGTTAGACTTCTAAGATATATACTTAGTTAGAAAACTACTATTCTGGAATATTAGATTACTTAGGATTTATTTTCTTACATTAATACGTGAAATGTCTCAGGTGGGAAAAACTCCAAGTGAAGGAAAGACATTGTTAAGGAATCTAGGTAAGTAAGTGTGTTAAGTTTTCGGCTATTAGAGCCCTACATCACAAGGGTAGTAGGGTGAGTTTGTTTATGATATTCAACGATGTTTGGGAAGTTGTCTGTTTTAGTGTAATGTTGGAATAGTGTATGCTCTGTTTTCTGATGAAAGACTCCTTCCATGGCCTCTTGATTTGAGAATGTTTATGTCCATGCATCATGATTTATTTACCGAGTATACAAAATGTTTTACACGCATATTCTTTATGAATGAAACAAGAAAACGAAACGTATGACACCTTGATTAAGTGAGGGTTGGGGGCGGTTTTGGCCATGTCACTGTCCAAAAATGGACCATGATTCCTGCCCGCAAGGGCCATGTACACGCGCACTGCCTACCCCACTTCGGCACAAACTCCTCCTTAATCCATGATATGAAAACGATGAACAAGAATATGATTCCCACGATTTGAAAGTAAATATGAACGCAAGCATGATTCCTAATTTGAGTAAAAGATATGAATATGATTTCATGCAGCATTCATGAGTTTGTTGCACTCCTTACTAAGCATTATGTTTATAGTTTGAACCTTATGATGTAGGTGACAAAACAGCAGGTGAGGACTTCAGTCTAGAAGGAAATGCTTAGGTCTGGTTGCTGGTTGCTGCTCATGGTGATGATTTGTGGCTGTGAAGCGATTTTAACCAGCAGAGTGTTGCTTTCAGTACAATTTAGTAAGATTTATGGTATGATGCATAATAGGAAAAGAACCTCTCTATGTTAACAGATATTTGACTTATTAAGATACGATTTTAAATTTATAGAGTTTCGGATTTAAGGATCTTCTGTATGTGATAAGTCTTCCGTTATGAACTTAAGTTAAGAATTGCGAGGTTTATATGTATGGAGATTTTTGGTAGGAGTTAAGTTCTTAAAAAAAAGGAAAGAATTGAAGTCTCAACGTAGATGAATTCGGTGGATGTAGAATGTTACTGTTGAGCGGTGGAAATCGCTCAACAGAAATGACCGGTGGATGCTGGGTGAATGAGTCATCCGGCTGATGTCATCGGTGGATGTGCTTAATAGATGTAATCGGTGGATGTAGAATATTACTGTTGAGCGGTGGATGTCGCTCGACAGAAATGATCGGTGGATACTGGGTGATTGAGTCATCCAGCTGACGTCATCGGTGGATGTGTTTTGTGAAGTGAGTTGTAACGCCCGACATTTCGGCCAGGTGATTTTCTGACCATTCTCATTGTTACCCTTTATTTAACCTTTATGATTAAATTTAATGTTGAGGCAAATTCATTACAAGTTGAGTAAAACTAGGTTGAGTGGCAATTTTGTAATAAAGATTGAAGGATTAGGTATAAATAGAAAATGGAAACCTTAAATCTCATTTAAACCTCACTGCAGCCGACATTTCCTCTCGGCGACTCCCTTCTTCTCTGGAACTTTCTTCCTCCCCAGCAACTGGTTTTTCAGCCTCTACTCCGGTAACCCGCATTCTAGGTAAGATTTTGACAATGTAGATGCCGGGTAGTCATTTAGAACTCTGTTTTCAGTTGAACTTGTACTTTCGGGTCCTTCAATGGCTAAGTCAGTTGGTTATCGTTCCTTATCTTCATTTGGTAATGCCACCTTTAAATCGATTCTGGACCTTTTATATAACCGACCCCGTTTAATCGATAGCTATATCTAGCTGTTTCGGTTTTGGATTTCAGACTGCACAGAGAACCTTAGCTGCTAGATTCTAGGATGACTTTCGATTAGAACTTTTAGGACTTGATTTTAACTACTATAATGTGGAATGTTTTAGGTGAAGAAGTTGAAGAGAAAGTGATTCAAGTTGCTAAGGATCCAGGTAAGTGAATGTACTAAGTTTCCGGCCAATAGGGCCCTACATCAAAGGACTATGTTAGATTTAGTGAACGTTGTCTGCTATATGTTTGATGAAATGTCGATGGATATGGTTCTGTTATTCTGATGTTCTCCCCTGTCTTAGTTCGATGATTAAGTGCATTTATGTTATGCATCATGTTTTACTTCTCAAGCATATGAAAATGTTTTGAAATATATTTTCTCATGAATAAAATAAGAAGATAAAACTTATGCAACGTGGTTAAGTGAGGGTTGGGGGTGGTTCGGCGTATGTCACAGTCCGCAGTAGGACATATGAATACGACCCGCAGTAGGGACCATGATCAAACTCACTGTCGAACCCCCTTTACCGGCACAAATCCTCCCTTAAACCACATAATGTAATGAAGAATATGAATGATGAAAGGAATGATGAATATGAGCATGTCTACGAACGATGATTATGAACAATGAATACGAGATACGATTATGAATGATGAATAAGAACAAGTACGTGAAAAGAAAAGACTTATGAGCATGTTTTTCTCCAAGTTATGCATTCATGAACTCATAATAGTTTGCATTCCTTACTAAGCCTTAGGCTTACAGTTACACCTTACGATGTAGGTGAAGAAATATCAGGTGAGGAATACAAAGTTGAGGATGACGTTTAAGCTGGTTGCTGGAAGGTGCTCAGGGTGGAAAGTCTGTGGCTGGATGGCGATTATGACCCTCTGGTTTTACTCTTAAGGTTTTAATGATAACTATGAACATAAAAGTTTAAGTAGGATGATGTTATTTATGATTATGGAGCTTGAACTTGTCTAGCTTGAATACTGACTATGAGTATATTATAAGAATATAGAATGAGTGATTTTAACTAAGTCTTCCGCTGTATGAGTTTTAATGAATCTGTGGTTTATTCTGTTGGTGTCCCAGTATTAAGTTTGAAGTTATGATGTTTGTGCTGCCGGTAGACGAAATGTATTTGTCTATCGGAAGGTGTGAGTGTTATTATGGAGTTTAGAAATCGGTAGATGAAGTTTGCTTGTCTACCGGAAGAAGAAGATGTTAGGTTAATGTTTAGTAGTCGGTAGATGAAAGTACTTGTCTATCGGCAGGAGATGTGTTATTTTGAAGTGTAGAAATCGACAGGAGGATTGTGATGGGAGTCGGGTAAGTCTGTCTTCCGGAGGACGTCATCGGAAGAGGAAAAGTATTTGTCTTCCGGCTGACGTCATCAGCAGACGATATGCCTAGTGATCGGCATGTGTAGTAGGTCAAGATACCGGAAGATGGAAATGTCATTCCGCCTTACCAGAAGATGTAGTGCCACGTCATCGGCAGATGATGTGAGTTAATCTACCAGAAGATGTAATGCCACGTCATCGGCAGATGATGTGAGTTAATCTATCGGAAGATGTAGTATAAATGCCATCGGCAGATGTTGTGTGTTGCCATCGGCAGATGGAGTGCCTTGTCATCGGTAGATAAGTCAGTCTTTTGTCGTTGTAATTGAGTGATGATTTAATTGGTCACGCGTGATGCACGTGACCGTCGGCAGATGCAAATATGTGTGCCTGCCGATAGATGTCTAATGAATCATGTGAGATGCACGTGCAGGCCGGTAGAACAACTGGATGTTTGTCGTTTAGCGACCGGCAGGAGTGAAAGCTAAATGTGGTTGTTCAGCGAACTTAAGTTAAGTTAGAATGAGATTTGATATATATATAAAAAAAAATATACACCGATTACAGAGGTATAAAAGTACGGATAAGTTTAAAGGAAAGTCATGACACGTGACGATCCTCCTCGGGTCGTTACAATTATGGTATCAAAGCTAAACCAGGTTCTAAAATCGGTTCTGTAGACTGCCTTCCAGCACAGATTGCCACCTGAGTACTCTCCAACAACTGTAAGTGTTTACGATTCTAGTGATGTCATTATGTTAAGATGTGTTTCTATTATTGTTTAGGAATCTCAAGATGGTAAGAGGTCAACAGAGGGAAGACAACGTGGATAGTACCACCGTTGCTCAGCTAATAGAATTAGTTAATCGCCAATCACGACAAATAGAGCAACTAGTGATTACTAGAGAAGAGCTTGGGAACTCCAGCTCTAATGTAACTCATGATCATGGGGGTGAGCGCTTCCACAGGCTCAGACCCCCGACATTCAATGGCCAAGTTTCTGACCCTATTTATGCTGAGGAATGGATCCGAAAAGTAGAGGACATGTTTAAGTATGCGAAAGTTGATGAAGGAGATAGAGTCACCTATGCTGTCTATCATTTGGAGCTGAATGCAAGGCATTGGTGGGATTCTCTTCAGAGCACTGTTAATGCAGAGACTATGACTTGGGATATGTTTAAGACTGCCTTCTTTGACAAGTACTTCAATAGGACCGTTCAGGCCAGCAAGAAGAAAGAATTCATGAACCTGCGGCAAACTGGCTCTGTGACGGATTATATATGCAAATTCGATGCTTTGTCACGGTTTGCTCCCCGACTGGTTGAGAATGATGAAGACAAGATTTACCAATTTGTTCAAGGACTGAAGCCGAGTTTGTATGTGAAGGTAAAGACTTCTGGGATACACAATATACCTTATGGCGAAGTGACGGCTAAGGCCCTGGAATTGGAGGAGGCTGAGATGACAGCTTATGCACAGCGTGAACAGCCAAGGAAGTTCACTAAGGAGACTCAACCACCACCACGGCAGAACAAGGGATGGCAACCCCAGCAGAACAGAAACCAGCAACAACAACAGCAAGGTGTTAAGAGATCCTTCAATCCAAGTGATGACCAAGGAAGAGGAAAGCGACCTTCGGCTCCCCTATGTTCCAACTGTCAGAAGAATCACCATGGGGAGTGCAAGCTGCACTCTGGCCGTTGCTATAGATGCGACAAGGTTGGACACATAGCCAGAGACTGCCCGATGCCATCAGACCCGAATCGAATTAGAGTTGCACCAAGAGTCTATGCTATGATGGAGGATGAAGATGTTGAACCACACACGGTCATATCAGGTACCATTATGGTTTGTGGTTTTTCTGCTTATACACTTATTGATACGGGAGCCACACACTCATTCATAGCAACCCTGTTTGTGTGTAAACATAAGTTAGAACTTTCGCCAGTTGATAAACCGTATAGAGTTATGTTACCATCAGGGAAGTCTTTACATTCTGAGCAAATGTTGAAGGGTGATGTTTTGTCCTTAGGAGATAAGGAGCTATATGTAGAACTGATTATGATTGACATGAAAGGATATGAGATTATTTTAGGAATGGATTGGTTATTTAGGCATTATGCCACGATTAGTTGTAGGTCTGGCCTAGTTGATTTCCGACCCCCAAATGGAGATCGGTATACCTTCCAAGCTATTCCAAAGATGAGTAAGATACCAATCATATCCTCACTAGTGACTCAACGGTTACTGAAGAGTGGTTGCTTGAGTTACCTAGCTAACATAATGGATGTCCGAGTAAAGAATAAAGTGGAATTACAAGGTATTCCTACCGTACGAGAGTTTCCTGAAGCATTCTTGGACGACTTACCGGGACTACCACCCGATAGAGAGATAGAATTTGTGATTGATACATACCCCGAGGCATTACCTGTGTCTAAGAACCCTTATCGAATGGCACCTGTTGAGTTGAAAGAATTAAAGGTCCAACTACAGGAATTAGTTGACAAGGGATTTATACGTTCTAGTAGTTCTCCCTGGGGCGCACCTGTCCTTTTCGTTAAGAAGAAAGATGGTTCTCTTAGAATGTGTATAGACTACAGAGAACTAAATAAGCTGACAGTCAAGAATAAATATCCTTTACCCCGGATTGATGACCTGTTTGACCAACTACAAGGAGCTAAGGTATTCTCAAAGATTGACTTACGTTCGGGTTATTACCAACTGAAAGTTAAGGAAGGAGATATACCAAAGACAGCCTTCAGAACCCGCTACGGACACTATGAATTTCTTGTAATGTCATTTGGACTGACTAACGCGCCTGCAGCTTTCATGGACTTGATGAACCGAGTGTTTCGTGAGTACCTGGATAAGTTTGTAATTGTGTTTATAGATGACATTTTAATATACTCACAGACTGAAACCGACCATGCAGAACATTTGAGAATAGTATTATCAACCTTAAAACAGCAGCAGCTTTATGCCAAATTGTCCAAATGTGAATTTTGGCTGGATAAGGTCAACTTTTTAGGTCATGTCATTTCTGCTGAGGGCATATCAGTAGATCCAACTAAGGTTCAGGCCGTTAAGGATTGGCCACAGCCAAAGAATGTCAGTGAAGTTCGAAGTTTCCTTGGTCTGGCTGGCTACTATAGAAAGTTCATTAAAGGATTCTCTATGATAGCTAAACCTTTGACCAATTTAACCAAGAAGGACCTCAAGTACTTTTGGACCGAAACTTGTGAAGATAGCTTCCAATCATTGAAACAGAAGTTAACGACAGCCCCGCTATTAACTCTCCCAACTGAAGAAGGAAAATTTAGTGTTTATTGTGACGCATCCAAGATTGGTTTGGGATGTGTTTTGATGCAAGAAGGTAAAGTTGTGGCGTATGCCTCTAGGCAGCTAAAAGGTTATGAACAGAATTACCCCACTCATGATTTAGAGCTAGCTGCAGTTGTTTTTGCTTTAAAAATTTGGAGGCACTACTTGTATGGACAACAGTGCGATGTATTTTCTGACCACAGGAGTTTAAAGTATCTTTTCACCCAAAAGGAATTAAACATGAGACAAAGACGTTGGTTAGAATTTGTTAAGGACTATGACTTTGAAATCAAGTACCACCCGGGTAAGGCTAATGCTGTAGCCGATGCCTTGAGCAGGATGTCAAAGACAATGCAACCCGCAGTGTCAGTTTTGTCCGCACCCTTGAGGACTGAAGTTCAGAAGTTTGAATTGGAACTAGTTCCAGAGTTGTCAGCCTTACTAGCCGATGTTACTATTAGACCAACTATCATAGAAAGAATTAAGGAGGCACAACAGAAAGATTCAAAGGAAAATAGTAGTATGGTGTGTAAGCAGAAGGATGTCTCCTCGGAGTTCAGTCTTACCAAGGATGGTATTCTGATGTTTAGGAATAGGTGGTATATTCCGGATGATAAGGAATTACGTAAGTCGATTTTGGCCGAGGCTCACTCGTCTTCCTTTTCTGTACATCCTGGTAGTACTAAGATGTATCGAGATTTAAGATTACATTATTGGTGGCCGAATATGAAGAGGGATGTTGCCATGTGTGTGGAGTCATGCTTAGTATGTCAGCAAGTTAAAGCAGAGCACCAACGACCAGGAGGTACCCTTCAACCTCTACCTATTCCCGAATGGAAATGGGAACACATAGCTATGGATTTCATTGTAGGATTACCTAAGTCAACTAAGGGACATGATAGTATTTGGGTAGTGATTGATAGACTGTCGAAATCGGCTCATTTCTTACCTGTCAAGACAACCTACACGATGGATCAACTTGCTAACCTTTATGTCCAAGAAATTATCAGGTTGCATGGGATTCCCGTATCCATAGTCTCTGATCGTGACCCTAGATTCACCTCCCGATTCTGGAAAAGTTTACAAGGTACCTTAGGCACAAAGTTATCCTTCAGCACCACTTTTCACCCGCAGACAGATGGACAATCCGAGAGAACCATTCAGATACTCGAGGATATGTTAAGGGCATGTGTTCTAGACTTTCAGGCATCTTGGAGTAGACACCTACCTCTGATTGAGTTTTCTTACAACAACAGTTATCAGTCCACAATTGGTATGGCACCCTATGAAGCTTTGTATGGTAGGAAATGCAGGTCACCCTTGTACTGGGATGAAGTTGGTGAAGCGAAGCTATTGGGCCCTGAGATTCTACAACAGATGTCAGATAAGATTACGGTCATTAGGAAAAGGATGTTAACTGCACAAAGTCGACAGAAGAGTTATGCGGACCAAAGAAGAAGAGATCTTGAGTTTTCTGTTGGTGATGAAGTTTTCCTGAAGATTTCACCATTTAGAGGAGTCTTAAGATTTGGTAAGAAGGGAAAGCTTAATCCACGATTCGTTGGACCATTCCCTGTCTTAGCAAGAATTGGCAGTACAGCCTATAGGTTACTTTTGCCTCCATCTTTGGAAAGGGTTCACAATGTCTTTCATGTGTCTATGCTAAGGAAATGCATACGTGATCCGACTCAAGTTGTTAAACCAATGGAAATTGAAGTTGAGCCTAATTTGGTGTATGAAGAGAAACCAGTACAAATTTTGGATTCTGCAGTGAAGACTCTAAGGAATAAGGAAATCTTGTTGGTTAAGGTTTTGTGGAAGAATCATGGTATTGAAGAAGCTACATGGGAACTGCAGCAGGATATGTTGGACAAGTATCCAGAACTCTTTGCTTGACCAATTTTCGGGGACGAAAATTTTGTTTAAGGAGGGGTGGATGTAACGCCCGACATTTCGGCCAGGTGATTTTCTGACCATTCTCATTGTTACCCTTTATTTAACCTTTATGATTAAATTTAATGTTGAGGCAAATTCATTACAAGTTGAGTAAAACTAGGTTGAGTGGCAATTTTGTAATAAAGATTGAAGGATTAGGTATAAATAGAAAATGGAAACCTTAAATCTCATTTAAACCTCACTGCAGCCGACATTTCCTCTCGGCGACTCCCTTCTTCTCTGGAACTTTCTTCCTCCCCAGCAACTGGTTTTTCAGCCTCTACTCCGGTAACCCGCATTCTAGGTAAGATTTTGACAATGTAGATGCCGGGTAGTCATTTAGAACTCTGTTTTCAGTTGAACTTGTACTTTCGGGTCCTTCAATGGCTAAGTCAGTTGGTTATCGTTCCTTATCTTCATTTGGTAATGCCACCTTTAAATCGATTCTGGACCTTTTATATAACCGACCCCGTTTAATCGATAGCTATATCTAGCTGTTTCGGTTTTGGATTTCAGACTGCACAGAGAACCTTAGCTGCTAGATTCTAGGATGACTTTCGATTAGAACTTTTAGGACTTGATTTTAACTACTATAATGTGGAATGTTTTAGGTGAAGAAGTTGAAGAGAAAGTGATTCAAGTTGCTAAGGATCCAGGTAAGTGAATGTACTAAGTTTCCGGCCAATAGGGCCCTACATCAAAGGACTATGTTAGATTTAGTGAACGTTGTCTGCTATATGTTTGATGAAATGTCGATGGATATGGTTCTGTTATTCTGATGTTCTCCCCTGTCTTAGTTCGATGATTAAGTGCATTTATGTTATGCATCATGTTTTACTTCTCAAGCATATGAAAATGTTTTGAAATATGTTTTCTCATGAATAAAATAAGAAGATAAAACTTATGCAACGTGGTTAAGTGAGGGTTGGGGGTGGTTCGGCGTATGTCACAGTCCGCAGTAGGACATATGAATACGACCCGCAGTAGGGACCATGATCAAACTCACTGTCGAACCCCCTT
Organism: Begonia masoniana; assembly: GCA_022432975.1. Lineage (NCBI taxonomy): Eukaryota > Viridiplantae > Streptophyta > Magnoliopsida > Cucurbitales > Begoniaceae > Begonia > Begonia masoniana. The sequence continues at coordinate 17,829,370 of CM039505.1, read as the reverse complement.
TACCGGCACAAATCCTCCCTTAAACCACATAATGTAATGAAGAATATGAATGATGAAAGGAATGATGAATATGAGCATGTCTACGAACGATGATTATGAACAATGAATACGAGATACGATTATGAATGATGAATAAGAACAAGTACGTGAAAAGAAAAGACTTATGAGCATGTTTTTCTCCAAGTTATGCATTCATGAACTCATAATAGTTTGCATTCCTTACTAAGCCTTAGGCTTACAGTTACACCTTACGATGTAGGTGAAGAAATATCAGGTGAGGAATACAAAGTTGAGGATGAAGTTTAAGCTGGTTGCTGGAAGGTGCTCAGGGTGGAAAGTCTGTGGCTGGATGGCGATTATGACTCTCTGGTTTTACTCTTAAGGTTTTAATGATAACTATGAACATAAAAGTTTAAGTAGGATGATGTTATTTATGATTATGGAGCTTGAACTTGTCTAGCTTGAATACTGACTATGAGTATATTATAAGAATATAGAATGAGTGATTTTAACTAAGTCTTCCGCTGTATGAGTTTTAATGAATCTGTGGTTTATTCTGTTGGTGTCCCAGTATTAAGTTTGAAGTTATGATGTTTGTGCTGCCGGTAGACGAAATGTATTTGTCTATCGGAAGGTGTGAGTGTTATTATGGAGTTTAGAAATCGGTAGATGAAGTTTGCTTGTCTACCGGAAGAAGAAGATGTTAGGTTAATGTTTAGTAGTCGGTAGATGAAAGTACTTGTCTATCGGCAGGAGATGTGTTATTTTGAAGTGTAGAAATCGACAGGAGGATTGTGATGGGAGTCGGGTAAGTCTGTCTTCCGGAGGACGTCATCGGAAGAGGAAAAGTATTTGTCTTCCGGCTGACGTCATCAGCAGACGATATGCCTAGTGATCGGCATGTGTAGTAGGTCAAGATACCGGAAGATGGAAATGTCATTCCGCCTTACCAGAAGATGTAGTGCCACGTCATCGGCAGATGATGTGAGTTAATCTACCAGAAGATGTAATGCCACGTCATCGGCAGATGATGTGAGTTAATCTATCGGAAGATGTAGTATAAATGCCGATGTTGTGTGTTGCCATCGGCAGATGGAGTGCCTTGTCATCGGTAGATAAGTCAGTCTTTTGTCGTTGTAATTGAGTGATGATTTAATTGGTCACGCGTGATGCACGTGACCGTCGGCAGATGCAAATATGTGTGCCTGCCGATAGATGTCTAATGAATCATGTGAGATGCACGTGCAGGCCGGTAGAACAACTGGATGTTTGTCGTTTAGCGACCGGCAGGAGTGAAAGCTAAATGTGGTTGTTCAGCGAACTTAAGTTAAGTTAGAATGAGATTTGATATATATATAAAAAAAAATATACACCGATTACAGAGGTATAAAGTATACACCGATTACAGAGGTATAAAAGTACGGATAAGTTTAAAGGAAAGTCATGACACGTGACGATCCTCCTCGGGTCGTTACATGAGTGGTGAACGTGAGTGGTGGATGTCATCTGCCGAGTTAATGAAGTCACGTGGGTAACACGTGGTCTGATCGGGGGATGTTGAGTGTTACTGTTCACCAGTGGATGTCGAGTGTTACTGTTCACCGGTGGATGTTGAGTGTTTATGATGATCGGTGGATGCTGGATGAATGTGTCATCCGGCTGACGTCATCGGTAGACGAAGAACGTCACTGTTGGGCGGTGGATGTCGCTCGTTAGACGCGAACGGTGGACGTGAATAACAGATGTTAATTCGATTGTCTGTTGATTCTTTTCTTTAAATAGATATTTTTCCAAATGATTTTAAATGATTTTGAATTTGATTGGAATCTCTTTAAAAACGTATTTATATATACAAAAAAAAAAGAATTGGCTTGACATTTTGACTACGAATATGATTATACAAAATTCTTGACCCGACGGGTTTCGGGTCTTGACATAGGTAGGGTGTTCGGTTTTTGGATGAGTAATTTAGTTGGATTATTGATAGATATTTTGATGATGAAATTTGAAGTGTGTATTAGGTGAAGATTTGAAGAAAAACTGCAAAGTGGTAGAAAAAGGGGCAAGAGGGAGCGGGTGGCGCGCTGGCCGTGCGCGCGTGCGCGAGGGGGGACGCGCGCTGGGCGTGCTGTGCACGTGCCCAATATCAAGGTCCGGGCTTGTCCAAGGCATGTTGCCCATGGCCGCCCGTGCTGTTAGCTAAGTTTATTTCCTTTTTTAGTATTTCCATTGTACTCTTTTTCTTTCTATTTTTGGCAAGAGTGACTCCTCGCCACTATAGCATGTATACTACTGCCGTAGTGGAGATGGTCCAGATTGCTCTTTAGGGGGAGAGGCATGACTGCACGTAGACCCCCTACCAACTGATGTAATTTGCTACCAATCAATGAACAAACTTTTTACATACGCTCTCTTTATGCACACTATGCTCAATGATGCTCGTTTCGATTAATCTCGCTTGCTCGTTGCTTACTCGTTAGACACAAGCGCTCTAACGAAGTGGGCACTCAGTGCCGTTGGTACGCTCGTTGGCTGACCCAGTACAAGTGCAATATTGGGTGCCGCACGGTCTCGTTAAGCCCCTCGTAAATAGGACCGTGACAGTTGGTATCAGAGCCTAGATTGGCTCAAGATCATGAGAAATCATGCCAAAGAAAAGTTCGATGGAAAGGCCGAGTGGCCCATCGGATCAACTCGAGCACCTCGTCGAGTTGGAAGAAGAACTACGGTATTTGCAAGACATACCGGATAACATTCGATTCATAGAAGAACGAATGAGGAAAATGTCTGAATTCCCTACTAAGACAGCGTCTATTCATAACAGGATAGATGCCATACCGATTCCAGAGCTGCTGAATCGGTTGGAGACCCTCGAGTCCCGACAAGAAAAGGGAAAGGGAGTCTACACAGGAGAAAGTTCTACAAGTGCAATGATCGGGGTCCTGGAGCGCGTCGATGAGATCGAGCTCGCTCATACCCGATTGTCAGAAACAGTTTCTCCAGTAACTGAAGACTTCAGAATAATGTTTGATTCTCTCAGGGCTGAGATTGCCGAGATCAACGTTAAACTGAACCTTACTATGAGAGCTATGGGGAGCCAAACTCAGATTACTGCTGCTACTGAGTTTGGTCGGGTGAAAATCCCAGAGCCAAAACCCTTTGGGGGAGCCCGCGATGCAAAAGAGATAGAGAACTTCGTCTTCGATATGGAACAATATTTTAAGGCCACTAAAACAGATGAAGAATCGAAAGTGACCTTGGCCACAATGCATCTTATTGATGATGCGAAACTTTGGTGGAGATCAAAATACAATGATATCAGTAACGGCGAATGTGTGAATGATACTTGGGAAGAATTAAAAAGGCAACTAAGGGATCAATTCTTTCCAGAGAATGTTGAGTTCAACGCCCGCAGACTGCTCCGAGAGCTAAAGCAGACTGCAAGCATTCGCGAATATGTCAAAGAGTGTAACGCCCCGAATTATATAAACCCGGTTCGTTACTCATAAACTCAAACTTAACTAAGAGACTTTGGACTAAATTTAAAACTTCGTTCAAAAGTCAAAATTTGACATTTTCTAAGCTTCAAAACATTTGAAAACTTGCAGCGGAAATCATTTAAGCAAAAATAGAGTTAAACAAAACTATAGAAACAATGTTTGAATAATCGGTTGGAATATTAAGAAGTAATCGACCAAAGAAAGTAAAGGTTTAATCGTGAAATACTTGAGAAGTTACAGAAGTCAAACGTAGCTGCCGCTAGGCAAAGTCAACGGAAGAGACTGAAACAAAAAACAGAAGGCTTCTTCCGGTGACAAAATGACAAAAACTTTGGTTACGTCATCCGGTGGATTTAACAAACGACATCCACCGGTGACTAAACGACAAAGTCCATTTTTCCTTCACAAGACAAAACAAAACTGAATACATCGCCCGGTCACTAAGTGACAAAACCCATTGCTCGCAACCACCGGTCATAAGACGACAAAAGTCTTCCTACATCAACCGATAACGTCAGCCGGATGATTTCCTTCATCCGATCGACTAAATCTCGCATCCACCAGTGACGTCAGCCGGATGATTTCCTTCATCCGAACTACTATATCTCACATCCACCGGTAGACAAAAACACAAAACATCCACCAGTGAACTTCATTCACCATTGGTGGAATTTACAAACTTTACTCAAAACATTCAAAACAACCTGACCCCAAATAACATCTGACATTCAACAAATAGCCATTAACAAAAGAACAACATCTGTATCCTCGACACAATTTTGGAAATATTAAACTCTAACTACATTTAAATCACGTAAACATTAAATGACTACTGTCGTTAAATTCTCAGCGTTCACCAATAAAATACTTAACTACCGAAACTTCACCTACAGACAAGTGTTAAACCGCCTCATCAGAACACAAAACCGTGGCAAGAATGTGCTTCAACAACATCGCCTATTCCTCAGTAAATTCAGAGAACTCTCCAGTGGTTACCTCAACACCTACATCACAAAACTCATCTGTTAGCCTAATGCTAAGCAAGTAAAGCAATAATGAAATGGAATACTGAAACATAAATCCTAATCATGCAGTTTCTACTTTCACAACTCAGTTGCAATTTCATTCATTCACTGAAATGATCCCTCCGTTCCATTGGGAGGTGGATCAGTTCTCCCAAAGTCATATATCCTCTTCTCAATTAAGGGGCGGATTAGTTCCCTTAACAGCTGATCTGATCCCTCAATTCCATTGGGAGTGGGATCAGTTCTCCCAAAGTCATACATCCTCTTCTCAATTAAGGGGCGGATTAGTTCCCTTAACAGCTGATCTGTTTCAATCTGTTCATACCTTGCCATAACATTTCATGTAAATTCATTTTCGTATTTCTTCAAAAACATGATGCATGACAAAAAGAAAACACTCAAACATACATAAACCTACTGTTTTGTGATGTAGGCCCGAAAGCACACACAATACTTCACTTACAGGTCTCTTAGAAATCGCTCGGTTTCAACTAATCTGGAAGCCCTGCTCACCTAATGTCATAAGCAGAATACCAATTAGATCATCACTAACCTTATCCTATATCATTCAGAAACCTAAGGAGCTAGTTTGGAAGTTCTAGTCATCGTACATTCTCGGCTCAACACTAAACTCGAACTCAACTCACTCACAGCATTATCAAAAATACACACATTGCACTCTCTCTGCTATCTAGCCACAAAAATCTCAAGAAAACAAGGGGAGAACTTACCTAGTTTGAGAGTTGAAGATCGGAGAGGAAAAAATCGCCTGGAGCTCTGCTGAGCTTGAGCTATATACCGAGAAAGGAAAAATAAGAGAACAGTGGCGGCTAAACCTCATTAACCTTCCATTAAATACGCTATCCAAAATAACATCTCAAATTACCATCATGCCCTTACACTCACATTTATTAACCTAATCACTAGCTCCCCAATTTCATCCATAAAACATCCACTAAAATTTGATAAAGTAAACTGGTTTAAACGAAATCGGGTGTTACAAAGAGTTTTCGGGACTCATGCTGAATATTAAAGATATGTCAGAAAAAGATAAGATCTTCACTTTCATCGAAGGTCTTAAACCGTGGGCCAGAACAAGATTATATGAACAGAGGGTGCAAAATCTTTCAAGTGCACTTGCAGCCGCAGAACGATTGTTCGATTATAACATCGAGGACCCTGGGCCAAAGAAGAACACTCACAGTGACTCAGACGACAACAACTTTCAGAAACCGAACACAGGAACTAATGAAAGGAAACCGTTTTTCCAAAGCGAAGGTTGTGAAACATCAAGAAATGCTAACAACCAACGAAAAACAAATAGGCCTATGTCATGTTTTCTGTGCAAGGGACCCCATCGAGTAGCCGAATGTCCACATAGATCGGCCTTAACTGCTTTGCAAGTTGCAATTCGGGATGACGATTCAACTAAGGAAGCTGTTGAAGAAGAGTCTACCGAGATTGCTGCAGTTGGGACTATGACTTTCTTGTCAGCTATACAACATCAGATGGAAGAGCTGAGGAAGACCCCAGATAAAGGTCTCATGTATGTGGAGTCATTCATCAATAACAGATATGCTAAAAGTACGATGATTGACTCGGGAGCTACTCATAACTTCATTACAAAGAAAGAAGCTCTCCGTCTGGGTTTGAAGCTAGAAAAGAATGGTGGTAGGATGAAAATGGTGAATGCGAAAGTGGTGACAGTGCTCGGGATTGTAAGGAGAGTTGAGTTGAAACTTGGCTCATGGACGGGACTCATTGACTTCGTCGTAGCACAGATGGATGACTTTGATATTATTTTGGGGATGGAGTTCTTGATAAAACATAAAGCCATCCCAATACCCTCAACGAAATGTTTAGTAATCACGAGTAACAACTCAACTGTTGTTCCGGCGATTCTTAAACCACCAAGTGCTATCAACATGAAGATGATTTCTGCTATGCAATTCAAGAAAAGATTGAAGCACAATACAGAGACAGATCGCGCTTATTTGGAGCGAACTTCTAAGCACATGAAGAGGTGGGTAGCTAAGAAACCACAGCCAATGGAGTTTAAGGCCGGTGACTTAGTACTGGTTAAGTTGTTACCCGAACAATTTTGGTTGAGGAATAAGAAAGACAAGCGGCTCTTCAGAAAGTATGAAGGTCCTGTTGAAGTCATCGAGAAGGTCGGGAGAATGTCCTACCGAGTTAATCTTTCAGCATGGCTTAGAGTTCACCTGTCATCCATGTCAACAACTTAAAGCCCTATCATCCAACCGACGAGAACCAAGAAAGGAATGACATCTCTAGACCAAGTACCTCCATTAACAACCAGAAGAAGAAAGAAGTCAAAGAAGATTTCGCATATCTCTATCAGCAACCAGAAGAAGAAAGAAGTCGAAGAAGTTCTGGCAGATCGAAGCGTCAAAACAAGCCGACGAAAGTACTAGGAATACCTCATCAGGTAGAAAGGACCAAGAGACGATGAAGTATCATGGGAGAAAGCAAAAAGACTTAGAGAACTCATCACAGATGATCGAGGAATTCAAGAAGAAGCAGAGTTGACGGGACGTCAACAGTTCAAATAGGGGAGAATGTCAAGGTCCGGGCTTGTCCAAGGCATGTTGCCCATGGCCGCCCGTGCTGTTAGCTAAGTTTATTTCCTTTTTAAGTATTTTCATTGTACTCTTTTTCTTTTTATTTTTGGCAAGAGTGACTCCTCGCCACTATAGCATGTATACTACTGCCGTAGTGGAGATGGTCCAGATTGCTCTTTAGGGGGAGAGGCATAACTGCACATAGACCCCCTACCAACTCATGTAATTTGCTGCCAATCAATGAACAAACTTTTTACATACGCTCTCTTTATGCACACTATGCTCAATGATGCTCGTTTCGATTAATCTCGCTCGCTCGTTGCTTACTCGTTAGACACAAGCGCTCTAACGAAGTGGGCACTCGGTGCCGTTGGCACGCTCGTTGGCTGACCCAATACAAGTGCAATATTGGGTGTCGCACGGTCTCGTTAAGCCCCTCGTAAGTAGGACCGTGACACTCAGGGTGTGCCCGCCCGATCAATCGCGCCCGAGGGCCGATCGATTGGCGTTTATGGATGTTCTTAGTCGGGAATCCAGAGAGGGCCCGATTGATCGGCCTTTGGGCCCGATCGATCGACGTTGATGGTCATTTTTAATTGGGAATCCAGAGCGGGCCCGATCGATCGGCCTTTGGGCCCGATCGATCGGCTTTACACTTTACCCCAACGGGATTTTTTTTTAAAATTGACTTTTCAAAACACATTTTAACCCGACCTTTTACGATACTTTTTAAACGTATTTTACGAGCGATCTCCAAGTATTTTAAAGGACATTAAGGACCCTAAAAAGTGAGTCAACACATTTCCGAAAAAAATGGTTTTTACCTCGTTTTAGTGATGTAAACGTTGACAAACTTTAAGGTTAAGTTAGAGCCCAAATATCTAGATATGGATTGAAAGCCCGAGTCCGTTCTCTAATGATTGAATGAATGAAAAGGAAAGGAAACAAAAAATGCAATGAAAGAAAAGAAAAGAAAAAAATTTAAGTGAGAACGGGCGAGGGTAACACACATGTATGTATGTATGCACGCACGACATAGGTCGTGGCGGCACCGACGTGGGGTCGGGGTCGTCACAACAGTTGGTATCAGAGTTCTTGGGTTTTAAAATCGGTTCTACAGACTGCTCGACTACGCAAGCTACTTTACGGACATACTTCTTCAAACTGTAAGTGCATTTTAAGCTTTATTTGTTTTGTTTCTTAGAGTTATTGTTTCTAACTTGTATAGGATTATAAAAATGGTGCGTCGAGGGAACGATCGAGACGATAGAGATGACACCATAGATCAACTCAATGAATTTATTGCCCAACAGTCCCAACACTTAGAACGACAGGCTTAACATATGGAAAGACAGTCCCAACAGCTCGATACGCTGATTAACCGAGAGGGCAATAGAGCTCAGGAGGTGGCAACTCCTAGTAATCGGGGAATGGAGAGATTTCAGAAGCTACAACCCCCGGTGTTCAATGGACAATCGTCGGATCCCACTTTAGCCGAGGAGTGGATTCGAACTATGGAGGATATGCTGGCATACGCGAGCATAGGGGATGGGGAGAAAGTCGCGTTCGTTGCCTATGACTTGGCACTGGATGCCCGTTTCTAGTGGGATACGATCAAGGCAACCACAGATGTGACTGTGATGAGCTGGGAGCGGTTTAAAGCTATATTTTATGACAAATATTTTAGCCATACGGTACGGGAGGCGAAAATGATGGAGTTTATGCAATTGAGACAGGTTGCCTCAGTTGCCGAATACGTCAGAAGGTTTGAGGCCCTATCCCGGTTCGCACCACGCCAGGTTAGTGTTGACGAGGACAAGGTGCAACAGTTTATGCAAGGGCTAAGTCAGGGGATCAGAAAAAGTGTCGTTATATCAGGGGTGCGGAATGTGCCCTATACTGAGATTGTAGCGAGAGCGCTAGACATTGAGGCCGCTGAACAGACTTTCGACAAACCGAGGGAGCCAGCTAGAGGGTTCTTTCGGGAGATACAGCCACGGCCTCAGAACAACGGCTGACAACCAAAGGGACAGCTACAACAACAACAGAAGGGTGCAAAGAGGCCCTATGATGGTAAAGGCGACCAAGGCAAGGGGAAGCAAGTCCAAGGGGCCACGCAGAAGCTTATTTGTCCTAAGTGCTAGAAAGAACATTTTGGTGATTGTCGGATGGGCACTGGTAGATGCTACTGATGTGGTGAGATTGGCCACTACGTCATGAATTGCCCATTGATGAATCGAAGTCATTCAAGTGGGGATCAAAGGAGAGTTGCCCCGAGGATTTTTGCCTTTATTGAGCCAGGCGATGTTGACGACGAGGCCCAGCCCTCAGTTATAGCAGGTACTATTTTGGTCACGGCAGTAGCCGTGTTTTCATTAATAGACACAGGTGCTACGCACTCGTTTATTTCCACTGCATGCGTAGCTAGACTGAAGATAGTGCCTGAGTTAGCAGAGTACGAGTATAGAGTTATGCTGCCTTCAGGGGAGTTTATGCAGTCAGATCACATCTTCCAGGGCAACGTTGTCTCTGTAGAGAGCCCTTTATGCTCGGTTGATAGTTATGGGCATAGAGCAGTACGATCTTATCTTGGGAATGGATTGGCTATCTCGCCATTTTGCTACCATTGACTGGCGATCAGGGGTGGTGACTTTTCGGCCCCCGAGTAAAGAGGAGTTTGCCTATCAGGCAATGAAAAGATTGAGCAGCCTACCAACCTCCTATTCCGTGAAGGTTAGTGAACAGTTTAAAAGTGAATGCTCGATTTTTATGGTCACTATGGTCGACACTCAGTTACTTGATGAGGTAACACCAGGTGACATCCCGATTGTCAGGGAGTTCGCGGAGATTTTTCGCGACAATCTTCCCGGATTGCCACTGGATCGGGAGATAGAGTTTGTAATTAATGTCTATCCTAGTTCCGAACCAGTTTATAAAAACCCATACAGATTGGCGCCTGCCGAGCTAAAGGAGTTGAAATCTCAGCTAGAAGAGTTGTTGGATAAAGGATTCATCCGACCTAGCTTTTTTCCTTGGGGTCCGCCGGTTTTGTTCATTAAGAAGAAAGACGGAACTCTCCGGATGTGCATCGACTATCGAGAGTTGAATAAGTTGACAGTGAAAAACAAGTACCCGTTGCCCCGAATAGATGATATGTTTGATCAGCTACAGGGTGCCCGAGTATTCTCTAGGATTGATTTTCGCTCAGGTTACTATCAATTGAAGGTACGACGGGAAGATGTTCCAAAGACAGCATTTCGAACGAGGTTATGAATTCATTGTGATGTCTTTTGGACTTACGAATGCCCTCGCAACATTTATGGATTTAATGAATCGTGTCTTCAAGGAATATTTAGACAAGTTTGTTGTTGTGTTTATTGACGACATCTTGGTCTATTCTAAGACGAAGGAGGAGCACGAGGAGCATTTACGGATAGTCTTAAGAAATTTGGAGAAACACCAGCTGTACCCAAAGTTCTCCAAGTGTGAGTTTTGGCTGGATCGAATAAACTTTCTCGGCCACGTTATATCTCAAGAGGGGATTTTTGTAGACCCAGGTAAGATTCAAGTTGTAAAAGATTGGCCGCAGCCTAAGAATGTGCGAGAGATACGTGGGTTCCTCGAATTGGTTAGGTATTACCGGAAGTTCATCGAGGGATTTTCAAAGATTGCAGTTCCCCTATCTCGACTGATGAGAAAGAATGAAAAATTTATATGGTCTGTTGCATGTGAAAAGAGCTTTGAGGAGCTGAAGCAGAAATTGACCACGGCTCCAGTTTTGACACTACCTGTCGAAGGCGACAAGTTCAACATATATTGTGATGCATCTAAAGTTGGACTTGGATGTGTGCTTATGCAGGAGGGAAGGGTTATTGCGTATGCTTCTCGGCAGTTGAAGTCGTACGAGCAAAATTACCCAACGCATGACTTAGAATTAGCAGCAGTTGTCTTTGCATTGAAAATTTGGAGACACTACCTGTATGGCCAGCAATGTGAAGTGTTCTCAGATCACCGGAATTTAAAGTATCTGTTTACGCAAAAGGAATTGAATATGCGGCAACGAAGGTGGTTGGAGTTCGTTAAGAATTATGACTTTGAAATCAAATACCACCCAGGGAAAGCAAACAAGGTCGCAGATACTGTGAGCAGAATGCCTTCTACGAGTCAACCTTCACTTGCATCGATGTCGTTGATCTTGAAGCCTGAGATTGCGAGGTTTGATGTGGAGATTGTGGCTGAGTTATCCACGATGCTTACCAACATTTCTCTCAGGCCAACGATACTTGACAAATTACGTGAAGCTCAACAGGAAAACTTAGAATGTGACAAGCCCCGTTTGAGCATGATATCTGAGAACTCGTTTGATTTCAACTTATCGGATGATGGTATTTTGAAATTCAGGCATAGGTGGTACGTGCCTGATAATGAGGAGTTGAAGAAAGAAATCTTGGCCGAGGCACACTCTTCGGCCTATTCGGTGCATCCAGGAAGCACCAAGATGTATCGAGATCTAAAGCAGTATTTCTGGTGGCCTAACATGAAGAGAGAGGTGGCCAGGTATGTATAAACCTGTCTGGTTTGTCAGCAGGTTAAGGCGGAACATCAGAGGCCGATAGGAACTTTGCAACCCCTGCCGATCCCGAAGTGGAAATGGGAGCAGATTTCAATGGATTTTATTGTTGGACTCCCAAGAACAACAAAGGGGCATGATAGCATATAGGTGATAGTGGACCGTTTGACGAAATCTGCCCACTTTCTTCCAGTTAAAACAACATTCTCCATGGATCAGCTCGCCGAACTCTATGTGCGGGAGATTGTTAGACTGCACGGGGTGCTTGTTTCCATAGTTTCAGACCGAGATTCGAGGTTTACTTCGAAATTTTGGACGAGTCTGCACAAATCAGTTGAACTTTAGCACGACATTTCATCCTCAGACCGATGGTCAGACAGAGCGAACGATTTAAATTCTTGAGGATATGCTTAGAGCCTGCGTGTTAGAGTTTCAAGGCTCGTGGAGCAGGTATTTGCCGTTAATTGAGTTTTTATATAACAATAGCTTCTAAGCTACTATCGGTATGGCTCCGTATAAAGCGCTGTATGGAAAAAAATGTAGATCACCGCTATATTGGGACGAGGTCAGTGAAGCTAGCATCATTGGCCTCGATATTTTACAACAAACGGTAGAAAAGATTGCCGCTATTAGACAGCGCATTGAGATAGCTCAGAGCCGTCAGAAAAGCTACGTTGACAATAGACAAAGGGAGTTGGAGTTTAATGAAGGTGATGAGGTCTATTTGAAAATTTCTCCATTCAAAGGCGTTATGAGGTTTGGGAGACGGGGCAAGCTAAATCCTCGTTACGTTGGGCCCTTTTCTATTTTGAAGAGAATTGGGAAGACGGCTTATCGACTACAGCTACCGGCATCAATGGAGAGCATCCACAACGTCTTTCACGTGTTTATGCTCAGGAAGTGTGAGCATGACCCGTCGCATGTCGTAGAAGCACGAGAGGTTGAGGTACAGCCAACATTAACCTACGTGGAAAAGCCGGTACAAATTCTGGAATTCTCTATTAAGGTATTGAGAAACAAGGAAATCCCGCTTGTCAAAGTGTTATGGCGGAATCATACCTGGGAGAGGCAACAAGCTATGATGGCTAAGTATCTAAAGTTATTTGTGTAATCAATTTTGAGAACAAAATTTCTATTAAGGTGAATGAAATGTAACACCCGGTTTTACAGATTTTTTAATTTGTGCGCGCAAGGGCAATTTTGTAAATAATCAAAATATGTCTGTTTTTCGAACAGAGAGTTTTAATGGAATCCTTATAATTAATGTGAATTTTAGGAGAATTATGAGAATTTAAGAATTCAAACTGAGATATAATGCTAAGTTTTCGGTTTTGACCCTATAGCGATTTAATTCGTAGAGATAGCAAAATAAATCCGTTTGACGAACGAAAAGTTTTATTAGAACCCTAGGAATAAAACAGGATTATTGTAGAAATAAGAAAATTTTGGAAAAACCAAATCGGTAGCCGAACAATAGAATTAACGGAGAGTTAAACCGAAGGGCAAATGCGTAAATTGACAACTCAAGTTAATAAAAAGCCAAATACCCTCATTTCTCCCACACTTAAATGTTTCTTCCTTCCTCTCTAGCGATCCCACTTCCAGGCGACTCTCCACGGCGATTCTCCTTCAAGCTTCAATGATCCTTCATCCGATCAACCAAGTTTCTTCATGTTTTCTCTTCCCCTCGTGATTCTAGGTAAGAATCTATGGTTTTTCGGCTTTAGATTGTGATTTTTAGAGGTTTGAACGTTTAGGGTTTCGTAGAAATTTCGTAGAAATAGTCGGGTTTTGTTAGGAAACGTTAGAAATCACTTTGTTAACGTTTATTAGTCGAAATAATGGATGATTTGGGCATTTGTTTGGAAAAGTCGGGTTTGGAGCTTGGTGAAACCTCCATTAATGGAATTTGAGAATTTGTGAGCGTAAGTTGCTCGATGAAATGCCCGAGAGAGATTTATTAGAGTTTTAGAAAATTTCCTTTAGTTAGGAGTTTCGTAAATTTCCAAAATTTGATGTTTAAGCTCGGTTTTGACAAAAGAACGCTATGGTTTGCTTTAGGTGACAAGGCTCGAACCAAGAAGCTCGGTGTGCACAGGACGAGAGGTAAGTTTTCGTGACTTATTTGGCCGATTTGGCCTACACCATAAGAAATTGTTGATTCGAGGATTTTGGAGATGTTTGATTGTTTTGGGTATAGGTCGGGTAGTTAGTTTAGTTAAATTGTGAAATGTTTTCGTTTATTGCTTGTTATGTTTTGAGGTCGTTTATTGTATCGCACGTGTCCACGCATCATGGTTTTCTTAAAAAGCATAAAAAGGGATTTTTCATGCACGTTTTCATGAAAAGGAAAAGCATAATGAAAATGGTAAAGAAATGTATGTATGATGGTCACGTCGGTGGCGGTGGTTCAGACATGGCTGTCCGGTGAAGCATGTTTTCCCCCCGGGTAGATGAAAGGGGCTATCCAACCGCCGGATGTGCCGCTTTTATCTACTGAGAGTGAAGCCCTGGTGACTTAAATGAAATGAAATGTATAGCGAAAAGGTATGATGCATGATTTATAAACTGTACATGTATAACATTCACGTGCATTCTCGTAGACTTACTAAGCCCCTAGCTCATGTGTTATTTCTATGGTGTAGGTGATATAGAGCAAGGTGAGGAGAATTTCCCTCCCTCAGACGAGCCTGCAGCTTGAAGGAGGATGTTCGGGGAGCGGTTGGCGTAGTCGATGCACCCTTGACCCGTGGGAGCATAGGTTAAATATTTTGGTTTATTTTGGGTTGAAATGGGCTGATGGGTGATGATATTTTGATGAAATGTATAGAAATTCATATTAGGATGCTTGGTATCTGGATAGGTTATAAACCGATGTTTTGATGACTTTGGAAAGCTTCCGCTATGTATGGATGGTTGTTGATGAAATAGATCGGATATTGATGTTTGATATGGATTCGGATGAATATTGATCAATGTGATGTTTTGGTGAAATAGAATGAATTTTGGATGTTTTAAAGTAGGTTGAGGTTTTAAGTTGAAACAGATGTTTCGTGTAGGGATTTGATGATTTTAGGTTGGATGTTTGGTTTTTGGACTAGTAATTTAGTTGGATTGTTGATGGATATTTTGATGATGAAATTTGAAGTGTGTATTAGGTGAAAATTTGAAGAAAAAAAACTGCAAAGGGGTAGAAAAAAGGGCAAGAGGGCGCGGTGGCGCGCTAGCCGGGTGCTGGAGTCGCGCTGGCCGCCCGATCGATCGATCGGGCTCGAGGGTCAATCGATCGGTGTTTATGGATGTTCTTAGTCGGGGATCCAGAGAGGGCCCGATCGATCGGCCTTTGGACCCGATCGATCGGCGTTGATGGTTGTTTTTAGTCGGGAATCCAGAGAGGGCCCGATCGATCGCCCTTTGGGCCCGATCGATCGGTGTTGATGATTGTTTTTAGTTGGGAATCCAGAGCGGGCCAGATCGATCTGCCTTTGGGCCCGATCGATCGGCTTTACGCTTGACCCCAATGTGTTTTTTTTTTTAAATTTACTTTTCAAAACACGTTTTAAGCCGACCTTTTACGATACTTTTAAACGTATTTTACGAGCCATCCCCAAGTATTTCAAAGGAGTTTAAGGATCCAAAAATCGAGTCAACATTCTTCTGAAAAATGGTTTTAACCTAGTTTTAGTGATGTAAACGCTGACGAACTTTAAGGTTAGGTTAGAGCCCAAATGTCTACATATGGATTTAAAGCCCGAGTCCGTTCTCTAATGATTAAATGAATGAAAAGGAAAGGAAATGAAAAATGCAATGAAAGAAAAGAAAATAAAAAAATTTAGGTGAGAACGGGCGAGGGTAACACACATGTATGTATATATGTACGCACGGCACAGGTCGTGGCGGCACCGACGCAGGGTCGGGGGTCGTCATATAGAGTTCTCTTATTGAACACCCTATAAGTCTTACTGGAGAGAGAATAGCCAAGAAAGATTCCAAGGTCAGATTTGGAATCGAATTTTCTTAAGTTATCCTTAGTATTAAAAATGAAGTATTTACTACCGAAGGCTCTAAAATATTTAACAGACAGGATTTTTTCATTCCAAAGCTCATAAGGTGTTCTCTCAAGAATAGGTCTTATAGAGACCCGATTAAGCACATAACAGGCTATTGAGACAGCTTCTGCCCAGAAATACTTTGGAAGAGAATTTTCATTAAGCATGGTCCTAGCAAGCTCTTGGAGAGACTTATTTTTCCTCTCAACAACACCATTTTGTTGGGGGGTTCTAGGGGAAGAAAAGTTGTGCTCAATTCCATACTTGAGACACAAAAGTTCAAATTTTTCATTTTCAAATTCTCCACCATGATCACTACAAATAGCAACTATGGTGAGCTCCTTTTCATTTTGAACTCTTTTCCTAAAACTAGAGAATGTATCAAAAGTTTCAATTTTGGACTTAAGAAAGAATACCCATGTGAACCTAGAGAAGTCATCTACAATGACAAAGGCATAGAATTTACCTCATAAGCTGGCTATATTGGAAGGACTGAAGAGGTCTATGTGAAGAAGTTGGAGAGGCTTAGACGTAGAGATTGCATTATTTGATGCAAAGGAACTTTTGATCTGCTTGCCCATTTGACAAGCTTTACAGACCTTATCCTTCTCAAAGGATATCTTGGGAATCCCTCTAACTAAATTATTCTTAGTAATCTTAGCTAAGGTATTTATCCCTACATGTCCTAGTCTCCTATGCCATGTCCAACTATCAACCAACAGATTCACAGCAAGACATTTTTCATCAGTTCATTCAAAGTCATCTAAATTAATAATATAAACATTTTCTTTTCTATAACCTTTGAACAGAACTTTACTATTCAGACTGCCTTTAATCACACAAGTATCAGATTTAAATGATACTTTATATCCCTTATCACATAGCTGACTGATGCTTAACAGATTGTGCTTTAAACCTTCCACTAATAAAACATTTTCAATGATGGGGTTAGAGCAGTTACCTATGTTACCGATGCCAACAATCTTACTCTTTTGGTTTCCACCAAAAGTGACGTTTCCTTTCTTCTTGTCGACAACAGGAAATTTGGTTGAGTCTCCTGTCATGTGCCTCGAGCATCCATTATCGAGGTATCACTGGTTTTTCCCAAGAGAAAAGTCAACCTGCAAAACAGAAGATCAAGTTGTCTTCTTTGGTACCCAAACTTTTTGGGTCCTAGAGTTAGGTCTGGTTCCCTTAGGAACCCATTGAAGTTTATTACTTGATTTCCTGCTAAATTTCAAAGGATATTCAAATGATTTATGTCTTATTTCATTACATGCATGACAGGTAGTTGATTTAACAAAGAAATTTTTATATGCTTTCTTTTTATTAAATTTTTCATATCCTAGGCCTACTTTGTCAAATGTTACCCTCTGACTCCCTAACAGCATGTTCAAATTTTTGCTGCCATTAGTAAACTTCAGAACAATATTATTCAAACTCTCATTTCTACTTTTCAGATCATCTATCTCTCTTACATGCAGACTTAACTCTTTGACATACTTTTCAATTAGATCAGAATTCTCCTTTTTTAATAAGTTGTATTTAGATTTAAGCATACCAAATTACTTAACTAAATCATTAAAAGCATCTATTATATCACCATCATCATCAGCTTCACAATCACTTAAAGAAATGCTAACCTCATTATCATGTGCCATGAAGCACATGTTGGCTACTTCCTCATCTTCTGAGGAAGTGTCACTCTCACTATCATCTCATGTGGCCTTTATTGCCCTCTTCTTGAATTTCTTGGGGCCTTTCTTTGCTTGAGGACATTCGGCCTTGATATGTCCTGGCTTTCCACATTCATAATAGGTTATCTCCTTCTCCTTTTGAGGTTTTTCTCCTCTAGAGAATTTCCTCCCATGCATCCTTTTTCTCTAGAGGAACTTGCTGAACTTTCTGGTAATAAGAGCTATGTCCTCATCTTCATCTTCTTCCTTAGAGTCATCATGTTTGCTCGAGGAAGTCTTAAGTGCTATATCCTTCTTTTTACTTATCTCTTTCTCTTTGAGATTTTCCTTGTCCTTGACTCTCATGGTTATCTCATGAGTCATTAGAGAGCCAATGAGCTCTTCAAGTTTTAGCTCTTTGAGATCCCTAGCCTCTTGTATGACTGTCACTTTTGGTTGCCATGCTCTCGGTAGGCATATCAGAATTTTCCTTACCTGTTCTTTGCTGAAATAAATCTTACCAAGCACTTTTAAGCCATTAGTAATGTTAGTAAATCTAGTAAACATTGAACTAATGGTTTCTTCTTTTTCCATAGAAAATAATTCATAATCGTGTACAAGCATGCTCAGTTTATTCTCTTTAACCTGGTTGGTTCCCTCATGTGTGACTTCCAACAGATGTCATATCTCCTGTGCACTATCACACCCCTGAATTCTATTAAACTCATCTCTATTCAAAGCACAATATAGTGTATTTATTGCTTTAGCATTTAGGCTCAAATTTTTCTTGTCTGATTCAGTTAGTTCATTAGCCAATTTTGGGATACTAACCCCATTATCAGTTTTCATGGCTTTAAATAGACCATATTCTATAATATTCCATATATCATAGTCCATAGCCTGAACAAAAATTCTCATTCTAGACTTCCAATAAACATAATCATTCCCATCAAAGATTGAGGTCTAGTAATAGATTGACCCTCTACATGTGAAGTGTTGGTGTTGAATGTCATTTCGACTTTTATCACAATACAGACAATATCAACCTTGCTCTGATACCAATTGTAGGATCGTTATTGTCTAAGAGGGGGGGTGAATTAGACTTTTTAAATTTGTTTTCTTAATTTAATTGTTTTCTCTCTTGTATGCAATTACTAAATTTGCAGCAAACACACAGGCAAAAATAAAGTAAGAGAAGAGAGAAAAATGACACTGTAGTTTTTAACGTGGTTCGGCCAAACTGCCTACGTCCACGCTCCAAGGCTCCCCCTTGAAGATTCTTTCCTTCTCCTCAGAGAAAATTAGATCGCACTTCACGAGCGACGATCTACAGTCTTTTACAATTCTAGATTGTTCTTCATGGGCGATAATCCACTGCCTTTACACTTTAACAGTAGGATATGATTTTTCAGCACACGTTACACTCTCTCAAAAATTGAGTCTCAAGTAATAGAGTAGAGAGGTGTAGAAAATACAGAGTATTGCTAGAGTCGCTCGTAAGAATTCAAAGATAATTTCTGCAAAAAGTTGTTTCTCCCGAGCTTCTTTTTCCCTTTTATACTTTGTTTGTAATCGGCATCAGTTCTTTAGGGCTTCTCATCTGAATATGGATATATATCCGTTGGAGAAACATCCATACATAGATAGCTAGCCATTGCGTTCTGAAGTCGCTTTTGTTCTTCGCCATTAATGACCTGGAGTTAAAGCTCTGGACTAGTATCGCTATCGCTTCGCGGTCTTTTAAATTTCTAGCACTAAGACTTTGGACGAAAGAGGCTTTTCTTTTAAATGTGGACGAACGTCTATCTTTTGAGCGTGGACGACTGCGTCTGTAGTTGTCGTGGACGACTGCGTCTGTAGTTGTCGTGGACGACTGCGTCTTTAGTTGTCGTGGACGACTGCGTCTTTCTTCAACCATGGACGACAGTGTTTGTCTTTGATTGTGGACGACAACGTCTTCCTTTGACCGTGGACGATAAGATCTGTCTTGATTCTTCTGTCGACGGTGGACGATTGAGTCTGACTTAAAAACCACCTGACTTTCACATGGAACTTTGGACAGTTGAATCTGGCAGACGTCACCTGATTCTCACGTGACACTTTGGACGATTGTTTTCCACAAACTACTTTGTTTATTTCTACTTTCTTTCACATGGACGACTGACTGTGGACTATCAAACACTTAACCAAAAATTCATTAGAAAACATAATACCCTTTACAAAGGGCATTTCCAGATAAATGCAAATAACACACTAATTCATTTATTCAGTTCAAATTGAATTACACTCATCAGATTACAAATTTCATATTAAACTTAATCATCAAAAACATAATTACTTAAAACGTATTTTTAAGCTAACAACCAGCTCCCAAGTGCCGAGTCCAGTGTTCCGTCTTTAGTGATTTGCATTTTCCAGTCGTCTTCAGCCATTCACATTCCCAGTCGGCCACGGCTAGTCCCTCGCCTCACGCTTGCCTGAGAAATAGGGTTTCGCCTGAGAATATAAAATTAGGGTTTCGTGGAGAAGAAGACAACCAGGCTCTGATTTTTCTCAAAATCCTGAAGTTTTGAAGCTTCAGACCAACTCCAAAGTGCCGACTCCTGTGTGCTGTCTTCAGCAATTTGCATTTTCCAATCGTCTTCGGCCATTCGCATTCCTAGTCGGCCACAGCCAGTCCCTCGCCTTGTGCTCACCTGAGAAATAGGGTTTCGACTGAGAATCAAAAACTAGGGTTTCACGGAGAAGAAGGAAACCTTGTAAAGCAAGTTTTGTTAAATGCATATTTCGATTGAGAAATAGGGGTGAGGGAAGCCATTTTTAAGGAAGAAGAGATAGCAGGAGAGACATTTCGATTGAAAAATACATTGCTTTCGGGAAAACTTGAAAATGTTAAATACCCAGAAACATTTTATTGTTAAAAAAAAGTGGGAGGAACCAGGATCGGATTGAAAATGCGGTCTGATCCCAGTTCATCCCAGAACCGGTTCAGGTCTTTGGGAAAAAAATCTCGAAGACTTCGGGCAGATTTTGGTCTGGGCTCGGGCTCGGGACCGGACCGAACTGGCCTGTGTCCACCCCTAAACACAATTAAGAAAGTAGCCAGAAGAACCACACAACTCCTTGAAAGTATACACACTGATATATGTGGTCTTTATGATGTTTCATCTTTTGGTGGAGAAATGTATTTTAGCATATTTATTGATGATTTTTTACGTTATGAATATATCTATTTATTGCATGAAAAATCTCAATCAATAAATACTCTTGAAGTGTTTATCAATGAGGTTGAAAGACAATTAGATAGAAATGTGAAAATTATCAAATTTGATAGAGGTGGTTAATATTATAGACGTTATGATGAAACTGGACAACACCTAGGTCCATTTGCTAAGTTCCTTGAAGTCGTGGTATACGTGCTCAATACACAATGGCAGGAACACCAAAACAGAATGGTGTTGCAGAAATGCGCAATCGTACTTTATGGATATGGTTAGGAGTATGTTAAGTAATTCATTTTTACCCTTATCAATGTGGATGCATGCTTTAAAGACTGTTGTGTACTTATTAAACAAGGTTCCTTGTAAGACAGTCTCAAATACTCCATTTGAATTGTGGACAGGAAGGAAACCTAGTTTAAGGCACCTGTATGTTTGGGGTTGCCACGCAAAAGTAAGAATTTATAATCCACATAAAAAGAAACTAGATTCAAGAATAACCAGTGATTTCTTCATAGCTTATCCAGAAAAATTTAAATGATATAGATTTTACTGTCATAGCTATAGTACGAAAATTGTTGAAACTAGAAATGCTAGGTGTAACGACCCCAGAGGGATCGTCACATAATCCGTATCTTTCTTAATCATTTAATTCTTATTACTCACACTTTATTCATTATTGGTAATATATTTTTTTTTGAAACATAACTTAGCTCAAGATGTCATGCGCGATTCACTAGGCATCGCTCAGCAAAGAAATAGATTACACATCTGCCGGCGGGCAGTGCAATGTGTATCAGCTGATGAAGAGAAACTTAAACTCTTAGACTGCATCTACCGATAAAAGAATAAACCACATCTACCGGTCACTAGACGACAAAACATTGTTTATATCATCTGGTAACTTAAATGCACTTCATCTGCCGGTCGCTAGAAGACAAAACTATACATACATCTTCCGATAGCTTAAACACTCTACATCTACCGGTCACTGGACAATGAAATATCACTTACATCATCCGGTAACTTAAATGCACTTCATTTACCGGTCGCTAGACAACAAAACTATACTTACATCTTCCGATAGTTTAAACACTCTACATCTACCGGTCACTGGACAATGAAATATCACTTACTCATCCGGTAAACTTAATGCACGTCATCTACGGGTCGCTAGAACGACAAAACGATACTTACATCTTCCGATAGCTTAGACACTCGACATCTACCGGTCACTGACAATGAAATATCACTTACATCATCCGATAGACACATCCTTCACTGACTTCAACCTTCATGGCATAACATTCATACTATGAAAATCAGTAACTCTCAGAATTCATATAGCGGAAGACTTAAGCAAACAGACCATCCAACTATCCTTAAATTATTTCCAGTCTCAGTGATCAACAGACAACTTCAAACAGAGGAACTCAATGTTAAAAAGAAATAGACTTATCCTACTTAATCTATTATATTCATTATCATAACTAAAACCAGAAGAAAACAGTAACCAGGGTCATCATTCATATTCATCATTCATATTCATCATTCATATTCATCATTCATATTCATCATTCATATTCATCATTCATATTCATCATTCATATTCATCATTCATATTCATCATTCATATTCATCATTCATATTCATCATTCATATTCATCATTCATATTCATCATTCATATTCATCATTCATATTCATCATTCATATTCATCATTCATATTCATCATTCATATTCATCATTCATATTCATCATTCATATTCATCATTCATATTCATCATTCATATTCATCATTCATATTCATCATTCATATTCATCATTCATATTCATCATTCATATTCATCATTCATATTCATCATTCATATTCATCATTCATATTCATCATTCATATTCATCATTCATATTCATCATTCATATTCATCATTCATATTCATCATTCATATTCATCATTCATATTCATCATTCATATTCATCATTCATATTCATCATTCATATTCATCATTCATATTCATCATTCATATTCATCATTCATATTCATCATTCATATTCATCATTCATATTCATCATTCATATTCATCATTCATATTCATCATTCATATTCATCATTCATATTCATCATTCATATTCATCATTCATATTCATCATTCATATTCATCATTCATATTCATCATTCATATTCATCATTCATATTCATCATTCATATTCATCATTCATATTCATCATTCATATTCATCATTCATATTCATCATTCATATTCATCATTCATATTCATCATTCATATTCATCATTCATATTCATCATTCATATTCATCATTCATATTCATCATTCATATTCATCATTCATATTCATCATTCATATTCATCATTCATATTCATCATTCATATTCATCATTCATATTCATCATTCATATTCATCATTCATATTCATCATTCATATTCATCATTCATATTCATCATTCATATTCATCATTCATATTCATCATTCATATTCATCATTCATATTCATCATTCATATCATTCATATTCATCATTCATATTCATCATTTGTATTCATCAATCATATTCCTCGTTCATGTTGTGTGGATTAAGTGAGGATTTGTGCCGGTAAAGGGGGTTGACAGTGAGAGTGTACATAATCTCTTGCGGGTCGTAATCAGGTCCTTCCTTTTGGACAGTGACATACGTCAAATCGCCCCCAACCCTCAATTCACGTTGCATAAGATTTACTTCATTATCTTACTTTATTCATGAGAAAACCATGCTCTTAAAAACATTTTCATATGCATAAAATAGTCATGATGCATGTACATGGAAATTCTTAAATTATCAAGCTACAGAACAGAGCACTATCCAACATGAAACCTTACCATTGAACTAATCATCAACATAAATGCTAGTCAGTAACATAAGGAACTACTAATCATCGTGTGAGTTTCTACCTAGCATCCTTTGATGTAGGGTCCTAAAGACCGAGAAACCTACACATTCACTTACCTGGTCTCCTTAGCAATTTGAGCTCCTTTCTCTTCAAACTTCTTCACCTAAAACATTTACATTGTAGTAGTTAAAACAAAATCCTATTAGTTCTAATCACAAGTCATCCTAGGATCTAATAGCTATAGTCACTCCCGAATCCTTAGTATAGTTCTCTGTGCAGTTTGAAATCAAAATCCCAAAACAGACAGATTCGATTAGCGATAACTCAGGGTTAGTTGTTTAATGTCCAAAATCAATTCGGAATGACATTACCACTTTCAGATTTTAAAATACCCTTACTAAAACTCGGCCATTGAAGAATCCAGAACCTCAACACATAGCTGAAAATAGAGCTTAACGACTAAAAGATAGCTACATTGCCAAACTCGTACCTCGAGCATGAAGTAGCCGAGAAGCAGCAAGGAAACCGATCGTCGAAGGAGGGATTTCCAACTGACAGAGAGCGAGAGCTCGGGAGGGGAAATCGCCGAGAGTAAGAGATGGCAGCTACAGTGGTTTAAATGAGATTTGAATTCTTTCCATTTTCTTTAAATACAGGTCTCAATCCTCCATTATTACAACTTTGCCACTCAACCTAGTTTAAATCCACATGTAATTAATTAAGCTTGGCACAAAACTCTAAACCGTGAAGATTGAATATTCATGACCGTTAATACAGTTAGGAAGTCACCTGGTAGAAGTTGTCGGGTGTTACATCCACCCCTCCTTAAACAAAATTTTCGTCCCCGAAAATTGATCAAGTGAAGAGTTCTGGATATTTGTCCATCATGTCCTGCTGTCTTTCCCATGTGGCTTCCTCGATACCATGATTCATCCATAAAACTTTCACCAATGGAATCTCTTTATTCCTCAGAGTCTTAACTGCAGATTCCAATATCTGCAACGGCTTTTCTTCATACACCAGTGTCAGTTCCAACTCAATATCTGTTGGCTGAATAACTTGCGTCGGATCTCGTATGCATTTCCTTAACATTGACACGTGAAAGACATTGTGAACCATTTCCAATGATGGAGGCAATTGCAACCTATAAGCTGTACAACCAACCCTAGGAATGGTCCAATAAATCGTGGGCTTAGCTTTCCTTTCTTACCAAATCTTAAGACTCCTTTAAATGGTGAAATCCTCAGGAAAACTTCATCATCAACAGAAAACTCAAGGTCTCTTCTCCTTTGGTCTGCATAACTCTTCTGTCGGCTCTGTGCTGTTATCATTCTTTTCCTAATAGTGGCAATCTTGTCTAACATCTGTTGCAAGATCTCGGGACCTAGTAGTTTTGCTTCACCGACCTCATCCCAGTACAAAGGTGACCTGCACTTTCTGCCATAAAGTGCTTCATAAGGTGCCATACCTATGGTGGACTGGTAACTATTGTTCTAAGAGAATTCAACCAAGGGCAGGTATCGACTCCACGATGTCTGGAACTCAAGCACACATGCCCTCAACATATCCTCAAGTATTTGAATTGTCCGTTCAGATTGTCCATCGGTTTGTGGGTGGAAGGCAGTGCTGAAAGATAACTTTGATCCTAATGTGCCTTGCAAACTTTGCCAAAATCTTGAGGTGAATCTAGGATCACGATCGGATACAATAGATAAAGGAATTCCATGCAATCTGATGATTTCTTGGACATACAGATCAGCAAGTTGGTCCATTGTGAAAGTCATTCTTACAGGTATAAAGTGTGCCGATTTTGTCATTCTATCAACCACGACCCAAATACTATCATGTCCTTTAGTTGTCTTTGGCAAACCTACAACAAAATCCATGGCAATGTTTTCCCACTTCCATTCAGAGATTGGTAGGGGTTGAAGAGTACCTCCTGGGCGTTGGTGTTCTGCTTTAACCTGTTGGCATACCAAACATGACTCCACATACTTAGCAACATCCCTCTTCATATTTGGCCACCAATAATGTAACCTTAAATCCCGATACATCTTGGTGCTACCAGGATGCACAGAAAAGGAAGAAGAATGAGCTTCAGCCAAGATCAACTCACGCAACTCCTTAACATTTGGAATGTACCATCGGTTCTTAAATTTCAAAATACCATCATTAGAGAGACTGAACTCCGAGGAGGCGTCCTTTAACTTACTCGTCATGCTACTATTCTCCTTCGAATCCTTTTGTTGTGCCTCTTTAATCCTGTCCAAAATAGTTGTTCGCATAGATAAATCAGCCAGTAAAGTTGACAGCTCGGGAACTATTTCCAATTCGAACTTCTAGACCTCCTTCCTTAAAGGTATAGACATGGTTGATGTCGCGGGTTGCATAGTCGTTGACATTCTGCTTAAAGCATCGGCTACAGCATTAGCCTTGCCTAGATGATACTTAATTTCGAAGTCATAATCTTTAACAAATTCTAACCAACGTCTCTGTCTCATGTTTAATTCCTTTTGAGTAAAGAGGTACTTCAGGCTTTTATGGTCAGAAAATACTTCACACTGTTATCCATACAGATAATGTCTCCAAATCTTTAATGCAAAAACAACTGCGGCTAATTTCAAATCGTGAGTGGGGTAGTTCTGTTCATAATTCTTTAAATGCCTGGAAGCATAAGCCGCGACCTTGCCGTCTTGCATCAAGACACACCCCAATCCAACTTTGGATGCATCACAATAAACACTAAACCTTCTTCCTTCAGTTGGGAGAGTCAAAAGCGGGGCTGTCGTCAACTTCAGCTTAAGTGTTTGGAAGCCATCTTCACAGGCTTCAGTCCAAGAATATTTGGTGTCATTATTTGTCAAATTAGTTAAAGGCTTAGCTATCATAGAAAATCCTTTAATAAATTTCCTATAATAGCCTGCCAACCCAAGAAAACTACGGACTTCACTAACATTCCTATGCTGTGGCCAATCCTTAACAGCCTGAATCTTGGTTGGATCTACTGATATACACTCAGCAGAAATGACATGGCCTAAAAAGTTAACCTTATCCAACTAGAATTCACACTTGGACAACTTGGCATAAAGTTGTTGCTGTTTCAGGGTTGTCAAAACCATTCTTAGGTGTTCTTCGTGGTCAGTTTCAGTCTGTGAGTATATGAGAATATTATCTATGAATACAATCACAAACTTGTCCAAGTAATCACGAAACACTCGATTCATCAAATCCATAAAAGCTGCAGGTGCATTGGTTAACCCAAACGACATCACAAGAAATTCATAATGTCCATAACGGGTCCTAAAAGCTATCTTAGGTACATCCTCCTTCTTAACCTTCAGTTGGTAGTACCCCGAACGCAAGTCAATCTTTGAAAACACCTTAGCTCCTTGCAATTCGGGGCAAGGGGTATTTATTCTTAATTGTCAACTTGTTCAGTTCTCGGTAATCAATGCACATCCTTAGGGAACCATCTTTCTTCTTAACGAATAACACAGGTGCACCCTAGGGAGAACTACTAGAGCGTATAAATCCCTTGTCTACTAATTCCTGTAGTTGGACTTTTAACTCCTTTAGTTCAACAGGTGCCATGCGATAAGGATTCTTAGATACGGGTAATGCCTCGGGATATGTATCAATTACAAACTCTATTTCTCTATCGGGTGGTAATCCTGGCAAGTCATCCAAAAATGCTTCAGGGAAATCTCGGACTATAGGGATATCTTGTAACTCTATCTTATTCCTCACCCGAGTATCCATTATACTAGCTAGGTAACTTTCACAGCCATCATTCAATATCCGTTGAGTCTCTAGCGATGAGATAATTGGTATCTTACTTATTTTTGGTATAGCTTGGAAGGTATACCGATCTCCATTAGCGGGTCGAAACTCGACTAACCCAGACCTACAACTTATCGTGGCATAATGTCTGGATAACCAATCTATTCCTAATATAACCTCATATCCCTTCATGTCAACTATAATCAGTTTTACATATAACTTCTTATTTCCTAAGGACACAATATCGCCTTTCAATATCTGCTCGGAATACAAGGACTTTCCTGATGGTAACATCACACTATATGGCCTATCAGCTGGTGAGTATTCCAACTTATGCTTACACGTAAATGAGGTTGCAATAAATGAGTGTGTGGCACCCGTGTCTATAAGTGTATAAGCAGAAATACCACAGATCATAATTGTACCTGTTATGACCGTATGCTGCATGGTATCTTCATCTTCCATCATAGCAAAGACTCGGGGCATTACTCTTGCTCGGTTTGGGTCAGGTGGCATGGGGCAGTCTCTGACTATGTGTCCAACTTTATCACACCTGTAGCATCGGCCAGAATGCAACTTGCATTCGCCATGGTGGTTCTTCTGGCAGTTGGAGCATAGAGGGGCCAATGGTCGTTTTCCCTTCCCTTGGTCTTTATTAGGATTGAAGGGTCTCTTTATACCTTGCTGTTGTTGTTGTGGTCCACTGTTCTGTTGCGGCTGCCATCCTTTGTTCTGACGTGGCGGCGGCTGAGTTTCCTTCGTGAATTTCCTTGGCTGCTCACGCTGTGCATATGCTGTCATTTCAGCCTCTTCTAGCTCCAAGGCCTTAGCCGTCACTTCACCATAAGGTACATTGTGTATTCCAGGAGTCTTTACTTTCATGTACAAACTCGGCTTCAGTCCTTGTACAAATTGGTAAATCCTGTCCTCATCATCCTCAACCAATCTGGGAGCAAACCGTGATAAAGCATCAAATTTGCATATGTAATCCGTCACAGAGCCAGTTTGTCGCAGATTCATGAACTCCTTCTTCTTGTTGGCCCGAACAGTCCTATTGAAGTACTTGTCAAAGAAGGCAGTCTTAAACATTTCCCAGGTCAAAGCTCCTGCATTAGCGATGTTCTGGATTGAATCCCACCAATGCCTTGCACTCAATTCCAGATGAAAGACAGCATATGTGACCTTATCTCCTTCATCAACCTTTGCATACTTAAACATGTCCTCCATCTTTCGAACCCATTCCTCAGCATAAATAGGATCTGAAACATGTCGATCTGGCGGGATTGGCGCATGACCAACTCTGTCAACTGAGCAATGACATTGCTATCCTCATTGGTCTCTCTCTGCTGACCTCTAACCATCTTGGGATTCCTAAACAAATAGTTATAGATACATCTTAACTTAATGACATTTACTGAAATCGTAAATACTTACAGTTGCTGGAGTGTACTCAGATGGCAATCTGTGCTGGGAGGCAGTCTACAGAATCGATTTTAGAACTTGGTTTTGCTTTGATACCATAATTGTAACGACCCCAGAGGGATCGTCACATAATCCATATATTTCTTAATCATTTAATTTTTATTACTTACACTTTATTCATTATTGGTAATATATATTTTTTTTTGAAACATAACTTAGCTCAAGATGTCATGCGCGATTCACTAGGCATCGCTTAGCAAAGAAATACATTACACATCTGCCGGCGGCAGTGCAATGTGTATCAGCTGATGAAGAGAAACTTAAACCTTTAGACTGCATCTACCGATAGAAGAATAAACCACATCTACCGATCACTAGACGACAAAACATTGTTTATATCATCCGGTAATTAAAAGGAATTCATCTGCCGGTCGCTAGACGACAAAACTATACATACATCTTCCGATAGCTTAAACACTCTACATCTACCGGTCACTGGACAATGAAATATCACTGACATCATCCGGTAACTTAAACGCACTTCATCTACCGGTCACTAGACGACAAAACTATACTTACATCTTCCGATAGTTTAAACACTCTACATCTACCGGTCACTGGACAATGAAATATCACTTACATCATCTGGTAACTTAAATGCACTTCATCTACCGGTCGCTAGACGACAAAACTATACTTACATCTTCCGACAGCTTAGACACTCTACATCTACCGGTCACTGGACAATGAAATATCACTTACATCATCCGATAGACACATCCTTCACTGACTTCAACCTTCAATGGAATAACATTCATACTAATGAAAATCAGTAACTCATCCAGAATTCATATAGCGGAAGACTTAAGCAAACAGACCATCCAACTATCCTTAAAATTATTTCCAGACTCAGTGATCAACAGACAACTTCAACAGAGGACTCAATGTTAAAAAGAAATAGACTTATCCTACTTAATCTATTATATTCATTATCATAACTAAAACCATAAGAAAACATTAACCAGGGGTCTCATTTGCCATCCAGCCACAGAAATTGCACCCTGATCACCTTCCAGCAACCAAGCTCAGACATCTTCATAAACTTTGGGATCCTCACCTGAAATCTCGTCACCTACATCATAAGGTTTAAACTATAAGCCTAATGCTTAGTAAGGAATGCAATACTAACAAGTATGGATGAATGCTCGTTTGAGAAACAAATGCTCATGAATCTTTTATTATTCGTAATTATACACAAAATCTCCGTTCTTATTCATCATTCATATTCATCAATCATATTCATCGTTCATATTCATCATTCATATTAATCATTCATATTCATCATTTGTATTCATCAATCATATTCCTCGTTCATGTTGTGTGGATTAAGAGAGGATTTGTGCCGGTAAAGGGGATTGACAGTGAGAGTGTACATAATCCCTTGCGGGTCGTAATCATGGTCCTTCCTTTTGGACAGTTACATACGTCAAACCGCCCTCAACCCTCACTTAATTTACGTTGCATAAGATTTACTTCATTATCTTACTTTATTCATGAGAAAACCATGCTCTTAAAAACATTTTCATATGCATAAAATAGTCATGATGCATGTACATGGAAATTCTTAAATTATCAAGCTACAGAACAGAGCACTATCCAACATGAAACCTTACCATTGAACTAATCATCAACATAAATGCTAGTCAGTAACATAAAGAACTATTAATCATCGTATGAGTTTCTACCTAGCATCCTTTGATGTAGGGTCCTAAAGACCGAGAAACCTATACATTCACTCACCTGGTCTCCTTAGCAATTTGAGCTCCTTTCTCTTCAAACTTCTTCACCTAAAACATTTACATTGCAGTAGTTAAAACAAAATCCTATTAGTTCTAATCACAAGTCATCATAGGATCTAATAGCTATAGTCACTCCCGAATCCTTAGTATAGTTCTCTGTGCAGTTTGAAATCCAAATCCCAAAACAGATAGATTCGATTAGCGATAACTCAGGGTTGGTTGTTTAATGTCCAAAATCGATTCGGAATGACATTACCACTTTCAGATTTTAAAATACCCTTACTAAAACTCGGCCATTGAAGAATCCAGAACCTCAACACATAGCTGAAAATAGAGCTTAACGACTAAAAGATAGCTACATTGCCAAACTCGTACCTCGAGCACGAAGTAGCCGAGAAGCAGCAAGGAAACCGATTGTCGAAGGAGGGATTTCCAGCTGACAGAGAGTGAGAGCTTGGGAGGGGAAATCGCCGAGAGTAAGAGATGGCGGCTACAGTGGTTTAAATGAGGTTTGAATCCTTTCCATTTTCTTTAAATACAGGTCTCAATCCTCCATTATTACAACTTTGCCACTCAACCTAGTTTAAATCCACATGTAATTAATTAAGCTTGTCACAAAACTCTAAACCGTAAAGATTAAATATTCATGACCGTTAATACAGTTAGGAAGTCACCTGGTTGAAGTTGTCGGGTGTTACACTAGGTTAATTGAAAATGGTGAAATTAGTGGAAGTTTGGAACCACGTAAAGTGGAAATTCAAGAAGTTAGGGTGAAAGTTCTGATACCTATAACTTCTTCTCAAGTTGTTGTTCCAACAGTTGTTGATCATATCAATGACTTACAAGAATAAAAAATTAATGATCAAACACCACATGATGAATATGCCACAAATGAACCTATAATAAATGAACCACAAGAAATACTATTAAGAAGATCTGTAAGGGAAAATAGATCTTTTATTTCTAATGATTATGTGGTTTATGTTCAAGAGTCTGAATTTGACTTAGGAATTGATGATAATCTAGTTTCGTTTTCACAAGCCATGGAAAGTGAGAATTTTGATAAATGGTTAGATGTCGTGAAAGATGAGTTAAAATCGATAGAACAAAATGAAGTTTGGGAACTCGTCGAATTGCCTAAAGGTTATAAAAAAGTTGAGTGTAAATGGGTCTTTAAGACTAAACGCGACTCAAATGACAATATCGAACGTAATAAAGCCAGACTTATTGCCAAAAGTTATACTCAGAAAGACGACATTGATTACAAAAAGACATTTTTTCCTGTCTTGAAAAAGGATTCTCTCAGAATTATTATGGCAATGGTAGCTCATTATGATTTAGAGCTCCATTAAATGGATGTGAAAACTGTTTTTTGAATGAAAGTTTAGATGAAGAAGTTTATATGGACCAACTTGAAAGTTTTACAGTTGAAGGAAAAGAATACATGGTGTGTAAACTTAAGAAGTCAATATACGAACTTAAACAAACTTTCTGACAATGGTATTTTAAGTTCAATGATACCATCACTTCCTTTAGATTTAAGGAAAACATCGGTGATCTGTGTATATATCTGAAGGTCAGTGGGAGTAAGTTTATATTTATAGTTCTGTATGTTGATGATATCTTGCTTGCCGTTAACGATATTGGCTTATTGTATGAAACCAAGAAATATCTCGATATGAACTTTAAAATAAAAGATATGGGAGAGACATTTTATATGATTGGAATTGAAATATTCCGGGATAGATCACAAGGGCTATAGTGATTGTTTTAGAAAGCGTATATTAATAAGGTTCTAGAGAGATTCATGATGGAAAAGTGCTCTGAAAGTGTTGTTTCAATTCAAAAAGGAGATAAATTCAATCTCAATCAATGTCAAAATAATGAACTGGAACACAAACAAATGAAAGATATTCTTTATGCATTTATTGTTGGAACCTTGATGTATGTACAGACTTGTATCAGGCCAGACATTAGTTTTGTTGTCGGAATACTAGACATGTATCACAGTAACACAGACATAAATCATTGCAAAACTACAAAAAAAGTATTCAGGTACTTGCAAGGAATGAAGGATCACATGCTCACATATAAGCGATCTAATCATCTTGAGGTGATTGGATATTCAGATTCAGATTTTGCCGAATGTGTGGATATTAGAAAATTCACTTTTGGCTACTTATTCCTTCTAGCCGGAGGAGAGTACGAAGCAGTCAGTCACTGCTGCATCTGTAACGACCACAGAAGGATCGTCACATAATCCGTATCTTTCTTAATCATTTAATTCTTATTACTCACACTTTATTCATTATTGGTAATATATTTTTTTTTTGAAACATAACTTAGTTCAAGATGTCATGTGCGATTCACTAGGCATCACTCAGCAAAGAAATACATTACACATCTGCTGGCGGGCAGTGCAATGTGTATCAGCTGATGAAGAGAAACTTAAACCTTTAGACTGCATATACCGATAGAGAAATAAACCACATCTACCGGTCACTAGACGACAAAATTATACTTACATCTTCCGATGGCTTAAACACTCTACATCTGCCGGTCACTGGACGATGAAATAACACTTACATCATCTGGTAACTTAAATACACTTCATCTGCCGATCACTAGACGACAAAATAGCACTTTCATCTTCCGATGGCTTAAACACTCTACATCTGCCGGTCACTGAACGATGAAATAACACTTACATCATCCGGTAACCTAAATACACTTCATCTGCCGATCACTAGACGGCAAAATAGCACTTTCATCATCCGATAGGCATAACCTTCACTGATTTCAACTTCAATGGCATAACATTCATACTAATGAAAATCAGTAACTCACCCAGAATTCATATAGCGGAAGACTTCAGCAAACAGACCGTTCAATACTCCTTAAAATTATTTCCAGATTCAGTGGTCAACAGACAACTTCGAAAGAAGACTCAATATTATAAAATAGACTCATCCTACTCAAACTATCATATTCATTGTCGTAACTAAAATCATAAAAACATTAACCAGGGGTCTCATTTGCCATCCAGCCACAGAAATTGCACCCTGATCACCTTCCAGCAACCAAGCTCAGACATCATCATAAACTTTGGGATCCTCACCTGAAATCTCGTCACCTACATCATAAGGTTTAAACTATAAGTCTAATGCTTAGTAAGGAATGCAATACTAACATGTATGCATGAATGCTCATTTGAGAAACAAATGCTCATGAATCCTTTCTTGTTCGTATTCATACACAAAATCTCAATTCTCATTCATCATTCATATTCATCAATCATATTCATCATTCATATTCATCAATCATATTCATCATTCATATTCATCAATCATATTCTTCGTTCATGTTCATCAATCATATTCTTCATTCATGTTGTGTGGATTAAGAGAGGATTTGTGCCGGTAAAGGGGGTTGACAGTGAGAGTGTACATAATCCCTTGCGGGTCGTAATCATGGTCCTTCCTTTTGGACAGTGACATACGTCAAACCGCCCCCAACCCTCACTTAATTCACGTTGCATAAGATTTGCTTCGTTATCTTACTTTATTCATGAGAAAACCATGTTCTTAAAATATTTTCATATGCATAAAATAGTCATGATGCATGTACATGGAAATTCTTAAATCATCAAGCTACAGAACAGAGCACTATCCAACATGGAACCTTACCATTGAACTAATCATCAACATAAATGCTAGTCAGTAACATAAGGAACTACTAATCATCGTATGAGTTTCTACCTAGCATCCTTTGATGTAGGGTCCTAAAGACCGAGAAACCTATACATTCACTTACCTGGTCTCCTTAGCAATTTGTGCTCCTTTCTCTTCAAACTTCTTTACCTAAAACATTTACATTGCAGTAGTTAAAACAAAACCTTATTAGTTCTAACCACAAGTCATCCTAGGATCTAATAGCTAAAGTCACTCCCGAATCCTTAGTATAGTTCTCTGTGCAGTTTGAAATCCAAAACCCAAAACAGACAGATTCGATTAGGAATAACTCAGGGTTGGTTGTTGAATGTTCAAAATCGATTCGGAATGACATTACCACTTTCAGATTTTAAAATATCCTTACTAATACTCGGCCATTGAAGAATCCAGAACCTCAACACATAGTTGAAAACAGAGCTTAACGACTAAAAGATAGCTACATTGCCAAACTCGTACCTCGAGCACAAAGTAGCCGAGAAGCAGCAAAGAAACCAATCGTCGAAGGAGGGATTTCCAGCTGACAGAGAGCGAGAGCTCGGGAGGGGAAGTTGCCGAGAGTAAGAGATGACGGCTACAGTGGTTTAAATGAGGTTTGAATCCTTTCCTTTTTTTTAAATACTGGTCTCATTCCTCTATTATTACAACTTTGCTACTCAACCTAGTTTAAATCCACATGTAATTAATTAAGCTTGACGTAAAACTCTAAACCGTGAAGATTGAATATTCATGACCGTTAATACAGTTAGGAAGTCACCTGGTTGAAGTTGTCGGGTGTTACAGCATCCACTATGGAGGCTGAATTTGTGGCGTACTTTGAGGCCACAGTTCATGGTTTATGGCTGTAGAACTTTATTTCAGGACTTGGAATTGTTGACAGTATCGCCAAGTTGCTGAAAATTTATTGTGACAACTCCGCAACAGTCTTCTTTTCTAAAAACAACAAGTATTGCAAAGGTGCTAAACGCATGAAGTTGAAATACTTGGCTGTTAAAGAAGAAGTTTAGAAATAAAGAGTGTCAATCGAGCACATTAGCACCAAATTTATGGCTGCGGATCCATTGACAAAAGGATTGCAACCAAAGACATTTACGGAACATGTGGAACGAATGAGTATTACCAAGTATTGACTTTATGTTTATGTTTATGTTCTTTATGTATTTGACACTCTTGTGCTTGTTTATTTGTTGTTTCTGATATACATTTAAGAATCATATTAATTTTTTTTAATTAAGTTGAATGCATTCAATTATGAAATTATGATATTAATAGGATTTGTCTTTAATAAATACATTAATGAGGACCATTAAGATATACCTTCTTATAGGTCATATTGAGTATAAAATTAATATCGTGATACATAGAATGAACTGTGTCGCTACAATGACATACGACTGCTATGATTTATATTGGTTGTATACTTGATAGTGATGTTATGTTTGATCGATATAATGAAGGATTGGATCTATATTATGCACATCATGATTACTAAGTATTAAATCATATTCAAGATAATGTCACATGGGTCAAGTGGAAGAATGATAGATATTTTATTTGTAACTCATTAACTTGGGTTATATAAATGTGGCCCATGTGTACAAATTAAATAGTGGTTTAATAATATTAAGTGTTTAAATTCTATTGGTCAATTAATTAATGTATATATTTATTTAATTAACTAATTTGATGGAAGTTAGTTTATTTCCTTTAAAGTATTAAAAAGAAATTGGTCCTCTCTCTACCAATAAGATAGTAGATGATAGCTTTTTCTTTATCAAGACTATTAGAAAAGCCTAAAGGGTCAAGAGAGAGAAACCAATTTCTTGACGACTGGATTGATCTTTAAAACCTAATCATGAATCAAAGTATGCTCTCTCTATTAATTATATTTGTGAAAATTAATTTGTTCAAGATCTTAACGTTTATTTCCTTTAAAGTATTAAAAAGTAATTGGTACTCTCTTTACCAATAAGATAGAAGACGATAGTTTTTTCTCCATCAAGACTATTAGAAAAGCCTAGAGAGACTAATTTCTTGACGACTAGATTGATCTTCAAAACCTAATAATGAATCAAGGTACATTCTCTCTGTTGATTATATTTGTGAAAATTAATTTGTTCAACATCTTAATGTTTGGATTTATACAGACAATTAAGGGTTCTATATATATGATATCCAAAAACAAAGAAAAGAACTTACAATACTATCGCATTTGTAACACCCCTAAGTCCGTACCCATTTACCCGTATAAATTTTTCATTTTTATTTTACATTTTAAAATAAAACTTTAAAACCTAACGTTAAAGCGGAATTGAAATCGAAACCGAAACCGGAATCGAAATCGAACTTCGTTTGGTAAATCGTTTCAAATATAAACTAAAACTATTAATAAATAAAACTTAAAACATTTAAATATTTAATAAAAACTAAAGGAGGGGCAGAATCGGAAATGGTGCCGCCAAAAGGAGGCAGCGATCGATCTCTGTAAAATACAGAGATCGATCGCTGCATGCGATCGATTTCTGCTTTTCGGCAGAAATCGATCGCTGCATGCTATGCAGCGATCCTCCTTCAAACTTCCAACCTTCAACACTTGTCATTTTTACAGCATTTAACATATCTGTTTGCTCTCTGGAATCCGATTTCCAGAGAGCAAACCTCCTTTTCTTTACACCAAATTTCCATATAACTCACAACTTAAATCTACTTAAATCCAATTTAAACGTATTCTAAACTCAATCGACTCGAGTCGAACTTTGCGAAGTCCAACTGCGTGGATAGCTCTAAACATCGAGCATAACCGTATCAACCTAAAACCAATCAAAACATTTCCAAAACATTCATTAAACAGTTTAAACCAAAACGTTTTACATACAATTACTAAAACGTTATCTAGTCCCTATCCAGATCCAAACAACCTAAGTATACTATACAATTATCAACTCAAAACATCCCAAAATAAACCCAGAGTTCAGACATACATCCCCACGGGTCATATTGCGCCTCGACTGCCCAGCGCACTCCCACGAGCATCATCCATCAACTGCCTCCGACATCAGGAGGAGGAACGTCGTCCTCACCTGGATCTACGTCACCTAGCAGATCACCTACACCATACAGACACATATGAGATATTGAAATCTCAGTAAGCTACGTAAATGCAGATGCATGCATGCGTATGCCATTCAGAAATCATGCTCAGATTCAGATTACAGATACAGAATTACAGATTTCAGATTCATTACGTCACAGACAGACAGAATTGTCACCGAGACCTCGACCCACTAACCCAAGGGGGCCCGTCCGGCGGTTGGACTACCCCGTGGGGTTAGAGAGGGGGGGTACACGCTTGCAACACGCACAGCCGTGCCTGAGCCCCATCTCGCGTGACCAGAAACAGACAGATTACGTTTATTCATTCAGATTTCGTTACAGATTTCATTTCAGATATACGTTCCTTTTCTTAAAAACACGTGCAGAAATTCCTTTTCATGACTTTCGAAAACCGTGATGCATGAACAGTTCATATCAGCGGAAAGTAAACAAACAACATACATACTAACCAGACAATACAACATAACCTAGCTACCCAACCTAAACAACGTAAAACAAGGAACCCTCAAGGATCCTTGATACGACGACGAAGTATGGTGTAGACCTTTCGGTCAAGCAAGTCACGAGAACTTACCTGGAGCGCACTGAATGGCTAGCTTCGTCCACGGGAGTCGCGTGTCTGAGGAAAACACGATATTTACCATTAAAACTAATTTAAACAATTAACGTCCAAATCTAAAAACTTAACTAAAGAATTTCTCCTAAATTCTTTATTTAGCCAATCAAAGCGTTTATAACGTTAATTAACATTCGATAATTCGAAATCCCAATTAACGAGTTTTTCTCAAAAACTCGGAAAATAAACCAATTTTTAACTTTTTCGCAAATTGATTTTTCTTCGTCCAATAACGTCAAATACGTTCAATACATACTTAATCAAGGCCAACCTATTAATTACGAACCCTAATTCGCGTTTTTCGTCGAAACCCTAATTGAAACCCTAACACTAATCGGACCGAAAACTCGAAATAAACGCTCAGAGACTGTAGGTACATACCGAGGGTAGCGAGAGGAGAAGAAAGCGTGAAGAAATCGGGACGAACGGAGGTCGGACGGAGGTCGGATGATGAACGAACGCCGGCGGCCTAAGGAGAGGAGTGCTCTCTGTTTCGTGCGCAGGGAGAGGAGAAGAAGAAGTGAGGAGAGAGAGGGAATTTGTGATATTTAATAAAATTGATTTGTAAATTACCAAAACGCCCTTCTTTGATTTCTATATAGATTTCGTTCTTCGGTTCGTTAATCGTCCTGCCATTCGACTTCTCCAAACGTCCCTACTTCACCCATAAGTCAAACTTATTATTTGAGACTTATTAAAACTGTCCGTTCGTAATTCGGACCTCGTTTACTATTTTTACTAAACGTCATTTATATTTTGAAAAGCGTATTTATTCGGAATATAGCGTTTAAGCTCCGAAAAATCCCGTAAATTCCTTAAAATTCCTATTAATCGTTAGGACTCTAACGACGCTTTCCGTTTGCGAAACTGACTTGATTTGACATATTTAATAAAAATGCCTCATATAATATATATATATATGAATATAATATATTAAATCCAAAAGTCCGTACGAACCGGATATTACAGCATTATCTGGATGTTACTTATTGAACTTGATAACTCATTGATTTAAGTCCAAGCTTCTAATTAAGTTTTTAAGTCTTCCGCTATCATAAATAAATTTTAAAAATAAGGATCGAATGGTTCGATCTGTTTTTAAGTTGGATCGTTCTATATCTCCCTCTAAGATGACATGCTTGAACAGTGCGAACCTAATATGGGTACTAGTCAGGCAAATTGAACTCAGTATTGGAATATAGAGATTTTCCACTCTCCTTAAATATGCTTCTGACGGTCACATCCACAGATCGATCCATCATGGCAATAGGCATGTGTGAATTCAGAGGTTATGAATGAATTCGAGCATAACCTCTGTATTCAGAGAAGGTTCTTCCTTTGGGTCTCTGCTCAAACCAGTGTATCTTTATAATTAGACATAGCAGTAAAAAAAATTCAAACAAATGTTCAACTCTTGAATTAGCCCAAGCCCATAAAATTTCAAAACTCTATTAAAACCCCCAATCATCCTGTAAGAAGCCCTAGTTCCACTCATTTCTTATGGCTTCTTCAACCCTAGCTCGAGCTATGGCGACCGTCATTACCTTGGCTCGCCACCCGTCTTCATCTCTTTTCTTTCCCACTCGCTTTCTCTCTTCTTCAGCTACTGTTACTCAATGCCCTTCTATACCTACTCTTATTATTGGCCGCCGCTCTCTTGCTCCTCTCTCTCATGCCCTCCCATCTCTCACTCCCTCTCACACTTCCCGGTTCATTCCCGTACGATGCCACGTTAATCGGTCCGGGAACTCGGCGTACTCGCCGCTTAACTCTGGTTCCAATTTTAGCGATCGTCCTCCTACGGAATTGGCTCCGTTGTTCCCTGGTTGTGATTACGAACACTGGCTCATCGTTATGGATAAACCTGGTGGCGAGGGTTCTACCAAGCAGCAGATGATCGATTGCTACATTCAAACTCTGGCTAAAGTCGTCGGGAGGTGATGAAGCTTCTGTTTCTTTTCACATGCAATGTTTGGTTCAGAAAACTTTTGAACACGAGTTCTGTATATTTGATTTTAATTTAGCTGATTGTTTTAAATCAGTGACGAGGAAGCGAAGAAGAAAATATACAATGTTTCTTGCGAGCGATATTTTGGTTTTGGATGTGAGATTGATGAGGAGACCTCGAATAAGCTGGAAGGTATCTGTTCATGTGATTTCAATATGTTGCTTCTCTTGTATTATTTTGGTACATGGATGTTCCTTCTCTTTAATCCTATGGATTTATTTATCTTTTTTGTTAAAATATAAATAGGGTTGCCTGGAGTTCTGTTTGTACTTCCTGATTCATATGTTGATGCTGAGTACAAGGACTATGGAGGTAAGTTATAACCTAAAATGGACTTGGGCTGTTTTCAATGGTTTTATAATGTCTCACAACGTCTCTGATTTTACAATTTCACGGTCTATACCTCTTCAATTAAGTTGTAACGAACCCTTTGTTAGCGAAATCTTTTATATGTGTGAAATGTGATATAGTCCGTTTGGTGTCTAACTTACTGGACGTGAATATATTGTTGAGATGTAAGAGGCTAGCACCATGGTATTGTAAGAGCAGCTATTTGAAGGAATTAGTTGTTTTATGAGTTAATGATAAATTAGTCCATCTTGGCAAAGCAAAACTGTCTACACGGCAATGTTTTGTTTTGAATGCTAATGGACTTACATCAAATGTCTCTCTCTCTAAACTGTACTGCTCCTTTATATTTATTGGAGATGCAGATCAGTGGAGATGAAACATACAATACACTTAGTGTGGTCTATACTATATTTCGGGCTGCAAAAAAACTATCTGAATGACATCCGTACTCTCTAGCATTTCTGTTTTGTGTTCAAGGAAAAAAAAACCTCGATTTGTATTTTTTTTTTATCTGTGGGTTGCTTTATTCTTAGAGAAGTTGCACAATTGTTCTTTGCGGTAGAAAAATGACCAAGCGTATTGGAAATATTGATGGTTGTTTGTATCACTACCGTTCTCATTAGTAGTAGTCCATCTTGGCAAAGCTAGTAACCTTACAGTGGTAATGTCTAGCTTTGAATGCTAATGGACTCACATCGAAGGACTTCCTTAATCTGTTCTGTTGCTTCTTAATTGATGGGTTGCAGTCATTAAATTAAGGTTCCTACAAATTTGTCTCAACATCCTTACCAACTGCTGATATACTTCTATTGGCAGTATTTTGTCAATTTTATCAATAGAGTCAGTCCATCTTGGCAAAGCTAGTAGCCTTAAAGGGGTATTGTCTAGTTTTGAATGCTAATGGACTCACATCTAAGGGCCATCTTATCCTGTTCTGTTACTTCACAGATAGTGGTGCTACAGTCATTAAGGTTCCTACAATTGCGTACTTAATTTCATGTCGAGGCATTGTACAAGTGTTGTTTGCTTATTGCTGTTATTTCTCTCCGATGTAAAAATTTTGTAACCTCATCTTAGTTGGTCTTCGTCAACTACATAAATAATGATAAAACATGTTTACTGCAGCTGAGTTGTTGGTGAATGGTGAGATTGTTCAGAGGTCACCGGAGAGACAGAGGAGGGTGGAGCCGCAGCCCCAAAGGGCTCAGGACAGACCAAGGTACAATGATAGAACTCGATATGTGCGGCGGCGAGAGAACATGCGGTGAAACATCATATACAGACATGAAGTATTTATGTAGATATCTTGTAGCCATAGGGACAGGGAGTGAGCTTCATTTTATGGGTATTGGCCTATGAACTGATTGATGGTATTTTACAGTATGTCCTGAGAGTAGAACTTGCATGTATCATATTCTCCGTTCCTTCTCTCTCTCACTTTCAAAGCATAAGAACAGAATGAATGGATTAGGTGAAAAATGACCTAACAAAACACAAGGCTTTGCTTGTCCAACTCATCATGTTGCATGATACACGTGATATTCATGAAGGTTGTCTGTAAAGGAATCGTTCATATTACTACAATTCAAATATAATAACTCAACT
This sequence comes from Begonia masoniana, assembly GCA_022432975.1. NCBI lineage: Eukaryota > Viridiplantae > Streptophyta > Magnoliopsida > Cucurbitales > Begoniaceae > Begonia > Begonia masoniana. Next base: position 17,787,444 of record CM039505.1, on the reverse strand, counting down.
CATCATTTGTTTGGCTTGTCCAATGATAGCAAAACAATACCAAAATATTGGTAAACGAAGTATAAAGTTAAACGAATACTATGTTTATTTTTTATTTCTATACCTGTTTTTTGATTTGTTAATAATAAACGTTGCCTTATTCAAAATTAAATAATTAATTTTTTATCATTAATTTGCAAAATAACTTTATGAAAAGGTCATCAAAAGATGGTATTCTCGACTAGAGCATGATGGTATTCTCGGTATTTCCTCGCTGGAGTCTAGGGGTGGGTGGGTGGCTAATATTTCTTATCGCCATCATATAAATTAAACCGCGCCGCTTCTTCATTTCTCTCCCCCTCCCCCACTCCACTGTCCCCCCCCCCCCCCCCCCCCCCCCCCCTCTCTCTCTCTCTCTCTCTCTCTCTCTCTCTCTCTACTTTTATCGTCCCCCTATTTCAGTTGGCGCCGCCCACTAGGAGTTCGTCGGAGTGAAGATCTCGGTCATTTCCTCCGATTCCGGTCACCGATCTGTACATTTTTTTTCAAGAAGCCTAATCATACCGCTCTATAAAACCGAAAAAACGCATTTATTTCTTCCTCTCTACCAACGGGCTGATGTGAATTTTACAGTTTTACCCTGAGCGACGCCCTCGACCTTTGTTGAATCCCGATTTCTTCTTCAACCCGTTTTGTATGATTTGACATTTTTACCCTCCCAAGAAGTTCAAATTACATGCTTTGTGATGCTTTTACCCTTCTCCAGTTGCTTACGTGGCATGATATAAAAGGTAAGGATGAGTTTTCATCCCCGTAGGATATTAAAGCGGAAGGAGAGAGAGGGTTCATCGCATCCAGCTAAGCCGCCGGCTGCCAAAGTGGCTGAGCCGGTCTCGTCGAATCGGCTGCTAGCCGGGTACATGGCTTACGAGTTTCTGACGAAGGGAACGCTGTTTGGAGAAAAGTTCGATCCGGCTCGGGTGGAGGCTGTGCCTCTGGCGCTGGCTAAATCTTCCGCTGAGGGGAAGAAGATGAAGCCGGAAGCTGAGCCAAGCCGGAAGAAGGAGCATGGAAATTATGCTGAGGTGGCGACCATTCTTAAGACTGACGGGGCCCACATTCCCGGCATAGTCAACCCCACCCAACTCGCTCGATGGATTCAAATGTGACGTGCCATCGTGTTATTGGCTTTCTAGTACTAGACTTCTCACCTTCCATCTCTCTCCCTGTAGTATGCACGATAATGATGATGAATTGCCGCCATTACAGGAGCTTCTGAGCTACTGGTTTTTGGAATATATCTGGTAAAGCTTCTAATATTTTGGATATTACATTGAAATTCACAATATCCATGCTTCCATGCAATTTAAGAGCCATTGTTGACCTTAATCTCAGTCTTAATTTTTATTTGTTAAAAGTAAAAAGACCGAAAAATCATCACTTGGCCATAGAAGATAAGGTAGAAGAAGAATTACAGTAGACTGTGTTAGAGAAGAAATGAAAGGTTTCTGTCTTTGAATACCAGTAAAAATAGATGTAGCCAATCACTTCACAGAGTGCTTCAACATAACAATGGCGTCTCCAGCTCCACATACAAACAGACTAATTCTTCTTGAATGAAACACTTCTTGCCTTGAGATTCAAAAAGATCCCCCTGCGTTTCCACAATTACTCATCAATCTAATGAATTTGTTCATAAATATTTGTTTTGAAAGTTGGTAAGTTGACTATTGTCTTTGTCATAGTTCATCATAAAAGATTATGATCCTTCAACTCAATAAGACTGGCATGTAGAAGTTTCATTTTTATCTTCCTAACATCATACCAGCACGAGGCGACGAAGCTATGAAATATAACGCGGAACTGCAGAGGCATGTATTGATAATTCACCCAACCGACAATAGGCCAAAACTGCATGTCTAGAAAAAGAGCTAGTAAATGGCTTAGATTTCAAACCTTCCAAGCAGTCAGTTGAACAGAAGGGTAGTCTTTTCGAACCTTGTTTTTGACTAATCTCCATGGCCTCCCTGCATTTTAGTACTTACCAAGTGTTCATCATACATGCAAAGCACTATATGTCGCACAATATTTTCGACCAACAAACAGGTTTTATATACGTATTACCGCAGATATCTCAATGACATGAAATTACTGTTTCTAGTTCGACCCTCAATCATCTAATCAACTAAATCTCGTCTCAGTAAGATCTTCGAAAGGAGGAAACATTCACCAAGAACGCAGAAAGCAAATGAAGGCCAATTATCGCCAACAATTTTAATTTAATGAGACAAAATATCGTGCATAGCAGATTGATTTGGAAGAGTTTAATACCTTCAACGACCAACCCGTAGTACATCATGAAAAATAAATTGTTCCAAGGAGAAGAGATAAGTTGTTCCAGCAAAACCTAAGCAATAGATTGTGTTTCATTTTGATTTAAATATACAGATTCCAGCAAATAACATCTCTCAAATGATGGGTTAGAGTGATATGAGTTACCTTCTTTGCAATGGTCTTGCTCCCTTTCTTAGCCCTGAAAATCATATCCATCAGCTTGTGCAGAAAATGGCCCAAATGGACCTCCTAACCAAAGCCGTAGAGCTGCAAAGATTTCGACTTTTTGCCTTAGATTATCCCGGAAAATAATAGAAATAACTCTTTTTTTTTGCACCCAAAGTTCTGGTTTTTAACCAAAAACCCAGTTGTGCTTGTGTTAAACAAATGGAACAATCTTCTGTGGTGTCGATTGTTCATTATTCTACCCAAAATCACAAAATATTGTAACAATACCACACCCAAAAGCTAATCACGCTAAAAAGAAATTAAAGAATCTAATTAAAATTAGCATACCATTATGAGAAGCAATCTTCTGAGCTGAAGCTTTTTGATCCCTCCAGAAATATTCTGTGCAATAACATCACTACACCCAGCCAAAACTCCCGCTGTGATTGCCTAAACCCAGAAACAAAATCACAAACAAAGTAAAAACCAGTCCTCAAAACCTCTTCAGATACAAGAAAATTTCTCATATTCAAACAAATTCCACATTAAAATCTGGAGAAAATGATAAAACCAAACCTTGGTTCTGAGAGGGTGTTGGGAATAAAAAAAAATGGGTGGGAACAATAATAATAATAACGCTGCTGTAATATGTGGAGAGTAATAATTAAGACAATTCTCAAGAAAGACTGTACTGGACAATCTCTTAGACAGAATTATATTTCCAAGTAAGTTACCAGGAAAGACTGGAGGGGTCACAAACGGTCCTACTTAAAATTCAGTCTCCTAAAAAGAACTTACTCACACAGTACAATTACACCATTAAATAAGCGGTACGAGAAACAATAGCAGATGTGATCTGAAAAATACTAGGAATATTTTTCTCACGCTGTAAAATTATAACAGCTAAGAAGTAAGACAAATAATGGCTAAAATGAACACCGAGAATTTTTACGTGGAAACCTAAAATCAGGAAAAAATCACGGGGACCGAATCCAAAAATATCTCATTATAGAAAATAGGATTTACAATATTTTTCTAGATATCGAATATTTTAGAAAATATTCACTAAGAGAAATCACCTCTTTTAGAATTCTCACTGTACTCAAAAGTACCTCACCTATTTTTCCATCACCCTATATTTTTTCTTTCTCACAAATTCTCTCTATTTCCTCTTCCACTTCTCACAGACTCTCTTCGGATCTGGATGATCCTTTCTTCTTCGCCAAGTCTCTCTATTTATAGGGAGAG